>CM050432.1:17075907-18275907 GCA_027564155.1 Gymnocypris eckloni scoliostomus | reverse complement strand
TTCTAAACCTTTATGCATTGAATCAGATTTACAAATGTGCTAATATATTATGTTAAATGTGCTATTATAAAGACTTTTGGTTGATGCAGGGATTAAATGTAAAGTAAACCATGCTGCCTTATAGAGAGATACACAAGCCACTGGCTTATGCTTGTCTCTTTATTGACTCAGTGTTGTGCATTTTTGTTGACTGCAAAATAAAACTTAACCCCCAGATAGTTATACTGGATTTTTACTTCAAAGTAAAGCAGACCAACAGAGTGAGAGATTGAAGTAGAGAGGAAAAAAGCATATTTCATGGGAAGAGACTGTTGTGTAATACACTGAATGCAGGTGACCCCCCACATCACGAAAAGCCTTGATCATGATCTTTAATCACCCATTTTTAACGAGAAGCTACAACCATGTCTCACTAATTGTTCATTATTACATTTCACAAATACAAATACTCGTCAAGTATTACTCTGCACAATGTTCTATAAACAGTCCATAGAAATGCAGATGAAAAAGATGCACAGCAAGGCTCCTGTACAGCTGTGTCAGGAATAATGTCCGTGTACGGATCAGTTCATCTACCAGGCAAGCCCCTTCTTCATCTTAGGTTTTCCTTTCTTAGCCATACATTTGGATTTCACCTTCTTTGCCTGCCTTTGGTTCATCCAGACCGGATACCGTCCTTGATCGTCCAACATTGTCTTTTTATTGCGTTTAGTGTCTAAATCCATCTTCCCACCATCCGCTGCAAAGCAACGACAGATCTGCATTTAATATGGTAAAACACAACATATAACCCCAGTTGGTGAATGTTTAAAAGCTCACCATCTTCTTCCTGCATCTCCACGTTCTCTGGCTTCTCCTTCACTTTCTCAGGCGGCACCACGGTGGCGATCTCGGCGATATCTTTCATGCTGATCTCTCCTTTCTCTCCCTGACCCAGCACCGTTTTGAGTCGGGCCAGTTCTTTGGGTGCAACTTTCTTTCTTTTCTCCGCTCTCATCTGTCTCCTCCACTTGCTGCGTAAACTTTTTGCCATCCTGATGGAAACTGAGGAGATAAGACAAAGGTAGGAATAGAAGTCAAATCATAAAAAGGGACCTTGAACTACAAAACCAGTTTTACGTCGCTGGAGTATATTTGTAGTAATAGCCAAAAATACATTGTATGGGTCAAATTATACATTTTTATTTTATGCCAAAAATCATTAAATATTAAGTAAAGATCATGCTCCAAGAAGATATTTAGTGAATTTCCTACTGTAAATATATCAAAACTTCATTTTTGTTTAGTAATATACATTGCTAAAAACGTCATTCGACAAATTTAAAGGCGATTTTCTCAATATTTCGATTTTTTTTTGCACCCTCAGATGTTAAAATAGTTGCATCTCAGCCAAATATTGTCCGATCCTAACAAACCATATATCAATGGAAAGCTTATTTATTCAGCTTACAGATGATGTATAAATCATATGACTGATGTTGTGGTTCAGGGTCACATATGTACACATGTATATTTAGTCTGGAGAACACGTTTCTTTAATATTTCCATATTTTCCATGATCATTTTGGGCGTGTACCTCATTAAACACCTGGTTCACTTCATCATCTCTTTATTAGAGAAGCTCAATGAACTTCTATTGAAACACCTAAAATGTGCAAATGTTGGTCACTAACTTACATGCATAACTAAAAACACTGATAAAGACTACACATGATCTGATAACAATGATTATTCATAATCTTACATATCTGTGGTCATCTAAATAACCGAACACTCAACTTTAAACATATTCAGATGCAAAAGACCCGTGTAAAAAAATGAGATGTTCGTTAGCCATCTCACACATGCAAAAATAGCTTTTTATTTTAATAGATATCACATACAAACACCGCTTACATGTGTAATTACTGCCAATACGCCGACTTCAATATTTATTGCTGTGTTAAAGCTAGTATTTACATTCGCAGTGTGTAACTTACATATATCTTCAGAACACCTCTGGATACACGTGTATGTGTACAGCTGCCGCTAAGCAAATTATTTACGACAGTTCCTTGTTTTGCGACAAACATCGAATGTTGACGGCTCGTGTGGTCGCGCGCTTAGTCCAATAGAGGGCGACAGAACTGCGGCCTACTTTTAACATCTTATAAACGTCAAAATTCCTGGTGAGTGACAAAAATGTTGGAAACATGTATATTATGTATTCACAAATGTATCTTAAGACGTTCTCCCTCCAAAAAAGAGCTCTATTTAAAGGTGAAATACGTTCTCAATCCCAGCACAAAATAAAGAGTCAGCTAACGTTATAAGTAACTTAAGTTGATTTTCCCAAAATGTGTAAACACTTGCTCTGTATCCTATGTTCAGTTTGTTTTGACCGACCCAAAACTCGTTTGACACTAGCTATGCTGAAACTACACACTTCGCCTTCCCAACCACAGTAAATGGCTCAACAAGTGCAGTTTTCTTGACTGCTAAAAGTGTTAAAGTTTGGTGCGTTAGCATGGCCCAGTTAGCGCTAATGCTAGGTACCTTATTCAGATATTGTGTTATAAGAGATTTTGTCAGGGCTTGTCTTTTGACATTAAAGCTAAGTGAAGTGTCTTTGAGTTGCAGTTATAGCCAGTCAATGTTGTCATGATGTTATTTTCCTGCGGTTGGGTTTTTCTAAAGAAAGAAAAGTGAAATGTTAATGTCAAATTACTGTTCAATTGTGTTAAGCATTTGGTGTAGACTGTAGCAGGGGTTTTCAAAACAGGGTCCATGGACTCCAAGGGGTGTAGAAAAGGACTCCAGGGTGTCCATAGAAAAGCTAAGACAAAATATGATGTTTTTATTATTTCAGGGCTGTCAAAAGTGTAAAATTGCTCTGGAAAGATATCTACTGTTAAATTGTTTCTCCTCAGGTTTATAAAAGTCATATCTTCTAGATAATAATTAAGTTAATTTGATATTTGTGCATTTTATTTATATAGATTTAATAGTAATTTATTCTAATCATGTAATTGTATTATTATTATTTGTTTGTGTGTGTGTGTATAAATATACAGTGCCTTCCATAAGTATTGGAACAGTAAAGACAAAATTGCTCTGTTGGCTGTGGAGTCAAGACATTTGCAAATATGATTAAAAGATTAATGAGACAAAACTACAGAATGTCACATTTTATTATTAGCTGTTTCAACAAAGAACAGCACTTTTAGAGTTCATCCCACTCATTGATGTGAGCGTATGTATTGGGACAGTTGAACTTAAGGCAGATATAAAAGATTAAAAGCTATTATTTAGTTGAAGATCCCTTGCACACAATCACAGCAGTGAGTCTGTGACCCATAGACATCACCAGACTCTTGGTCTCATCCTTTGAAATACTTTTTCCAGCCTTTAATCCAGCCAAGTGTTGCTTGTTTTGGGGAGTTTCTGCCTTTACTCTCTTCTTCAGCTGGTGAAATTCATGTTCAGTCAGATTTAAATCTGGAGATTGACTTGGGCAATCTAAGACTTTCCATTTCTTTGCCCTTATAGATTTCTTGACTGAACTGGCAGGGTGTTTTTGGTCATTGTTCTGATGCAATATGAAGCACTTCCCAATGAATCTGATGGCATTTTCTTGAATATTGGTAAGCAAGATAGTTTTGTACCCTTCCAAATTCATTCTGCTACTGTCATCATATATTAAGTCATCAGTAAAGTTGAGAGGGCCTGTTCCAGAGACAGCCACGTATGCCCATGCCACGACACCACCTCCACCGTGCTTTACAGATGAGGCTGTATGCTTAGGATCTTTTGCAGTTCCCTTTTTTCTCCACATTGTTGCTTTCCCATCACTTAGATAAAGTTTAATCTTTGTCTCATCAGTCCATAAACACAGTTCCAAAACTCTTCTGGCTCACCTTTGTGCTTTTTTTGCTAATTCTAGGACGTAGATTGTCAGAGCATCACCCCGGCTTTCTGGAAGTTGTTGGTGATTTTACAGACACGTCTTTTAGGGTTCATTTTCACAGCTTTTATGATTGGTCTGTCATCGACTACTGTTGTTTTCTCAGCCGATCAGGTCGTTGTTGGTTGCTGGTGTCGCTGGTGGTTTCTTGATTTCTCTATGCCCTTTGTTTTTGCTATAGCTCTAATTGACTTCCTCTTTTCTTTTAGCATCCACATTGCTTGCTTTTCTCTCAAAGTCAGCTCCCTCGTCTTCATCCTGGTTTGAGTGTGTCATTATCGAATACAAGATTCAAAATGCAGAAGTACTGGATATAATTGATACGACACATTCCCTGCTTTTAATATCTGAAAAATTAATGCAACAGGACACCGCTGATCACTCAGAAAGACCCGTGAGGCAACTGTCCCAATACTTATGCTCACATCAGATAGTAGAATAGAAACTCTAAAAGTGCTGAACTTCTTAGCTGGTAAAACATCTGTGTTGAATCACCCAATAATAAAATGTGACATTCTGTAGTTTTGTCACATGAGCAGATTATAGCGTAAACCCAATGTTGGACGACAGCTTCTGTTACCACACACAGCACACATACTTACACCAAAGAATCAGAGAGGATAGTCTTCTATGCACATGTTGGATATTGTTCTTCTGTGATTCTGAATGCCAGATTGTCGCCGGAACAGTCCTGATGTTCCCTAGGTGCTAACATCATTAGCTCATTTACAGTGGACTCCATCCAGCTTTCTATAAATAAATCCCAGTATTGTAATATCCCCCTCCAGCCCCACAACTCTTTTTGTAAGTAGATTTGGTATCACCTCATAGATAAAAACAAACAAACAGAGCATAACCTGCAACCAGTCTGCCATGGGACCAGCAAGCACTCGCATCAGGAGCAAACATTGAAAGGCCCATCTGCTGGGCTGTTCCAGTGACATTGCCCTTGGCAGTCAGCTGAGGTCTCTTTGCAGCGGGGGGAGTTGTGTACGCTGTTTTGTGTTTTGATTCCTCCAATTAGGGTTCCTTCAGTGAGAGTGATGTGGCTGTGTGTGGAATAATTAAGTCCCAGGACATAATGTTCTGAAATGATCAGCATGCAAACAACACACACACACACACACACACACACACACACACACAGACACATACACACACACAGTCTGTGGCGCTCTTGCACACTCGCTCACTACTTGTATGTGTCCTCTTATCTTATCAGATGTCTGAACATAGCATTGGCGGTAGCTATATAATTTTAGCAAAAGTTTTTGTATCAAGACTTATGTGATTTTATTTAGATGAACAGTCACACACTAGCTATGTTTGGAGTCGCTTTGATGTCTGCTGTCTACATAGACAGCTTTCTTCCAAGGCAGCATCTGGATTGAAATGAAACCACACACCACGCAAAAGCTTCTCTTAATTCAAAATGTATTCTACTAACTAGACGATTGACATTGTCCCAAAAGCGATGTTGATGTTGTTGAGCATGCTGCTGAGTTTATGTTATTCTAAAAGAATAGAAATAAATATACATGCATATTGTGTAAAATACTTGGAAAATGCATATGTGTAAATGCTTGTTTGGATTCTACTGTGCTACTTTTATATGTTAACATGCTCAAAACATGATATTTTTGAATGTTACAAAAGGTGGTTTTGCAGAGACGTGCATGAACTAAAAACACGGTGCTCAAGTTAAAAGTTGTTCAACTTTCAAAAACGTGTTTATATACCTTGCAATATTTTCAGCCTGATCTCACTATAATTCTTACATATTTTTATGAGGTGGCTAGTTCGTATGAATTCGTACGACCTCACTTGTACAAATTCATATGATTTTTGCTAAATTGTACGTATTTTACGAGTTGCCAATTCGTTTGAATTAGCCACCTCATAAAATATGCGTTGATTTTTCTTATACATTCCACTGCCCTGCGACTCGTGTTTTTATATACAGAAAATGCGTTTTCGCATTCTACTGCACTATTTTTCCATTGTATTTAAATGTAAATGTGACAGATGGACATTTTTGAACGTGGCTCTTATTTTAAAAGAAGTTCAAAAATGTTTGTCTGTTGTGACTTTGTCCCACTACCCTGTGTTTTACATTAAAAATATCGCATACTGTGTGAAATGCCTCTTAGAAAGTAACTACTTTAGTAGGCAATACACAACCAGGCGACTTGGAGACTGTGCTACAGACTCCAAAACTAAAATAAAAGAGTGCGGCCATGCCCTTCACTTCTTGTTCATTTATTGCATCTCTTGCTATTCTAAACCTGTAGATCCCCTACAGAGGATTCAGAGAGAGGACTGCCATCATCCCCAAGCCTCTGGTTTCTAGAGACAGCTGACGGTATTTGGCCTAATGCTGTATCATGTGCAACGTTAACACTCAGGAGGGACGTTGCTCTTGGTTTGGTCTCCATGGAGCTAAATTACAATGACAAGCATGGCCTGAACAGCATCCTGAACCCAGGTGAATCTAAACGCAAAGCTTCTGTTTGGTAGATTTTTGGGTCGAGACAGTTTGCTAGTTTCTAGATGTACCATCTATCACACATTAAATACTCATTTGTGCCGGGTGGGTTATATAGCGTAATACGGCAGCTAAATATGAAGAGAGTTTCACCCTTCATAAACTGCTTCTTGTAAAAAAAAAATCTAGATTAGTTCTGGGAATTTTTATTATGATATCATAACACACGAGTGCCGTGAGTGTTGTTAAAGGCCAGTCTATCTCTGTATTATTAGAAATCACACACCTACGACCGCAGGCTACGTTCTGCAATCTCTTTTACTTTTTCATCACAGGGAAGTTGATTACACTGTAATGGTGGGTTATATGACTCTGTGTGTGTGTGTGTGTGTGTGTGTGTGTGTGTGTGTGTGTGTGTGTGTGGTGGAAGGCAGCATTGGTGGCTCGTGTACTTTGATTGTGGTTGTTTCTGGTTTTAAAATCAATTTGTTGAGTAAGGTTTCTTAGCATGCCTGTAGCATTTCCCCACATATTGACTCGCGATGAGAAGATTGCTTTAAACGAGATATCTCTCTCTCTGCCCTCTCTTTGTAATTAAAATTATATGGACAATATACATGAGCACCTGAAGCTATCTCATGCTGGTGAGTTTGTGAAAAACCAACAGTCAAGTTCAACTTGCACAAATATATATTTTATGTAAGGAAGCCGCAGTTGGCATCTGGAAACAAATGAGGGAATGCTTTCTGTACAACTGACTTGAGCCACCTGGGTAAACATCACTGCTAAGATAATCCATCTAAACAAGTTGTTTTCAACCTTTTTGACTTGAAGGTCCCCTGTTGTGCAACACATTATTCTCAGATATTCTAGTATTTCTGCTATAAAAGCTGTTTTCAAACTTTTTAAATGAATGGAAACAGGAAGTAATGATATAGTAAATTAATAAAACGCGATTATTTTGTTATTCTAGGATTTTCAAAAACGATATGTTCTAGTTTAATCTTGTATTTTTATTTAGACGTAGTTTACTTGAATATATTAATATCAATGGATTAATTTAAATACTTTTAAGTGATCCTTGGAAGTTTGCTGAGGCCCTTTGTTTGAGAAACTCTAGTTTAAACTATTTTGAACTGAAATTCACGCTTAATATTTGTGCATATTGGTGGGTTTCTCCTATACTAGTGACACCCATAACTAATAATATTGCATATTATTATTCAATTGTTTTAATCAATTAGTCATGTGGTTTTTACTCTGAAAAGTACAAATGTAAAATTGCTTCTGCATATAAAAGTTAAAAGTATCCACTGGTGTAGTGTGACAATCAGGTGTCCAAACATAGTCTAACTTAGTGTGCAATATAGAGTAAGTTCCTAAGCTTGGCGGAGATATCCACATATACAATAAAGAAAACATTCACATTTTTAACAAGGATTAAGTCCCTCCGACGCACTAATCTCACACTAATTTGTAATCAATTGATGTAAACAATACGGCAAACAAGGTGCATATGTACCCAAGTTCAAAATTTCCAATTCAGTCAGCTAATAGCATTTAAGCAGCCCATCTGTGCTGTTGCTCATGTGTTACTCTTGTTAACTCACACATGGCTTCCAATGATCTCTTTTTAGCAGCCAAATTAACCTTGGAAGGTGGGTTTCAACATGTACAGTCACTTAAAGGAATCTTACCCAAACTACCAGGAATCAGTATTGTGCATCACTGCATGGTTAAATGAGAAGCAATGCATGAACGCTCAAATTATAGTGAAGACTAATACTGTTGTGATTCATTATTCATGACCATCATTATGGCATGTGCACCAATCATCAGGTTGAATATATGTTGCCATGGTGAAGTGGTTAAAATGTATGGACTATATGGAGGTGTATGAATAATGAATGGAATGTGTGTAGTCATTGGATTTTAACGAGTCACAGTTTGACAATGTTCGCTGGTTCATAGCAAGCAAATAGAAGTGCCTGCAAGGCAGTAAAGGAATAGTGTTATATAGGAAAGATTTGATTTAGACTTCTGTGTTACACTTTATTTTAAGGGTTCATTGTTACAGTGCAAGTACATTTAAGTACTGAATAATATTAATTAACTACATGTACTTACTATATGGTAAGCATTAGGGTTTGGCTCAGGGTTACTTGCATGTAATTATGCATAATTAGTTGTTATTATAGTAAGTACGTGGTACTTGGGTAACAGAGACACCTTAAAATAAAGTTCGACTTCTGTTCAGATTACTTGGTCAATTGTGTGACGTTTAGCGCATCGTCAACGCTCAATGGGATGTTTGAGGAATATCAGTGTGTTTTAGAAATCGATGAAATGTCTTTCAGAAATATAACCAGTCATTGTAAATTCCAGTGGTTTTCAACCATTTTGACTCCATCATTAAAAAAATATGTTCAGATTTTGTTGTTTGATTTACATTTTTGGTAATACAATTGTACTGTATATTTTAGTAATTCCATTTTAGACAAGCATCATGCTGTGATTAACTTCTAGGGCTTGTAACTCAGTTCTCACTGGGCATTGTTTCTTAGTGAGAATGCTGTGACATGAATTCCACACATTCAGCTTACACTTGCACTTCATGACATGTTTCATAATCACTCAATCAGCACGTGTTATCAACCGCTACTGCACGCTCTTACCTTGAGGTGACACTTGTTCTGTGCCTTCAGAATAGACCGCTTATATAAGCCATGCTTTTCTGCAAACCACTCCTGCCCAGCAGGGGGAGCATCACCTGGAGGGTCTAAATGTGCAGATGTACAGTTGGGTGGCTGCCACATGAGTGTGCAGGAATATGCCAGGCTGAGTGCCACAACTGCCCATCCGGGGACACTGGCAGGCCACCATGAATTCAGCTCACACCACTGCACAGACGCCAAGGGTCAGATACCGCTTCTGTAGATGTTTCAGACCGCATGACTGCATAAAACAAAACTTTGTTTAAATTACCATCTCTTTCAGATGACTATAAAATATATATATACCGTTATCCTAATAGACAACACAATAAATGACATTGTTCAGAACCTATAGGGCTGTCATTAATAACCTACTGCCAGTATTGATCACCTCTGCTGTATATAATGAAGTTATCACCTCATCTCAATGTCTCCGTAAAACATCTAGTCCACTGTACACTTACATGCTTGTGAAATTTTGATTTTTTTTTAAATATTTGTCTTGCTACACAAACTTCATAGCTAGCATTTTGTGTATCCTATGTATACATTATGTATTTATATTTATTTTCTCACAGTTTGTGTGATCTGACATTTTAATTGGAAATGACATACAAGAAAAATATTCCGTTCACAAGTGGTATTTACCTTGATTTTTCTTTGTTCTTGATGTTCTTCACTGACACTGTTTTGTTCTTTGGTAAATAAATTCACCAACTTTACCAAAGAAAATAAGCCTAGTTCTCTGTAAATGTACTGGCAAGGCTGATAACTCACTTACACTCTCCTTCATCCTGACTTGATACAGACCTTCGTCTGAATGTTCACAGAAATGATGTGATGAATTGGATCGGGAGTACTTTCCCCATCGCTGTTTGCCTGGATCTGGCTGCGCTCCAGAGCTGAAGGGTCCCAGTACAGCTCAGGTGGATTACTGTAAATCGATCGCACAATTGATGGGACTCCAAGCTTTTGCCTTGGCCTGACAAAGACAAATGCACTTAGCGAATAAGGATTAAAAAATACCTTTGCGACAGATCAAATACTTTCACAGTAATCTGTCTGAGGACGATTTAATAGAATCATGAGATTTTTTTCATTGTAAATCAGAGCTCACTATATATCCAGTCTGTTTAGTGATCTTTTCTCATAGACTGATGGTTTGCTCTGCAGCGGTGCTCCAGCGCTCACGGACACTATCCTTTACGCTGAGTTGTTTAGCTTTGTTCAGCATTTGTTGCCTAGCAACACGTTTTCCCTGCCCGGTTTAATGTCCTGCTGCCTCAACATTGGAGAGTCACGTCTACGTGTGTTTTGTGTGTCTCCCCTCAACTGTCTTTTGCCAGAGAGCCACGTCAAAGGAGGTGGAGCATTACCCTGAGTGTGCGCAATGTATGTGCAGATATGCTCTATACAATTTGACATAGTATTGTGAATTATTGCATGTTTTTATTGCACAGTGGGGCATTTAACTGTTCATGAGGTAGATGGCCTGAGGAAAAAACTTGCCAGGCTGTCCTGATGCTCAGTGTTCTGTAGCGCTGACCAGAAGGCAACCGTTCAAAGAGGAAGTAGCCTGGATGTGAAGGGTCCAGAGTGATTTTTCCAGCCCTATTGCACACTCTGGATGAGTATATTTTTTTAGTGTAGGAAGAGGTGTACCAATGATTCTCAGCAGTTCAGACTATCCGCTGTAGTTTTCTGAGGTCTGAATTGACCCTTTGTTACTGTTGCTATATCTGACGAGCCATAGCATTCTCACAACACATTGTGTTCTCATATGGTGAAAAATACCAAAGAGAAAACTGACAATGCTCCGACAGACAATACAGAGCAGGTTTCTGCTGGTATGTCTCCGCTTTCAATTTTTTTTTTTTTTTTAAGAAATGTAAACAATAAATACAGTTTTGTGGCTCTTTAATGTGTGACAGATCGCTGTAGAGCCTCAGTTGAAGTGGCATGTGAACGGATCATCTCTTCCTCTTTAAAGCATGAAATAAACATGAAAGAACATCTAAAGGTATTTTGCTTCAACCGTGAAGAGACGTCAATACATACCATTTTTAAAGTTCAAGTCCACCGATGTTAATCTACTCTCCTGTCTGGTTTGTTTGTCAGACAAAATGGGAGATTCAACATTATGATTGGTCAGACCGCCTGTCAATCAAACTGCCAATGCAAATTTGGTTGTTGAGCCAAACTAGACAGTTACAAAAGTGCAAAGGACTCTATGACTGATGAGTAGAATTGCAGAAGCAGCACCTGTGGCAGATTGAATTTCTGCAGCTGAACTTCTGCTTTTTTCTTTCTTCCCCACAGTGGAACACGTGTACTTTAAAACTCTCACTTTGGGTCCTGAGCGATGGTAGCACCCAGGAACCTAAATAAACTGAATGCTTGGGGGTTTCTCTTGAAGTCAACTATCATCTCCAGTCTTTTGAGTGTGTTCAGCTCCAGACCGCACCAGGCAGCCAGTTACTCAGCCTCCCTTCTACATGCAGATTTTTATTATTCTGGTTGAGGCAAATCTACAATCTCTGCCATCTACAAACTTCAGGAGCCTGACAGAGGGGTCTTCTGTAGTGCAATTCATGGTGTACAGGGAGAAGAGCAGTGGGGAGAGTACACATCTCTGTGTGTTGGACATGAATTTTCCCAGTGTCACTGGCTGTTGCCTGAAATCTCTAACAGATAGCTCTAGGAACAGAGAGCTGGGTTAGTTTGGTCTGGAGGAGTGCTAGGATGATGGTGTTGAAAGCCGAACTAAAACAGATCCTCACATACATCCCTAGTTTGTCCAGATGTTGAAGTCCCATGTCAACTTCATCCTTCTTGACCTGTTTACTCGATAAGCAAACTGCAGAGGGTCCAGTGATGTCCTTCAGGTGGGCTAACACCCATTTTAAAATGAATTCATGACTGCAGATGTTAAGGCAACAGGTCTGTAGTCATTAAGTCCTGTTATTTAGTTTTTTTGGGGGTGGTTGGGGATAATGGTGGAGTGTTTATAGTAGGAAAGTACTTCACACAACTCCAGACCTGTTGAAGATCTGTGGAAAGACAGAGGCGAGCTGATCAGCACAGGTTTTTAGACACACTGGTGAGGCGCCATTTGGGCCTGGTGCTTTCCTTGTCTTCTATTTCCTGAAGACCCGATAGATACTATCGAGAGGTGGTATCTATCTATGCGGCCATGAAAACATATAGTTTGCATGTGTTCTTAAGCATTGCAGTAGCGTTTTCAGTAGATATTCTATGTGGTTCAGGCCAGGCGAGTTTGCTTTGCAATCAAGCACAGTAACACCATGGTCATTGAACCAGCTTTTTGTACCTTTGGCAGTGTGGGCAGGTGCCAAGTCCTGCTGGAAAATGAAATCTGCATCTCCATAAAGCTTGTCAGCAGAAGGAATCATGAAGTGCTCTAAAATTTCCTGGTAGATGGCTGCGTTGACTGTGGACTTCAGAAAACACAGTGGACCAACACCAGCAGATGACATGGCAGCCCAAATCATCACTGACTCTGGAAACTTCACACTGGACTTCAAGCAACATGTATTCTGTGCATCTCCACTCTTCCTCCAGACTCTGGGACCTTGATTTCCAAATGAAATGCAAAATGAACTTTCATCTGAATAGAGGACTTTTACTTTACATGTAATGAATCTAAAATACATGAAATTTTCACTTTTTGAAATAAGAAAAATTAACAATTTTCACCATATTCATTCTATCGTTCTATCTATCTATCTATCTATCTATCTATCTATCTATCTATCTATCTATCTATCTATCTATCTATCTATCTATCTATCTATCTATCTATCTATCTATCTATCTATCTATCTATCTATCTATCTATCTATCTATCTATCTATCTATCTATCTATCGTTCTACCTATCGTTCTACCTATCTTTCTATTTTCGTTCTATTATTCATTCTATTGTTCTATCTTTCGTTCTGTCTAGATCATTCTATTGTTCTATCTATCAAAAATAATTATAAAATGGTTATTATTAATTTAGAAAAAGAATGAATTGATATAGCAGGTGCAACAGATGATGTTGTTTTATTCTGATTAGGTGGTGAGGTCTGCAGGTGTTGAGCTTGTGGGTGGATGCCGGTGACTGTTTTCGCCTGTCATCAGCTAGCGATAAACAACAGGTGGTGCAGTGCAGAAAGAGTAGAGGCTGTATACCTTCTGCAGAAAGCTATTCTCAGCCTCATTATCCTATAGATCCACAGTTCCACTGCAGCATATACCTCCAATCCATCAGACTGGTCCTACCGTCTCTATTATTATGTCTGTTTCAAATATAGACTTTAGATTTGGAAAGACCACACCAACTAGCACAGCACAAGCAATGCCACATTAATCTCCGGTCGCCACCCGCAACTCGTACCGTTAACTGTTATTTGAAAAGACAGATTAGATTGCATTTCTGTTTTTCCACTATGCTTTAAGACTAGATTTAGTGCATATTTTCCCCTTGTGACTGATGTTCTGTGGTTTTCTCTATAATAAGATTTTCTATCTCAGGTGTAACACTTACTGTACAGAATCTGAACTTTGTGTGTGTGCAGAGGCGGATGTGAGTTAAATGATCTGCTCTAAAGAGAGTGAAGACAGTCTGCATGAAGCAGTCTCCATGGTGGCAGTGTGTGTGTGTGTGTGTGTGTGTGTGTGTGTGTGTGTGTGTGTGGAGGTTCGACACAGCACTGTAAAGTAATGAGTGTCTAAAGCATCTTGCCTTTTTAAAATAAATCTTCAGTGTCAGATTCGTTCAGACTCACTGAAAGCACATTTGGAGTTGGTCAGGGACAGATTCTGACAGCATTTACAGAAATGCAAATGCTGATGTGTATTCATGACCCGTAAACAGCTTCATAGCTATATAGTATTTAAGAGGTGTTTTCCATTTGTCTTATTTAAGAGGTTGCGAGCAGTGTGCCAGCAGAAGGTGTTTCAGCTCATATACAGTATATGATGTGATAAGCTTTGTTTTCACCTGTCTAACTGCTTAACAGGAAGTAACTTGTTGAAGTGAAAGCAAGTGTTGACAGAATCTTTATAATATACCTAGACTTTTGGGGCTTTCTGACACTTTGGGAAATTGATATTGATTCTATTATTGGGGGTTCTTTAGTGACCAATGAAGAACCGAAAAGGCAACTTAGCAGACTATACTGGTGGATTGTAGGATTTATTCCCTTTTTGATTTTTATTTCTCCAAACATCACTTTGCAATTTCGTTTTTGCCATGTTTTGAACTGTAGACTTATCTTGACTTAAACTTTTCAGACTGACGACTAAGTTTGGGGTACGGTTTTTTAAATGTTTTGGAACAAAGTCTTATGATCACCAAGGCTGCATTTATTTAATTAAATACTGCAAATACAGCAATATTGTGAAATATTATTACTATTTTAAAATGTATGAGCAGCCATTACTCCAGTCTTCAGTGTCACGCCTTTAGAAATCCGGTGTAAAAACAGTTGTATTGAGTAACTTTTTTGTGAAACTATTCTTTGATGAATAGAAAGCGCAAATAAGCAGTATTTATTTAAAATAGCTGTATAAAATGTAATTTTAATGCATCCTTGCTGTATAAAAGTATTAATTTCATAAAAAAATACTGACCAAATGTTTGAATTTTAGTGCATAGATGAAAATAATAACGGGTAATATGTAATAGTTTTTATAGTATTTTTTTTGTTTAATCATAAACAAATTGCTTCAGAAAAGTTAATTTAGTTTCTAAAAAAAGAAAAATAAATATATGAGCAATAGTAAAAGCAAATGCCACTAAATATAATTGCAGAATGCCCTTTTAATATCACATTCGGGCAATATTGTAACCTTCCTGAGATACTTAGATAAATGTTTTTATATGCAGGTACATTTCTTGATAACCTCCAAACAGAATTTTAATCTAAAGCTCTCATAAACTAATCTCTTTCGATTTCTGTCATGAAATGGATTATATTTCATGGCAGATAAACACCTCATGTTATTTATAAAGCCATCCAGCAAGGAGCAAAGCTGAATAATTTGAATTAAGCAGCACAAACCGAGGAAAAGTGCACTTATTTGTATAACTGTAATCCTGTTAATGTACTAAAATAACTTCTGTGTGAGAATATTGCTGTCAGGTTTTCTGTGTTGAGGTTTGTTGTAGATTGCGAGGCTCAAACAGTGTGTGGTTCTGTGTGATTCGAGCGTGGCAGCAGTGTGGCGTACGTGACGCTGTCCCTGTAACAGAGATCTCTGTGTGACTGCTGTGACAGACCACAACAAAGGCTCCACGTTCCCCATCGATCTCGCAGCGTGTGAGTGACAGCTCTTGTCAGTGAGCTCAAAGTTATCAAGAGGGTTTACAAATAAAGCTGAAATGAAGGTGCTTTTGCCCGATGTTTGCCTTCTGTGATTCCAATCTTTATACTTTTAAATGAGACCAAGGAATGTTTACAGTAAATGGTGTAGACTGTTTATTTTTGAATGTCAGTTTCTATATTAAAGTATTCACTACAAAAAAGTGTTTGAACATTTCCATTATTCCTACCTAGACAAAAAAGCAGGCATTTTGTCACAATAAGATGATTTTTATTGACTAAAATCTGAGAAGAATAACTTTTTTGAAATAAAATTACAATTTTTACAATAAAGACATCTTACACAACTTTAAAGGGATAGTTGACCCAAAAATGAGTATTGTATCACGAGTATAATGACACCGTCATTAATTACTCCCCCTCATGTCATTCCACAAATTAACTCAAATTAAGATATTTCTGATTAAATCCGAGAGCTTTCTGTTCCTCCCATAGACAGCAAGGCAACTGACACATTCAAGATCCAGAAAGGTAGTAAAGACATCATTAAAACAGTGACATCAGTGGTTCAACATTAATTTTATGATGCTACTGTACAATAATACTTTTTGTGCGCAAAGAAAACAAACATAATGTCTTTATTCAGCTATTTCTTCTCTTCTGTGTCAGTCTTCAATGCGTGTTCACAACAGTACCACGACACATACATTTTAAAATAATGCATTTTTATATTGTTAAAACAACAAACAATCATAATAATATGCTAGAATATTACAACAATAACATAAAAGTAACAATAACAATCATTGTTGTTGTTTTTTAGTATAAAATTGCAAAATAAATATAATAATAATAGGATGCAGTAATATTATATTATTTTATATTTATTGTTGTCAAATGATTAATCGCGATTAATCGCATCCAAAATAAAAAAAATTGTTCACATATAATTTGTGTGTGTACTGTGTGTATTTGTTATGTATATATATAGACACACACATACAGCATATATTTTGAAAATATTTACATGTATTTACGTTTTCTTAACTATATCATATATAGAGATATTTAATATATAAACATAACATATTTTTCTTAAATATATGCTGTATGTGTGTGTTGTCACAGTCACCAATTGAGCCAACTCTGCACTACATTTCCCAGCATCCCTCTTGCCACTCACCTACACTCCCATATCAATCACTCACAACTGGAATTTATCAGTGGATCCTCCTCACCTGTTGCGGCTAATCAAGCTCCCCATAAGAACATGCTCTCATTGTCTGGTCTCACAGTTGTTACCTGACTCACCTCTCTGTTTACTCACTTCTAAGTACTCTAGCGATCTGCTCCTGGTTCTCCAGCGCTCCACCGATCCTCAGCTCCGGGCTAGCCTCTTGAAAGCAAGGAAGGAACTCATTACCTCACCCAGTTAAGCTCCCTATCCATTTCACTTACATGAGTACTTGCCTGAATGTTGATGTCTTGTCTACACCGGCCTCAGTCTACAATAAACCTGCTGTTATATTGACTTACCCTTGTGTCCTGTCATGTTTGCTGACATCTGTATTTATATATACATAATACTCATATACTATGTAAACAAAAAAATTATTTTGGATGCGATTAATCGTGATTAATCGATTGACAGCACTAATTATATTATATTCAAATATATTCTAATGATGTGTGTGTGTGTGTGTGTGTTCGCTATTTTACCCAATAGTTGTAGCATAAATGTATTGCTTTTGGTTTTATTTTTATTACCTAAAATGTAATAAAGACTGTATGACAACAAGCGGATTCTATATGAGAACAAGGTCCTTCTCAGGTTGAGGAATGTCTTTTATCCAGTTAGAAGTGCTGAGCTTAGATTTAGACTTCTGGGAATGCAGAACCAGTGAGAGAAATCTGACAATATTCAAAGCTCAGTAGAAAACTGTCTCGTCCAGCATGAGGCAGTCAGCATTATCTATAACATGCATATATCCACAGCGTGGGGTCCAATTAAAAATGCCCTCTTTAGTTTCCAATTGCCATGCTGTGTTACATAAAGGTTAATGTCTCCCATGTACTTGATGTTCTATCAGAGAAGAGCTGACTGTAGCGTCATTCTAGAGCGTAACGTCTGCCTATGCGGCCCAGACAGAGAGACAGGGCTTTCCCCTGACACCAGCATCGATCCTCCCATTGAAAGACTTTCCTTTCTTTCCTGTAGTATTGATGAATGATTCATGA
The DNA here is from genome assembly GCA_027564155.1 of Gymnocypris eckloni scoliostomus. NCBI lineage: Eukaryota > Metazoa > Chordata > Actinopteri > Cypriniformes > Cyprinidae > Gymnocypris > Gymnocypris eckloni. The sequence continues at coordinate 18,258,196 of CM050432.1, read as the reverse complement.
GGCTGCACAACGGGAGGCCAAGTGGAAATTGGCAGTGTGCTTTGGACTGAGAGAATGTGTTAGGGGCACACGGGCAGAGATTAGCCACTGCACCTCTTCTCAAAGACGGCTTGTGGCCGTGGACCCGCGAGGGGCTTCAGTATAAAATCTATTTAATATGTTGGGCTAATTAGCTTTAATGTTTTTATAATGGCCAGATGCTTGAGTCTCGTGCACACAACAGCAAAAGGCCCCTAGATAATATTAATGCAACTGAATTAGCTCCTACAGGAGACCAGATCGTGTTGTTGTATTTTTCGGTGCTGCATTGTAACAGTATCATTGATAAATGATTGGTTGTTTGTCTCAAGTAATGTTATTTTAGGTAGTCAGACTTGTGGGATCTGTTTTTAGAGAACCACAAGTGAGAACTTTTGGAATATTCAAAAGAAAATAGTATCTATTGCTCATACAATATGCTATTTGCACTTAGTGTAAATAGCATCTAATTGCTATTTTAAAATTGGTTTAATTCTAAATCATTGTAGTTCTAAAACTCCTGTAACTGTGGTAAAAGGACAGTATTTGGGTGGCTTATTGCTTTTATAAAACAGTGGAAACCGCAAAATAATAAAACACACTAACAGTATAATTGCACTGATAAACACCAATGGTTATGTTTATTGATAATAATAATAATCTAAACACACCAAAAATTAATTAATATAATTTTGTATTAATTATGTAAAAAATTATTATCGGCATTAGAATTTTAGATTTTCTTTTTATATTACAATTTAAGCCTCTCCTTAAGCCTATTTTTTGGCTTTATTAATTTTGTTTACGTGAATTAATGAATTAATGAGGAACTTATATAGTGCTTTATTGTATATTGCTGTACACCCAAAGCGCTTCACAATCATGTGGGGGGTCTCGCCTCAACCACCATATATATATATTATATACTGTACATATATTAGTGCTGTGAAATGATTAATTAAAATGAATCACATCCAAAATAAAATTTGTTTACATAGTATATGTATGTATACTGTGTATATTTATTATGTATGTATAAATACAAACACATGCACGTATATATTTAAGAAAAAAAATATTGTTTATATATTAAATATATTTGTAAATGTATGTGTATATGTATATATATATATATATATATATATATTTAAATATATAAATAGATATAAATATATTAACGCACTGCATCTCAAACATTAAAAACAAAACCTTATATATAATTAAAAACGTTTAAGAATATTTGCGATGCAGTGGGATGTTTTAATAACATAGTTTTTTTTTACATTATGTCTTACATTTTTCAAAAAAGTGTTTCTCAGTTTTAATATTTTAGTGAGACATTCACATATACATGTTTCTTTTGGTATTTTTCCAAAAGATTGCGAACTGTCTAACTCTGTTTTTAATGTAATAAAGTTCCTTTTCTAGACTTTACTTTCCAAGTTTGGCCAACACTTTCTTTTTTCAAGCTTAGGTTTTTTTATGAACATTGCAAGACCATTTCTGTAACCGCTCTCAGTGGACATTCACAAAGTTTGGCTCTACATCACTGTGTGGTGTTTTCTAAACAGTGCTTAGCCCTCCAGCTCTGCTTTAATGTGTGAACGTTAGCCTGAGACGGCCCTGGATGGATGTAAACGCTGTCCCCTCTTTCTGTAGTTGTATTTTTCATCTGAAAGGGCCCGCCGGTGGGCTCAAATGATTAGTGGTGTTGTTTTTCTCTGCCTGGTCGAATCTGTTCTAATGGAGTGCATAAGATGAGTTACAGCAAAGGATAGGAACCATGTGTAACGTAGCCACATAAAACCCCACAAAAAACTGTTTCCTCCCTCGCGAAACCTAATCCATCAGCTCAGTGGCTCAGCACGTAAAATCATAAGAGTGTGAGCGTTACTCTGAGCAAATAAGTAATCATAACGGTACATTAAGCCACATGATACACAGATCTATATTACAGCCATAACTTTGTTTTATTCCTTTTTTAACACCAGTGTCCTTGGAGGCTTTTCTTGAAAAGATGTGTTGTCATGGTTGCAGTATGTCAATACCAGCGCACCCAGCTGTGCGATACCATAGAACTATATCTGTGAGCAGAACAAAGGCAAAAACAAGACTGGTGAGTCATCATTGATGAGAGTGGGGAAGACCTCAGTAGAAATCTAGGCTGAAATCCCCTTCCGGCTGTGAGAGAGAGAGAGAGATGATGGTCCAGTGAGCTGTATTTTGCAGATACTGCAAATCGCTTGGGATTTGTGTTGAGGAAGGATAACGTAAAAAAGAAAGCAGCATGGTTTATCATGGACATGTATCATGGTAATACCACAGCATTTTTTGAAACCTTGGATGGTTGCATTTAGAAAAAACACACGGAAACATGCCATGCAATTATTACCATGTTTTAATGACATATGGTAATATTGTGTTTTGTATGGTATTCTTACAAGAAAAGTAGCTATAATGAATTAAACTTAAAACAAAACTATGCAATTTTCATGTTTTTGATATAGTGCTGCTAGTGCATGCTAATACTTTGGTATAAATCATGAACATATGTTATTACCTTGTCGCTGTAGTTTGAGTTGATGGTAATACCATGGTATACTTTGAGGTCTTTTGGTATTTTTGTAAGTTTAATTATCAGTGTTTTTAGTAGAACCACGGTAAGTTCCTTGGTAATACCATATCATTTTGTAAGTGTAATTCATCAAAGATACTTTGACTTATTCACCTGCAAAGAAGCACCAAAATGTACCATGGTATCATGTTTCTTTTTGGCATGGTAATACCATTGTATAAAACATGTATTTTGAGGAGATGCACCATGCACGTTAATACAATGAACAAACCATTAATTACGACTTTTGCCACAATAAACTCATAATTTGCTGCTTATTAATAGTTAGTAAGGTAGTTGTTAAGTTTAGGTATTGGGTATTATTAGGGATGTAGAATATGATCATGCAGAATATGTGCTTTATAAGTACTAATAACCTGCCAATATGTTAATAATAGGCCTGCTAATAAGCAACTAATAGTGAGAATTTGTCCCTATACTAAAGTGTTACCGATATGAGATACCTTAAATTATAAGGTCAATAATTGGTGTAGTATCTGAATATGATTGTGTGCTATGATGTATATAAAAGCACAGTGGTATTAACCTCTGATACAGACATTGAACAATTTGTAATTGAGAGCAACAGAGTGGAGCTGTTATGATTCCTTTGTCATTTTCACTTCTGAGCTCAGTGTAGTATTTATATTTGATATCACTTTCAGTAACCATCACAATTGTTGTCAGACCAGTCATGTATTTGCAAACAGTTGACACCTCTACATGAACGCATCCTAATTCTAGCTGATTGCACACATTCACATTCATGAGTCACAGTGACTGAGGAAGTTTGCTCTCACACTGCCCCTCAAGGACTATGCTAATTTATTGCATTAACATAAATTCTCAACTTCTTCCATCTACATAGATCCTAATCCGCTGTCGTAAGAAATCTGGTTCTTCCTAGAAATCGGGTCTCCGTTAGGACCGTAAGTGATCCCGTTGGCTGAAAGAACTTGCTCTTTAGGCTTAGGCTTAGGCTTAGCATACAGGTTGTGATTACCCTGATAGCTTGGCTTAAACACCAAGGCCTATTCACACCAACATAAAAAAAAAAATCCTTCTCTGTAAACAAACAAACAAAAAAATTGTCTCATTGATGGCCTGTGGATGATTTTATTGATCTGAATAGATGTATTAACAGCTATTTATTCAAGTTAAAATGGTTATTGTACCAAATTGTCTTACTGAATATTTGTCTTGCTGTGACCTTGCTTTGATGTTTCCTGTTGGTGCATCTATTACTCTATTGGTTTACCTGTGGGTCTATCATTTGTGGATCCGTTCATCTAGCCATGGTTTATTACATCAAAGCATCATTTTTACTGACTTGGAAGATCGTTTATGGCAATTTGTCTTTATGGTTCTTCACACCAAGACATTTTTATCAGTATTATCCACTTTAAAACCTCCTTAAAGATCCTCATTCCTGCTTCCTGTCCAAAATTATAGCATGAAAAGCCATCATGTGCTCTTCGGAATGACCTGATCTATCTCTGCTCCAAGCGGTACACTCTCAACGGTCCCTTTGGACAGTCATACCCTAGCGATGAGATTATCTCCTTCCTCCTTTAACCTTCCCCCTTCAAGAGCCCAACACATCTCATTTCCTAACCGACACTTGGTATTCTCTCCTTCTCACTGGAGACTCATGTTCACCTGTTCATGCCACCCTCCCTCCCCCTTTGTGGATGATCTTTCTGTCAAATCTCCCAGGACCTTACTGTGCTCTCACCCGAATGATTTCTGAATTATTTATCCCATTCTGCCATTGGGATTCTCTATGGATTGCCAAGCCAATGCCAGAGAACCTTTAATGTTGAGGTTGAATAGGGCCTGAGCAGTTGAGAATACTTCGGCCAATTCAAGGGGTGGGAAATGATTGTGTTGGCTGGGTCTTTCACTTTTGCTTTTCTAAACCCCTTTATTTTTCCACATTTTTCCTTATTGTTTTGACCATAAAATGGGAAGCAAGTATCTCAATTGAAGCATTGCCTGCTTTGGCACACCCACACCTTTTTATATAGATTTCTCATTGACATCAATTCATATATGATTAATGGATTCCTTGTGACTGTCTTAAGGAGATAATTCAAAAATAAATATTTGGTCATCATTTTCTCACTTAATGTCTTTCCAGACACAGCTTTCAGTCTTCTGTAGATTAGGGGATATTTTGAAGAAAGTCCAGAGAGCTGTTTTCCATAATGAGGACTGGTTTTGGTGAGACTGCATTCTATTTAAAGTCCGACTTTAGTCTAAGTCCAAGACCATACGGTATTTTCATGCTCTTGGTCTTGCCATGAACACGGGAGCTTTTGGACTCAAGGCCAAGTCTGGTCTCAAGTACACTGCATCTGTTATGCGGCCTGTGCCGATTCTCACATATGATCCTTCATTCATTCCTTTTTGACCCTTATTCAACTCACTCAACTATAAAACTCTCTGGCAAAAATGAAAAGGGCAATAAAAGTAACCCATACTAGTTGTGTGCAATATTCCAAGTCTTCTGAAGCAGCATGACAGCCTCATTATTTTAAATCTCATATGCACTTGCATTTAGTTCAAATATGCTATATTACTTCAATACCTGGATAAGCATTACAAATAATACTGCAGTACAAATAGGCCATATTTGACACCAGTGATGTTAAACCTGATTGGTTTTCGTGTCTCAACATTGATGTAAAAGCTGAAGCAATACATCTTACTGTACTATATTTAAACTGAACACGTGTACAAATGAGATTTGAGAGCTATGGAAGATGGGGACAATTTTTCATGGATAACGGATTAAAACGGCTACAAACAGGCTGTTTATGTTGATTGTTGAAGACATGGATTACAGAAAGTCAGCAATGACATGAGTCAATGATGACTGAATGTTCAATTTTGGATGAACTGTTCTTTAAGAACTGTTTTACATATGAAAAGATAGAGGATGAATATAAGAACATATATCCTAACAAAATCAATTCCTGTTCAGAGCAAAGTGGCAGAGATTTTGAAAGGATGACTCATTCATATTGATATTGAGGTCTCAGCCCTTGTGGGACTGCCACCATCAAACTCTCATAAGGAGTGATAAATCAACTGTCACATGTAGGAAGCATTAAGAGACCTTTAGAGGAAGCTCACGACTTCCATTAAAGTGAAACCGCTCTATATCGTGCTCTATCTCTCTCTCCTTTTCTCCTTGAGCAGAGATTAATTCTGCAGTTCTGCTCAGTCAGGTACATCACTCCAGTCCGGTGCTCTTTTGGCCAGACTTCCTTCTCTGCTGCCAAACTGTGAGTCTCTAAAGATACCTGACTGGAGCTGGCTAGACGGAGGTATTCTGAGCTAATCTGTGTGTCTTCAGCAGAAGTAGTGTGTGTGTGAGCACTATATTTAGTACTAAGGTATAGCTTTTATTGATAGCTAATGAAGAAAAAGGACAGATAGAGATGTGTAGAGATGTGTCAATCTGCTAATATTTGTCCTCTGCACTCAAATAGAGCGCTCTCTTCTTTCTATCATTACAAGACATGCCCCCTTACTGCTGATTGGCTAAAAGTGTGTTTTGTACTCCGTCTGATGGTGTGGTCAAAAGCATTTTCAAAAATCACTTAATGCACCTTTAACTGCAGCATTTCTGTAGCCTCAGTTATTTATTAACTTTTCCAATCTTTTGTCCAACAAACAAACCAGACAGGAGAGTAGATTAACGTTTGTGGACTTGAACTTGAAAATGGTGTGTATTGACATCTTTCTATGGTTGAAACAACAAGATACCTTCTGATATTCTTTTATGTTTATTTTGTACTATAACTAGTAAAGATGAAGAGATGACCGGTTCATGTGCCGCTAGAACTGAGGTGTTTCAGCGATCTGTCACAATACATTAAAGAGCCGCAAAATGCTATGTATTGCTTGAATTTCTTAAAAAATTTAGACTTTCTTAAAAAGACTTTTTTTCATACCAGAAGTAACCTGTTTATCTTGTTGGTTTGAAATATTTAAAAAAATACCCCAAATTGAATTTAAAATCTATACCAAATGATACTAAAATAAGTGATTTATGTATATAAACCATCAATTGAATATAAAATCACAAAAACTGCCAATCTGGGACATATATATATACAGTATATATATAATGGAAAACAGTCTGCAGTGGTCGCACCACATGATATTTTCAAGTTCATTCAAAATTTACAGGCACAGAATTGGCCACCTAAATAAACAAGCAAGCTTACCACAAAAGGTCACTATGAAAATTATAATAAAAATAAATACTTGTGGAAATAACTTAATATCTATTGTTTTTGAAGTCATACCACATGATATCCAAATGTGGTAACTACATACCAGCCATTAAATTTTTAGTTTTTTTCCAAATTTGAAAGAAAGTTACAAACCAGCTTGATGCTTCCATGGGTCCTAGGCAAATTGGTATATGATGGAAATTCCTATCTTTGAATGGATTTCAACATAAAAGTCCCAAAGTGTTAGTTTCTTGATGGTCGCACTGCATGACATTTCATAAAATGGACATCATCGGACATGATGTCTGATCGCATATTATGATGGAAATATACATAAAAAGCTTAGCAGTTTTGTACAGGATTACAAACCACTTTGGAAATCATGCCAAATAGTGCAGAAATAAAACTGAATAAATTTAGGGCAATTTTAAATATGTTTTCAAAACAGCAGTTATGGCTGGACGGTCGCATCACATGATATTGTGACACTTTAAATAACATCAAAAAATACAAATTACTTATGTAAAAAACATATGTTTTTTGAAAAGATAAAGCAAGTACATACATGGGAGAGTTACTTCATATATGGTATCTTTTCTATGCATTTTCTTTGCATTAAACCAATTTTTAAATGAAAAATGCAATTGGACAGAAAATGTAGGCGTCACATCACTGACCCAAACATCTCACCTAAATATAAATTTTGCACTTGTTGAAGAATATCCACTACCTAGACTTGAGGCTATGAATGAATGAATGAGGCATTTATATAGCTTAATTGTGTGTTGCTGTCCACCCAAATCACTTTACAATATTGAGAGAGTTTCTCCTCAACCACCACCAGTGTGTAGCATCCACTTGGAAGATGCGACGGCAGCCACAGTACAACGGCGCCAGTGCGCTCACCACACACCAGCTACTGGTGGAGAGGAGAGAGAGATAGAGCCAATCAAGTGGAATTCTGAGCCAATTCAGTGGCCATGAAATGAGTTTTTGAATGAACATTTCCCAGAACTACTCCTCCTCTCTGCTGTCTGAGTGTGTATATGGAGGACTACTGAACACGGGGGAACGGAGCAGCTCGAGTAGACTGCAGTGTTAAGAGCAGATGAATGGACCTGTTTGTCCTGTGGTCTTGAGCAGCTCAATAATGACATCTTGGATTTATCAATGAAATTGATAATTGAGTTGGAGAGCAGAGTAGCTTCTTCTCAAAGCACCTCGTGGGAATTACAGCACAGCAGTTTATCTCTTCCTCATTAAACAAGCTTGTTTGGAAAGATGTTGGATTTTTAGGTTAGCTACGTAACTTTTTTTGTTATTTGTTTTTTGTTTTAGCACTAACCGTGGACTATCAGCCCCCGTTACTGAAGTTGCAGTGATTATCCATGGTGAATCAATCTGGATCCTGTTGTTTTCAGGATATGAGATTCGCAACTCAGTGATGTGTCTGTGATGGCTTTTGTTGAAAAAGGATTGAGTCCAAAAATATAACTCACCAGCAATAACCACCATGACCGACATTCGCTTTGCCCTTTCGAGGTTCTCTGTTTTCTCTGTTCCTCTGTGATTACAAACCTAACCTATTTCGTAAAATACTAAAGTAATTAAAATAAGATTAAATAAGTTCTTAATTACTCTTATTAGACAGTGTGTGTATGTTTATATTGTTTCCAGAATTCTTTGAACAGAAACTTCAAAGGAACAACATTTATTTGAAATGTATTTGCCTTTTGTAATATTATAAATGTCTTGAAATATCTAAATGTCACTAAATTCATCCTTGCTTGAATAAAAGTATTTATAAAAAAAAATTACTTGACCCAAACTTTTGTATTTGAATTTTTAAACTCATGTTTTATATTTTACATAATTGTTTTATATAAGTATGTAATGTTTTTAAACTATTTTAACATCAATTTTATTTGATTAAAATAATACAAAATGTAACCTTTAACAAATAATTATCAAATCATTGTATTTATCAAATAATGTATGCAGAAGTCATTAAATTCCAATAGTATACATCCAAAAATAATAATGATTAATATTAATATTTACAAAGAAGAATGGGTTACCATGCACAGTACATGGTCACACTAACATGTCTTTTTCATGGTACAGTCTAAAAAACGATAATATTACCATGGCACATGTCCCAAAACAAACAAACACAAAAACATGGAAATATCATGGTGTTTTTGGTAAGTGTTCCAGGAACATGGCAAAATGTCTGCTCTGTTCGCACTCGTTTTTGATATAATTATCACTAAGACTTATTTCAAACTCAATTCTCGAAAATCTCATGTTTTCAAGCCTCATTACCCTTGTCAGCTTGACACAAGCTGTTTATGGATGCGGTTGTAGCTTTCCGTGAGTAAATATCTCTGCACTGCAACACCCCCGAGACAGGAATGTAAATGTAGGGTTTGCTCCAAAAGCCTCATGTTCTCTCATGCATATGTGTTACGTGTTCGGCATCATGCAGAAGTCCAGCTATGTCATGTTGCACACTGCCCTAAACCCACTACTCGGAGTGTAATGGCCATTAGCAGCTGCCTGTCAGCGAGCTTCAGCCACCTCTGGATAGTTGCTTGGCAACTGAGACCCTACGCAGCCAATCAGCATGTAACAGGAGTTTATTCTGCATAAAGCAGGTCAAGAATTGCCCCTTAATTCCTCTCACATGTCATTTCTCTTCTTTTCAAGGTTGATGTAAATGCTTCAGAAACACTTTGGGCCAAAGTCATTTTTGTTGGAACATTATTCAATTTTTTATCAAAAATAATTTATAAGAAATAAAAGAAAGTGCACTCCATAATATCTTTGATATTCTGATTACTTGTATATGGTTTGGGTCCCTTAGTCAGTAAAAGTGCATCTTTTGATCATTTGTAATTGCGTAGAAAGTAATGTCTCTTCACAACAATCATGATTTGAGATATCATCCATCTTCGTAGCACTAATGTTTCAGGACAAACTACATGCTGATTTGTAATATTTACGATTAGAGAAAAAAAAATGCCTTAGCAACTAGGGATGCATGATATTATCGGAATCAGATGATAAAGGCTTAAAATGTAAACATCTATATTTTTTTGTAAAGAACTTTAATTATGTTTATTGGTTCAAACAAACACACTAAAAAGCTAAGTGGTTGCACACAATTTATTTGAGCTACATTTAAATAAATTTTTTTGACAGTTAGTCAACTAAATTTATTTATATGTAGCTCAAATAAATTGCTTGCAACCTTAAAAACATTTTCCCTGGTTTCACAGACAAGGCTTAAGCCTAGTCCTAGACTAAAATGTAAGTCTGAGCTGTTTCAACTAAAAGAAACTTGCACTAACTGATCTTAAATTATATCAGTGCCTTTATGTTGTCTTAAGATGTACACCAGTAATGCTTTTTTTAAAGACATGTTTATAAAAACAACTTAAATGTCCTAATTGAACTATGTATTATCCTGGATTAAACTAAGTCCTGTCTGTGAAACCGGGCATTAGTAAATTTAATCATCTTTTTCTGTGTATGTGTTTTCTCAAAATCAACCAAGATTTGTTTATAATTTCTGCACAGGGAAGATTTGGTGTTGTTTCAAAACAAAAGGGAATATAGGCTCACTGGCCACTTTATTAGGTACACCTTGCTAGTACCGGGTTAGATCCCCTTTTGCCTTCAGAATTGTCTTAATTCTTCGCATAGATTCAACAAGGTGTTGGAAACATTCCTCAGAGATTTTGGTCCATATTGACATGATAGCATCACGCAGTTGCTGCAGATTTGTCGGCTGCACATCCATGATGTGAATCTCCCGTTCCACCACATCCCAAAGGTGCTCTATTGGATTGAGATCTGGTGACTGTGGAGGCCATTTGAGTAAAGTGAACTCATTGTCATGTTCAAGAAACCAGTCTGAGATGATTTGAGCTTTGTGACATGGTGCATTATCCTGCTGGAAGTAGTCATCAGAAGATGGGTACACTGTAGTCATAAAGGGATGGACATGGTCAGCAACAATACTCAGGCAGGCTGTGGTGTTTAAACGATGCTCAATTGGTACAAAGGGGCCCAAAGTGTGCCAAGAAAATATCCCCACACCATTACACCACCACCACCAGCCTGAACCGTTGAGACAAGGCAGGACGGATCCATGTTTTCATGTACTTTATGCCAAATTCTGATCCTACCATCTGAATGTCGCAGAAGAAATCGAGACTCAACAGACCAGGCAACGTTTTTCCAATCTTCTATTGTCCAATTTTGTTGAGCTTGTGTGAATTGTAGTCTCGTTTCCTGTTCTTAGCTGACAGGAGCAGCACCCGGTGTGGTCTTCTGCTGCTGTAGCCCATCTGCTTCAGGGTTCGATGTGTTGTGTTCAGAGATGGTATTCTGCATACCTTGGTTGTAACGAGTGGTTATTTGAGTTACTGTTGCCTTTCTATCATCTAACCAGTCTGCCCATTCTCCTCTGACCTCTGACATCAACAAGGCATTTTCGTTTTTCGGACCATTCTCTGTAATTCCTAGAGATGGTTGTGCGTGAAAATCCCAGTAGATCAGCAGTTTTTGAAATACTCAGACCAGCCCATCTACCAACAACCATTCCACGTTCAAAGTCACTTAAATCCCCTTTCTTCCCATTCTGATGCTCGGTTTGAACTTCAGCAAGTCATCTTCACCATATCTAGATGCCTAAATGAGTTGCTGCCATGTGATTGGCTGATTAGCAATTTGTGTTACCAAGCAATTGAACAGGTGTACCTAATAAAGTGGCCGGTGAGTGTATATCGGTATCGGCAAAAATTATTTGAAAAATATCGGCATATCGGCTAAATCTAATATCCTGCATTACCTATAAACAACCCATGTTGATAAGAGTATGACAGCCATACTTGCAAGTGGACTCTAAGCAACATTTTCTCATTAACAGTCTCGTCATGACAAGGTGGATAAACACAATGCTGAACTAATCTAGGAATGCCTTAAGCATTAAAAGATATGCAGCATTTTATCTCTGATAAAGTTAATCTTGTCTGTAGAATATCTGAGACAATATTTTTCAGGTCTTGTAAGGTTCAGTCTTTTATTTGGTCATTTTAAACCCCACATTTACTGCACATGTTACATGCACACACCTAATCTGTCTGCAGACTGAAATCACCAAAAAGGCATTTTTGCTAAAAGCATTAAAATGCCTCTGAGCTTGGCAGTTTCTTCTTGCAAACGCAGTCCTCACAGGTTACGCTGTAAAAAACACCTCACACAGATTGAAGATATACATCATATCTGGACACCCAAGATGTGGAATGTTTTATTCATGTCAGAAGTATTGTGAAAGTAGTGAAATAGAGGCTGGTGAATATCTGTCTTTGAATCGAGATGTTTGGAAGGTCTGATGAATCGTTGTAACAGCGCACTGGGCTTTAGGGACAGTTTGTTAGTAGAGTCCTGTCTCAGACTTGGAGGAGACTTTTAAAGTTTGTTTACCAAATAACATGGTGGGAGGACAGATTTGAATATTGTTTGTTTGCGGTGTTCTGGAGAAACTGAAGTAATATGGCATCATTTATGTTTTTAAAGGTGTAGAAAATGTTTCTTTCCAACTTTTTGCAAAAATAAACAAATAAATAGTATTTTCGACAAAACGATGACTCCCATGGTCCTATTTGTGGCCTAGAAAAATCTGTTGTATTCTTTTGGAAAAAGGAAAAAAAAAAACATTCCCATGGACAAATAGACCTGTGAATACTTTTATGATGCCTTTGTGTGATGTTGCATTCACACCAATAGGTGGCAGCATAAAATCCAAGACCACTGTCATATCAACCAATAAAACATAACCTAAATAAATGTATCACATTTTATTGTCTGTGGTTCTAAGCGGTTTTGTTTCAAATCAGGGGCCTCATTTATAAAATCTGAACATTTGACAGTTTCCATAATGGGAATCAATAATATAACCATATGTGCTAAAAATGTTCCTAAATGCATCACTGCTTATGAATCGCAGTTCATCTTAAATGCAAGAGCTACAAGTGCTTTAACACCTCCTACAATCAGCACACATTCTGGATCTATTCATAGTTTAGAAAAACTACATTACTCATCATCAATAGGCAAGGAAATCCATGTGTAGGCATACACTATTTTAATCATCCTCATAATTATTATTTTCAGGAAGTCATTTATAAATTAGCTCTGTCAAACGATTAATCGTAATTAATCGCATCCAAAATAAAAGCTTTTGTTTACATAATATATGTATGTGTGCTGTGTATATTTATTTTGTATATATAAATACACACACACACAAGAAGGTATATATTTTAGAAAAATGTTAGGTTTATATATTATATATATTTATTTATAATATAAATTATTTGAATATAAATATCGGCATGTAAATACATGTAAATATTTTCTAAATATATAATGTATGTGTGTGTATTTATATCCAAATACACAGTACACATTACTTTAATAAGTACACGGTACACACATTTATATTATGCAAACAAAAACTAATTTTGTATGCGATTAATCGCGAATAATCATTTGACAGCACTAATATAAATGAATTAATTTCAGTTATGTAATTATCACAGAGCACTTAAAACACTGCTCATTTGATTTTCGCATATAACTATATATTATTATTGCCTAATTGTCTTTATATCTTCAAGTTGAATTAAATTAATTACTTGTAAATGACTGTCAAAAAAAACATTTTCATGTCCGTTTCCGCCATTATAAATCCCAATTTGTTTTGACATAGGATAAAATCTATGCAATTTAGGATCAAATCCGATCGTACGGGTGTTTTATAAATGAGGCCCCTGAAATTATTATTTTTTCATGTGCTCATATTTACCTTAACTGGAGGGGCTGCACACTCTGAGCACATTTCTGTTTGTTTTGTTAGACAGCTCAAGCTGTTTCTTTTAAAGAAGTTAAGTGCATGGTTAAAAACAGAGAGAGAGCTGTGCAAGTCTACAGTCATGAGAACTGGGATCCCCATCCAGTCTGAAGCCAATGTCTTTTGTTACGCCAAAGTCCAATTAGCTCCCAGCTGAATGGGGCCAATCTGTTTGAATTCCCGTAATTTGAGTTTGCTCCCATTTTCTGTGAGTTAGGGAATCCCATCAGAGCTTTGGCAACTGAGCCCCTCCACAAAATGAAGAAAAAAACACCGGTGGAAATAAATGAGCAGACTTTCTGTGTTTGATATGTAAATGTTCAAGGTGGAAGGCACTGCTAATTAGAAAAGAGAAGGAACATTCGGTAGATCTTTATTTTACAGTCCTCGTGTACATACTATGTACTTATTGTAGTAATTACAATAACTAGGTAATAAATAGGTACTAACCATGAACCCTACCCCATGTAGTTACCTTATATTACTAGTACTTTCTAAGGTTAGTACACTGTAAGTACACGTACTGTAAAATAAACTGCAAAAGAAAATTCTTTAGGAGGATTTCAAACTGCTTCATTTCTAAATGCTTACAGCCAAAGAGGTTCTGTTGTGATTCATATCTTGTGTGAGTAAAGATGTGGAAAGGGCATTTTCTGCATGGATACTCTTTCTTTAATCAATGCATATGAGAATGAAAGCAGAATTGGCAGTTGTTTATTTGAACATTTAAACACCCTGGAATATGATAATGTGAAATATGATACACTTGCATCCTTATAATCCCACAAGGTTGTTGCTATTTGGTTGCTGGGGTGTTCTTGAGGTGGTTTTAGCTTTTATATTTATTCATTTAAGAGATTGACACATTTGACGCATTGACATTGATTATTTCTAGGTTCTGTATGCTAGCATCAGACCCTTATATTTAATGCATACAGCTGTTAATGGTGAGGACTTTGATTCTTTTCAGTCTGAATCTGTTCAAATAAAAAGATTAATTCACTTATTCATTTAGTTGCTCCACATCGTTACGCCAGTTAATGGTGACAAGTGAGTGAGTGTGCATTATGACTGAACCATTAACATTCCAACTTCCAATCATTCACAACTAAAATAAAACTAAACAACTGAGAATATATAAATAAATAAAACTACACGTTTATTACCGATAAGCATGCTTACAAATCTGGTTATTTTCTATTTTTTTTGTCTCGTTCTATTATTATAAAACACATTAAAATGCAATTTGAAGATATAGTGACACAAACAGGTATCTTCTATTAAGATTCATTTAGATGAAAATGAAAAAAATACCCCTCCCACCCAATATTTTCCTTGTAAAATATTGTCATAAATATAATATGCTTAGGTTGTGGTGCATGCACTTACATCAAAGGTCTAAGGGAAACATATTATTACTTTTACCTCCAGGTGAAAATTACAAACTTATTAAAAATAACAGCAAACGCATGGTTTGAGGATATGTTTAATATCTGTTGCATGAATGAGTTACACACTCAAGTTTAATATTTAAGGTTAAGGGTTTGTTCAAAATATGAACTCAACAAGCATCTAAAATGACCGTTTTACCCCCTGAAGGATATCATAGTGTTTCATAGGTGATTATGCAGATTTATATTAATGTTATAATCCAGAAAATTGGATTATGTTAGCCACAACGGAATAAATCCTTTCCACTCCAGGTTTAAAGCATTAGATAATAAATCACCTGAATGTATAACAGCTCATTTGAGCAGCCATATAGAGCGTCCATCAAACTTTCACACAAATGCAAATAATAGATGACAAGCTCTAGTTTTATGTCACTGATTATTGTTGTTGTGATTTTGAATAGCTAGTTTTATTGCCACGTACCTTACGATATCCATCACTGAGATGAAGGCCAGTAAACCGCTTTACTACACGGGTTTATGAGGAGTTTACATGTTAGTAGACACCCTGAGAAAGTGTAATAACATGGCCTCCGCTGGGATGGCACAGATAAAATGGTTTATCAGGAAGTAGGGGCTCGTAATTCCTCTTGAACTGCTCTCAGACGCCGGCATTGTTCATCTGCTCCTCGTCACTGCATCAAACATAGGAACACAAAGATGTCCTTTCTAAACCTCACGGAAATCATAAGAGCCACTGGTGTGAAGGATTTAGTCAAGCTGAGCAGGAATCAGACGAAACCTTAAGAAGAGCTTGTAAAGCTGGAGTAAATGTCAAGCTTGATAAAACACACTTCCTTTGATCTCTAAAAAAAAACCTGGCTGCAGAATCCAGACGCTCAAAGCAGGCGAAACTAGACCTGATGTGCGACTGCATGGTGATAATATTTACCATGTTTATTAATATTCACATGAGAAGATTTTCCGTTTTAACATTAGTAATCCAAAAGGTGAATATTTTGAGCTGAACCTAAAGAGATCAAATGAATAAATCACTTTCATTTAATCACCCTCATGTCGTTCTGAAGCTGTATGAACTTCTTTCTTCACAAAAGGAGTTGTGTATAACTCTACCGTTCGGATTCAGATTGCACGGAGCCTCTAATGCTTGCCAAGGCATAAGATTAAAATATAACAATTTAAACCAAATGTTCTATTTTAATGCATTTTCAAATGTAATTTATTCCTAGCAAAGCTGAAGCTTTACCAGCCATTATTTCAGTCACTGGTGTCACATGATCCTTTAGAAATTATTATAATATGCTGATTTAGTGTACAAGTAACATTTTTATTGTTTTAATGTTAAAAATAGTTGTGCTGTGTAATATTTATGTGGAAAACATGATATATACAGTATATATATATATATTTGTTTTAGGATTATTTGATGAATAGAAAATTCCAAATTTATTTGAAACAGAAATAATTATAAATGTCTTTATTGTCACTTTTGATCAGTTTAATGCATCCTTGCTTAAGAAAGTGTTGATTTATTTATTTATTTAGTATTTATACTTTTTATCCGCTTATTCTTCTAGCATTGTTTCCAGCATAAGTACAGACATAATAGAAAAAATGCCATTTACAATAAGTCTAACTGAGATTTTATTCTTCCTGCAAGAGGGAATTACTGTATGTAAAGATGTTATGTGAACTGTTTATTTCCAGCGACCCAAGAGAGAAGTACAGCACACTGTTGTTGATGTGCAATGGCAGTGCACCTCAGAGACAGCTCAGCTCTCTCTCTCTCTCTCTCTCTCTCTCTCTCTCTCTCTCTCTCTCTCTCAGTTTCTCTCTCTCTCTCTCTCTCTCTCTCTCTCTCTCTCTCTCTCTCTCTCTCTCTCTCTCTCTCTCTCTCTCTCTCTCTCTCTCTCTCTCTCTCTCTCTCTCTCTCTCTCTCTCTCTCTCTCTCTCTCTCTCTCTCTCTCTCTCTCTCTCTCTCTCTCTCTCTCTCTCTCTCTCTCTCTCTCTCTCTCTCTCTCTCTCTCTCTCTCTCTCTCTCTCTCTCTCTCTCTCTGAGGAGTTCGTTCCTCTCCACTGGAGTTCAGCTCTTCACAACTATGATCACTGACTTCCTACAGAGACCGCTTGAAATCAACATGAAATGGCTTTCGCAACCAATTTTACTTCCATAATGTGACGTTTTTAATTAAAAGCTGTTTACTATTGCTTAACATTAACCAAGATCCCACTTAGCTAGATTACATGCATTGATGAATTGTGCATAATATGACCAGGAACGTGGATTTAAAAACAAGGTGAAGTGTGCAATTTCTTTGGCACAAATGCTATTTCACAAATAATTGTTTCACTATTGGTTGAATTGTTTTGCTAGAAGTTGACAGGCTAGAATGCTGAACTGAACAAGGCAATGTTTTAAAGTGCTGAAGAGCGATTGGCTTACTCATAGTTGTCTTTGCACGTTACTCTAGGAAAGGAGCAAGTATTGTAAGGTAATGGCCAGGTTTGTGTTGTTTGGGTTGAGTGTGGACAGCAGTGCTTGGCTCCTCACTGGAGCAGCACCATGGACAGCGTCAGCCTCAGGTCTCCCCTGCAGGACTGACACAGCACACACTGCAGCTCTATAGTCATTCTGCTGCTGTAACATCTGTCCACGAAGAACATCGGGCCAAAGGAGGGATCAGGTCTGTTTCCTTCTGTAGTTAGAAACTCCTAACTGGACATATTTTGCTTAATTGTTAATTACTCTGTGGCGCTTTATGATCTGTGGTGCAGTGCTCCCCAGAGCTACACTTTATCAAGAGGCTTTGTGTTAATAAATTCCAGCAAATTAGATTGTCTGCAAAGTGGACAAAAAGTATTGAGAACGCTGGATTCTGTAAAGAACTCACAACATTAGCTATTATTTATTTATTAAGGTAAAGCTAGAATTAAATTTTTTATGCAATAAAATGTTAAAATATGATAAAAGGCATTCACAGTGACTATTAGAGTGAGAAAGAGAATAAATAGTGGTTTGTCAGTATATTTGTTGCACAATTTTCTACATTGATTTTATGTTTTCCATACTCACAGCAAGAGCATAAATGTGATTTTTCAGTCTAAGCTGTGCAATTTGTATTTTAGTCAAACCATTCAACAATCTTTCAAAGGGATTATGTCTCTATTCAAAATCAAAATCAAATATAGGATTTCATAAATGTACAATATGAAACAGCCTATACAATAATTAAACGAATAACTAGGCCTATGTGAGTCCACACACAGTGAGTGCATTAGAGTTAAGAGAGTTGCATGCACTTTTTTGGTGAATCTTCAATCGAGTCAATGATTCAATGACTCACAGAAAACACAATGTTCATCTGTCGCTACCTACTGCCATAAGGATGTGTATATGTCTATCTGTCCATCCATCCATAATTCTATAAATAATTCTATTTTATTATTATTATTATTATATTTGTGTAATATTGACTATAAATGTGTCCCCTGCCGTCAAGAATCTAAAGGTTTGTGTTTGTGAACCGAAACCATTTCCACATATGCCGGTTTGTCGATTTTTGTCGGGAAATATTTGGTGCTAAGACGCTCTGAAACATTCACGTTCGCCGTATTTACATATAAAACGCCGTTTTACAGTCAGTTTAATGGAGTTGTGTTCTAGTGGAGTCGGGTAACCTCATTAAGACGGTGTTTCCTTAATGTTTGAATTTATGTTAAATAAATAAACATAACATGTCCATGCGCAAAGCTATGGAAATCCTACTATTTGTTTGGAAACCGCACAGCTGCAACTTTAAGACAGAAGCGAACTCCCCCTCTTTTCTCGAGCAATGGTCTCTACCAAGCACCGCTGTTCTCGCCGCTCAATCCTTAACGTGCCATTTTATTACTAATGGGCATCTGTGGAAATCCAAATGTCATCGGTGTACGGGACAGTATCGCGTTTCTGAGGATGCCAGCGGTGGACATTCATGCGGGTTTCGCCGGAGCAGTGCTGATTTTGGCCAGTGAAGCTTCCTTGTAGTGAATCGGATGATTGGAGCAGCTGTGCGCTCGCGCTTAGATTGCAGCTGTCATTGATATTGCACAGTGACCAGTGAGTATAAGACAACCCATACACAATACAGTGCAACAGTCACTGTGTCCAACTTGTGAAAATGCAGTATTCTTTGTGCACCATTCATTCTCAAGGTGATTCGGAAATGCCTCTTTAGTGAAAGCAAACTTCCAACAGATGTGAAAGGTATTGCTGTAGAAACAGAGATCAATGAATGTGTGAGACAATGAATGACTGCATGAATGAATGCATGCATATTCTTGGGAACTGATGATAATCTTTCACATCTCATACAGGAAAAAGGTGCATAGATCAATGGAAGACACTGACAGAGAGAGGAGGGAGGGAGAGAGAGAGGCAAAGACAGGCATGATGTAATGCGCTTGAGACAATGGTTGAGGATTCTCTCCAATTAGAGTCACAGCAGCAGAATTGGCTGTTTTGAAAGAGATGAGATCACTATAACATGCCGGCTTGCTAGGTGTAGTGAGCATGTCACGGGAATTTTCCCTGCACATCCCACTCGGCTGTAATGGACCTTATTCACATGTGCCGGAGGACTGTGTGAACGTGAACGTGGTGCTTTAATGTACTAACACTAGCATGTTTGAATGATTACAGCATGAAGCTTTCATTCAAATTTCAAGAATTCATTGACACGTTTAATTGTGATGTTACTCAATCTCAGCGCTGATGAGTAATATTTGACTGTTTTACTGTCATTAGGCAATATTGTGCTAAAGTCATCACATCATGTTTAGAGTTTATTAAAGCAATTTTGTGACTCTGTACATTTTTTCAAGTTTAAAATATTTTCTAGTAGACGTCACAAGTTATTCAATGGGTATAACCATACGTATAGCATTTGCTTTCAAACCTCAAATCGAGTGATTTTTGCTACTTTGTGGACACTAAATATTTAACGTGGCAGCCATGATTGCTTCCTATTGATGGAGAATTGTAGTGGCCACTACTGGTGTTCTTGCCTCTAATGGTCCATACTGTAGACAGAAGGCCGAGAATAGGATGTCCCACTGACCCTGCTGGTTGTGCTGGTGTGTAAAGGCTACCTCAGCTGTTTCCACTGTGTTTTATTACACTTACAGCTGGTTTGTATGACCTTGGTAGGGGGTGTGTGGTGGAAGGGATCTTTTTCACACTACTGAATGTGCACAGGCTGCTTTGGTTCTAGTTTATGGCATTGAAAAATTACAGTGTCTAGTCCAGTCTGAGACCACTGTTGAAAATGTGGGATGTAAAATCATATTTAAATCTAAAACAAATTGTATATGTAAATATATTAAAATAGAATTATTCTTCTTTTAAATATATAATGTAATGTCATAATACATTTTAAGAGCACACAGTGGAGTCCCAGTCTGAGCCCACTACTGTAGAGCTGATATTTAAAGTCAAATTGAATTATAAATAAATAAATAATACAATCATTAAATATTTTAAATTATCTAAGGTTTTATAAATAAATAATCAAGATGCCATTAAATAAATGACAGTTTTTAAGAACACTCAGTGGGGTCTGGTTTGAGACCACTGGCTTTTAAAATGTAATTTAAATCTACAAATAAACATTTAAATATTAAAATAAAACAAGACCGTATCTATTTATTGTATAACCATAAACTATATAAATGTAATGGCATAGAATAAACCCAGTCCAGTCTGAGATCACCGTTGAAAATCTGGGATTAAAATATAAGTTGAATCTCCAAATAAGCAAAACATTTTAAATGTAAAACGAAGAGAGAGAGAAAAATATTACATGTTATTATGTATTCTGTATAAATGTAAATAATAAATACAAAATGTAAGATTATATGTGATGTTTAAGATCATGCAAGTCAATAATCAGTTGAAAGTAAATGTGAGACACTGACCATGTGATCAAACTTGTGGAGTTGATAGAGCTTGAAATTGTCATTCTCAAAGCTACAAATACTAGGACGTTTAAACATTCATGTACTTTTCCTAAAAAATGAAATATTGAAGCTTTTCACTAGTGGTCTCAGACTTTTGGACCCCACTGTATATCAAATACAGTATCATCATTTTCGTGGTTGGTGCAGATCCATTATTCTTGACCTGTCTTGTATCACTACAAAATCCACAGATTTCATTGAACTCTCTCACCTCAGCCCTCCCTTTCCTCTCTCTCTCTTTCTCCCTCCCCCCATCCATTCATTCAGACAGTGTGTGTGGAATATGATCGCTCTTGTTATCATCAGTGGGGCTTTTACACTGGGCATTGCCTTGTGCTCCACTCAATACTCCGACTGAAATGTGGGTTTAAAATACAGCGTACAGCACTCCCAAACCAATTGTGCCGTTGAGCAGTCTTGGGTTCATGCCCATCTGCTTTAAATTTCACTGCAGGATGTTATGGCAAATATCCTCGAAATATTCTATGCCCTTGACCTTTTGTTAAAATGTGAGCTGCAATGTGTTAACAGCCAATAATACACATTCCTTTGTTCATTTATTCAGTCCAGCCCACACGCTTTGTCACTGCTAACAAACCCCCTACTTTAAACTTTGTTCAGTCCATTATTGGATTATTTGGCTGTTAACCAATCATAAAGGGATTGAACAACAAAATATATTCAGCAAAAAGACCTATATTCAACCCGTTTTGCTACCAAAATGTGGCGTAATTGCAATTGGAGGTCCCACTAGAATAAGGCCATGGATCCCTTGAGCAATATAAAAACACACTATTACTGACCCTGTTGGATCAGTCCAAAGTAAACCATCATAAAGCAATTATTGCCCAAATGGGACGTAGGATTCCATTGTTCTTTGTTCATTGAATACCGTTATGTATCTAGGAGGCTGAAGTTGAACTCTGCTGATGTCTGATGTTAGTGGCTGTTTGGTGTTATTAAATATAGATGAGGGGGGGGGTCCTTCACTTAAGATGCTGTAATGGCTTTTCCTCTTCCCCTCTTCCAATCCTGCTGCGTCATTCTTTCTTTCTTCCTCTCTCCATTTTCTTTCTTCCTGGAGCTTCGTATATCACAAAGTTAAGATGCGCTTGCTTTAATTTGTTTGGTGCTTCGTTCAGTTTCATTCATAAGTTTTCATTAGGAGCCTGTAGGAACGGGCTAATAAACTTCAGCAACGGACATTTTCTGCAGTGTTGAGACTAATTGAGACCATTTGATGCTACAGAATTCACAAAATTAGCAAAATGTTACAATTTGCAATTAAATGTTTTCAAGAAATCCTTTATACTATGAAGTGAGACAGAGAATGAGTAGAATTTTGTCATACATTTGTTTCATTTGTGTGTGTGTGTGTGTGTGTGTGTGTGTGTGTGTGTGTGTGTGTAAAATTAATTGTTACATTTTTGAAATTATTATTATTTTTGAAGTGATTTTTCTAATTGTTGTTAAGTAAGGGGTCCTATTTCAGAAAGTTTTGTAAACAATGTGAATTCAAAAAAAAAAAAACTCTTCTAAGCTACCGTTGGTTGACAGACACTTTTATTGCTGAAATAAAATATTGATATTGCTGTAAAGTCAACTACTATAGAACAGTAGACACATACTGTATAGATCAGTGAAATTAATTAACTCAATTACAGCTTCTCACAGGAAATAGATCATGAGAGTTTTCACTCCCAATAAGTTACCATGTGGCATTACTAAGTGGCATATATTTCTCAATTTCATTGTGTCACATTGCTGCATGCTTAAAAATGATAGGCTGACTTACATGACTTGACTTACATTTCACTACTGATTATATCCTGTATAATTGAGTATGTGACGAATAAAAAAAACCTTGAACCTGACATTATGTAGGCCTAATTGACAGAATAATCATCCAATTTAAGTGATGTGTGTCATATTTTGTCCATATCTTTTGTCCATATCTGGATTGTTTCCTGTCCTCGTAGAGTGTCATTATGAGTTAATTCTTGTCCAGCTGTGTTTCTCCAAGTATCTATGATTATCCTGTGTATTTATAGTCCTGTCTGTTCAGTTTGATTTCATCTGGTCTACTCGTTACTCCCCGGTGTCAGTCCTGCCTTGTCTTGGCCTGATGTCTACATTAAAGACTGTTGTTTGAGTTTATCCTCGTCTCCGTGTTCTTCGCTCCTCCCTTGTGTGTGCACCGTGACAATGTGTAAGCACTTCCTGATCTCCTGTCTTGCTATTTTTTCCTCTCACATTATTATATTATATTAGTCTCATTGGGGCAACTACAGCTTTGCTATTCTTAGATGGTAACTTGCAAAATACACAACTAAAAAAACAGGTCCCACTTTATATTAAGTGGCCTTAACTACTATGTACCTACGTTTAAAATTAATCTTTTGGTACAATGCACTTATTGTGTACATAGATGTTTTTACACTGTACTTCTATTTTTAAAAATACCTGCATGTAATTACATCTGTAATTAATTTCTGTAATTATATTTGTAATTACACAGTTACAATCCCTTACACCTTCTAGGACTGGGCGATATATCGCATGTGATTGTCACACGCATCTCGTCAGTAAAGCCGGTTCCATGATTAGCGGTAAATCTCCATCACCTGCTTTCAAATGGAGTGCCATTTTAATTTAAAGTCATGCAATTCATGCTCATAATCGAGGGCGATTCATCTGCGATTATGAATGCGATATTGAACGCAATAATCGTGCAGTCCTAGTGACGTCAGAGGTGGTGTGTAAACTGCTGCTTTGTGCTGCAGCAGGTGTCTGTCTCTGACATCACTCTCTGAGTGTGACTGAATGTGTCAGTGTTGTGTGGAAATAAATCTAGGCCTTTTTTCTCATTGTAGGTAGAGAAGTGTGCGAGTGTTTGCGCAGTGATTGAGAGGGAGTCCCAGACTCTATCCCACATGAATCATTTATTGATTGGCATATGGCATTGAGACGTCGCTTCTATTCCAGTTCCTTTGTCCCTGTCCTTGCTCGCGTCTCTATGTTATATCCGGATGTTTTGCAAAATATCTGGAAAAAAGCAACCCTTCTTGGTTATGGGTTTGATTTTTGTTTATAGTGAGTGCCATGCACTTTCATGTAATTTCGACAACTATCTAGTTTACACTCATTTCTTAAAGAAAATTGTTTTCCTGATCAGAAAGCTCTAAGGGCCAAGGGTAAGAAGTGGTGGTGATTTGTTTTGTATTGACCAACTATCAATATCCCAATAACTAACTACCTCCATGTTAGACTGCAACAGAGATGAGAAGATGCTTCCAGAGGCACGAGTGCTCATTTACAGATCATTTCAGCTTCATTTTCATTTGTATGAGACCTAAAGTGGTCATTTCTGAGTAGGTGAGTTGTTAACTCTGTAATTAGTCCGCCTTCTTCCATCAGTTTAACCACTTATGGATTTTCTGAACAGCTGGTATAGGCGGGGATTATGTAGTTGACAGGATAATCAGCCATTCACAGTATATCCAGTGTTGTTATTGTTAACAAATTATTTAAAAAAATTTGTTCATTTAATATTACAAATATAATAACATGTAAATATTAGATGGAAAAACTTAGAAGCATAAACTTAAAAAAATTGAAATGTTGCTACGGCAAATAACTGAAATAAACAAATTATAAGTAAATTGAAGTAATAATAAAAAAAAGGAATTACTTATATTCTAACATTAATATTATACACTACCAGTCAAAATGTTTTGAACAGTAAGATTTTTTATGTTTTTATGAGTTTTAAAGAAGTCTCTTCTGCTCACCAAGCCTGCATTTATTTGATCCAGAATACAGCAAATCAGTAATATTGTGAAATATATTTTACTATGTAAAATAACTGTTTTGTATTTGAATGTATTTAAAAATGTAATTTATTCCTGTGATCCAAGCTAGGATTCTTTGGATTCTTTACAGATGAATAAAAAGATCATCTGTAATAAAAAGCTTTAGTAACATTATACTTAGCTTGAGTTAGTATAATCTTAAAAAACATTGGGGAAATAAATTATAGAAATTAATACTTTTATGTAGCAAGAATTGTTTAAATTGATGATAAAGACATTTATGTTACAAAATATTTATATTTCAGATAAATGCTGTTCTGAACTTTCTATTCATCAAAGAAATAGTTGTTTTCACTATAATATTTAGTTTGCTTTATTTTATTGTTTTTATAACTTTATGACTTCCTTCCTGAATCAGTAAATGTCTTGTGTTCTTTGCTCAAAAGAGTGATTGTTCCACTGAATAATTCATTAATGAAATATAATTAGATCTTAATTAAGCAGCTTGTTAGAACAGTGGTGTTTGTTTCAGTCTTGAGCTATTCTCATTGCATGTTTACATTTCATAAAAGAACATATTTTGTTTTTGAAGTAGCTGCCAACTTAGATGAGGTCTTAGTGCTATAATCATCTGTTATCTAAATGATATTTGCCGAGTGTTTTGATACCCAGCAGAAGTGGGTCGTGACGTGGTCTAGTAACTCGTGACAGACCTTTACACATTCATTGGTCTTCAGAATTGTCTCTTTATTTATAACAGGAGGGCTTTTCCAGGCTGCTTCAGGGCTCTCTATTGTATGCTTGGTTGGAGACAGGAGAGCTGGCCGCAGCCCAGAGCGTTTGTGGGTCTAAAGTTAGCAGTTAGTGGCTAGCTGGGAGATGCTGGGACTCTGGCTAACAGCCTGTTCACATAGTGTCTGCCAGAGACAGCCAGATTAGGATGGACTTGTACAATCTGTAAACATGAAAAATGTCAGATTGTTGGCCATATGTCTTCTCTTTATAAAATGACAATGGCTTTTTGTGTGTTTATATGTGTATAGGGAGGTAAAATCGTGTTTGAATTTAAATTAATGATCGTTTAGAAACAGTTATTCGTTTACCTTTTGGTGAAGCCAATATCAAATTGATCAGCTGTCAGTATCTCAATGACTGCCTCAAGAACAGTCGCTACGTTAGACTGTAAATGAGACCGAAATGAGATATAACTCTAGATGCATTCAGAGGGCTCATTTACAGATTCCTTCAAGTCATTTCAGCTTCATTTCAATTTTATGTGACTGAAGGAGGTGATTTCTGAGTGGGTTATTTGTAAACTTTGTAATTAGTCCATCCGTTTTCCATCAGTTTAACCGCTCATGGATTTTCTGAACAGTTGTGAACATAAAATAACTGACCGGATAATCAGCCAATCACATGACTATTTATTTTTCACACTACTTTTATTATTGTTTCACATCACATCACATCACCTTATTATTGTTACCTAAAATGAAAGCTATTTATAATTTGTACATTTAAATAAAGCTTAAATAATACATATTAAACTTAAAATTTGAAACTTAGAAATGATGTATTGTCAGCTAATTGAAATAAACCGAGGTACTAACATTAAGTTTAAAATATTTGAATTAAAAATGAAAATGTTAAAAATAAAAGCTAACTCAAAATATTACAAACTGTAATATACAAAATACTAACATATTACATTTTTTTAAATCCCAAATTTTCATAATATTTTCAAATATTTTATTATATTTAATTTTAGTTGTTTTTTGTGAAATCAGGCTGGTTTTAGATGGTTTTAGCTTTTAAAACTACGTTACCAAATTAAAGCTTAACTATTTCAAACTGAAAACCTTCAAACCTCAAGCTTTTAAAACTACCTCACACTCTCTGCCTCGGCTTTTCCAAGCCAGCTTAAAGTTTGTCTACAAACTTAATTTTTTTGTATTACTTTTTCTGACTTATGGAGATAATTACTCTCCTTTTTTTCAAAAGCCACAAATGCCACCCTAATCTTGAGTATGTGCTTACATTGTTGCCATCCTCAGTAAGGGTGTAATATATAAGCCACCTGAGACAAACGGCACAGGTGGTGATTGTGGTCTGTACCGAGTCATGGCACAACACAGCTGTTGAGCACCATGTAACATCAGCAACTGAGGAAATGATGCGTTCTAACCCAGTAAACGACACAAGCCTGAAATCTAGAGTGCAGGAAGCCCACCCTCCCATGACATCATTGCTTTACTATACACATATACTCTACAACACTATTTGGACAGATTCGTTTTCTGTATAGCTTATAATAACAGGACCTAAGACGCCGGTATGTACCAAGATACTTACTCATACAAGATTGACTTTGTCTTTCTCTGTTCATCTGTTTTTCCTACACTCATAAACACACATAAACACATCTCGTTCTTGCCAGGAGATTCCTCCACCCGCTCCGCCTGTGTTGTATCATCACAGTCTAGGCGTGGATCTCTGTGGCCGACACAATCCTGACCGATTTGAGTCTAACAGGAGCAGACGCACATCACCACTATGCACATAAAGTCTACAAGCTGTCTTCTCACAGATGCTCGGACGCAGTTCAGTGCTTTTACAGATAGACACAAAGGGATTGACAGACAAAAGCAGGATGTTTATGTATATATATATTTTTAAGATTCTTTGGTGAATTGAATTAGAACTATTTTTAACCTTTATATATAGATTTGTAACTTTATAAATGTCTTTACTGGATATTTCTTTTGGTCATTTTAATGCATCCTTGCTGAATATAGAATATTGATTATTTAAAAAAAACAAAAAAAACTCACTGACCCCAAACTTTTGAATGCTAGTATATATTAACATAAACCTCAATTAATTCTTATTATTATTTACATAATTTTGAAGATGTGTGTTTGACTGTATTTTCATCAGTTTTTGCATCCCTTTTTTACATTTAAATATCAACAATCACTGTGGCTGTACCATAGTACAAGAAAAATCAATAATCTAAATAGTGCAAATTATTATTGTTGTTGTTTTAATTTGTTATATTTTTATTAGTGCGGTCAAATGATTCATTGCGATTAATTGCATCCAAAATAAAAAAATGTGTTTACATAATATATGTGTGTATAATGTGTATATTCATTATGTATATATAAATACATGTATATTTAAGAACAATGTTATATATATTTGTAACTTTATAAATGTCTTTACTGGATTTTTTGGGGTCATTTTAATGCATCCTTGCTGAATATATAATATTGATTTCTTAAAAAAAAAAAAAACTTCACTGACCCCAAACTTTTGAATGCTAGTATATTAACATAAACCTCAATTAATTCTTATTATTATTTACATAATTTTGAAGATGTGTGTTTGACTGCATTTTCATCAGTTTTTGCATCCTTTTTTACATTTAAATATCAAAAATTACTGTGGCTGTACCAAAAATCAATAATCTAAATAGTGCTTATTATTATTGTTGTTGTTTTAATTTGTTATATTTTTATTAGTGCGGTCAAATGATTCATTGCGATTAATCGCATCCAAAATAAAAAAAAGTTTACATGATATATGTGTGTATAATGTGTATATTTATTATGTATATATAAATACAAGCACATGCATGTGTATATATATATAAGAGAAATATGTTATGTTTATGTTCAATATATTTATATATAATAGAAAATATAAGAATATAAATATATACATGTTAATACAAAATATTTACAGTATGTGTGTGTATATACACATAATAAATATACACTGTACACACATATATATTATGTAAACAACACTTTTATTTTGGATGCGATTAATTGCGATTAATCGTTTAACAGCACTCATTTTTATTAATTATTATTTAATTTCATTATTATTCAAACTGGCCTTAAAACAACCAATAATAATAATACTACTAATAATGTTTATTATTATGTTTTTGTTATCTAATAATTTGTTATTCTTGTATAATATAATTAATTATGTACTTCAATATTGTTACTACCACTACTGCTAATAATATGTAATGATAATATTAAAAAAATGTTGTTGTTATTATTAAATACATATCATAACCATATGTTATATTATATTTACATAGCATTAAAATAATAGTCAAATCATATTAGCCAATCACTAAATGGTAAACGTTTCACAATACACAGTGGTTTCAAAGCAGCTTTACAGATATTTACATGGGTATCCTAAGCATTCATCCTCTTTCAGCAGGTTAAGATGATGTGTGAAGTGATGCCCACGATCAGCGAGGACACGGCGATCAGCCAGCGGGGCTCCCAGAGCAGCGCCTCGGACCCGGACTCGCATTTTGAGCAGTTGATGGTTAACATGCTTGACGAGAGAGACCGTCTGTTGGACACCCTGAGAGAGACACAAGAAAGCCTGGCCCTCGCCCAGGATCACCTGCAGGACGTCATCTATGACCGGGACTCACTGCAGCGTCAGCTCACTTCTGCACTGCCACAGGTACCACAACTACACCCAAACTCATATAACCATACGGCAAAAGTCTGGTCCACATAATCAGCTTGTTCCAGCTAAGAACCTCCCTTTTCAACAAGTTTAAGGATATCGGAGTACCAGCGGTGTCATGGAAAGAAATGATAAATGTTAATTTGTTCCTTTGCTGAGCGTTTCAGTAAATGTGTCCACATCTGAGAGACTGAAAATATGGGCATGTCACAGCTGGCCATGTGTGATTGCAGCAGCTGAAACTGGTGATACTAAAATCTGCGTCCAAGTGTCTCCTTCCGAACAAAGAGGACTAAAAATCACCAAGCGCGGTTTTCAGCTGCGCTACTATTGCCCAGAGACATGGGGAAAAGCGATGGCTTACGTAATCACGACTAAACCCAGATTAGCTCGACGCTCAAAGGAAAAGTGTGTCAGTAATTCTAGTCACAAGTCCTCACCGTTCTCCTTCCAGAAGTCTCTGTGGTCCTGGCGGAGAATAAAAGAAGGTTTTGTTGTGTAGTGCTTTTACTTCCCCTCAGTGATACTCTTGTTCCTGGTGGAGACACGGTTTTAGCACTGCTTTCTGTACTGAGGTTTGAAAAAGGTTTGTTGTTGATTTGAGTGTCATGAACAATACTCTTTTACAAGTTTGGGCTCAGTTAGGGCTGGGTGATAAACCTGAAATCTGACATCTCAACGTTTTTCCAAATTTTTACAAGCAATATGTATCTCGATATTTTTGCATTTGCTTGAGTAATTAAAAAGCAAAAAACATGATAGAACAGATATTGTTTATATAGTGGTTTCTGGTTTAAGAGATCCTTTGACTGTGTTCCCACTGGCACTAAAACACATTCGGATGGGGAACTAATATCCGGAACACAAAAACACTTGATTGTTGAAATAAGATCTTTGATATTCAGTATATCACCCTGTTCTATGGTTGGTAAAGTTTATCTATATACACTATATTGCCAAAAGTATTGGGTCACCCCCTTTTAATGAACAGGTTTGACTATTTTAGCAATTTCCAAGAGTACATGTTAGAATAGAGATGGGTCCTGTACTGGGACTGGGTGTACTGTTAATTTTACACAATGATTACAAAATTGGTCTCATTTTTAAAAAGGTTTCTATTTAATGAAGAATTAGCCTTATTAAATTAACTATTATTTATACGTTTTTTTCCCTTCTGGGGCCTGAAATAGAGGAATTTTGGTCAATATTGATAATTAAACAATATTTTGCTGAATGTGTTTTTGTGCTGGCACCTTGCCTGATTTAGGTCTGTCATGGATAAATAAACATGACAATAAAGTAAAAAAATAATATTCCTTCACGGAATGAAACATTGTTACTATGCATTGTTATAATTGCACATTTGTGCTGATATTCAGAAAAGTACAATGCTTGTGCAATGAATATAAAAACGTACAAAGTCATACATGGGTATTTTTTGTTTCATTGCTGGAATTATAAGGTCATTTTAACTGTATTCTAATGAGCTTCATTGCGCAGTGAATGCTTTTGGACTCTTCAGGACGTGTTTTTGTCTTTTCTCAAAGTTGGATAATGTCAGCTCTCCTATCGTCTCTCAGCCCCTCACAGTCACACATACATTAAGTCAGGAGAATGTATTTCAATTCTATTCAAGGAAAAATCATACCTTCTGTTGTCTTAAAAAACGTCAAAAGTTGTGCTTTAACCATTTTGCGTGAAAAATGACGAAATTGCTTCCGCTCGTGCGCAGCTTGTTACAGTACTGAGTTCTGATTGGCCAATCACTGTTATTTAGCTCGTAAATGATCATAAGTAGAGAATTTTACATTTCATGGGATAATAAGTTTTACATCATACACAAAATTAATAATACAAAGGGATGGTAAGGGGATAGTGGTTTTACAGAGGGGATGCTTTTTGTCATTTATTTCCACCAGGGGGATGCCATCCCCTCAATTCGAACCCTGCTTATTTTGGCAAAAAGTAACACATGATCATTTAGAAATTAGTCTAGTACTTATTATCAATGTTGAAAACAGCTGTGCTGCTTCATATTTTGTGGAAACAGCAATATATTTGCCTTTAGGGTTCTTTGAATAGTAAGAACAGCATAATCTGGAAACCTTTTATGAGATTATAAATGTCATTATTGTTAAGTTTGCATCCTTGCTAGGTAGAAGTGTTCATTTCTTTCAAAAATTCTTACTGACACAACTGTTAAGCTCTAAAAGCACCATAAAACCTCATTGAAGTGGTCCATGAACATTTTCTGAAGTCTTATGGTAATTCTATCTGAGGAAAAGATGAAATTGAAACTGTATTCAAACTCAATTTGTTGTGTGAACATTCTTCATAACATCTCCTTTTGTGTTCTACAAAAGAAAGAAAGTTATGCTGGTTTGGAACAATGCGACGGTAAGTAACTTATAATAGAAGAACATAAAAGAGCCGTTTACTATTCATAAATACTAATCATGTGAATTACAGACATTAGCATGTGACGGATTTCTTGCTGTTTTACTGTCATAATCATTTTAACGAGAAGAATGGCGGTCTAGACCGACCGGGTCGATAACAATGTATTGATTTTTATTGTGTCATGACACTATTTACTGGTCACATTTTAAATGAGATGTTATTCTCTCAATCTAGACCTTCCACGCATGCAAACGACTCCTTTAATTAACGTGGCAGCTCTTTATTATCCCTTGCCACATCAACTCCATGCTAATGCTTTACGAGGCTCTTTGGCGGAGTAATTCTGAAGATGTGTACCAGCAGGAAAGCCATGTTATTATGAGCTGTTGTAATTGAGAAACCGTGAACAGTGTCTGCTAATGTTTTTTAAACTGCATCGAAATAGATTTTATTCACAGTGATTGTTTGGCGATGTTTGTAACGGCCACTTTACACAGATTACACTAATTGCATGATGGATGCAGGCTTTTGTTTATTTGATAAGCTAAATATCAGTTTATTTATAGCTTTTACAGAGCGTTTTTAAAATCTGCTGGCATTCTTATACCTCCTTTGAGCTCATTGTGTGCTCACAGAGCTTCTGAAGCATGGCTATGAATGTGAGCGGGGACCAGGATAATTCAGATGAAAAATCTCTTGAGAAGTGGCAATGCGTTGCGATTGGCCGATCACCTTTCAGTTAGATATGCCACACATCTTATTAGCAAGCAGTTTGCGAATTGACCTGAATGCATCAAATTGGAATTAAAAAGTACACTCTTTTGGAAATCAGGCTAGTTTGAAGATTGTTTGTTTGGATATTTACTTACTTGTGAATTAAAATTAACAAAATGTGTTTGTCAGAAAGTAAATAATAAATAAAGTTATTATTATTATTTATTATAATAATACATATTTATTATTTCATATCATATAATTATGCATGATTATTATGTTATATTATATTATATATTTACACAGCAATAAAATAATAGTGAAACTATAGTTGTAATGGCTAGTCACGTGGTACAAGTTACAAAAGCTACACAAAATATGTTATATATAGAATTTAAACATCAGTTTGGAAATGTGTAACATGAAAAAACAGAGTAAAAACTAAACTTGCTTCCTCTGCACGATGTTGTTTTGTAGATGAATGTAAACAATAAGCTCAAAAATGACTGTCTGTACCACAGTACAATAAATTCAATAATCTAAATAGTGAAAATTATTATTGTTGTTGTTTTAATGTTATATTTGTAATTGTTATTATTATTTATAATTACACACATATACATATTATATATTTACATAGCAATAAAATAATTGTACAAATATAGGTGTAATAGGATGTTTCACCTGCTTTTTAAAAACGGAAACTTTTTCAACATCAGTTTGGAAATGTGTAACATGTAAAAACAAAACAGACAGAGACTTTGCTTCGTCTGCACGATATTGTTTTGTGGATGGTAATGTAAACAGGTTGTCTGAATCTGATCCACAGTGAGCAGACATGTGGAACATTTCTGAAACAACACTTTGACCTCCTTTAGCGCTTGACAGCGTCTGAGGTTTGGGCTCGCGGATAAGACTGTGTGTTAAATCTGGGCTCTGATGAGCAGGGAGATGAAATAGGCTGAATTATCGCTGCAGGGTGAACTCGGCTGTAGAAGAAGAGGAGGAGAGACAGGAAAGTTGGGAGGATGTAGATGGAAGGTGGAGTGATGCGGAGAGGAAGTGGCCTGGTTTTAGCCACATGATGCTAGCTATTGGCTGCCTGATATACAGCCGATATCTCTTTCTCTCTCTAGCATATGTACCTTTACATTCAGAACTGAGATTCCCCCAAGATGACTGTGATTATATCATGTACAGAAAATATATTATATCCTTCTTCACAGCAACAACTCTCACAACAATCCAAGAAACAGGACACAACTTTTAATGTGGGTCACTTTTTACTGTTTTATTTGACCAAAGAGTCATCTTAAAGGGTTAGTTCACCCCAAAATGAAAATTCTGTCATTAATTATTCCCCTCATGTTGTTCCAAACCTTCGTTGATGAAATCGGAGTGCTATCTGACCCTCCATTCTTCTCCTCCGAGTAACATCTTCGGCCATTTTGGAGAGTTCTTCAGAACGGATTTCACGTAATCAGCGTTGTTTACGCTCAGGCGAAAGCGTGTGTATGTGTTGTGATACTCTCTAAAACGGTGGATGAGGTAACTCGGGGGAGAAGAATGGTTGAGTAAATTGTTATTTTTGTTTTCTTTGCGCAAAAAAAAAAGTATTCTTGTAAAGTCGTAAAACTGAAGTTGAGCCACTGATGTCACATGGACTGTTTTACCGATGTATTTACTACGTTTCTGGACCTGGGAACATTTCAGTTGTGTTGCTGTCTATGGAGGGTCAGATAGCTCTCAGATTTCATCAAAAACATCTTCATTTGTGTTCTGAAGATGAACGAAGGTCTTATGGGTTTGGAGCAACATGAGGGTGAGTAATTAATGACAGAATTTTCATTTTGGGGTGAACTAACCCTTTAATCATTGCAGCTTTAACAGCAACAGTAAAGCTCTGGTCATTTATAGTCTGCATTATAGTAAAACACAATCATTACTATTGATTGGCCCTTTTAAGTAACCGCCCAATCTACTAGCTGTGCTTTAGTGGGTAAAAGCTGAAGTGTATTTGCACATTTGGCAATCAAATATGAATTACAGCTCACCTTTATTTACCTTTTCCCCCCAGTTTTATTTACTTTGACTAAAGTGTTTGTAAGTAAAAAATGGCAAGACCCAGTTTTTCGGATTTTGCCATAATGAAAACTAAATGACAGAGCAAATTTAAGGACTTGTGACTTGCTTGGCTAAATAAAGAAAATGACTCGACTTGGACTTGAGATAGAGGGACTTGAGGACTTGACTTTATAACAACTCTCGAATTATTATTATAAGTAATTGCGACATAATTTGTTAAACAAAACGCAATCCACTGAACCAGTGGTAGAAGTGGTCCGAGTCTGCACAGTTCATGACATTGCACGAGCACAGGAACACAGTGCGCCAAATACACAGAGCGAGAGAATCTCCGAGATGTTTAGATTAACACTTCGAAACTCTGTGCATTTGCAAAGCCAGGAGTCACGTCACCACTTCATAAAGGAAAGGTATATAAGCTTGTTCGGTAGTTGAAGACAGCATTGGTCTTAAAATTCAGCTTAGGTCTGTCATTAAATTAAAATGATTATTAATTATCAGAAACTATTTTATATCGATTAGTTAGTGATATTTCTCTTGAACCCAAAATCCAAGACATGGTGTCAAAATGGCCCTAGTATGAGTTTTTATATTTATAACATATGATATTTAGTAATATTTCAGCCTAGAGCTAACATTAGAGTTATGCGCATCTCTAAGTAACATACTGAAGACTGAACGAATCCAGGGATTTGAACGAATCGGTTCAGTGATTCAGTGGCCTATTCTTGCTTGTTCATGACGAATCAACTGTTTTGAATGAATCAGTTCTTCTGTGATAAAGCAGTGATTTTCCACCACTTACTGGCGGCATTAATGTCATAGAGTACTGTAGGTCTATCATTTAATTTCATATTTCTATATTCATTTTTTTTATTCATTTTTTTCAACAGAACAAACAGGAAACAAAAACGAATCAAAACAAAAAGCTTAGGCAGACCTTCAATTCACAGCTGTTAATTTAGTTCATATTAAGATAAAAACAAAGAAATCGATAAGTTACAGGGGAAGATACATAAACATTAACAGCAATAGGCTTCTTGTTTTGAGCCATGATGACAATAGTTTTCGAGAACAATGTTGGCAATCATGCAAAGTGAAAGAAACAGTCCAAATAGGGTGTCTATATCTGATGAAAATGTTGGGTCCATTTTATTCCTGATATAAGGGGTGATTTGAAGTCAGCATGTTATTTAAAATTGAATGGCTTGTTTTTTACACACTGAAATGATTTAGCGTGCTCCCAGACTGAATCCCAGTCTTCGCTGGAGATATTTAGGGCAAAATCATTTTCAAACATCTGTTAAATATTATCTGTCTCCTAGGATGGTCAAACTCAATATAACATAAATATTAGATACATATTTTTATCTTATATTTTATCAGTATTTTCTCAATTACAGACTTATCGTTATCGGTATACAAAGTAGTATTTTGCATATTTTCTAAATGTTATATTTAAAAAAACATTTTTAAATGTAGAATTCAAGTTAAAGAAAAATGAATAAGGCCGTGTGGCAAAGATATATTTGTTTCTGTTTGATACTGTGACTTGACTTGACCCTTATCAGGCCTTGACTTGACTTGCTTGAGGTGAGCCACTGACTTGACTTGAGACTTGCTTGAGACTTGATTGTAGGCACTTCAGACTTGCTTGAGACGAACATGTGTGACTTGCCCCCAGATAATAATCATAGTACAACAGTACAAAAAACATTATTATAATATACTTTCTTCTTGTATTTTACTGAATTGTTAATAGTAATTTATATTCATAATTAGGATGCACATTGGAATAATATCGGAATTGGCCGATAATGGCGTAAAATGTAAACATCGGCTTCGGTCTGATATGTATGCCGATAAGATGAATAACTCACATGTGCATAGGATGTGCTGGCGATAAGATCAAGTCAGCATTGTGGTCATTCTTGAAGCGATTTTTGCCTGAATGGTGATTAGATTCAATGTTTTAATCTCTGCTTTTAAGCTGAGAATGCATAAACAGTATGATGTGTCCGGTGCGCAATAGATTCAACAGTCACTAGCGCATGTAGCAGCGGCAGCCTCCTCCGGGTCCCAATTACCATCAGGTAAGGAGTTTTAATTCCCTAGGGGGTGTCGTTGGCCTACTTGTAATAAAATGAAAGTAAAATACACAAATAACATTAAGCTTGTACTTCTGATTAAATAAAGCGGTAACTGATGTCATCAAATCACAAGTATGTTTTTATTTAAAGGTCAGAAGATATAGCTTACATGAATAAAAGTCACAAACATGACACTTGTAAATTAAATAATTGTATATATAGATTTATTTATTAATGTGTAATATGTTTATGGACTGTTTATCTCTTTTGCTTTAGACCATCTACAAATGTTAAATCTTTAAACAAAATGTTAAGGTGCATCCGTCTGAAAAAAAGTGATTGATTTATAATTGTAATTTTCTCATTATAAACGAACTTCATTATTGTTTAATTCTAACAAATAAGTTTATAAACAAAATTAGTTACATTTAATTACAAAATGTATAATTTGTTTAGAATCTCTGTACAGGAGAGTGCAGTTGTGTTGTTTCCAAACAAAAGGAAATATATCGGTATCGGCTATCAGCAAAAATGAGTTAAAAATATTGACATCGGCAAAAATCCAATATTGTGCATTCCTATTAATAATACTTGAACCACAAAAACGATAAAGATAGATTAAGTTGAGAAATGTGAAAATCGATAAAAAGATATTGATTATCGGTCTTTAACACATAACTGCCCAGATTTGTATTATTATTATATCATCACTTACAGTGATTTAATAAGAAGATCGATACTATTCATAAACACCAGGTGAACCATTTCATAGCAGTCTTAAAGTCACAGTCCTTTTCATTCTAAGGGTCAGACAGACAGGACAGAGTCATAAAAAATTAAAGTTTAGTTCACCCAAAAATGAACATTCAGTCATTATTTACTCACTCTCATGTCATTCCAAACCCTTAAGACCTTCGTTGATCTTTGATGAAATCAAAGTGAACGATACGAGGTTGAGTAATTAATGACCGCATTTTCAATTTTGGGCGAACTATCCCTTTAAGATCCCTGTAAGGGTATTTTTGCTGCTGGGGTTGAACAGCTGTCTGGTTTCTCCTGTTTTCATGTCCCATGTTGCTCTTTTAGACTCCTGTCCTCTGTCTGAGCGGTTCAGTTCTGATTACTCATCAGGCCAAAGTGGTGTGAACACATCAATGCGGCCTTTGAGTCTGGGTTAGCAAGTATAAGAGAATGAGAGAGAAAGAAAGGACCAAACTCAGAACACCTATTGGTACCCTTCATTGTCCAGTAAAACCAACCAAACAAACAAAAAATCAATTGTTAGTTAATTAGACGTCACTAGATTACCCTCCAGCTACTCATAATGCTGCACCATCCCTCTGTAACTGTCAGTGAGAGCAGGTTTTCCTTGAAGGCTCTCCTTCTTTGCAAGTGACCGTGTTGGCCTGAATACATAATATTGATGGCATGTTTTAATATTTGCCTTGTGCCAAAATTAAGATGATAAATCATTTTTTAAATACAGTTGAAGTCACAATGAAACGGATGTAGCATCAAATATTTTCACATTGATTCCACTGAAGAGCCATATTGGGTTCCTTTAAAGAACCTTTCATGGAACAGTTTTTAAATTAACCATATTTTTTTCCATAACCATTTCATAACCATGGTTTCATAACTATTTGTGAATTATAATATAAATAATTTAAATATTATTGTATTATTTGTTTAATATAATTTGTGAAGGGTTTAGTGAAAAACTGTTGCAATTATTATATATTATTTTGTTATTATTATTATTATTATTATTAGGGACTGTCAAACAAGCAAACACTAATAAGAAGTCAAAACAACACAGAAGTGAAATGGTAAAAAACCCTCATATTCATCTTGATGACTCTGTCCACAGAGAACTTCACAAAAACCAATAGCCTTGTGGGCAGCGCCTACATACAGCGCCTTGCACTACGGGCGTCCCGATTTCTAATCCTGTTGGGCAGACCTTTCCCGATCCCGCCCCAATCACTCTCCTACTTTACTTCCTGTCAGTTCTGATCTATCCTGTCATAATAAAGGCAAAAATGACTAAATAAACCTTTAAAAACATTATGAGGTCGTGTTTTTTTTTTTTAAGAAACATCCATGGATAAGTTGTTCACAATAAGATATATTCCTAGGGTTGCGCGATGTCTACCAGATTAACATTGGACGATGTCTACCGTGAAACATTGCGATGGATGATGACATCGAGGGGTGGGATTAGTGTGCCCGAAGTGTGAATGCGTTCTACAGAGCCGCGACAGGGACATGGTTAGCCGCTTGCTAACGGTAGCCTGTTACTTTACAGTACATAAAATTTAACTTACCACATAAACAGAGTAAGGAGAGATGACTGAGGATGATATGGCGAATGAATTTGCAGTTCCTGAGCACCACTGACAAACATCTAATCTTGTAAAATGTGTATTGCCGCTCCATTGTATAGAGTCCGTGTGATCATGAATTTTGAAAGTGAAAGTAAAATGAGAGCGCGCATTAAGACTATCTCTGGTTTCAATGCCCCACATATTAATAGCGGCTCCCTGAGGTGCGCAATTTATATGCAGTATAATGTCCCAACAAATTTATATATTTGCAACAGTATTGAAATATATTTTTCTCCCAATTCGTTTTTTTCCCCTAGGCGTTTTGTCATTGGATTGCAGGAGAGGGGGTGGGGGAAGGAATCACGATGCCGGTTCAACATCGTAATGTCTGTCAGCTATTGGCTATGGTTGATGACATCGTCTATCGGCCCACCCTATATATAACATGCATTTAGAAAATAGATAAGGTGAATTTTCATTTCATGCTGACTGATTTGTCTATCCATTTTAATGGTGGCCCAGTAGTGTACAACACAGTGAAATCTCCATAACACACGAAAACGAAATAACAAAATCGCCACAAAGGAAAAGACAAATTTTGTTTTGCTGTGCTAATTTCACTATGCAACATCTTATTTCCATTGTGTTGTGCTAATTTTATTGTGTTGGGTCTTGTTTCTGTTGTATTGTGGCTTGTTCATTGTGTTGTGCTAATTTAATTGTGATGTGGGTGTGACTTTTTCCATTGTTTTGTGGCTTGTTTCCATTGTGTTGTGCTAATTTCATTGTGTTGTGGCTTGTTTCCATTGTGTTGTGCTAATTTCATTGTGTTGTGCTAATTTCATTGTGTTGTGGGCGTGGCTTGTTTCCGTTGTGTTGCATCTCGTTTCCGTTGTGTTGTCGAATTTGATGTGTTGCGCAAGTCATTTTTACTTTCATAATTTGAATAATTTCTGATTGAAGTTGTATCTATCAAGAATTGACTGGATGGTGAAAAGTGGTGTTTTGTAGCAGAATGGTGTTGGTGTGGTGTAATGGTCCTGTTGC
Source organism: Gymnocypris eckloni scoliostomus (assembly GCA_027564155.1). Taxonomy (NCBI): domain Eukaryota; kingdom Metazoa; phylum Chordata; class Actinopteri; order Cypriniformes; family Cyprinidae; genus Gymnocypris; species Gymnocypris eckloni. The sequence goes on along the minus strand of CM050432.1, from coordinate 18,218,005 downwards.
ATTCATCAGCAACGGAGTCATTAGAGAGACACAACACGTCAATTTACTGAGTCCCCCATCATAAATCAAACACGTCCTTCTCATTTATCATCATTCAATCTCTTACGGTCCAATCAGTGCACAGGACTGAGTAGTCATGGAATGTACCATTAGGATACAGGGAGGTTTGATGGGCTTGTGGAAAGTCAGATGATTAAGTGACGAAGCACATGAATAAATTCTTCTTATCTCCATCTCTCTCATTCTCTTTCCCTCCTTGCGTCTGTCTCTTTCTCTTTCCATCCTCCGGGCTCATGCAGTCAGCTGGTTTCCTCCAACACAGCACATGATTCGATGTGATCGTCAGTTATTGTTTGTGCCCTACTTCACTCGACCCGTAGGCCACATGAACACTTCATGCTACATGAAGAGAGTGAGAGAGAGAAAAATCCAATGAGGTTGAGGATAGACCATAATATCATACTCCGTATTTGTTTAAATGTTGTTTTGTGTTGTTCATACATCTCCATGTACAATTTGTCATGCTTTAATGCATGAATGATACATCAAATTGTGCCATTTAATGGTGGTAGTTGGGGATGTTCATGAATTTCTATGTCATCAAACTAAGACTTACCTGGTAGGGGGAAAAAAAACTATTTATATTAAAATATTGAAAGAGGGACCTAAGACTCATGAAATAATTTGACAAAATAAGAATAAGAACAAAAAGTGGCAAAATATGGCCAACGGGGGAGCAGTTCAAAATTGTAATTGTTTTTTTCAAGGATAAAAAAATATATTTTGTTTTGTGTTTTGTTTTGTTTTATTTAAAAAAATAAAATCTTGTTTTGGAGAGCATACATTGTAATTAATTAGTTATTTACATTACAGTTCAAAAGTTTGGATTGCTACGTTTTTTTAATGTTTTTGAAAGAAGTCATTCATACCAGCCAAAAGCAAATAATAATGATATTAATTGTTTAATAAAATTTAAAAGAAAAAAACGGTATATAATATAATTAAATAAATCTGCATTCTACTTTAACATATTTTTAAATATATATTTTATATAAATAATATATTCATGATCCTTCAGAAATCATTCTAATATGCTGATTTGGTGTACAAGATTTGGAGCTGCCTAATATTTTTGTATACTTTTTTGTATTCTTTGATGAATTAAATCTTGAAAAGAACAGCATTTATTTGAAATGTAAATCATTTTGTAACAACTTCTCTTTTGTGACTTCTGCTCAATTCAATATGCCCTTACTGAATAAGACTATGCATTTAAATAAATAAAAGGTAAATAAATAAATCAATTCTACTGACCCGAAAGTTTTGAACGGTAGTGTGTATGTCAGTTTGCCTCACTTTGTCAGTTATGAAAAATATCTTGGCCTGAGAAGTTTAATCTCATTAATAAAGCAGTCTTAATACAATCCAAACACATGTATAGTGTATATTCTTACATAAATAACATACATTTCTTTCTAGTGTTGTGTTCCTACACATGTATCTTTTATGCTTTTTATATTGAGATAGGACAGTAGAGAGAAGACAGGAAACCTCTGGGTGGAGAGAGGGGAGCACGGGAACCGAACCGGGTTCCGGGTCGCCACGAGCGCAAATGCGCTACATGTGACGCACTAACCACGAGGCTATTGGCGCCGACATGTATCTTAAGTTAAATATGTATCTACATAAACAATGAGGTTCAGTGAGTTCTTGCTTAAATTAATCTTCCTACATAATGATTCTCACCACTGAAATACTTATTTTCCTATAAAATAACTTATTATGTTCCTTTCTATTTGTCTCTATTTGTCTATTAGCTCTCTGTCTTTCAATGTGCGCATATTGACAGCGCTTATTAAAATAGAAACTTGGGCAAGGACCAAAATAGACACCGACATCTTCATTCCCTACTTCATTCTCTTATCAGTTGGCCACTCATATGAATGAGCACAAGGCATGCTGGGAAGTGGTTGGCCATGTCCCAAATGCATTCATCAAGTTGTGATTGACAGCCTGGAGAGAAAGAAAACCCTGTAGATGTCCGTTGCGCTTCACAGTCTTCTCTGTTCACTGTTCTCCAGAGAGATGGTTTTTATCATGCATTCATACTGGCGACAAAAACTCACTGTGTATCATTGGATGTCAAGGTAAAGTTCCTACATAGATGTGGGTGTAGATGCTACAGAGAAATTATACTTAAAGGAATATTGTGTCAAAAAAAAAATTCTGTCTTCTTTTATCGTTACAAACCTGTATAATATACTTTATTGTGAGGAACACAAAATGAGTTATTTTGAAGAATGTTCAGGCTTCTCTTTTCCATAGAATGAAAGTGGATGGTGGTCTTTTCATATTCGAAAAACATGAGGGCAAGTAAATTAAATGAGCAATAAAATACATTTTTAGATGTACTATCCCTTTAAGTAGCCTGTAGTAATGAAGTACGATTACTCAAGTGCTTTACATCTCTGTATGTGAGCAAATAGGTCCATTAGGCCATTGCATCTGGAAACATCAGAGATCAGTTCTCACGCTTAACAATCTTGTGAACTGATATAGAAAGTAATTGGGTGGAAATAGGGTAGGTCATGCCATTCTAATAAAGCATTTACTCAAAAGTTGATTTGTGTGCCATATAAGGACAGATTCTGCAGTTACCGTCAACTGATTGGCTCTAAGCCCTCAATGACATCAGCCGTCTGTGTGACACCTTTAACAAGCGTTTAGCAGTGATTTAGATTTAATATACGTCTTAATAAAGCCTTTGGGATGTCTAACCAGACATATTGACCATTTGACCAGTGAATGATGTAGAATATGGTGTTATGATTACATTTAACATCCATTTAGCTACTTAGATGTGTTGAGAAATCTGACCTTCTTGGCAGTGTAGGAAGTCTTGACGTCATTTACCGACACCTTTCACCGTTACAAACCAAATGAATGTTTTTTCATTTTCAGCTTGTCCTCCTATGTTACTATTCATACTCTATTAGTAGGTTATTACCTATTTATAACATACTAATGACATGTTATGTGACACATGGACATATGGCTAATGCTTCAAGACTGTACAAAGTAACTAATTACCTTGAAAGGCCTCTATTTAGGCTAATTAGGATTTGTTGTTTAAATGAATGGTGATGTAATCGATAGAAGCCATAGTGTTACACATCTGATCAGTCTCAAAGTGCTTCTAACCCAATCAGCCATGTCCGGTCTATGAATAGCATAGAATTACTGATTCACAGATGTAGAATGGGAGCTGATGTTTTGTGCGTGCAGCTGGCCGTTAATGGATACCTTTTATCTTCTGACTGCCTCACTTCGGTGCCATTAATAGACGATGAAGTCACAAACAGTCTGCTTGGAATGCTTACGTTTTGAGTCAAGCAGCCATCTGCGTTTCAATACAGTTGCCCTTGCTGACCATTTGGCACTGCAGAACCAAACATCATGTGTTATGAGAGCCACAAAGCCATAAAACCAGAGAAAACGGATTGAATTTGGTCTATAAACATGGACAGATTCATAAAAACATTGGATTTATTTGTCTGTTATTCTCATTCAAGCTAGGATCAAAAGAACAGATTTCTAGAATTCCTTCATCCCTGCAGCCGTTTTGAAGGCCAGATACTGTCTTTTATGCACCAATATAAAGCTTTTAACAGTTTCCACTGCCTTTATTACCACACACTTTATATGAAAATGTAGGGACCAATGCTCCGTATTAACTACAGTAGTTGCTTATTAGCATGCCTATTAACATATTGGTTGTTTATTAGTAAAGCACATATTTTGCATGACAATATTCTACATCCTTAATCCTACCCAATACCTGAACATAACAACACTTCTTTTCATTTGTTGGAAATGCTCTACAGTTCAAATAATCAGGTTGATTTGGGCATTTGTGCTCAAATCATACAGATTTGAAACAATATCACAGTGAGTAAACAACATCAGAATTGTCATTTTTGGGCGAAGCTTCCCTCTCGAAGACATTCAGTACCTGTTAAGAGGCGCATGTATTGTCTTTCTTGCTGTAAGACATACAATATTAACCACCCATGAAAACCACCCATGATCTGAATTTCTTTCTTTCTTTCTTTTTTATTTTCCTTTTCTTTTTTTTTGCAATCACAAAAAATAAAACCGATTTTAGTCTTTCTGTTCTGAATAAGGCATTAGTTGTTTTAGAAAATCTATTGGCATTGTGTGGATGATTACATGAAGAGCATCAGGTTTGAGAATAAATTAGAATTGATTTCAGTGTGAACACAACTTACTTATTATTTTAGCACACGACACATTATAAAAGTCTAATTTCATAATCCTGATTGCCTAAATACCAGATTTAGTAGTGATATAAGTGAATACAGATGTGTTTTTGTTTGAATTATTTTCTGTCAGTAATAGCTATATGGTTGAAAGCGTAAAGGCAACAGCTTCATCGCCCGTCAGTTTGAAAAGCAGCACTGAAGGGATTGGACCTAGCATGCCTTAATACTTAGGGAATAGGGATTTTTCCTGAATAATTCATACATGGTCTGTCCCTGATCACAGCAAGAGGCTTGACTCCAGATACTTGTGATGAATACTCAGGGTATATAGTTAGCATTCATGTGTTTGGCTACTGAGCTTGTCTGTCTCTCTTTGTTCTTCCCCTCTCTCTCTCTCTCTCTGCTTCTTCCTCCCTGAGCCACTGTGTTGTGATAATTACAGCCTGGCTCTCTTCTGCCCACCCACAGCGGGCACAGCTGTTAGACTCGTACATTCAGCGTCAAGCGCCTGCAGCCCACCACAGCTGCCGTCACAGGTCAATCAGTGCACAGGTACTCTGCAGACCCCCACCTAATCATTACAACCTGTAACCTTTAAAAACGACCTCTGCGAGGGAGGGACTGCGTGTAATTCCCTCGCTGGTGCACAGGTCAAGAGGTTTAAGTGGGGTTGCGTTTATTTTCATTGTGGCAGTGACCCAGACGCTAGTTATTGATTTATTCAAATGTATTATTTCAAATAAGGGGGATGTTTGTTGCTGCTTCTGCCATATCTATGAATTTAATGAATTCCTTCTTGAGAAGTGTAAATATTGGAAAGGAGGTGTTTTGGAAATGTCATTGTAACTAAGATGGTTGTAATAGTGATCTGCCTTATTATGCTCTTGCGTCTCACATATATAAAGGAGGAGGAGGAGTGCAACTTAAAGAAACAGTTGAGAAACAAACATGTGAATAAGTCACATTTCATTTTAAAATAATGAAACCGATATATAGCAGAAAATTGAATATTTACAAACTGACATTTGCGTCACAACTTTTATTTATGTGTTTTTCAATCACGAAATACCAGCGGACCGATTTTTTTACTTAACTTATTTTATTTACTTTATAATACAAGTTATTATTTACATTTAACAATATTTTAAACCTGAATTAAATAGTTTTAAATGCTTTAAATAAAGTAAATTCATTTATTTAAATTATTATAATGTTTTTTATATTATATTTGATGAGTGATTTCTTAATAGATTTATATTGTAAGTGCTACTCCTCCACACTTACACTTCTGTTCAGAGCCTTGGGGTCATTTTTAAAGAAATAAATTATTCATTTTATTAGGTGACACTGCATTAAATTGATCAAAAGTCTGTCAGTTAAATTGTTTCTCTTTCTATTTATTGAAGAATCCATAAAAATATGAAGCAGAATTGTTTTCAACATTGATAATAGTAAGCGAATCAGCATATTAAAATGATTTCTGAAGAATTGTGTGAAACTGAAGTCTGGAGTAATGATGCTGAAAATTCAGCTTTGCCATCATAGGAATTAATTAATATTTTTTAAATATATAATACAAATTTTGCAATAATATGTCACATTATTTCAGTTTTTACTGTATTTTTGGCCATATAAATGCAGCCTTGGTAAGACTTCTTTCAAAAACATTTTACAATCTTTCTATTTTGACCACTAATGTATATGGTATGCATTATCAGTTCTTCCTCTTTATCGTATACATTTGTCAAATGAGCCCACACACATGCTCTCATAATCTCATTCACAGTATTTCTCTCATTGCCATCCAATAAAAACAGAAGACTCTGCTTTGTATCAACAGAAACTTGACAAAATCAAGCCCCAGGAAAAGTAGATACAAAGTCAATGCCTTAACACAAGCGGAGGATATAAATAAACACGCCTGATATTTGTCTGTTTCTGGGTGAATGTGCCCATGACTGTCGACAGATCTCACAGGACATCACAGTCTTCCCGTGTTCAAACTCTCATGTTCTCATTGACCGATTGCAAATATGTGTACTTCTCTGCTACACAGTATTAACTCAAGTTGTTCCTCATGCTAAATCCTGCATGTTTAAACTGCACCCGAGTCATATTTGGATGCAGCCAATGGATATGTGAATGTGTCTGCTGCAGCTGTGTTCACAGATGTGCTGGAAGTGCGGCGCAGGAAAGAGACAGATGAATCTTATTCTATTAGTGGGGCGGAGATACAGCAGGGGGATTCCTTTTGATTAAATAAATATGCGGCAACGTCCCACTAAAATGGAAATGAAGTCCTATAACTTTCCCACACAATAAACCGGGATTCTTGAGGTCTGTCCTTCCCTTGAGTGTTTCCTCACAGTAATGGAGTCACTCAAGATGAAGACGTGTCCTCTCTTTGCTTGGCTTTTTTATCGATTAACTCTTCACGCATGATGTATGTTGTAAATCTGGTACACTCAATGACACCGCTAAGGGCAAAGAGTCTGGGGCAGGATTCAATAACAATCTTAAGAGATTGTCTTCTTATTTTCTAACTTAAGAATAAAGTAGAATATTTACTAACTGCCAGGCCATTTACAATGTATTCAGTGGAGGGAGGAATGAAGTGAAGATGTATGCATGAGGCAGTCATTTAGCAAGGGTGGGTTGTAATGACGGCAGCAGAGGATATCTCGAGGGTCACACCCACAGCGATCGGTGAGCTCAGAGGAGTTTCTAATTCTGGAGGTTAATCACCACTTTGTCTCGGTAGGTTCTTATTTGGACATTGAATGTGTGTCCATTCCTTATATATATATATGTGTGTGTGTGTGTTTTGGGAGTTTAAATGGATCAGTAATGTCTGTGGATGTCAATCTGGACTTTAGAAGTCTGTAATAAAGTTTTGATTGATTGATTATTCTTCTGAAAAGATTGGGAGAAATGCAGCACTTTCTGAACTCTGCAGTGAATGGGTGCCGTCAGAATGAGAGTTCAAGTAATAGACATAAACTCCAGTCTATCAATTAAAGAAAAATGCATGTTTGTAAGAAGCAAATCCACCGTTAATACATTTTAAAGACGTAATTAAGACATCCATAATACATAATAGCGCTTCCTTCAAAGAAAAAGTAGTTTAGTCTGAATCAGGAGAGAAGTATGCACAGATTAAGCATAGTTTACAAGTGAAAATGGTGCAAATCTGTTCTAAACAATTATGTCTGTGGATTTTGATGTGAGAGAACAACAGGGGTTGGACTTTTTCACTGTAATAAAACATCATGTATATATTGGCCAAAAGGGATATGTTTGAAGTTAAAACATCTTAATTGTGGATTTGCTTCTTAAAAACACAAAACTTTTCACTTCACAAGACATTAGTAGATGAACTGGAGTGTGGATTATTGTGATGTTTTTATCAGCTGTTTGGACTCTCATTCTGACGGCACCCATTCACTGCAGATGATCCATTGGTGAGCAAATCTCTCCAAATCTGTTCAGATGAAGAAAGAAACTCATCTACATCTTGGATGGCCTGGGGTGAGTACGTTCTCAGCTAATTTGATAATTTCTTAAATAATTTAATGAAGATTTTCATGAAGTCTGCCCCAAAGCCTGACAAAGCCCAAAGGCATTTTCTTCTGACGAAAAAAACTACTGAGAACTTCAAAAATTGCACAGTATCATTCTTACATGTATCTTGTCTTACTCATTTTACTTCTCTTATCTCAAGGGAATCTCAACTTCTGTCTTAAAAGATGTTTTCACGAATCCGATCCATGTTTCTCAGAGTGATTGGAAGTTCCAAAGCCAGTTGTCAGAATCAAAAATGGGTTGCGCTGAAGATTTTCCTGAGCAAAAGTATCATTCAAATAAATTAGCGTAACTAAAACCTCACAAAGTTGGAAAAGCAGAATGAAAAATCAAGGCATCATCTGTGTTTCTCAGAAGGCTCCCGTGGTGGGCATTATGAGACGTATCATTAATGTTAATAATTTCATTTTAAGATTTAATTAAAAGTCATTCAGTGGAGGGAGGAATGAAGTGAAAGATGCATGAGGCAGTCATTTAGCAAGGGTGGGTTGTAATGACGGCAGCAGGGATATCTCGAGGGTCACACCCACAGCGATGAGCTCAGAGCAGTTTCTAATTCTGGAGGTTAATCATTGTTTGTCTCGGTAGGTTCTTATTTGGACATTTGAATGTGTGTCCATTCCTTGTATATGTGTGTGTGTTTTGTTTTGGGAGTTTAAATGGATCAGTAATGTCTGCATGGATGTAACCCATCCTCTGCTTAGCAAGTCAAAAAGCATCTGAAGATCGTTCAGATTTTAGGGAGGGAACTGAGAATGATGTGGTTCTGAGTGTATGGGTTCTAAATAGACTTTTTAGACTTATGTACACATTTTTATATATTTGGGGTCACTAAACTATTTTATTTATTTATTTATTTTTAGTTGAAATAAATGAATGCTTTTATTCTGCAAGGAAGTATTAAATTGATCAAAAGTGACATTATAGGTTTTTTTTATTACAAAAGATTTCTATTTAAAATAAATGCTGTTCTTTTCAGCTTTCTATTCATAACAAAAAATGCTCAAAAACCAGCATAACTGTTTTCAATACGGATAATAATAAGAAATGTTTTTATTGTGACACTGAAGACTGGAGAATTGGCTGCTGAAAATGTAGCTTTGTCATAACAGGAATGCTTTGTGTGTGTGTGTGTGTGTGTGTGTGTGTGTGTGTGTGTGTGTGTGTGTGAGTGAGATGGTCAGAACAGAGAGCCTAAAGCATTTAAAGAGGAATGACACAGCTGTATGACTGACAACTGCAGCTCCTGCTAACTAGGTCATGACAGAGAGAGAGGACTGAGAAAAAGTGAGCTTAGGAAGTGAGAGAAAGGGTTACAGAAGCATAGAGAGAGACTCATCAAGCACAAGAGACCAAAAGTATGTCCACGTCTGTCGACAGACTCACTCAGTCTCTGTCAGCGAGCACAAGAGTTCATGAAATGGTTTGGCAGAAACGAGACGTTTGGGTGGGACACAGGCTTAAAGGAATAGCTCACCCAAAAATGAAAGTTTGCTGAAAATGTACACATCCTCAAGTTGATCAAAAGCTGCATGTCTTTTGAACATGCTAATATTGGCGAGCAGCAAGTTTTGGCAATCATCACTCTTATTTTCCACAGAAAAGTACAAATCTAGTTGCTACTTGGTATTTGAGGGATGAGCATTGGACAAAACTTTGTAAACAACTATACAAGTTGAGTCATTAATATTTCATCCCATTTTCCCTGAGAAAGAGAGACTGTACATGTGTATTTGTTCTTTTTAGGAGTGCAGTAGCATTACTTCAGCCTCAAAGCTAACACTCGTGGACTAAAAGCCAAACTATTTTGATTTCATGGGGTCTTGAAGCAACTTTCAAAGCACAGTTTGTCGTCACAGAGCTCCCTGCTTTTTCTGACGTGACTTTTGCTGGAATGACTCAAAAGGGAGTTCCCTCCTCCGTTATGAAATAATCAGCGCTGGTGTTTTCGTTTGATCAAAGCGTAGCGCTCTGACAGAGCAGATGCTAATGTGCTTTAAATGGGGCTCATTATTGTTGGATAATATTCAGGTCACGTTGGTAAAACATCTTTTCAGAGCAGCAACCCGTGCAATCTAACTGCTAAACGCGAATATAAACATGACTTTAGTAGTGGGCCTGATGTGCAGGAGAGAATGTGTATTTAATGCGTGTATATATTTATTACAGGAGAATTGTAACTTAGTATATGATTGGAGTATATATATGTAGTGAGTATATGATTGGAAAGGATTATATAATTGGATTTTTCTTTCTGTTTTGAGTTACGGTTTGGACATAAACTTGCGTAAATCGTCTTATGAAGTCACACCCAGCATTTTAGTATGTGACTGCCCACATTTACAGATCAACAGCTGTTTAGTGTCCTTCAACTTGGTGGATTGTTACTAATTTGACATGTATAAGTTAGCCAATCATCAAAGTGGTCATTATATAGACTTTTTTTGAAGGTACAGTAGCAACAAGGCCTGTTTTATCAAAGTGCAGGCATACAAATTTCTAGTGACCGGTTGCTCCATCCAGACTTTGCTTGGCCACTTTGACATTGATTTGAAAGTGACTTCTGTGAGCTGTGCTTCATACGTCGCTACACTATGACAATAGGGCTTTTTTGCCCATGACATTTCTTTGAACATTCGCAGAATTTGACCGGGGTCAGCAAGAGTGTAGAAAAGGTCTTTAAAAACTTTTTTCCAGTGCAGGAACCCTTGACTAATATTAAAAGTGGACCTCAGTGGGGAAATAAAAAGCTTCAGAAGAATATGGTCCATTTAAGATTTAAGCTTTCTCATCTTTACAGCAGCTTCTGTGTGTATCGAACCATCTCATCACCTCAGATAAGAGCAGCAAGTAGAGAGCAAGAGACAGAGAGAAGCAAAACAACCAACCGGAGGGCAGAAGAGTGTTGGGGGGAAGGAATGACAGATAGGAGGGCATATATAACGAAAGCGAGGAAAACTGAAGGGAGTGTAATGGAAGAATGTAGGGAATTAGTTGTTCTTGCTTTGTATCTGTGTAATATTCATATGACTTCTGATTGGATCAGCTGTGTGCCGTGACGTCATGGCATGCTTGTCATGAATTGTGGAGGAGACTGACCCGGAAGGGAAGAAATGATTGAATAAAGTAATTTTGTTTTCTTTGCACACAGAAAGTATTCTTGTAGCTTCATAAAATTTACCACTGATGTCACATGGACTATTTTAATGATATCCATGATACTACATTTCTGGACCTTGAACATTTCAGTTGCGTTGCTGTCTATGCAGGGTCAGCAAGCTCTCAGATTTCATCAAAAATATCTTAATTTGTGTTCTGAAGATGAACGAAGGTCTTAAGGGTTTGGTACAACACAAGGGGGAGTAAATAATGGGTGAACTGTCCATTTAAGTACCATTGCATAGTTCTGATGTTTTGTGTAATTTTATTTTTGTGTTTAATTCATGAAAATAACCAACTCAAAGCCATTCTGCTTGAAACCGTACTCTAGTGGTTGTGCTGTCTTTTTGATTCACTAAAAACCCAACGTTCAGGAATCAGACTACACTGGTATCGGTACACCCCTGAAATAGGAATTGTCCTTCTCGGCATCAACCAGTGCCTCCCCGTCAAATGACACTAGATCTTCTCCAACATTCGCTTTGAAGGTGAGCGAGAGAAAGAGGGGGGGAGAGTGCACAGATGGCTTGTGGGTAATTGAGGGCACACATCAGACAGTGAGAGGGTGTCCTTGACCTTCAGTGCTGCCACTGGAGCGCTTGAGTAAACCTGCTGAACAAACACACGTACACACTTACATTTTAACACTGATTTTTGGCAGATTGGATGTGATTCTACTAACAGTACAATTTTTGAAAGCAGAATGCAACATAACATTTTACAAGCTCAAAAGACGAGAGCAGTGGCTCTGTTTTTCGCTCAAATAACCTGTGGCGCTGCTTACATCACCGCTGCTAACAAGCTGAATGACAACTCTAATTCTGAGAAACTATATTGAATTGTGAGTGTTTGAGATGACGTTGTGCCGGCCTATGAGTCAGAGTCCCTCGCCGCGCATGCATGCACAAACGCACACACACATATATGCACATTCTTAAAGTAGTTCTGCATTTATACCTGTTCTTCCTGTGCGCATTAGCTGATTAGTTAAATCGGTGGCTCTCTCTGTGGATTCGGCTTTACTTCTTATCAGAGGAGGACAGTGGGTGGATGGATGTTTGGGAGGGCTCAGCAGAGGTCCTGAACTTTGAGTCTGCCCCAGAAGCCTGAATCTAACACAGACAGACACACACACACACACACACACACACACACACACACACACACACAGACACACACACACACACACACACATTGGAGCGTCTAATCAGTGGAACGGCACTGCACAAGGCTGACCTGCAAATTACATAAGCTCAGCTTGTCCCAGCTTCTGTAGAAGATTCTGTAGTCATCTTCTGTAGTCCTTGCACTCTTTCTTTCATTCCTTCTCTCTACATTTACATTTCTTCATTTAGCAGATGCTTTTATCCAAAGCGACTTACACGTGAGGTTGCAAGTGAAGCATATATTCTTTGCATTTGTGCTTTCATGCATTTTCTTTTGTGAATGTGTATGTTTGTTTCTGTGTGTGTTTGCCGTCTTGCGTTGTGTACATTCTCACACGTTTGTTTCTTTTGTTTGTGTGTTTTTGGTTCTTCTGTTTTTGGGTCTGCGTTTGTTAGCTCGTTCACACATTTTTAGGTATTAGGTTTGTGTTTTGTTTGTTCTGGCCTCTTATATTTTTTTCTGACCTAACATAAAATGTGTTATTTTAAAAGTTTTGGTTCTTACATATGCTTTTATTTCTTATGTTTGCGAATTTGTTTGTGCTTTGTTCTTGTCGCACATTGTTTGTTTATTCATTTGTTTGAACTTTTGTTGTTTGTGCTGGTTCTTATGTTTGTGAATTAGTTCGTGCTTTGTTCTTGTCACACATTGTTTGTTTATTCATTTGTTTGAACTTGTGTTGTTTGTGCTGGTTCTTATGTTTGTGAATTTGTTCGTGCTTTGTTCTTGTCACACATTGTTTGTTTATTCATTTGTTTGAACTTGTGTTGTTTGTGCTGGTTCTTATGTTTGTGAATTAGTTTGTTCTTGTCACACATTGTTTGTTTATTCATTTGTTTGAACTTGTGTTGTTTGTCTGTAAACAGTTGTGGTTCTTATATTTGTAAATTTGTGCTTTGTTCTTGAACTACTTGTCACACATCTTCTATATTTATTTTCTTCTTTTGATTGTGCATTAATGTGTAATTTTTAATATTTTGGTTATCATGTTTGTTATTTTGTTTGTGTGTTAGTTTGTTCTTTTCACATATTTTTGGTTTATATGTTTTTCTTTAGTTCAAGCTTCCGGTTGTTCTTTTAACACCGTTCTAGTTCATATATTTGTTCATTTGTTCTTTGCTCTGGTCACATTTATGTTTCTTATATTGTTCCACTTTTGTTCAAGGTTTTGTTTGTTTTTTGGCCAATTCTGATTCTTACATTTGTTATTTAGTTCAGTGACCATTTCTGGTCATTTGTATGTGCTTTTTTCTTGTCACACATTTTTGGTTCTTAAATGTTTTCTTTTGTTCAAGCATTTGTATGTTCTTTTAAAACAGATCTAGTTCTCATGCTTGTAAAGTTTTCATTTATTATTTTACCGCAGTTCTGGTTATGTTCATTAACCCTCTACTGCATGAATTTTGACGGTACATGATAAAAAAAATGTCTACATAATTTTTTGGTTTATTTGGGAACATTTTATTGCTAAACATTTTTTTTTGACCACCCCCCCATCCCAATATATTTTTTTGCAACAAAGGTGGAGAATCACGAAGGAAATTCTCCATTCACATATCATAGGACAATGTTCAGAGAGCAATACAAAATAACAAATCTGTCAAGAAATCAATAAGGGAAATACACTTGAACCACATTGATGTATTGCATTTGATACAGACGTAGTTTGTCAGTGGCCGTAATTGAGGATCCTGAGAGGGTGTCCTTGCAGGTTTCTTTAAACACACCTGCCTGTAGCTTTCATGATCTTAAAATACATTCATTAGCGGTTCTGATGTGTTTGATTAGGAAACAGAGGTGCATGTTACACTTTTTGCACATCACTTTGGTGTCCTTCGAATGGGAAATCCTGCTTAGGGATGGGAGCTGTGGATCCCTGCTTCTTTACCCCTTACTGCATAACATTGCCCTGAGGCAACGAAAAGAAAACGGAATTTCTGAACATGCAAAATAAAATAAAAAATCATAAAACCTGACAAAAGTCTTCTCTACACTTTCATAAACACACACATATGTTGTATGTTCATTTTAAATAAGATTACTAAAGCAAATAATCTTGCCTTTTTCTCACACCATGTGCTCCTGTGACCATGTGTCAGAACAGGATGTCTCGCCTTCAAGTGGTGCTTGATAGTGACTCCCACACCTTATTGGACTGTTCTTTGATACTTTCCAAACCAATCATTTAAAAATCATGTACTGAATATGGGACATAAAACGTTCCGTTGCCTGAGGGCAACACTATGCAGTGAAGGGTTAATACATTTATTATCACACGTTTTGGTTGTTATGATTATTCTTGCATTTTTGTTTATTCACACATTTTTGGTTGTCTCCTCCTTTTAGGAGTGTATATTTGGTGCTTGGAAACTCCCTCAACAGTGTTTTAAAAGCATCTCGGGAGGCACCTCGAGTTTTTTAGAAGAAGGGTGTGAAGAGCTGGAATCTAGACAAAGAAAATCAAATATAAGAGCATTCCTTTGTTTAATGTTTTTGGTGGCTATTAAATTCCCACAAACCCATTTGTGTTATTTCATAGTTTGATGACTTTACTATTTTTTAAGATGTGGATATAGTAAAAGTGAATATCTGTGCATGCTTATATGTATGGGGATTCTTCATAGGCCAGACCACCTGACAGTCGTGTGTATCTCCCTCTTGTGGCCACATGTATAACATCTACTACCTCTCTCGCTCAATCTTGTTCCACATTTACCTGGCAGTGATAGATTTGTGTTCTCGGCAAACACTTTCTTACCAGCAGCTTACAAGAAAAGTGGACATAGACAAGCTACGTCTCAGTGTTTTAAGCTGTGGGGTGTTTGTTGTAGAAGGCTTGCGTGATTTGCAGCAGACTCCAGCAGTCAATTTGCCTAAGAGGAGATTCAGTCCATCATGCTCTCTGATTCTGTAGTCACTTCGTTTGACTTCTCGACCCAATCAGTCAGTGGTCTAATGGAAAAGATGACCATATAGCTAAACGAACCAAACTTCCCATAAGAGTGAAATACATTGAAGTGTGTACCGTTACTCTTTGATGGTCTGACTGGAGGAAATGTCAAGGTGTTAAATGTTTTTCTTATCATGAAGTCATGAGACTGTCAGACTTCAGAGGCATTGTGGGACGTCACAGATATGCTTTTTCATGCAATGAGTACAATAGGAAATTCAGCTCTGGAAACTTCCTGAGGGCCTTGTAAAGTTTGAAAGAAGATCCAGTAAAACTCTTATATCTGCTGAAACAACAACATTTTTAAATAAATCTTTTAAAACATTTAGCCTCTGGAATAGTTAACACCCCCCCCCCATCAGGTATACAGAATAAATAATAATATTGTGTAGATAGTTTAAATCCCAAGTTGTATGAGATCTTAACATTTCTTTCTGATTTTCTGAACTTTATTTTTTGTCTCCTTTGTCTTTTTTGCCTCTTGGTGATGGTTGACCTTCATTTATCACACCTTGTTTTCTGGGAAAAGGTAAGAGACTATCCTTCTCTTTAGTACAATGATGATATAAAAGACAGTAATTACATTTTACAAACATTGAAATATCAAGTTTACTATATTTCTAGTTATTTATGAGTCTGAAATGTTCTACCAGGAAGGGGATCATGTTTGCCAACAAAAAGTTTGAAAACCTTTACCATAGACACGGTATATGCAGTGATGAAGCTGCTCTAAAAGACACAAATGCTGTGGCATAATAACTGCACACCATGACATCCACATGTGGTGGATATTGCAGAAATGATTTTCTCTAGTATGCTTTTGTGTTAGGTGCAGCGGATACTATTAGTATTCTTAATCTGGATGTCCTATAGCAGAGATGAGACGATTGTCTTTTAGTGATAAAGATTTACAGGGGCGACACAGAACATTAGCCCCTGTTGTCATGTTCAGATGTGACATATTGCTGACTGGAAAAGAAAAGCTTAAGTGTAGTTTTCCAAATGATCCTTCTTTTTTTCTGTCTTTGTCACGCTCAGTAAAATGTGTGCATACATGCAAGCTTGTACAGTGTGCTGTGCTCAGGTCAGCTAAACTGCCATGAAAGGAAGTACAGTATGTGCCGTGGAAATCCACACACACTCGGAAACACTGTTTCAGGCCGCCAGCTATACACACACACACACACACACACACACACACACACACACACACACACACATTCACACACACACACACACACACACTCAGAAACACTGTTTACACACACACACACACACACACACACACACACACACACACACACACACACACACACACACACACACTCAGAAACACTGTTTCAGGCCGCCAGCTACACACACACACACACACACACACACACACACACACACACACACACATCAGCAGTTTCACTGGCTTCTGAACCCTGTACTCCCATTATAGCTCTCCTACAGTGGGTCATTCAAAGTACAAGCGTTAAATGAGTTTACCTCATGCAATTTTCATACAGAAAATCTACAGAAAATCCATTCTTGTAAAGCAATTTAAGCAAGCAAGTTAATTTAGATTTTACTTTGTTTTAAAGAAGTATAGACTGCTGTAACAATGCTAATCAGAAACAATTAGTAAATACAAATGAAATTCACAAAAGAGATTTAGGAAATCATATTATTTCAATAATACATGGACCGCTTTATTCTGGACAGGGACTCTCTTTGGTGGTGTTACTCTGCCCTCTTGAGCTCATAAAGAGGGATGCAAGTTTTAGTATTTTTTTAGTATTATATATATATATATATTTCATCATAGTTTCATTGAATAGATCTGTAATTCTGGAATAGTTGATGAAAGTAAAATTATATATTAATAATTATTTGATTAATTGTATTAAAATATGCACTAAATTACATAATTTGATTAAACACATATCTATATGGGTGAAATACACTAATGTGACTTAAATGTGCATTGACAAGGCTGTTGGTAGATTTTGGAATTATGATTTCTTGTAATCGGTATTAATAGTTAACCAAAAGTGACACAATTTTCAAACATATGCAGGAAGTGGTTTACCTCAAACGTGGGAAATAAACAAGCAAGAAAGCCTATACAAACCCAAACAAATGTGAGAAAAAAATGGCCTAAGGCAGGCATCCATTTATTAACAAACTATCCTTTTAAATTTGCTTAAAACAAAATGCTTTATTTATTTTTGGTCCATACAGTGTAAGTCAGTGGGTTTGTATTGTTTTGGACCCCATGCCTTTCATTGTATAGACAGAAACAGTTGAAACATTTAAACTTTAAAATGCATTATTTTGTGTTTTGCAGAAGAAATGAAGTCATACAGGTAGCCCTAATGCACAAAACAATAAGTCATTCAATTACTGATAAAACACCTTAAAATCTATATGGATTTTTTTCATATTAACAATACATCAAATCCCTATTTGTATAACTTATCAAATAGTAAATCCTCTTTATCATAAGTGGCCAGCAGAGGGTGCCATGACTTGTGAAATATTTTATCAGAACCACCAGCCTGTTACAGGCCAACACCAGTCATGCAAACAACAGATTCCTTGCATGTACTTAATATTCATTTGCACTTTTGCCTCAGAACCGTATATGTCTCCTGTAAGCCTTTAGCGATATGCTCTGTAATGAAGCTCATGCCTTCGAAGAGCCAGAAACAATCGATTCATCTGGTAGTGCCTCTGTGCTCCTCTATTTGTTCTGATATCTCTGTATTACCAGACCGTAATATGAATCATTCCATGTTAGCAGGGCAAAATCAAAGCAGTAAATCACAGGACATTACTGTCAGAGACTGACCCGAACTCAACAATCGGGTTAAAAGAGATGCTTATCGTCAACAGTCATAACAGACAGTTCATTCCCCTCTGCTTCATTCATCTCTATTGAAGAACACACTCCACAAATCCACCCTACACCCTGATGCAGTGCACTGTTTGAAAGCACAGCCATTTGTGATGATGGAAGGACCCGTGTCCATAGAGGACCGGTGACTTGGTGGAAGATGTTGTCTGTCCACAGCTTTCTGGTGCGCTTAGTGCATGCTTCATTTACTACTTCAAGTGGACTTTATTAGTAATGAAGGGAATAGTGAAAGAGAGTATAGATAACAGGTTTACTCTGTATATAACCTCTGTCCTGTGCCTGAATACTGTCGGGTTAATGTCAGAAAGGTGCAAAGTCATAGTCGATGCTAATGAATATAATCAAGACACTGTCTGTTGTTTTCATTTGACTGGCTGCTTTTGTCAACATTAGTAAAATCAACAGTTCTGTCTGAACACAATGTTATAGTCTCTAATCAAACTCTAATCAGTGGACTACATTTTATTTAATGTGTCCTTCAAACCCTGTGTGATGACTTCTTTCATGTCCCTGCTTAAAAAAACTGAAACCAGCCTAAGCTGGTTTTGACATGAGGGGTTTTGAACATTTCTTTAGCTGGTCAGGCTGGGAGACCAGCTAAAACCAGCTGAACACCAGCTTAAACCAGCTGAGACCAGCCAACCAGCTGGTGTTAGCTATTTTAGCTGTTTAGTTCAAGCTAAGCTCAGTCGACAACAATCAACCTCAGCAACATGCTAGCAACATGGTAGAACTTTACTTCAAAGAACATGCCATGAACAAGACATGATAAAATATGCTAGCATTATGTTAACAAATACAAACAAGCTACAGGGTTTAGAATGTGTTAAACATGTTTGAAAATGCTAGCAAGCTTTTAGAAACAGGCTATAGCGTGTTAGCTTCATGTCAAAGCTTTTTAGTTTAATGTGTTAGCAGTGTACTAAGCAGGTTAGCTTCATTGTTTACAATGTATAATAAAATGTTGCCATGCTAGCAGGTTAAACTATGCGAGCAACATACTAAAACAGGCTAGAACTGTGTTTAAAACATGCTAGCAGTGTGTTAAAGTATGCAAGCATAGTGCTAAAACATGCTAACAGCTTTAAAAACAGCTATCGATCTCTATTGAAGTTTTTCTATCTTTTGAATGTTTTAAACTACTTCAGACTTTCTGGCTGGGCTTTCTCAAGTCAACATAAAAATGTGTCATCTTTTAAAATCTATTTACGTCTTGTGACTATTGAATAGTGAGTATTTTAATGTTTACTCAGCTTGTCTTGTAAGTGCCTCACTGTAGCCCATTTTGCAAGAAAATTAGGGAAAAGTGGGCTTTCATTTTTGTGATATAATTGTACTGAACATTTAATATCATAGCAGTTTAATCTCAGACTTCGAGATTAGCAAAACAAGCACTTTTAGCGTAGGCCTACTGCATGAGTATTCAAATTAGGACACGGCCTTAGAAACTTGTGTAGGCTCCTATTTATGATGAGCAAGTTGTTTGCGCCTTTGAATCATGGGTTCGACCCCAGCAGCATCTAATTGAGTGGCCTTCAGATTTCTATTTTCGCCTGCTGTGTGGACACCACCTGCTTACACAGCTCCAAAATGCACATTTATCCTTCTTTTGGCAACAAGTTATGAGTTTTTAATTCCATTTTGTAGAAAACAGACACAAAAAATGGTGCAGAAGGACCGTTGTTCTCCCAAAAGCAGTCTGCGAATGGGAGCACAGATGCATTTATCATCGTTTTGAGGGCATTAATGTGAAAGTTATGAGATGATCTCCTGGTACCCACCGAAGAGTGATGACTTTCAACTTGCAAATAAAGTAAAAGCAATCAACAGCTGCTGCCATGGAGACGCCCACAGACCAGTGTGAGGCAAGACGAGCAGAGATGTGTTTTTACACCGCTCAAGATTGATCTCACTAATTTACAGCAACTTTGCCCCCTCTAAAATTTGCTTTCTAGTGTTTTATAAAGCCATGAGTTAACAATAACCTGTGCTTTAAAAATAATCAAAAGAAAACAAGCAGCCAATTCAGAGGCTTTGCTAGCTTCGTACTAGTGCAGATGTTCATTTGTGTGAAAAGAGTTTGGTCATTTGTCACTTACGTTTAAGGCCTCTAAATTTCATTAGCTCTGTCCTAAAACCTAGTGAGCTTCCTTCCTGCACAAACACAAACAGTGTTCCTCATATGATATGCTATGCATTTGAGGTTTTGGTGAATTGGTTGCTAATTCATATGCATTTATGATCTCATTCATACATTTTCAAACACTTGTGCACCAGCAATCCACATATTACAAATTAATACAAAATCACCACCTCATGAAATAGTAATGTTTTCCAGTGAGATCAGGTTGTTATTGTGAAATTTCAGTCCCACTTTAGATTAGGTTGCCTTAAGTACTGTGTACTTACATTTAAAGTAATAATTTGATACAATGCACTTATTGTGTACATTACATCTGTAATGAATTGATAATTACATTGTGTTGACCCATCCCTTACACCTTAACCCATGCTTAAACCTACTAAACCTGTCCCTACACTACCCGTATCCCACCTCAATAGCAGCAAAAGTGTTTTGCAATACTATCTAAAGTACATTGTACTTATTTTTTTAAGTAATTACATATTAGTTAAGACCACTTAATATAAAGTGGGACCGAAATTTCTAGAAGTGTCATGCCACTGAATAAAAAACATGTTTCTAGTCTACATGTCTCTGAAATCCATTCATTAGTGCATTTTGGGATTACCTTAACCCCAATGGATTGATGTAATACAGCCTTACAGTTTGCCCAAACAAGATATCTCAATACTGCATTGGAACAGCTATTTGATGCCTTAAAATACGGTCTAACTAGGTATCTCACTAGGTTTTAGAACAGCTAATGTGACCCATCGGCCCAGGGGCCATTTTAAACTTGTCTAAATGACATCAATGTCTGTGCATCCCGCCCCCCACGCCTCCCTCCATTAAAACACCATCACTCTCGCTGATGAGAATCACTAACTCTAAAGGAACATGGAGATCAGGGCCAGGCATTAGCAGAAGCGTCTCCTCTCAGGCCATTAGAGTCTCCAGGCGCACATAAATAATCCAGCAGTGTTAAACTGCTCTGGCTGGAGAAATGGCAGTGGAAACGCCCCTCTAATTCCACTGTTGCTGTTGTTCAAGCCCTAGTCCTGCATAACCACATTCACAGCTTATTGAGACCAAGACCTCCCTGGACAGGAAGAAACCAACTGCTGTTTGGGTTGTTTTTAAAAGCCCCAACCCCAGTCCTTAGCCTAATCCTAAAATCTGATTGGTTGATGGAATATGGTTCCAGGACCAATAAGGAAGCTGGTCCAGGAACATGCGTTGTTTAAAGGGATAGTTCACCCAGAAATACAAATTATATAATTAATTGCTCACCCTTATGTCATTCCAAACCGGCAAGACCTTTGTTCATCTTCGAAACTCAAATGAAGGTATTTTTTGATGAAATCCGAGAGCTTTCGGACCCTGCAGAGACAGCAACGCAACTACGGTGTCGAACGTGATGAACAAAAGTTTAGTTGACATGAAGGTGAGTTATTATGCCACATTTGGGTGAATTGGTGTCTATAGCATTTTTAAGTCATAGGTGATAAAATATTTAAATTCTATTATCATGTACCGCAATTCCATTCCGAACCTTTGTGAATCCAATCACTTATTGTGAAGCACATTGGGATCGAAAATCATTGCACCCCATTGACTCTCATTGTATAGCCAAATAAAGTTTTGAGACAGATTTCACAGTTTGATTCAGTTTCTCGTTCATAAATCTGGATTAGATTTGATTTGATGCGCTGTGGATTCATTTGGAAATATTTCAGGTGCAAGTCAATTTTTCTAAGGGAAATAAATTCTAAACAATTCTGTAAACTATATACAATATGAAAAAAACAGCATTGACTAAAAGATCTACGTTGAGATCCAGGAGTCAATAACGCTTGCTAAATTGAAGTTTCAAATTGGGTAATCAATATGTTAAAAAGAATGTGTCAGACATGAAAGTGTGTAAATTATGACAAATCATTTCAGTTCTCTATTTTGTTTGAATGACTGAATCTAACCATGTGTTTGATTCTGTGAACTTGCCTTGAGCTATGAATACTCATTTTGCCCATTCATTACACCCATTAATAATTTGAAATGATTACAGATCTAAAATGAAGTTGAAGTGAATAAAAGCGTGCAGTAGCTTTAATTGAGCAGGCATGCTGTTCAAATGAGCTTGTATAAATAGTGCAGGCAGGGATTTTGTGAGATTCACTGACCGTGTGCACAACTTTCTCTTCTGTGAGCGTGTTTGAATGTTTTGATGCTGGTCCACCCACACAGCATTAGTATAATAAGAATAAATATACACAGCACGAGCCCCTCAGAGCATGTTCTACATCGTGACTTCAGCTGTGCAGTAACTAGTTTCAAAACTTGAAATAATAACCAAACTTTGATTAGAATATTATAAAGGCACAATTAAAAGTAATCCAGTTATCACCCAAACGCTTTCTCCAGTGTAATGAGATCAAATTCTGCTCTCGAGATGCTCTTTACAGAGATAGTTTGCCCTAAAATAAAGCATCTGTCATCATTTTCTCATCCTCGTGTCTAAATAAAAATAATATAATAATGTAAACCACCCTTTTGAAACCTGTATGATTGCTTTTATTCCATGGAGCACTAAAGGAATTGTGCAAGATGTTCTTTCATATTTAGGCCTAAAAAGCCAAAAAATGTAAGTCTGTTCATCACATAAAAATATCTTATGGCTTGGAATATACTGCATACTTTTATGATGCTTTTGTATTTTGTTCTTTTTGGAGCTTGATATCCCCTTTCAAGTCAAGTCACCTGTATTTATTTAGTGGTCTATACAATACTGTTTGTGTCAAAACAGCTTTACAAAAGAGCAACATGAACATTACTTCTTTTATATTCCATGGAAGAAATGCAGCCATATGAGGAATGACATGAAGAAGAGTAAATATATCCAGATGTGCAATCATAGGCTTGCATTGCATTTTATTCTGACAAATCTAGGCACTTACTCTGATTATGGGGAGTGTTGTTCTGATTGGACGGTTGATTGATTACATCAGCACAGATTGTACTGAGAACATTTAGCTCTTTAGTCATTCAGTTCAATCGGTCTTGTGTTATTGCATTAAGCATATGCAAGTCTATTAAACAAATACTTGAAAAATCAAACCAAGTGACATTTATTTGAAAAATGGCATTCTGTTTAAACAAAACATTTCACAATAAGCATAAGTACAGTAAGTGTAATAAACATATAAGAGACTTTAAAGAGAATCTTACTGATCCCAAACTAGTGTCATTTTTTGTAACATTTTTCACAACAGCTGTACCCTTGTACATTTTGGGCAAGTGTTTACTAAATGACTTGCTTGTGCACCGTGTCCTCAACTAATCAGAGATAGTGCTTGACAGCTGCACGTACAATCAATATAAAACATCCTGATTACACACAAGACATGGATGAAGTACCTGTTTGTCATTCAGAAATTTAGTTTAGCATGAAAAGTATGCTTCTAAAATGTAACATTGTTTATCCATAAATCGATATTTACTCACCAATACCTGGCACTTTTGAAAAGTAACCAGGTCGCTCTTACTCAGCATGGAAGGCATAAGGCATCTTCTCTTGTTGCCTCTCTCCAGATTGTGGCAGACTGCTCTCTGTGTCTGCATTCTGATGCGTTATGTGTGGTGATGTATTTTGGCAGACTTGAGGGTGACTCATGCTTCGGGTACTTGTGCAACCTCTCGTTACTCTGGAACTTTGCACCATGCGTGCTGTGTATGTAGAGCCGATTTTGCCCAAACACAATGAGCAGAAAAAGAGGATTGAGGTTGATCATCGCCAGAGGAAGATTTGGCATGTGTGTGTGCATGTGTGAGAACACTTAGCCGAAATGTAGTTTTTCATGTGGGAGAATTTGGTTTTCTGACTGGAAAAACCTGTTTTGCATAAATTCAGCTGCGATACCAAAGTAGAACTTTCAGAGGTAAAGCAGAATGACTGGTTGAAAGGTGCAGGGTTAACTTTAACTTTGTTTCTGATGCATATCATTTTGTATATTTATGAACACTTTAAATGGAAAACTATACTGTGTTTTGTCTACTTCCTACAGTTTTTTTTCCATTAGATATATTTTACTAAAACTATAGCAATAAAAGTGTTATTTCCATGGAAATTTCCCAAGTGTGTATATACATATATAATATTGTTCTCTGATATCTACATAGACTAGAGGTATGGGCTAAGGGCAAAATTCTCCAGAAATGGCTTTACATGTGCATTTACAACCCTAGAATTTGTCCCTAGAATTAAATGGTCTGTTATTGGCTTATTTGAAGGGTCATGAATAATAATGTTGAGCTCTGCTCTGATTGGCTGTTTCACAGTGCGGCTCAATGTTGAGCTCTGCTCTGATTGGCTGTTTCACAGTGCGGCTCAATGTTAAGCTCTGCTCTGATTGGCTGTTTCAGGCTCAATGTTAAGCTCTGCTCTGATTGGCTCACAGTGCGGCTCAATGTTGATATTATTGGCTGTTTCACAGTGCGGCTCAATGTTAAGCTCTGCTCTGATTGGCTGTTTCACAGTGCGGCTCAATGTTAAGCTCTGCTCTGATTGGCTGTTTCACAGTGCTCAATGTTAGCTCTGCTCTTATTGGCTGTTTCGTGCGGCTCAATGTTAAGCTCTGCTCTTATTGGCTGTTTCACATCGGCTCAAGAGCTCTGCTCTGATTGGCTGTTTCACGGCTCAATGTTGAGTTTTGCTCTGATTGGCTGTTTCTGTCTCATTTCAGTAGCTCACACAGCAGGAAGGCTGTAAAATATATATTTCAATACTTCAACACTTTATAACTGTTATATGTGGGTCTGTATATGCATGCATCAGATATTAATTTGCCATTGAAAACAATGCGATGTGTTTACTTTCACTTTCGAGATTCCATCGTACTCTGTTTATACTATCAGTATTTACCACATTTTACAAGATCACATGCTTGTCAGTGGTCTATCTGTAAATCATCCTCCGTCATTTCTCCATACTCTGTTTATGTGGTAAGTGAAATCTTATGTACTGTAACAGGCTACAGCTAGCAAGCAGCTAACAAAGTCCCTTTAGTGACTCGTGTTATTTTATTAGAACACATTATTTGGTTTCCGTGCTTTTCTGAATAAAGACCCCAACCCATCCCTGCACTTCACATCCCCTGCACAGCCTGGAACATAACATTTATTTCCATGATCTGCCATTTTCGCTGTTGTTCTTCACAATACCTGCAGAACTTCTGATGGTTTGTCTGGCCTAGAACATGAGCGGGTATACATTATGTAAATGTTGGAGGCATAACTATTAGTGATCCCGACTGTAATGTCACAGTCGTGTTATGTTCTGATTCGCCTATTTTTCAATTGATTTACAAAAATAGCTAAAGCTAAATCTTAAATAAAATTTATAAAACTATATAGACATTATAAAAAAATGGCATAAAATAAAAATCACTAAAATTTGAAATAAAATTAACATGAACACATAACATTTACAATTAAAGTCCAACTCACTCATTAACTCATAGAGTATCTCTTTAATTATTTGGGCATCTATCTGTCATAATCTCATGTTATGTATCCACTCACTCACTCACTTACTCACACACTCACTCACTCACACACACACTCACTCACTCACTCCTCCTCACACTCACTCACTCCTCCTCACTCACTCACTCACTCCTCACTCACTCACACTCACTCACTCACTCACACACACTCACTCACTCACTCCTCACACTCACTCACGCTCACTCACACACACGCTCACTCACTCCTCACTCACTCACTCACTCACTCACACCTCTCACTCACTCACTCACCTCACTCCTCGCTCCTCACTCACTCCTCACTCACTCACTCACTCACGCTCACTCATTCACGCTCCTCACCACCGCTCACACTCACTCACTCGCTCCTCACTCACTCCACACCTCTCACTCACTCACTCACTCACTCACTCCTCACTCCTCACTCCACTCACTCACTCACTCACCTCTCGCTCACTCACTCACACACACCACGCTCGCTCACACACTCACTCACTCACTTTTACACTGCTCACTCATGACATTGCTGGAACTGTGCTTTTCACTCACTCACTCACTCACTCACTCACTCACTCGCTCCCTCACACAAATGTTGGATGGTTACTCTTCTGAGAGCCCTGCTGTTCAGCTGCTATAAGTGTGATGTACATCTATTAGTGTGCAGAAGCCTTCATTAGCATGCAGATTTAAAACATCATCTCATTATCCGGGCAACCTGGGAAAACACAAGAATCTTCTAAAACTGGAATTTCCTGTAAAAGTCATTAGTTATAAAATCGTCTTAATAATTCATAGAGCAAATGTGTTTTGTTATTCTGTTCTAAAAACTACCTGTGTGACTTATTGGCCACTAAATACTATCTTGCTATCTAACTGTTTACTATAGGGCACAAAGTGATCATCAATATACATCAATAATGATTAAAAGGGTTCAGTTTTCCAAGGATCCTTGGCATGACAAAGTCCCCTGTTCTAAAGGCTGGTACAAATGGAAATCCACTCTACAAACTGAATTTAAAAATCTTTATCCAATAATGCCATATGACTGGAAAAGGCATGGAAATGTAATATGGTCAAAAGGGAATCCTGCTATTGCGTCTGAGTAACAGCAGACCAAAATACATCATTATTAACCTACCAAATTTCGACTGTAGCGTACTGAATCGTGTAGATTCAATTTTTATGCTTCATATTGTATATTTACAAATTCAGAATCATTGATGTCTAAATTTGCAAGAGATGCTTGTTTGCATAATCAGTCATGTTATAAAATAAACAACAATTCACTAAACCCTTGCTATCAAAATCCATACATAAATACATTTACAGAGTTTGTTTGGTTTGCATTGGGATGAACAGCAGTCACATATAGCACTGGTGATATGGAAATGTTAACACTATTCCCCTCTGTAATATCCTGCTGACATTTGATTGTTATGCTGGCAACATTACCTGCTAGATATGAGATCTTTCCAAATGCTTCACCTGTCACAGTCCAGCAGCAGTCCGTTTTCATGTTGGGCTCACCTGTAATGTAAAAACATGGCCCGCGCCACCTACATCTACATAATTGTTTCCACCATGTCTCTATACCAATATTACAATTCTAGCTAATACTACAAAACTTGCTAACACTTTAGTATAGGGACCAATTCTCCCTACTAACTAGTTGCTTATTAACATGCCTATTATTGACATATTGGCTGTTTATTAGTATTTATAAAGCACATATTCTGCATTATTCTGCATGATTTATTGAGGCAAAAGTAATAGTTAATAGCGAAAACTGGACCTTAAAATAAAGTGTGACCAAAAATCTTTTTGTATTTTTGGTAACATTGTATTTTATAATTAACTATTAACTAGTCAATGTTGTTATTACTACTTATAAAGCATACTATTAACTACTGCATTAACCATATATGCATATTAACCCATTCCTAATTATAACTTCCTTATAACTTATTAATAGCAACAAAAATATTGAGGCATGCATAGTTAAATGAGATATGAGATCTTATTTGGTGTTGATCTTAAGCATGGTGATAATTAAAAGTTATGTAATATAAAAATTTGTTAAATTACTATTTGCTCTATGTATTCATTCATTTTCTAGCTAAATAATAATATGTTATTTTAGTGTTTCAAGCACAGATGTTGTTATTATATATAATATAATAAGTGGCCAAAAAACAGTAATAATTGTTTAACATGATTTGAGAGGTCATTCATCTTGTTAGACTAACAATGATAAATAATTTAATTCCTGTGTTCTTTATTTCTATAACATGAATGAATGAATAATATAATCTGGTGGGTATATAGATCTAAGAGAAGAATGTTTAGATGGTTATAATCTTCATTTATGTGTTTATTAGAATAGAGGCAGCACTATAGTGCAATCGTGTTTTATACAAAGACACTTCAGTTTCTAATCACCTCTGCTCTAAAAGAGCTCTGTTGTGTTTTTTTTTTTTTGCTCTATTTTCGAATGGTGACCTAGTTGTGGTGACGTTTAAGAGAGTGTATCTTTCCTCAGGGAGAAAATGATGCTCAAAAGAATGGGATTTTTTTGCCTTTGTTCATAACATGCTGAGAGCATTAGTGGAAACAATGTTACAAGTCAGTGTTTTGGATAAAGCACATTTCACAAGGCTTTTTTCACATAAAACCTTTATACTAGAATCATGCCAGAAATAATAAAAACAGCACCATAATTCTTTATTCGAGTCATCCACTGAAGCGGAAACTCATTTAAAGATGATTGCTTGTCTGTAGACAAGCACAAAAATACATTAGTTTGGAAAAATGACATCAGATCTTGGATGTGTTTTGGCATGTTTTCTAGTTCCTTAAACAAGAAAAGATCATTGAGTTTATTAAAGGAGATCATGACTAGTCTCTTTAACCACAACAACAGGCTGAAACATTTAGAAATAGAAGCACTTGTGTTGTTTTGTGTCAGTGGAGTTGTTATCCCACCAGATTACACACTGGTTTATAATCTATAAAGCAGTCATGTGACAGGAGTGTGCTGACTGTTGTGCACACATCTCCACCAGGCTTCTGTTGTGTGTGTGTGTGTGCTCTCAGGTTGAGATTTGATTATCTTCCTCAACAATGGCTACATATATTTAAAAAAGCCAAGCAATGGAGCCAAATCGAATGAGACCCTCCCGTGTGCCCGTGTCTGTAGAAACATTGAATTAAAAGTGCTCCTTTATTAACGGAAAGGAAGCTTAACCTGGTCAATACTGAAGTCATTCTAAATGACTGCATTGACATTCTTTTATAAAGGAGTGGATTGATCCTAAACCCTTGTTTTTAAAACAGAGACCTTGAAAATCTGTGCTCAATCAGACTGGATTTATTTGGAACATTCGTAAATAATTGCAAGACAGTGTTCTGCACTTATACTTCTTTATTATTATTTCACTCATTACATATTTTGTAGTGGTTTATGGGTCAGAGTAAAGATTGTCAGTGACACTTTATTTTAAGACAACGTAAGTATACATTTAGGCACTGAGGAATATTAATTAACTACATGTGCTTAGTATATGGGTAGGGTTAGGATTTGGCTTCGGGTTACTTGCATGCAATTATGCATAATTATGCATACATGTAACATGTAGCAAGGACACCTTAAAATAAAGTGTTACCAGATTTTCTGACAAACTTCCCTGCGGCATTGCAATCTAAATAATATAATATATTATTTTAGGTATTAATTGTACACCATTATTGTACACCATTCTAAACCACAAAAAATTATACTTTTTTAAGCTTCATTCTTTATTAACTTACAATTGACTTTTCATATTTATTTGACATTTTGTTGGAAGTTTTCCTATTTCACATATTACACTGTTCTAGTATACTATTCATCTAAAATCAGCGTTAATGAAGAAGAAATTTCCTAAGACAACTCACTCTGTGTATTTTGATAAATATAGGGCTATTTGTTAAATGACTTATTGATTAATTGATTGAATAGTGTCTTTTCATCTTCATTTGAATTTTTATTGGAAGATTGCTTATTTGACATATTCTACTGTTCCAGTAAGCATCTCAAATCAGTGTCAATAAGACATTTCATGTGACAACTGATATAAATGTAGCTTTTGTTAAATTACTGTATTTGTTTGTTTGTTTTGTACCTTGTCTTGTTTTAATTAAATGCAAAAAATTAAATGTGTATTTTCTACAATTATAAACATAAAAAAATGCAAAATATGTATTAAAAAACTTTAAAACAAAGAACATTGTTTCCCTAGACGGCTTTTTGCATATTTGTTTATAGTAGTAGCTCATAAATATGCAACTTTCTTGTATTCTAAAGCATCAAATGAGACTCACGCCTGTCTGATACCTGGTTACACCCAGCGATGCTGCATAATGATGTGAGGAGGCAGCAGCTTATGGAGCAGATGGGCTGGTCCAGCACTCGGGTACACAGCATCCGTGCTGTGATCATGGAGCCTGCTGCTGTATTTATCACTGACATTTCACACCCCTGATTGATTCTGTCAGCATCTCAATGACTTATTTAAACAGCGTGCATTAAAGCAGCGCAGTTATCATTTCTGTCCATCTGTGTGGATGTGAGGAGTCCGGCGTCAGTTGGGGAGGCACTGGTGGTCCCTGATCAGCTGAACTTGACAAGGATTTAATTCATATCGTGCAGCCGGAGACATACTGCTGATCACTTCTGCATTGCATTGGAGGAAATATGATTTTCTCAGAAATGAACACGGGGACTAATTCCCCGAAGGTCCACCCGCCCAACGGGACGAGGTTTTACACAATCCAGGCGAGTATTTAAAGTGTTTAAAAGGCCAAAACTAAGGCAAACTGCTTGCTCTGTTTCTTTACGCGCGTTTGAAGTATTATTTGCAGTTTAAATCGCTTTTCTTTGACACGTCCGTGATGCAGATGTTTTTAATCTGACAGAGCTCTGGAAAATGCGCACTTTGGTGGTAGTTGTACACAGAATAACCGGGTTGATAGTTTTAGTCGCGTTTAGGATTGAGTTTAGCCCTAAATTGTCCTGATACCGATGTAGTTTAGGTCTGAATTGAAGGTTTAAAGGCGTTAACCGACAGGATTGAGCGCGCGCATTCCTCTGGAGGCGCGAGCGCTTTATAAATACATCACGCGAGGACAGTAGCTAACATGACAGTAGGCTTTTTTTTATATAAAATGTGATTTTAATTTCAGTAGATAGTCTAATAAGTGACAATCTGCGAGTCAGGTAATCTTAATCCTGTTTCGTTTAAACGACACGTTTATTATGTTCAAGAAGGTTACAGGAGAACCACACTAGCCACACTTTTTACTCCAGTGAATATTTCTTAGAATAGGTTTAATGTCGAAAGTTATTTGCTGTATAAACACACAGTTTAATGTCTTGGCTACACACACAAAAAGAAAGGAAGAAAACAACGTCCTGTAGGAGTATCATATAGTCATAAAACTATTAATGAAACATCAAAATGATGGATAAGGTAACCAAAATATCAAGCAGTTGTTTTGTCTGAAAATATGGTGTTGTTGTTATTATTATTAATTAGTCATTAATAGTTGAGTAATAATATATCAATAAACTCCTGTGTCACACCTATGTGATACCCTGGCCTAATGGTCAGTCTCTTTGATTAATACGCACCAGTGGTAGATTGTGTTGATATGCTGAATTGCATGCAGTGCTCAGCTGTGACCCAAATCTCATGCATTGGAATGAGGGCAGTCTTTAGATATTGATTTTTGTAATGGGAGGCCATGGTAACCTAGCCAGGGATGTTATCAGTGAGAGACTGTGGCTTTAGAGATGATGATTTCATCTGAGCGCTTTTCAACAGGTGCTGCAGATGCTTGTTTAACCATCTGTATTGATATTTGTTTGTGGATTATAGAGGTTTATTTTTGGTTACCCTGTGCGCTAAAAATACCGCTGCAGGGTTATCCTCCAGTTGTTTTCAGCTTTGCTCATTTTTAGTTATGCCATGTTTTTGTGTGTGTAGTATCAGCTTGTCTCATTATTAGTAGAGATGTTCTTTCCATGGAAAACTGGCTGAGAGATTATCCCTTGAATTAAACGGCATGGTCTATGTTCTGTCCTGCCAGTTTCTCAGGTACAGCAACAGCATGAACAATATGAACAATCTAAACATGCACCGCAGAGACAAGTTTACTGCAGTGGGTCTCGATTGATTTTGCTTTAGGACAGAATTTACATTTGGATGATTAATAAGTACTAGAATCTCAACCAGGGGATCTCAGCAAACTTCTGGGGGTTACTGCTTCTAGTGTTTTTTTCAGCTGGATGCTGCAGTGGACTTTTTTACAGGCATGTAGCAAATCATGCATTTCCAGTGAGCCTGGGTTAGAATGAGCAATCGACAAATTCTTTAAATGCATTATACCGCTGTTTCTTGATTTTTGCTGTTTCCATGAACCACACAAAACACTTTGCGGTTAGCACAAATCATGCTTATTCTCGTGGTAAATTATTGTAGTCTGGTTTGCTTTTTGATTTTAGACAGTGTTGTTCATGTTGTTGTTATCCACCTAATTTGAATCTTCTCCCAAGCGATAGATTATTTAGAGTTTGATTGAACAGCCTTTGACATCAATCCCAAATGACTTGCCATCCTAGCTACACACAATTAGAAGGTTTGCTGAACGTTATTATTTGCAGTTTGCTTGGATTTGTCCTGCTTTTCGTGACCGTTTCTCATTGTCGCTTGCTTTTTCTTCAGTATTTTTCAAACATATAATTAGATGCTTTCTGATCAGACCGATTTCAATTTAATGAGAGTGTTTCTAGCACTCTGTATTGTTGTACAGATGCTATTTCTCCAGCATTCCAAACACTGCGCAGAGTCAATATTAGTGTTGGCGAAGCAAAGCATTCTCCAAAGCTGTGTGTATGTCTGTGGGTTGGTGTGTGTGTGTGGGATTATTCAAGCACAAGACTCGTTTTTTAATGGTGTTTGCATGAAGTAAGGGACAAATATATCATCAACGATAGACTCTGTATTAGTGCACACCTGTCTGCTGTAGTATGGGACATTTGAGTTGAAACCAATAGTGATTTAGATTCAGAATGTGTAGCATAAATGGATTACAGATTGTATTCTATAGGTAAAACAGCTCTTATCATAAAAAATGGAAAGCCCTTGCTATCTGGGGCTGTGTCAGAGTGTGGTGAGAATCATTTCATTACCTTGGCCTCTCCCCTCATAGCCAGTGCAGTTTTGCCCGGGCACAGATAATAAAAGCCAGCGAAGGGTGGCTTCCTGGTTTATCCATTGATTAGTGGGAAAATGAGAAGTTGTGGGGGTCTTTGGTTTTATTTAATGGGAGCTCATCACTGTTTTCCAATAACGAAGGTGTAATCTGACGTAATGACATCATTACATGGCTCAGCTGATTGGTTCACTCCTGTATCAGCAGCCAATGAGCTTGCTGTTCAACATTCAATTTTATGACTAGTGCTTGCTGTTGCAGCTTGCATCAGAAACCCCGCACTTTCCCCAGCTCCACATGTATAGATCTGTTACGAGGTGATTCAAGCATGTTATATTTAATGTATGTTATATTTGCAGCTGCAGTATTATTTACATGCTCACAGCAGCATGTTGTGGATGTATTGGCAGCAGTAAGTCTCGTAACTTGCTCTGCAGCAACAGCAGCAGCGTAGCAGATCTATTCCACCAAGACATTAACATTGTCATGTACAATTACCACGCCAATCACTCAAAGAGTTGTCATGACAGAAATATATTTATATAACTTATTTATGATGCCAAATGTGTAGAAAATGTACCTTATTGCAAGATTTGAGTTGCACAGGTGACATTCAGATGACCCACAAACTGATCCAGACAGAGGCTGATCACAGTTATGTGCACTAGACTCCGGGTTGGCCAAGGGGGACTGTCCAATTAAGGAGTATTGTAATTGTCCTGCTAAAGGCTAAGTAATGAGAAGGAGATGAGAAATGATGTGGGTGAGAGACATGTCAGAACATTATTGGAGAGATGGATTGAGAGAGATTGTGATGGATATATAGAGAGGGGTGTAGATGTAATCACACTAATGACTTGACCCTTCTCACACAGGGCTCACTCCAGCCCAGAATACTAAACCAGTCAGACTAGAAACCTTGCACTGGTGTCTGGTATTGTGAAGGTTACTTGTGAGAAGTTTGATTATTTAGGTGATTTTAGTGTTAAAGGCACATTAGTTAGTTATGATGACAGCATTTTCATTTTAAATACAGGTAAAGACATAAAGAAGAATTGATAATTTAGAACGATGTTTTATGTAGCCTATGTAAAGGAGAAAGAGCACTTTTTGTTGCTTGGAAACAAAAGGACGGTGATCCGCACATTACTTTTAATGGCAGTCGTGTCCATCTTAAGTACGACTTTCATTGTGTCTGAGACGTCTTATTGAGATCTAATGCATTATAATTGTCCCGAGTTACTCGACTTGTTTGAAGCCATCACCTTCCATACAAATGTATCTCATCATTTCACAACATACGGACTTTGATTCCCATGATTCAGTGCTCTGTCCTTTAGTCTGCAGGGTCCGTGGTGATGTAACCTTGTTCAATCAAACCTGATTAGCGTGGAAAAGCCCTTTCAATCACGTATTTCCTGAGACGGAGGCTGCAGTGAGGATGACAGCCATATTATATTCATTAAACAAATGAAATGACTAATATTAGATAACGGCTGCTACTTATTTGAGAAAGTGTCAGATCAATTGGTTCACTGTCGATTGCAATCAAGATTTAACGCTTAAAGGGATAGTTCGGCCAAAAGTTATTGAAGTTAAAAGTCACCAAAGCTGTATGGTTGCCAATATTCTTCATTCTATCTTCCTTTGAGTTTCACAGAGGAGGGATTCATTTTTTATTTTTTTTTATTTAGACGCAATAGTATATAATTATAATATCAGGAAGTATATGTCTTCTTGGCCATTTACAGTAGCAGGCATATAATTATCGTAATTAGGAAACATTTGTGCTCCACTGAAACCTCTGATGTTAGTGTTTGAGAGTTCAGAATTTGACACCAAGGTAGATCTTTGTTCTGGATCACAGGTGGCTCTTTGGTAAATACAAATGACATGCTGTCACAAAGCAAAGGCCTGATTCAGTCCACCCACCGCCGCTGCTCCTTTCAGTTCAATGATGTATTCAATTAAACCCGCTATTTAATCAAAGGTCAAGGCAAAGACAAAGTGCTTTCGTTGCTTTATAAAAGAGAGGTTAATATGGAGATTTTATTCAAAAGCTTGGGTTTGATTGTGTCGCATGCAACAAATAGAACACGAGGAAGTCCAGAGCACTTTAAAGGATCTGGCTCAGGGAGGATTTAGCTGTTCAATGATTGTGTTTTGTGCAAAATGTTTTCAAAAACAACTTATGTCATGATTAATCTCCCTAAAGAATATCTCAAATATTTAGTGTCTTCCAGACCCTGATCAGTGCATTTTTTAGGGTGGGTGTTCAAAAACAGCAAACAAAGCAAACCTAAGTACAAGAATATGTAACTGTATTTTGTAATGTACTTAGCCTGAAATAAATGTATTTCAAATACATTTTTGTGTATTTGTTTTTCACTAGGATACACAACTGCCCTGTCACTCTGTTTTCTTTTACCTCATGAGCATTTGATCAAAGCAATTACACAGTTTCTGTGCTGTCTCTCTCACTCTCCTCTCTATCTTTGAGCAGACACGCTCCAATGCCACTCCAGCCAAGTGTCAGGAAAAACGGATGATGGGGCTGCGCCTGTTCATTAAAAGTGCAACTTTTTCATTTTGTTTCAGCCAGCAGTTTTGGGCACAACAGCGATTAGCGCGGGGGAGTTGGATTGGGGTATAACTGTATGTCAGCACAGTGCTGCTGTGTTAGCACTGCGATTTCAAATCACAATCAGCTCGTCGTTGCATATGAAGAGAGTTCAGATGTGATGCAGTCGTCAGTGCATTTATGGGCTGTGGTAATGGTAATTAGTCAGCTATTTATATTTGTGCAGTCGCTTGTATTGTGCCTGTTGGTGGAATGAGGAGGTAGAAAAGCGTTACCGGTATAAAGCTCATATGACATGCCTCAGGTTTACAGAGACATGTTCCAAACCCCATTGAGCTGCCTACCTAGACATGTTTAGGCATTGTAGGTGTGTTAATGATGCAAAGGCTGTTCCAGAGAGTATCCTGCCAAGTGTACACTACAAAACGAATGCTTCTTTTGAGTTGGCGAGATTGTCTGCAACAACAGTCCCAGATCACAGCATATGAAGCCTGTTTGAAATGCATTTGACCAGTCACCAGGTGTATGCTCACTTGCCTTTCCAATCACCACCAGTGCTTAATGAGGATGAGGCCAGTGAGAGAGAGTTTTGGGTCAGTTGGTGTATTTGCCCTTTTGGGTCAATGGTATATATATATATATATGTATATAATTAGGGATGCACCGGTTGACCGGCCAAAGATCGGAACCGGCCGGTTTTTGCTTATAATGCGCGATCGGCAACCGGCCGGTTTTTGTCTTTTTTTCGGCCGATTTTTCCGAAAGTGCGAACATGTCATTTGTGTGGAAGACATTCGGCAGAAGCACAACAAACACAGAAAAACAGATACAATGAAGCGAACAGCCGTTGGTGTAACATTACTGGCACACAAATAAGAGCCGCTTTCCTTTGCTGCTCTAGCTGAAGTTGCTAGTGATGGGTCGGTCTTGAACGATTCATTTATTTTGAACGAATCTTTAATGAGACTCGAGAAGAACGAGTCATATCGGGAGTGATTCGTTCAGTCGCGCATGCGCACCATCCTAAAGGTTCTGTACTGGAATTAGTTCACCTGTTTGAGTCTTGGGTTTTCGAGTCGTTCGTTCATCGCGTGACTAATGCAGTATGAGCCGGAAAGATAATTGATTAGTTCACTTTTGAGTCTTGGGTTTTTCGTTCTTTCATCTTGAATGAGACTCAAAGGTCCGAGTCGGTAAAATGATCCGAACTTCCCATCACTAGAATTTTCGCGGCGTATCTGTCCACGCGTGCACAAGAATAGACCGTGAACAGTTGTTCAGCGCAGCTTCTCACGTGTTGGATGAGAAAAGAAACAGACCAACTTGCGACAAAGCTGAAATGCTACTTTTTGTAAAGAATAAAAGCGTTCAAAGCGTATAAACGTCAGTTCTGTACAAGATTATTATTTTATTTTACCTTAAAATTACATTGACTTAATTCGATTTAACAAGCACGAGCTGTAGCATCTTTGTTTTGCTCGTTGCACTAAACATTATTTGATTTAACATTTTGGAATAATTTATTTATATAGCCTACTTTGGTTTTATTTAGTTTCACTGGTAAATACCTTTTTTCTTTTACACCAATTTTAAAAATGACACCAAATGTTGATTAAGTAACATCTTTGTTTGGACTGTTGAATGTGTGTCGGTTGTGTTGTTTAGATTGTAACTATGCAAATGTTGCCTTTAATTTCACATGGTTACTGTGAATGTTTTCATTTAAGGCCAGTTTTATGTAGTTTCAACCCAATTTAAAAACCATCTTGGTCCATCTTCAACTGGGGTGGCAAATGAGAGGCAGAACTTGTAAAGATGCTTGTTTGTTTTTTCTAATAAAATATATTGATAGGCATTTAAAATTAGTTTAATATGCTATATCCATTAAAATAAATGGATTATAATGCAAGTTACTAAAGGCTCTGAGTTACCAGAAAATACATTAACACCAGAGACAGTTACACCACATCAGCTTAGACTTTTCTAAAATGGAGGATACCATCATGATGATTTCAAGATCAGGGGAAATTTTGGAAATATCAACAAGTATGTATTTATATATATTTTTATCAAAATATGCCAGATCTGCAAGTTATCAACATAACACCACATACACTAATGACAACACATGAAATTGTCAGAGATTTAGCTAACTTCAAAATTTATAAGAAAGAATGTACTCCCCATGCACCCCTCAGATCAACCAGCACCTGCAGTGACCGTTACACACAGGAAGTAGTCCAAATAGAATTCTCCCTTTTCTTAAAGGGGTGACATCCATTGTTAAAACACCACAGACATGAATTTGGGGGGCAACTTTTTTCTTACATATATATATTTTTTAAACAATTAAATATTATACATGTTAAATAAAATCTATATTCACTGTATAACCACTTTATTTGTGTTAGAATCTTTCATTATTTCTTGTTGGTTGCTTAAAGGGAAAAAAAAATCGGTATCGGAATCGGAATCGGAATCGGCCAGTTTGCTCGAAAAAAATCGGTATCGGAATCGGAATCGGCCAGTTTGCTCGAAAAAAATCGGTATCGGAATCGGAATCGGCCAGTTTGCTCGAAAAAAATCGGTATCGGAATCGGCCACGAAAAATCATGATCGGTGCATCACTATATATAATGGTATATAGACATTTTTCCTGTCCAGTTTCCTGGGATTTGATGCAAGATTCTGCTTGTAAACATTTTACAAGTGTCCTTATGTTTTGCTGAAATTTCATGACTCTTTTGTGATAATCTCTGTAGCATTAGTAAGAGAATTATAAACCAGTCATTTGTTTGTCATATGCTGCCATTTTCAAGATTTTTCTTTAAATGATTTTACTGTTGCCATTATAATACGATTGATTTTGAGCTATTATTAAAATGTTCTAAACTTGATTTCTTCACATTTCGAACACATTTTCTAAATTTAACGTGTAAAATATGTGGATTATACAGTAATAGTTTCATTATAAGATCTTATTAATTATTAATATTGATTATTATATTTCTAAAGATATTTTACTAACAAAATATACTAGATTAGATTAGATGGATATATGCATCACATAAAATTAAAGTGTAATATTTTTTTATTATGTATTTATTATTAAACTTGTTTAAAAAATATGTAAAACAACCTTTTTCACCTCACCTGACTGGGCAAGCAGAAAAAAAATCCTTATTGTCAAACCCCTGACCACTAAAACCGATCACTGTTTTAATTTTTTTTTATTACACTTAAAGTTTTAATATTAAAATAGTCGAATCTAATTAAAATGCTCCGTTTCACCCAATATATGTCTGCCCTTTGAATCTCTCGTCACAGAAATACAGTCTTTAGCTTAGCAACATGCTAATACTAGATTTGAATGCTATCAACTTTAAACATTGGAGTATGTTGTGCTATTGAGGAACACTGTTTGTGTTGTGCTCATGGATGACTGTTAATAGAGTGTTGAAGAGTGCTTCGTCATGTTTAAGGTTCCTTTTGGCTAGGATGCTGCCGATGGACAATAGACAGCAAGGCAGCTCACTAGGTGTTGGACCAGGGCCGTAGTCTTTCAGTGCCAGAGTCATATCCACAGGAGCACTGCCTCAAGTCAACACCCCACCTTAAAGATACCCCTCTCTCTCTCTCATTTACGGCCATATGGGATTACGACGGCGATTCCCCACAGCAGATGTGCACATGGATTAGACCAGCAGGGCTCGACTCATGACTTTGACGCGATGGTGGTGTTCTTTGAACCAAGAAGCATTGTTATTATGACTGTAGTGCTGGGACACCAGCCTTCCATTTACTAGCTAAGCTACTACTACTCCATAGGCAGCTTTTGGGGTCACCCCTACTACAGACATGACATTTAGCCATGATTTTGATTTCAAATCCAAACATTGCTACTTAAAATGTTTTTGTTAGCATCGTGATTCTTTTTAACACAGTCCAGTAATTAGGGTTGGGTACCGAAACCCGGTACCAATATGGCACCGGTACCTATGTAACCGATATGTACTAGAACCGAATCAGAACGCAGATTTCGGTGCCTCATTTCGTGCCATGCCTAAGCGATCGGTTGAAATATTTGTCCTTTGTTTCTCCGAAACGCATCATCACGGCACCGCATGTGAAAACGTATTTCCCGACTGAGAAGATGCAGGTGAACTCAATTCGGAAAGCTGTAATAATACAAGTCCAACACATCTTTGTAGTAACGCGAGTGTGCTGTTTTTACATTCCGACTTAAAAGCACAACTCGGTAAATGAGAGCATCTGAGGAGCGCGTGAATGCAGTGATTACACTTGCTCTGACGGCAACAGCAGCTAGCCTTCCATTAACTAGCTAAGCTACTACTACTCCATAGGCTACTAATACATCTATTAGCCATGTATTATAAATATACTTAATTATTATGAAAATACCAGAGATGGCTTGAATAACACCGAAAAACTATAAATAGTCATAGTCGAGTGTTTATTGTATTTATCTTATCATTGAAAACATTTATATCTTCTGTTTACTTATCCATATCCCTGGAGCATCGTGAGTTCTGCTACTTCTGTGACTGGATCTGTGGATTTTCTGTGTGCCCTCTGGTGTCCAGTATGAATGAAAAATGAAAAACACATCACCCCCCGGTTTCACAGACAAGGCTTAAACCTAGTGCTTGACTAAAATGTAACTCTTAGCTGTTTTAACTGAAATAAACTTGCACTGACTGATCCTAAAATATATCAGTGCCTTTGTTTTGTCTTAAGATGCACCCCAGTAATGTTTTTTTACAAGCATGTTTATAAAAATGACTTGAATGTCCTAATTGAACTATGATCTAATCCTGGTTTAGTCTACGCCCTGTCTGTGAAACCGGGTCCATGTGTTTAGTGCTAATGGCCAATCCAATTATTAATTGGTAATTCTATTTTTTTATAAGTATCGGTTCAGGCACCGTTTAGGCACCGGTACCGTTTTAAAAGTATCGATTTGGCACCGGTATCAAAAAAAAAAAAAACGATACCCTACCAGTAATATAATCTTTCATAGACGTGTTTAAACGCAATAAATATAAGAAACACATTATTCTAGATTTATATAGTAAGTTTCTCAAGCAGTTGGCCATACATTTAAACTACTTTTCTTACATTATCACTAGTCATCGACCGATATTGATTTTTTATTACCGATACGGATTATTTGTACGTTTATGTACCCGATAACCGATATGCAGAACCGATATTTATTTACTGTTATAAAGTAAATAAATAACAGATTGAAGTCCATTCTTCGCTTTGGTTTTTCCTCCTTTCAGTCATCTTAACAACAACAAACAATGGTTGAACATTAACATTTTCATTTAAAATGTAATCTTCAAATTACAACAATAAAAACATTTTATTTATAACATAGCAACACTGATATTAACAATAAGCAAAAGAATGTCTAATGTATTCAAATGGAGAAAATAAAGGACAGAAGTCATATCAACTTCATTTTAAACTACAGTTTTAGGTTTATAATCTGTTTAATAGACTAAAGAGTGAATAATAATTCACTGAATAATATTCTCTGGAATACTGAAATAAGCTATAACAAACAAAACATCGTATTTTATTGCATTTCTTAACTGACATGTTTTATCAAAATTATTACAATGTTTTTGTCATTCTAAATTATGCCCAATGAGTCGTCCGCCTCCTCCTCCTCCTTATACCATCTCTACAAGGTCATGTCCTGGGTTATTGTATGCACACACACACACACACACACACACATGCACACACACACGCACACACACGCACAAACACATTGCATGCACACAACTGTGCTGATTGCAATATCGAAGCTTTACCGGTCAAGAACAGAACAAAGGGATTTTGTTTACAGTGATCAAGCAAGCAGCCTTTTGGGAATTGTACCACTTGACCTTTCATTCACCATCGTGGCAACCTGCATAATTGCTCGCAAATATCCTTCATGAAAATCCATGTAGGAGTTTCTCGAATCCAGCAGCAAAGTGTGGCCTATTTTCCTCTGTGTGTATGTATGTGTTTTAATCAGGCCTTGTGCATTCAAATCTCAGTGGGGCAGATGGGAGGGAGTTTGACCCACTTTGATGGATTCCACGCCGATTAAAAGGATGAGTGAGCTTTCTAAAGCACGGCGACCCTTGGTGTGTGCGCACTAGGGATGCGCAGATCTACATATTGTCATAATCATACTTAGTTGGTGTCCAAACAAGTCGGTCTTAAGGAAGACCTGTATAATCGTTTAGGGTCATGTCCTCAATGCTCTGATCGGATGCGTTTTTTATGGGTTGTTCATATAGAGTGCATTATTAAGTTCAAAAATACCTACAGAAGAATGGAACACAATGATCTTGAGATGCCTTCTTAAGTTATTTTTAACTTAATACAATATATTAAAAATGCAATAGTGTGTGCCTGCCATCCAGCAATAAGCTTTGTGCTTTGTTACCTATGAAACAATGCTCATTTTATCATGAGATTTAAATAATAAATGCTGCATTGGCAGTCTTTAACACATCATTTTGACTAGGGGTCGACCGATTATCGGCGCCGATATTAAGCATTTTTACGATTATCGATATCGGCCATTTTCAAAACAGATTTGCCGATAATTTATATATATTTTTTTATTATTATGCAAACAAACACACTATTTACAGGTGACATTATTTATTGGTGAATAAATAATACAGGTGAAATTATTTAATGTTTAAATGCACTATTTGGCTCGATGCAGCCTGTCTGAGCTCAACACTCTGTGAGAGTGAGGCGATCTCTCAATCTCTGAGAGCAATCTCCGCCCACCGCTCATCTGATATGTAGAGAGTCACGAGTCCAACCAATCAACGCGGAAAACTGAAGGCAGTCTCACTACTTGCTAACTGGAGCTGCCTCAGTGATCACGCATCAGTTGTCTCTCAGCAGCAGACGTTGCTGAAGTTGCAATAAATCACAATCCACTACACTGAAGTTGCAAAACACCTCAATATAACCCATGATGTCCGCGATGCGTCATATAATGGAATTTACCGTATAACGCGGAATGTCATGGAATTTACCGTATAACGCGGAATGTCATGGAATTTACCGTATAACGCGGAATGTCATGGAATTTGTCGAAGTTTGGATGAATTAATCAAAAGTAGGTCAGTACACTTAAATCGACTCGCGCTATGGACTAGTATCTATAAATATTAAGCTGCAAAAACACTATTTAAATATGAATCCTGCATGTTCTGCATCTCTGTTAATGAATGACACAGACGTGCGGTTTCATTTACTGCACACATACATACTGAAGCGCACGTGATGCTCGCAGTGTTTTCAGCGTCTGCCGTCTCACTAAATGAGGACATAAATACATGAACAACATCCCCAGAACTGCTCGGAGAGTCACTTGATGAGTATTTGACCGTTTCATTTGAGTAAAACGACCGTCATATCATATATACATAGGCTACAGAAACTTAAAAGGTCCTCATGGCAACCTGTCAAAATATAAGTTCGGTTTAGCCGAATATATTACTGTATACGTAATACAACTACAACAATTATTACAACTTTTGTTGAGAATAATAACACAATATGCTAAATACGTTTACTTTAAGTTTTACAAAATGTTTACAGAATGCTTCTGGGTGATCTCTGTACTTATGTTATTATTAATATTATTAATATTACTGTTTATTTAATGTAGTTGTTATTAACAGTTTTCAGAATTAAAGACATGTTTAAAAGCATTTAAAGAACGTTTTTTGTCAGAGCTCTTGTTATTATTAATTTTGGCATTCATTTTCATTTTTACACCAGACACGTATATCGGTTCAAAATATCGGTTATCGGTCTACTTGATCTGTAATAATCGGTATCGGCATCGGCCCTGAAAAACACATATCGGTCGACCCCTAATTTTGACAGATCATTGTAGCCACCTCAGTTAATATACTCTGATTATCTTTTCCTCCTCACTACTAATAAAATCACAAAATTAACATGGAGTATTATAACTTATGTGAAAAGAACAGTACAACAGTCTGCATTGGAATATTTAGCTAAATATTTGCTCTATATGTAGGGGATAATGTACATCCATTTGCCACATTACTTGCCACTTAAGTAAATAATTCGACAGGAAATATTGATTTGAGTTATTTGAATATTTAAATACAAAGCTTCTGTGAAGAAAGCAGTTGCTATCTAGCTAGTTCAAACTAGACAGACATTTAAGCATTTGATGGCATTTCACCTCATCAATAATGATAGTGATAAAATATATTGATTTAAGATTCTTAAAAATCTTACCACTTTGTTAGTGATCTAATAATCAATTACAGGGTACAAAACAGTCATCGCGAAATGCCAGGACCTGCGTTTGTATGAAACAAGAGAGAGCGAGTCTGTGAAGATACCAGGATGACAAATTAAAATAATTGAACATATAATATTGATTTGAGTTTTAATAATTTATTAGCTGCCCAAACACAAAGCTTTCTCAAAGAAAAGCAAGCATATAGCGTCCACTCCGGTTACCCGGATGAGCTTGTGTTATCAGCTTTTGCTGGTTGTTATGAAGGAAAAACATAGGCTTTGGAAAGTTGCGACTGACCAATCAGAATCAAGTATTCCACAGAGATGTGTAATAATAGACGTTATATTTTTACTGTTAGTGACATCTCATTTATTGTTTGACTAAGTCCAGTTTTTTGACATCTGCCATTTAATAGTTTATATTTAAACAACAAATTATATAAAAATTGCATGCTGATGTAAAAATTGTTGATATAATAACATTGTGCAATTGAAATGCTTGCATACAAATTCTTTTTTATTTAAGTGTTGTTTGTTATATCTAAAAATAGCAGTTGTCTGTTGTTAATTTGAATCTTTATAATGTTATGACAATGCATCAACTGTGACGGGGTTCCCTGAATAGTTTACAGCATCAGTTGAGAGATTATTTTGTACTGTACCTACTAGATCCAATCATTATTTATTTGAAATGGGAAACTGAATCAGTTTTGATTTGTGAAATCTGTTGACTCCCAGCCCCAATAACAAGATCATCTCCGTCTCACTTCCTTGTCCTCTTTCTTCATTTCATGCTTTATTTTGTATACATGAACTAGACTTTTATTATCATGTTTGTATTAA
Organism: Gymnocypris eckloni scoliostomus; assembly: GCA_027564155.1. Lineage (NCBI taxonomy): Eukaryota > Metazoa > Chordata > Actinopteri > Cypriniformes > Cyprinidae > Gymnocypris > Gymnocypris eckloni. Next base: position 18,173,294 of record CM050432.1, on the reverse strand, counting down.
TGTTTCTTCTAATTTTTTCTTGCTCATTTTGGCTCTGTTCCAAACTGAAGTGAGATGCCTACCTAGACAGCATTTTTAGACATTATAGGTGCATTCACATTGCAAAATAAATGCTGCCTGTAACAAGCCGTACAGTACGTTATTTTAGACAAATTGTAAGGAACATCACATATGTGACCATGGACCACAAAACCAGTCATAAGTGTCAATTTTTGACACGGCATGTAGATTTCATTGTGGAATAGGGATACATTGATGCTTGAATGTGGTTCCGTAACATTAAATGTTGTAAAATATTACCTGATATTGCACCTACCCCACTCTCACCGCACAGAATGGGCACATATGTAGGGCATATCTGAAGGGAACCATTAGAAGTTCGGACGCCATGCAGATTTGTCCTTTACAAAATCAATATACAAGCTGAAAAATGGCCTTCGTTATTTCAAATGCTGTGATAAAATGATACGTGGTCTGATTTATTTTTAAGGGGTCAAATGAACTCATTTCAGCGAGAGACTGAAAGAAGGAGAACAATCCTTCCTCTCTTTTCAGTATCCTTAGTTTTCACTCTTTATTAGCTCCTTATCTTACCCATGATGCAGCTGCAGTGGCGAGACTGTGGTGTCAGCACATTTGTCATTCTGCCTGTAGCTCTCGTTCGGCCGCAAGCTGTTGGTTAGTGTTAACACCTTTACTGCCATGCAGAGTAAATCCTTGCCAGATCAAACGTGATGAACATTAGCATTTTAGATCTCCCATCTTCTTTCTTTCTTTGAATGACCTAGATCACGTTTTTTATGGGCCTTTAAAAGGATAATTCACCCAAAAATGAAAATGTTGTCATCATTTACTCACCCTCATGTCGTTCCAAACCTGTATGAGTTTCTTTCTTATGTTAAACATAAAATAATATATTTTGAAGAATGCTGGTAATCAAACAGTTGATGGTCCACATTGACTTCCATAGTGTTTCTTTCTCTACTGTGCAAGTCTATGGGGAACAACAGCTGTTTGCTCCATCAACATTCTTCAAAATATATATTTTGTGTTTGATATAAGAAAAAACATTGGAATGACATGAGGGTGAGTAAATGATGACAACATTTCATTTTTGGGTAAACTGTTCCTTTAATTCTCATCATTGTTGCTCAGGGATAAAGTGACAGAAATGGAAGCACTTTCTCAATAAATATATAAGTGCATCGATGTATGTCACACAGTCTTGATTCAGTCTTCTGCATTGTGGCTCCATTTGAGTTCTTAGCCAAGTGTTTCCGAACAATGTGTCTTTTTAGCATGGCTGTGTTTCATTTAAAACATGTGGTGTGTTAATTTTTTGTTTGAAAGCACTACAACTGACTTGATTATTGAATTACACACATCTGAATCCTCATATTAGGGATTGTTCTGTAATGTTGATGGGTGTGGCTGGCAGATCAGTGCTGCAATTTGCAGATAAGATTTAATGGCATGATGCTAATTTTTGGTAATGTTGAAGCACTAAAATCACTAACTGGAAATAAAGAAATAACTAAAACTGATTAAAAAAAATGAAATGAAATGGTAATATAAAAAAATGTAAATGACAAAAGGACTAAAAATAATTAAATATATATATATATATATATATATATATATATATATAAATGTATATAAAATAAGACCAAATGAACACAGGCAGTCTATTTTTTATCCCCCCATGTGTAACACTTTATTTTAAGATGTCTTTGTTACATGTTACATACTATTATAATAACAATAAATGATTCATAATTACATGCAAGTAACCTTAAGCCAAACTCTAATCCTAACCCTAACTATATTATACGTACATGTAGTTAATTAATATTATTCAAATGTATTATTACACCTTAACAAGGACACCTTAAAATAAAGTCTAACCTTTCTGTGTTATGCTGCTTAATTATTTCCCCTGATTTTGCCATGCTGATTAGTTTTTTCAGCTTACATGACTTCATGCTCCTGCAGTTGTGAGTCTGGGAAATCTGGGAATATTGTGTTCATAGTTTATGCACTGTTAAAAAAATGATATTCCATATATTTGGCTTACAATCATATAAAGAGGTCCCACATAAGGTCAGGTTGTGGGGGTGTATTGATACCCCAGTGATAAGAAGCTCTTTAGGTCAGTGGTGTGAATGCATTAAACTAAAAACTGTATAACAGGACACAGGGGACAACATTGCATCAGGAAACTGCAGGCGATGAAAGCTGCATGTGGAAGATTTCACACACCATTGCCCTTCTGAGGTGAGAGATGCACACTATTAATGCAGCACACTATTAACTAGCATACTGCTTAAAACACTATCACAGCACTCCAGTGCTTGTCTAAAGCAGTTATTCACTCCTGTGCTGTGGACTTTCATATTTGTAAATAATGAAGTGCACTGTAACCTTCCCATGTTAAATTAAGTGAGCACCGGCCATTTCTTCAGTTATGTCCGTAAGGTCCAAGCAGACTCGTAAAGCTGTGCCGATATGGGAAATATGGCATCTTTATTTGTTTGTTAAAATGCAGTGCAGAGAGGCTGTTCAAATATGAAACATTTGCTGTCTGAGGTGATTTATTTAGCTTGGACTTCCACGGTTCTTTTTAGCTTTAAATTAAAGAAGCCATGAAGCTGAACAGAGCACGAGGGTGACCCCTTTTGACCCCTGTGGATTTAGCCAGACGGTGTGCTCTAAATAGATGGATTTGGATGTTAAATTATGCAGCTGGGTAATATTTGTGTGTGAACTGTTGAATTCAGTTATATTTCCAACTCACTTTTCTTTGAATTCTCTATTCTGACCAAGACACATTTGATTGATATTTCAACGCTGACATACCTTTCCACTAAATCGTTTTACCCAACAACACAGACTTTACATCCACCAAAACATTTCCAGAGATTTCATCGGAGCACACAGGGTGTGGGAGATTAGGATGCAATTGAAGGCTGCTGCTTCCCTTTAGCAGCTCGTGCGGTTAATGGCATTGCCTCAGGATGGCCTGACATTCAGCCAAACGATTCCAGAGAAATCAATAAACTTCTGTGCTGAAGACGTTTTAAATGCTCATGGTGCTCCCAGCACATTTCATCACTCCTGCTGATATTGCTACAGCCCAATATGGATGACTACGGCCAGACTGACCTCGATCAGACGATCTAAAAATCCGAATTAGCTCTGGCTGAACTGGATGACATTTATTTTACTTTGTCTGCCCAGGTCTGTGTGAATTTCAGTTATGCTCTTTGCTCACCAGCGTTTGAAATCTGTTCCCCCATATGGGCAGCTGGTGTTCAAGGAGGTCTGTAATAGCTGGAGCTATCCGTCAGCATTCCTGTTTGTCACAATGGCAGTTGCTTGGCTGGTGCATGTTCCTACTAAGGAACCTCTGGGCATTGAGCTTTTTTGTTCTAATAATCTGAGATGTATAATAATGTTTACAATATATAATAACATGTTTTTTCACCTGCATGTTTGTACCACATGACTTTGGACATTTATTTATTTATACATTAATTAACATTATAATTATATTGAAATGAAAAACTAAGAATAATTAATGCTGTAGAAGTACTGTTTATTTGTTAACTAATTTCAAATAATGTTGTTAACTAATGTTAACATTAATAATAATAATAATAGTTAATTATAATAATGACATGTTAATATTATGTATTTATTGCCAAACACTCTAGTTGTATGGAATTAGCTTGAAATGAATATATAATAACATTCATTCATTCATTAATTCCAAACTTTGCCAAAGGGTTTCTTTTCAATGAAGCTCTTTTTTTATTATAATATCTGGACCATATCTAGAAAATATCAAAATGAATTTTAGTTCACAAAAAAACATGTTTATAATAGAAGATGTGCATACAAGCACATAATTATAAACTGTATATAATTAAACAAATATACAATTATAAACTATTATACACATGAATTGTGTTTTTGATCTATTTTGACATCCTACTTCATCAGATTAATTTATCACATGGGTTAAGGATATGGCTCTTATTTTTTGTCTTGATTTATTTATTTGCTTATATATAATGATTGAAAATTCAATTCATTCATATTTTCTATCTAACCAGAAAAATGTATAATGAGCTTTACAAATAAGACCAAACGGGTCAGCTGGCTTGACTAATTGCTGCGTTTTAGCAACAAGGCTGTTGTAATTCACCTGCCCTTGTTGGCTTAAACTAGCCTGGACAAGCATTGACATGTATGGTGTTTTTAGCTATCTATGCACTGAAGGAAAGGCTATGCAAATCTAACTACACAGGGTCTCCTCATGTTGGTGATTTTCCTGTAGCATTGAGGAGTTTAGCTGGCTGTTATCTGTGGTTTGTAGTGTTGTCACGGTAACAACATTTCTGTATTCGGTACCGATACCAGTGAAAATCCACGGTTCTCGGTATCAAAGCAAAACACAAAAACATGCTAATTAAAAAACACACTATTTTTATTAATAAAGTCAAACAAAAATAAAATGTACAAAATCAATGCCATTCTTTATGCTTGTATAAATTGTGTTTCAAGTTTTTCCACAAGTAATAAAAGTATGGAAAACAGTAAACTAGTTTCACCCAAATGTAATTTGTCTTAAATTAAATATAAACACTTTTTGGTAAATAAAGGGGATTTACTATTAAAATTAAAATATAGAAGAAATATTGTGTGATTTATAAAAAAAAAAACATTTTTTAGGCAGTAGTTGTAGTATCAAATACATTCTACTAAATAATAGTAGCCTAATATATTTCTGGCACAATGTCTAAACCGAACTTTTATTTTGACGGGTTGCCGTGGATACCGTTAAAGTTCTGTGTGTATATGATATGACGCTGGTTTTACTCAAATGAAACGGTCAAATGCTCGTGAAGTGACTCTCAGAGCAGTTCTGGAGATGTTGTTTATGTATCTATGTCCTCATTTAGACGGCAGATGCTGAAATAACTGCAAGCGTTAGTCGCGCTTCAATATTTGTAGTTAACAAAACCGCGTGTCTCTGCCATTCATTCATTCATTCGTTGACTTTTGCAGCTTAATATTTACAGATACTAGTTCATATCGCGATTTGATTTAGGTGTAATGACCTACTTTTAATTCATCCAAACCTTGACAAATTTCCTGACATTCCGCGTTAAACTGTAAATTCCGTTTTCTGCGTCGCGGAAATCATACGGCCCACACGTCAAGAACCGGGTGTGACCGGGTACTCAGTACCACCGGTACTTTAAAAATCCTGGTACCATGACATTTTCATTTTTTAGTACCGACTTGATACCGAAGTACTGGGTCTTTTGACAACACTAGTGGTTTGTATCTGAAATTGTTAGGTAAGAAGCTCTCTTGGTCACTGGTGAAAATAAATGAGGAGTGAAGAGGACTAACATCCGCTAAAAAGCTACATAACAGGGCACAGGGGATGACTAACATCAGCAAATTGCGGGCGAAACGCATTTACATTAGATTAGATTACATTTTTTTGCTTCTTCATCCATGTTTTGCCTTATTTTTCTCTGGTATTTCTCCCAAAAGTTTAAATCAGTTACTGAAATAAGGGTTGTTCTCCTTGGTCGCCTATCAACAATATTTTGTGCCAAGTGGAAATCTGGAAGTAGTCAGTAACTTTGGCATGCATTCTGTGCATTGCTAAGCAATTGCTATTGAACACCCCAATGGCGTTAATTGGATACTATAGTGCAACGTTAGGGCAGCTACAAAAAGGCTTCTGCCATCAGGGTGAACCACTCTGTCACGGTCCCACCTCAGTGTCTGTCACTTTGCCACCTGCCACATTCAGTAATAGACTGGATTGACAGTGTCCACACATCCTGCACCAGCTCTAGCAATGGAAAAACCACATCTGGACCCGGTTGAGAGGAAAGATGGATTGATGGTAAGGACAGAACGTCCCCAGAGGACTCTGGATGCTGAACACAGGTCTGGTTATTATCTTCTTCCAGCAGGTTTGGGTTGAATAGAGAGAGCTGACCTCAGCGGCCCAATGAGAAGAGTGTGCATGAAGCTCAAGTGTTTTCCAGCCCTCTAAAAATGCATCCATTGTTAGCGCTTGGAAAGAGTACCCCCTCCATCCAAGCACTTGGAGGCTTTTGTAGCTTTTAAATGACTCATAGACGAGTAGAGGATGACTCAGGTTCGGTTTTGTAATGCAAGGGGCTTTTGTGCTATGAACAAGGGGACTTGAAGGAAAAAAAGTGCCGTTCGCATCGAGGGAATCCACAGCTGTGAGGCCTCCGGTGATGGTTCCTGAGAGCAATCAAATGTCTGTAGTTTATGTTCATGTTTATTAAAATTAGAGCAGTTCTCCGTGTGGTTTCTGGAATCAGTTGTGACTGCGTTAATGAACACTGACGGAAGACCTGCTGTCTGAATGTTGGGGTTTGTCAGAGAACCACAGGGGACAAATTAGTCATAGACTTGCTAATTTCTAAGTTCTTGGTTGCTCACTGAGTAATATTCACTGTCAACAAGCACTTGTAATTTTTTATCATTTTAAATGGATAATGCACCCAGAAAGCATTTACCCACTTTGTGTTGTTCTAAACATTCATTCATTCATGTAATGCAAAAGGAAAAGTTTAAGCAGAGGTTTAGCAGATGCGTCACATTCGAGACACACAAGAACTATCGACATCAAACCTGTTCCGTCTTGTCTTGTTGTGCATGTGCAAATCTGAGAGCTATGACTTGGGAAGATAATCAGTAAAAAGACTTGGGGTATCATAATCTACAGTAGCAGTATTGACAATAACCATGATATTTGCAAAATTATATATACTGCTAATTAGGGCTGTCAAATTGGCTGAAAAACTAAATGTGAATTTTTTACTAAAATATCATCAAAATTCAAATTGTATTCGAATTTAAAGCAATAAATTCAGTAAGAAAAAAAGCTTTTGACTCGAGCATAATATTATCAAATGCACGTTTCTTCAAAGTATGGCTGGGCAATATGAGCAAAAATTCATATCTCTGTATTTTTGGCTGATTTGTGGAATATGGTACATATCTCGGTATTTTGGATTTGGATCAAACAAATAAATAATGTGAATGTAACCAGTTGCATTGAGTTATTGCGCTCCAATTTCATTGTGCTCTGTGTTTGGCGCGCGGCACCACGCGTTCAGAACCAAGTCTGTGAAGTTTAGCGGAGAATTGCAAATCAAAAGCTCATGCTCGTCTGACAGCAAAATGGACATTTTTCATGGCTTTCTAACATTTACAGATGGAAAATATACCTGTGAAATGTAAGTTATGTATTTAGGAAAAGAGCACATAGCTCAAAACAGCACATCTCTGTCAGCGGCACACGCAGCCTTTCTGTCAGGGCCACTTTAAACTCAAAGATTTATCATTGCTGATACACCTCATTTAGTAACATTTAATCATATGATCGCAAGGTTCATGTTTACGCTGTTAATAGGCACGTTAGCTAGCAAGCTAGCTTCTTAATCTAGTAATTACATGTTTTTTTTAAGTTGAACTTACATTAATTTGACATGGCTGTGGGCTCTCTTGTGTGAGACGCGAGTGCAACGATGATAGATGTCCCTCTAGAAAATGGAATAAATATGCGTTCTATGTGAACGGCTTGGTTTCAGTTTTGAGGTAAACAACATCTCCACATTAATGTTCTCTTTTTCCGCAATATTTTGAATGTGCAGCACCGCATCGAGTGGGTTCAACTGGACAGGCAAAAAAAATAAGCATTAAAATGCAACGACACCTCGTCATCGCATCTCGTGTGCCAAGCTGCCTGACGGACGCCTAAAATTCAAATGCAGCATTTTGCATTCGAATGTGAATTTTTATTTTTAATTCAATGAATATTTTAAATTAGATTTTTTTTGTTGACGGCCCTAGTGTTAATACTATGCATACGATTATTCTGTAAATATTGTGATGATATTGTGATATTGTCAACCATAATTTTATGAAGCTATGATAGAACTATGTATGTGCACAAAGAAAACATTTATTTAACAATTCTCACAATTAAGAATTGTGGAATAAAGTCATTATTTTTGTTTTCTTTGTTTACAAAAAGTATTTTCATAGCTTCATAAGGTTGAATGAAGGTTGATCCACTGATGTTACATTGACTATTTTAATGATGTCCTTACTACCTTTCTGGGCCTTGAACATGGTAGTCGTGTTGCTTCATATGCATATTATAGCATATAATGCTTGCTGGATTTCATCAAACTGTCCCAAAGATGAAGGAAGGTCTCACGGTTAACATGAGGATCAGTGGTGACAGAGTTTTCATTTTTGAGTGTTCTGTCCCTTTAAAAAAATCACAAGTCTCACTCCAAATGTATCTCTAGTATAAGTCTAGGTTAAGTCAATAGTATTTTGCTCAATTAATACCTACACTTTGTCCAAGAGCAGTCAATGTCATGTTCAGAGCCTCAGATTTGATTTTACGGTCTCTCTTTTTCTAAATCTTTTTTTTTTTTTCACACAAAGCTCTTTTGTCATTGCTGGTTTCCCAGCATGCATTACTGTTACTTATAAAAAGCTTATTGTTTGGGAACATCATTCAGGCAAAATTGTTTGGTTTGTTCGAAATGTTAAAATGAGCACAACAGCTGTCAATCTCCTCTCAGCACAAGGCCTGCAAAACTTGACATGCTCAAAAACACGTTTCTGAAGCATTCTGGAGACCTTCAAGTCCTATCTGCTCATTGCTCAAAATTTTTTGATTTCTGAATGATAATTTGTTTGGTCCTGATCATCTTTCAATACCCCCTGGATCTGACATATTGTTGAATTAAAATTTCCATCCCGTTTACAAATAATCATGCCACTGGCATCTACAGCGACACCAATTTCCTTTGTCTCTGAAATTTATACTCAAATATAAATAAGCAATCCATCAAATCCTGAAGCTACCGATTATTGCATGAGGGATTTGTCCATAATGCTGTTAACTATTTGCATACATTCATGGTAAAGCAGAGCCGCTAACCGATTGCCAACTGTTGCAATGAAGACAACCCTTTTATTAGCACCCGTCGTACATCGCATTGCAAATTTATGACTGTATATTCATGCTTCCCTTTCTTGATGTCTTTTTGGAGACCCAGGAGCTTTCAGAGCACACGTCTACACTTGGTACAACATCGAATGCTTGCTTCAAAGACTAGTGTATCTAGCGCCGTAGAAACCCAATGAATAAGATATATCATTGCCAGCCTTGTCACTCCATGTGTTCTTATAGCTCTGGGACTAGCTGATTTTTGTTAGTTTTTCAGTGTGGATCATCTTGTAACCCTGAGCTAGCACCAAAAAACACAGAATATTTATGGGTTAGCTAGCTTGCCCATCCATCCCAGAGAATGACAGGGCAATGAAAGCACCCTTCAGCCACCATAGCATTTAGCCTTTTGTTGTCAACAATTCAACAAACATTGAATATTTCATAACACAGTGAGTTATTTATAGATGCAGTAGAATAGTGTTGTCACGATACTGGAATTTCTAACTTCGATACGATACCTTGAAAAATATCGATATTCGATACCATTTTCGATACCAGGGAGAGAAAAAAACTGCCACAACATTAAGGGGGTCAATAATTTTTTTTTTTTTGATAAATATAACATGACAATGAGGTATATTTTACATGAACAAAAATGTCTTGAGGTAGTGCACTTGTTCAAGGTGTAGTGTCTAGTGTAGGTTGTGAGTGTGTTGTTTTTGTTGCAGGTCGAGTCTCATCTTCTTTCTGGTGCTACAAGAAAATGCCAAACTTTAATAAAACATTTATTTTATTTTATTTTTGACCACACTTTTAAAATGAACTGAACTATCTAACTAATCGTAGAACTTAAGTTAATGGTAATAGATATTTGTTAATGTTAGTTAACATGAATAAACAATGAAAAATACTTCCAAAACATTTATTAATCTTAGTTAAAAGTATATTTAAACTAACATTTACTAATACATGTACTAATTAAAATCCAAAGTTCTATCTGTTAATATTTTTTTTCATTGGACCAGAGCGAACATGATCTGTTGTATTTTTATTACCTACTGTTATCAAAGATTAAAATATACTGTAGCAAATGCATTGCTCATCGTTCATAAATGCTGGTTAATACATAATATTATTTTATGAACAGATTTTAATGCCGGATTCACATATCACATAAGCGTGCGTGCATCACACGCGAAAACAATGCTCACTGGATCGACATGAAGACAAATTGCAGAATTTAAGTAATACTTTTTTTAATGAAGTTAAATGAGCACAAGTTAATTTACATTTGACAACAGTTAAATTATTTAAAGATTCACAGTTAAAGATTCCTCAGTCAGATTATATTAACTTTAATAATTACGGTGAAAAAACGAGACAACACTCATATCAGGTTTGATCGTGCGCACGCGCCCGGACCGAAGTTAACTTCAGGTGTGTGTTTGTATATCGGGCTGTTAGTGGCGCTACAAACACAGTTAAAGTGATTAGTAATGAAGTTGGGCTCAGGTTGTTGTGCTGTGGGATGTGTTTCACGTTCATACATTTATTTGAGGCGACCCACCACAATATCAAAACTTTTCCAAAAGGCTTTGTTGAATAACATGAGCACGTAATGCATGTTTAAAAATTAAAACGAGGCGCAGGTGTTTTATATCACTGTATTTCCGAATGAACACTGTCTTTAGGAAATGTTTGATGTCATTTTCATTTCATCTTGCATGTTATATGTCTGATAAAGCAGCGTTTATGCGCTCAGTTTACAACCGTTACAGGGCGCAAACCTCTAACGTTAACACATTACGTTATTTCTCCCGCTTTTAAGCCGCCTCCTGCTGACAGAGTTGATTTGCATTTTAAGAAGTCCGTCCAAGTAGTAATCGCTGCATCTCAGTCCGTCTGATTTAAGAAGCAAACATATTTTGCTTGTTAGAAACAAGCCGCACTCACCATCTTTATATTCACTTCACTTTTGCTATTTAACCAGAGGCGAGAGACACGTGACAGGCACTGCGGTCACGTGTGGTGTTTGTCAACGCGCCTTTGGAGAGAAGTGAAAGTGACAGCTCGGCTAGGATCGGAGTATCGATACTTGGAAAATTAGTATTGGTACCGTTCAGATATTTCAGTATCGATACTTATCGAAATATCGATATTTTTGACAACACTACAGTAGAACATGTTTTGATCAAATAGTTAGTGTAGTGCTTTTCAAATGCAACCCTTTCCCCCCCAAAACAGATAACAAACATGAACTCGTGAACCTCTGGATGGTAAAAATGTGGCTATTAATTTTTAACACAGAAAGCTCAGTGGGTTTAGAATATGAATTTTCACTCTGCTTTCTGCTCGTGTATTCTAATGACACATGTATGAACTCAACTTTGAGCATTAACAAATATATTTGAAGGGAAACACTTAATATTCATGTTGAATCTGCCAGTTGGATGACTTTGTAGTTGGTTGCTTTTATCCCCATGCATTTAAAATCATCAAAATGGTTACAAGAGGCATAACACAGTATCATAAAATATGGCCACAAGACTTAAGTTTTTTGAAGTCATACTATACCTTTGTGAGTGAAGACTGAATTTTAAGTTATTATTCTCTGAAAATTGTCCTCTCCAGTGAGCTGTTAACTTGAGAAACCCCAGTGATTGGATCATTGAGTCATTGAACTGGACCAATCAGATACCTGAATGAATTGTTCAGAACCTATTTTAGAAATCAAATGAACCAATTCTTAGAACGTATTCACAATTTAGCAGAAGAGAAATTGTTAACTAATTAGCTACTTCTCTTGAAAATTGATTCATTTAAATATAACTAGACTACAGTAGGGTCATAGCATTACTCATGCCATTCTTTTCATGTTGAGCTACAGTAACTGTTCTAGCTTCGTAAATATCCATATCAGCACAAATCATTTTTTTTGATCTGTGGTTCCTGTGGAGTACAAACACTGTGATTTTCTCAGTGTGATTTTGATGAGGAAGGCATAAAATGACTGAAATGTGCATCTGTGTCTGTTACAAGTTGCAATCTTACACCCTTGGACTGATCATCACTTGACCCTCATATACAGACATGACAATTATTCTGAGTTGCTGAATTATTCATAAACATGTTTACTGTGTGCTGCAGTGAAAGAAACACATAGGTAATAAATGCTAGATGTACTGTATGTCCATAGACTATAGTGAAATATTTGCAGATGATTATTATTGTAGTTTTTTTATATGGTTAGGCTATGCATATATGAATGCATTTCTGCGAAGATACAGTATTAAAGGTGGATGTTTCTCTTTTAGTCATGGTACATTATTACATTCGGCTAGCTAGTGTGAGGGGGTGCTGGTGCATGTGAAAACCTGTGAATTGCCTACAGAAACTGACACACAGGATGCATTAAATGCCAAAAGAGGGAAATAAAAAATGCAGAGACTCTCTGAAGATTATGCAGAAAGTGTCGTAGACCTGCTTTCTCAAAACGCACTGCATCATAACCACATGGATGAGAAGAGACAAGTGTTTGAACAGCTAGACAGTGTTTGGACCTTACTTTGTGTGTCTAGAGGAAACCCACAAGCTCTGTTTATTTGCTCTTTCTCACAGTAAGTTATATTAATTGGTGACAGACAAACTAATCTCAGTGTTAATGTATTAGCTCTGACATGACTTCCCATGGACCAGTTTTTGCCTAGGTCTGGATATCGAGTTCGGTACTTTTTTAGGCACCGACCAAATTGTTGAGTATCGAAAAACATCTTGTCGTTTGGTACTAAATTTCGATACCTAACGGGGTAATCTCATCAACGTCAGTGAGACAATAAGCCTGCAGCACTAGGTGTGTTCGACTAGAAGCGATGGGGCACAGATTGATCAGTGTTTGACATCCGGGAGAGCGATTCGAAAGCGTACGGAGCAGTCTGCTCTCAACATCGCGCTTTTGTTTACTACGACAGACTGAAGCGCGTGACGCTCGCTGTGACTTCAGTGTCTGCCGTCTCAGTAAATGAGGACATACATGAACAACATCTCCAGAACTGCTCTGAGAGTCACCTCATGAGCATTTACCGTTTGATTTGAGTAAAATTAGCGTTATATCATATACACACAGAACTGTAAATGTATTCGCAGCAACCTGTCAAAATAAAAGTTTGGTTAAACTTGGAAGACACAGCGGCAGAAATGCATTATACATTGAAAGCTGCTGCTCTATGTATCGTTTTCCATTGTCTCCTTTCACATTCTTTTGGCAATTGCACAAGCTTATTTCGCAATATTAGATCGAAAGATCAGAAAAAAGCCCATACATACTCTCGCCTGTAGGCTCTTCCATCATTATCAGGACAAAAGTGTTCAAAAGTGGACAAAAGAGATTGAAACACCAGGTGTAAACGGGAATGTGTTTTACTTGTTGACTTGTAATCAGATTGACCAAAATGCATCTTAATACCTGGTGTAAACAGGGCTTAAACAAAAGTCTTATTGCATTTCAAATGATGACAGAATTTTCATTTTTGGTGAACTATTCCTTTAAACAGACAACATTCCAAGATAAAACTATTATTATTGTAGTGTTGAGAGTTTGTCTGACTTCTTGTGTCACAATTCAATTCATCCTCATTGCCACAAGAGATAAAAGTAGGCTGTTACTCCTTGAAGATGTGAGTACAGGATAATTAGAGCCCAAGCTGACGCGTTTAAATCTCCTGCATTCACTCGATTCCCCTGGAGTCATGTTTGCCATGACCAAACTGATGGCATGCTCAAAATGTGGGCAACTAATATTTCCCCAGATTATATTAGAGGTTGGTGGAGATAAGGTTCTTCCTGTCGAATAGCAGGACACTGTTTTTATTCACTCTTCAGAAATGCATGTTCTCCTCGGGCTTGGCAGCCCAGTATTAAAGTGGAGGTGCATGACGCTGAAGCTGTTGCCACTTGCTAAACCTGTAAAGCGTGACAGTGATTAAAGATGCCGAGCGGTAATGTCGCATTCACAGGCCACACAGGCATTAGGACGGACTGCTTTCTTTAACTGTGAACACTGGCTGGAATGAGGCTGTCAGTTTGGCCATTTGATTTGTGTTAAAGAGACATTAATGATCTTGCAACTCATGTCATCCATATAAATAAGAAGGCCTTTTGAATAATGTAATTTACTATTTTAAAGGTGTTTTCAAATTTTCTTTTCTTTTTATGATGTGTAAATGTACTTACTTATAATGACTATACTTATGTTTTGTCAATACTCGATCCTAGCAGAAATCTCTAGAGTAACACATTTTGCTATGGTTACATCCTAATGTGAAGGAAAGTAAAAGTTATTGTAGTTCTAAGAAAAGCTCCAGCATCATAGGTTTACCCCTTGGTTTGATATTTTGTATCTGATGCAATGGAATTGCAAGATTTTTAAGCGTCACTTAAACATCCAAGTGTTCAAATACTTTTTGCACCACTGTTTGAAATAATATACTACTTTGGTTCAGTATAGCAGCCCCACAGAAGGCCTTTTAGACATAAGTGTGTTGCACAGATTCTGTATTTACACATAAACAGCTAGTACTTCAAATGATTGGCACTATTTGACACTGCAGAATCGAGAATCTCAATTTCACAGCTTCTGAATGGAAGATAAATAGACCTTTCTGGATAAGTGAAGCCATATTTTCAGGGTGAACAAGTGCACTTACAGGGATATGTACCCAATGATTGTGCGAACAATAGGTTTGACTTGAGTTGAATAGTACTTTGAAACCAATAGAGCATCCTCAAGTCAATGACTGCTTCCTTTAATCTTCTTCCTCTGAACGCAACTAGACATCTCTTCACTCACTTTTACAATTTCATCCTTAATTGTTCATCTTTTTTTGTTATGACATCAATTTTCTCACAAATCTAGACACCATGTCTTGTTTTTGCATGCTAAATCTGCTTTTCCTTGATCTATTTCTGTCATTTTTTTCTTTCTTGCATGCTTTTCCTCATCAGAAGGGGTAGATTTCTGAGTTCTGCTTCCGAGCTCCAAGATGACGGCCTCAAGAAAGGTTTTGTGTTGTTGTTTGAAGCATAAAACCTTGGTGGATTCAGGTTAAGACTCTTTTACTGGTGCTGGTGAACTATAAAACTATATAGTTTGTTCATAAAAAGACTTCATAAAAAAACATTTGGGGACTAATGAGCTAATTTATAGCATTTTCTCAGTCGAGCTACTGATTTACTTTAACTTGCATTTGGTTCATCACTTCTTTTAATAAGAACCAAATTCTATTCCATTTTTGACCTTTCTGACTCCTGCTGCTTTGTACATTTGAACATTTTTGCATGGATTTAATAACAAATTAAATTAATTAAAATCATGGTCACAGGTTAATGTTGAGTGTTGTCTTCCTTAAAGTCTTCAGTCCATAATAAAATTTTACAATTCAGGTTAATATTTTTAATTTTTTTTCCTGGACTTGTTTTATTCCTGTGCTAGTGAAAGTTTTTATTGCATGACCTCATTTTTGTGGAAAAGCAATAAATGTGATATTTAAAAATGGCAATGAATGGGGCCAGTTTGCCCTTGTGATTAACCTGAATCCACCAAGGCCTTGGCAAATGTCCTGTGACTTTGCATTAACAGTAGTCCACCCATCCTGCTTGTGTGTACATGTGCACATGTGTGTGAGTTTGCATTAATTCCTAAGCTCAAGTGTCATTGATTTTCTCAGCACAATCCCATACCTCACTATCCTCACGGTGCTGTCTGTTATAATGTGTGCCCTCTGTGACGCTGTATTAGGTCATTCAGTCATGTCTGATTTTAGGTTTTATGTGTCTGAAGTCTAATGTATTGCTGAAATGTCTGAAACAATGCATTTGTTGAAGTCTATGAGGCACTGCTTGTTAACCTTGTCAGTGTACAATTATATTCAGTCTTCAAAATTGCATAATGACTGCACATATTTACAATAACAGACAAAAAGGACAATTTATGCACATTTAATGCTAAGTTCTGTTTTATATATATATAAAACTAAGAAAATAATACAATAACTTTATAAAATTGATAAAAAAATGAATGCTATATTTGCCCAATAGACTTCCATTGTAAGCGCAAGTGGTAAATGTTAAAATGACTGTCTTTCATATTTGACAGCAGGCCTCAGATGTAGGGATGGGTACCGAAACCCAGTATTTAATCGGTCTCGGGGCTAAATTATGAAAGACCGGAGTATCGATAAGCTCTGACGTTAACGGTTCTGCTATCGGTACTGGAGAAATTGCTATATATACACATTATCTTGCGAATTCTATCTCACCAGAGTCGCCTGCTGTTTTTATATAGATTCATATTAAAACATTTGTCTATGATGCATTTTTGCTATTCGCAATTCAGAAGCGAGATCGCGCTCATGCGGAGGAGCTTCAGCGCGCGCAACATGAAAGCGGTTTAATTATGATAGAAGAGAGAACTAAACATTCAAACATCTGCTTACGCTTTAGGCCTGTGGCTGTGGCTGCGGCTGCTAATTGTATTTTTTTATTTCGAATTTGGCTTCTAAGCATTATAGCAGCGCTTTCTTCTTCCTTCACACATTCGTTCTCCTCCCTAAAACCCAAACTTAACGTCAGAATCAGCTCAATCGGTGATTGTTGTAAAATGCCGTCTTTACTGTTGCTAAATTGCGGTACATGTTTGATAAAGAGACGTTGAAAGCACAATCTGCACGAGAGACGCTGTTCCCCAGGCTGAAGTGTGTGTGTGTGTGTGTGTGCGCGTGGAGCGCACCAAAACACTTTGAGCTTCGGGCGCATCCATAGTCGACACACAAAATATGTAAAAATGGCCGGCTTGGAGAATATTCACTTAAACACAGTTTATGTCTTAAGTGGATGAGAACAGTTGGGAGAAAATCTGATGTGTGTCAATATATTGTCTTAAAGTGACAAACTGGCGCTTCATTAATGTTAATCAAAGAACAAAACGAAAGAGAAAATCACTCACAGCTCTTAATCTGTATAACGTTATAGCTTTAATAAGCATCAATCTATCAATACATACAGTGGAAACTATGCAGTGTTCATTTACATTTTAATACTTTTAGATTTATTTTGTAGCTATTACTTTCCAGAACAGTAATGTTTGTGGACCTTCATGAAAAAGCACTGTTTATTTCTTTTCAGTTGTATATTTGTTTTATTTAATTTGTCAGTTTGTTTTACTTTTTCTTTGTTCATGTTCTTACTGTATCTTATAATATGTATAAAACACTAAAAATGCCTGCAGACATGTGCATTTACAAATTGATGCTTTATATTCATTTCATTAAATATTTATTTTACATTTCAGAATATAAAGCCATGTTAATTCAGCTCTTAATTTGTCATATATATATATATACATAAAACAAAAAGTACCGATAAAATACCGTTAAAGTACCGAATCGATAAGCAGTATCGGTAAGAGTAGTAATACCGATAAAACCTTAACGATACCCATCCCTACTCAGATGTCATCCGTTGGGCTTGAGGTGTTTACACACAGGAGATATTAATTTCCTCCATTTACTAAGTTACTTGTTTCATGATTTTGTCTAATTCAACATAAGAATAGGACAGGACAGATGTTTGATTCTGTTGAGCAAAGCCAGTGTCACACACGCTTTGGTTGTCCTCCAGCAAGTGTGAGAGTCAGTCAAAGAGCCGTCACTCTGTTTGTCTGTAGCATCTCAAAGCAACACATGACTGACGGGGTCTGTATATAAAGCATGAAAGGGCACTACAAAGACGCTCTCGGTCCAGATTCACTGTCACTGACAGTGCCCCTAAAGCCCCCATAAAACATCTTATCAGATTCATCCTTGTTTTGTCCTCTATATCTCACACAGAATGTATAATTAAACATGTAACAGTGACACAGATTGAGCGAACAGGATCAATAGTGACCATCAGTCACATGATCGATGGCTCGTCTATTGCTGTTTAAAGTGAGTTGGTCTTCCTAAAACTGTTGATAGGTTTGATTGATTTAACGGAGTTCAAGACATTAATTCAATTATTTATTTATTTTTTGCATAATTATCAATCCAACATTTTTAAATGTCGCTGTTTATTACAGTTTTAATTAAATTTGACTAAATAATTTATGTTAAAAGTGAGGAAAACATTCTGAAATTAGTGATTGATTGATTTAATATTTATATTTGTTTATTTATTAGATTGTATGGGATTTTATTTCTTATAATAAATTCTTAAAGTTATTTTGCTATTGTAATGTATCTTGGTTAAAAATCTTTTTTTTTTCTATAATTGTATTAGAATTTAGTTAATTACATTATTGAAAAGGCTGTAAGTGTTGATAGATCAAAATACTTAATTGTACTTACTTATAGATACATTTACATATGATATATTATTTAATATATTAGGGCTCTAGACTCATTCTTCCCAGTTGTCGCACGTTTGCGACAAGTTTTGATGAATTATTGCATGCTGATTAACTTTTTTTTAAAAATAGTTTATAGTTTTATGGTAATATGTGGTTATATGGTAATAATTATGGTTCAACATTAAACGCGTTATTTTTCATCAGTATATTTGTGATTTAAATTTTGTGAACACACATTTTTTTGTGCACTTTCACTTTCAAATTCACGATCAAGAAAATATTATTTTCTGTTTTGCTTATATCTACACCTTTCACTTTTTAAGATTAAAAGAAAAGATGGATTTATTGTTATTCTTAATTAAAAAGCACAACTACATTAAAACAGTAGGCTACAATGACAAACTGTGAAGCTCTGAAGAGTTTCTAAATGATGATATCAATATTTATGGTTATTGGATATGCAGTTACACATAGATATTCTGAAGTGCAGTCGCCTCATTTGCCAAGACTTTCTTTAGCATGCTAGTTAAGCTAGCATATAATGAATATATCCAATTCGATTTTGAATGGCTTAAGATCTTCCAGGTCATTCAGTCACATCAGTTGTAAAGGAAGTCCCGTTTCAGAGTTACCGAGTGTACAGAAGACCTCAGTGTGACGATTACCCAAGGGGCTAAGCCAATCAGCGTACAACTCCTCATCTCGTTCTATTGCTTTTAACACATTGAGTGAGGAGGAGTGGTAATTAAAAACGAGACTCAATTAGATTGGAATACATGAATAATATTTCCATAATTCACAGTTTATTGAAGGTTTACTGGCTGAGCTCTTGATTGAGCACTTGAGTTGGCCCACCGTTCTGTGGTTTCTCATAAACCTCTGAATTCATGCAGAACTCTCTCATGTCTTCTTATGGTTTTATTATGAAACAGATTCTTCAAAGTCTTTCATCTTCAGCAAGAATATATTATATAGTTTCATACTAATTTGCACTATACCAAAGTGAAGTGCCATTTATTTTATCACTTTTTCAACCTGTTATATTTTGGTTAGATTTGTTTATCTAAAGTCATTATAATATATATTTTTAACTATTTTATTCTCAACACTGTTGTACATGTGCATGACTTCACCTCTTTTGGGGCAGGGCTTTGTCTCTTGGTTTGCAATGACCCACAGGCTTGCAAAACCATGTGTCTTCTGTGTTTTTAACATTGCAAGATGGAATACCAGATTAATAGGCTTTCCAAGCTTTTCACCACATTCCCTAAAGGAATTCTGCACTCCCATCTCCATGCACACAGCCGCCAGACTACCTTGACATGTGTTCTCAGTTCCACCCTTGCAACCGCATTCATTTGGTCCCACCGGTTGCCTCCTGTCAGTTCTGCTAAATGGAAGTACTCCGAAGTCTCTGAGGTTGAACAATGTGGGGCTCGGACTTTCTGAGCAAATATATGGATGGCCTGCAGTACAAGTCTGGTCTAACGCATTCTTTAAGAAGAAGGAACAACTTGTATTCCCAATGGATTTATAAGGATACTTGGGGAAATGTTGTGTAAAAATAGCAATTACATTTTATCCAGCATATGGTGTTTTTTGAGTCATAGATAACTTAGAAATATGAATTACGTAGAATCATAAAAACTGCCAACAATATTTTTTTTTGTGATTGAACAAACATTTCTTGAACAATATGGGTTGTGCAGCTTCTTCATTAGTTAAACTGGACATAATGTGAATGAATATATACTCTATATAAATACAAATACCAATGCAAGGAGCTGACATTTTGAAGCATCATAAAAATAAGAAACAAAAAAACATCATAAAAAACAAAGAAACCTTGAACCTTTAAATAATTTTGATGCATGATGGTATTTCATATTTGAATTTATGGGAGTAATTCATATGTTTGAGTTTTTCCATTTGTAGGAGTACCTCTGGGGTCGCTCTTGGGCCATATTATTTTTTTAGGCGTTATGAGCTACCATGGCTGGTATCTCTTTAAAAATTAGAGTTTATACTATGTTTTGAAGCAATAATGTTAAAAAAGTACAGAACTGTCATATATGAATGCATGATTAAATCAGCACAGTCCTAGTTTTGAAAAATCAAGGCGTGTTGGCAGATAGCAGCATTTAAAACCACAATATAGTATTTACAGCAAAATTCTGATTGAATTGACAAAGTTGCTTTTTGTCTCTGCCATGTTGCCCAATGCCTGTGGTGGCTTTGTGTTCAAAGAAAACAGACATCCTGGAAAGAGCAATATGTGCTCCTTTACTGTGAGACATGGCCAGCATATTGCATTCTATGTGTTGTGTGATTGTTATTTCTCTAGCAATCTGTGTCGTATTCCTATAGGAGAAAACAGTTTAATAGACTTGAGGTATTTCAGGTCTTCTTTTAATTCAGTGACGGTGTGATTTCTCAATAGACTTTGACATGAAACAGCTCCACTGTATAGTCCTACTGACTGAGTCTAACCTGTATCTTTCCCGTGAAGAGAGAAGAGAGGAAAGAAGCACTTCAGAGTGATACTAATTCATTCCTGTGTGTGTTCTTCCTATTTTACACACTTTCCCAGTAGAGGTTCTGTGTAGATCTGTCTGTTCGGGTTGCCATTAAACAGCCGGTAGCTTGCGTATGGATTTATAGTGCAAAGCAATGACACTTTACCAGAGCATAATTTTTATCCCACATAAAATTTCAAAATATTCTAATTTTATGTTCTGTGAAACTGGGATAACATTTTAAGATAAAATAAATGTATAAATGCTGCTAATGGAGCTATTGTGTTCACAGGAACCAGTGTTGAAATCTAGACTGGGTTATCTCTAAAACCTATTCCTATTGACAGAAAGTGATCTTTTTCTCAGCAATTTTTTCGTAAAAAAATATATGTATTTTATGTCTTTATTCACCATCATTGTTAGCATTGTTATGACATAGTGGCTGGTGTAATATTGATGGGAGATGTAGATTTGTATCTAGCCTCATTCATTTTCTGTTGCATCTCTATCCATAAAATGTGACAAAAGCCCTAGAAAATGGGTAAATGAGTTAACGTGAAAGGAATAGATAACCTGCTACAGTCAACAAGCCTAAATTACCATTCTTATTAAATATAATACAATAAAGCTGAGATGTTCAAGGTTGAGTTCAGTCACCTCTGTAGTATAGCTGAACATCTTCATGGGTTTTGCTATCCCGTGTTGATGGGATTTTGCCATAATTAATAGCATGTCAGCCCTGCCTCCCACAGTGACCTAATGATCCTCTATAATTAGCATCTGTTTTCAGGGTGTCGGAGTTGTCGTGAGAGGTGTCCTCATGTATTTGCCATTGATTTAGCCTTTCCATTTAGTTGATTTCTCTATTCATTCTCTCATACTGTGAGGAGAGTGGAAGATAAATGTGGCAGCATTCTGAATATTTTCAAGTCAGGGTCTTGATCTAAGATCAATGTTCTTGGCAGGATCTTTTTGTGAAGTCAGTTGGATTTTTCTTTTGCATTATGACTTTCGCACCAAACCAAAATCCTTGATTGATTAGTCGTCTTTTGTGATGCAGAATTTGGTGTGCTTTTTAAAGGCTTAGGCCCAGTCCCATTTCTACACCTTAGCCCTTCCCATTTCCTCCCCTCCCCCTCTGTTTTATGCGTTCACGTGAAGGGGTAGGGGTGTCTCAATTCTCTTTCGGTTGGAGGGGTAGGGGTAAGGGGAATGGCCAGATAGCCCTTCAAACATAGATTTTTCAGGACCACACTTCAAACGAAGCGTATGAATCATCTCAGCGTAAACCGGCTGCAGCGGCAACATGGCTGCCCTAGCGGAAAAAAAGACACATAAATGTAAGCATTATTGGCATCAATAAAGATTTTAATGATAAGTAATCATTAGTTTTATGTTAAATTCAATTGTGAGTTCATATTTACGGTCATGCTATTCAAAGAAATGTTTGAAAAAATCGCTAAAGTTTGCTAAACGTCATATCGTTTGATATGAGAGATGAAATTTGTGTGTATGTGTGTCTCTCTTTACAATGAACGAGTTTAACTTATTTCAAAAAACGACTTTATCCTCTTGTTGCTGGAAAATATAACGTAGTGATTCACTATTAAACCGTTATTAATACAAGTTGTGTGGCAGTGTTGAAAAGTTCCTTTGCTCCTGGATGTGTGAGCTGCACGATCTCCGATGTGTGTGTGTGTGTGTGTGTCAGTTAGCAGCACATTAATATAGAACGGTAAGGCTCTAGTGCACACCAGTATGTGTGTATTTTAGGAGCTAGATGATGTATTATCACGTGTGATGTTTTCACCCCTACCCCTTGACACTCTGTTTCAATGGACAAGGGGAAGGGATAGGGGAAGGGCTTTAAAATAGAATTGGGATTCGGCCTAAGTTAATTTTTGTACAACAGCCATCATCAAACATAACTGCAAAACAATCTGATTCAACCTTTCAACACTTTCAAGTAGGAGTGCCTCTGGGACCACTCTTGGGCCAAATTACATTTTAGCCATTATGAAGTACCAGCACCGAAATACAGTTTTTAAGCTTTATTTTGTCTTTTTTATTATAAAATATGAGTTTTCGAAGACAAATCCTTAAAGATTAATGTTAAATTAGTGCTTTTCTGCCATGTTTAAGTAGAATAACTTACTAATAGTAATGTTTGTTTAGAAGAACTATCGTCTAGAGTAGATATGATTTATTATAAGTATGATTTTTTAAAATAAGAAACCATACTGCACCCATTAGAAAAATCTGTAATAATGTTTTAGGTGTATTTTTGAGCTTGTTTCTCTTGGGCCACATTACATTTTAGCCATTACGAGCTATACCAACATCTCTAAAAAACGCTTTATCCTTATTAGTGTTCCCTTTGACTTTGGTGGTGTTTATTGTGCAATGCATGTTCTCTATTTTAAGTATGAGAGTCAACAGACTGTATCAATCAGCTTCGTTAGAGACTCGCTGTCATTAGTGCTTTCATCTCTGGTAATTAATGCACCTTCCTTTCTCCAGACTTCAACACGTGGCTGCACCTACTTTGAAGGTGTTTTTTGCTTTATGCTTCAACAACAAAAAAAATAGACACAGCGTACGGGTGGCTAATAATAAGCAGTTTCCATGGAAACCACCAAATTTGATGCTTGGATCTAAATAATTAGCGTAACGGCATATAATGAGTGTATGTGACTGTAGGGCAGAGGTTGTTGCGTGTGGTTGTGTCACTGTTTCTTGCAGTTAAGGAGCTGGTTTGCGTGTTGTTTACTTTGTGTGCTACCTTACTAAATCTGGAAGAAAATTAACCGAATATGTTTTTAACTTTGCGCCTAGAGCCGTCACTTGAAGAAACAGCAGGAAGTTTAATTTAATTTGACTGGGTGTGAGGGGTTTTGAAAGTCAGTGACATTAACTGTGCCAGGAAAGCAGTTACATGTTAACAACAGTAGAACACTTGTATGTACTGTCAGTATGGCCATGTGCAGTATGCTTCTCTTGTAATGTTCACTTTATCCACACATTGCACAATGTAACTAATGCATGAAGGACAGTCATGGTTTACTATGGCAACAGAACATATGGAATTTTATAGAAGAAACCTCTTCTATATAAAGAGCACCTTGTTGAATGAGGGGAACATATTAACAATTCAGCTATTTTCTAAATTTATTTTCAATTGGAATTGTGGCCCTTATAAATTGTGTAATTTCAATAAGACTCTCTTTTTTATTTCAATAAATAAATTATTTGTAGATGCATTTTTCTACACTCTTAAAAATAAAGGTGCTTCATGATGCCATAGAAGAACCATTTTTTGTTCCATCACGAACCATTCAGTCAAAGGTTCTTTAAAGAATCATCTCTTCCTTAACTTTTTATAATCTGAAGAACCTTCTTTCACCACAAAGAACCTTTTGTGAAACAGAAAGATTCTTCAGATGTTAAAGGCTGTTTATGGAACTGTTTATGGAACAAAAAGGTTCTTCTATGGCATCGTGAAGCACCTTTATTTGTAAGAGTGTAGTTATAAAACCCTGAATCAACTGTTCATGTTTCTGTTAATATGGTTATGCAGCTTGTTAAAAACTATTTTGTAACACCTCTCTGAGATATACAGGGCATTACTGTTCAAAAATTGGTTGTCAGTATGTTTTTAAAGAAATTAACACTTTTAAAAAAAAAAATAAAATGTTAAATTAATCAAAAGTGACAGTAAAGACATTTAAAATGTTCCTGAAGAGTTCTGTTTTTAAATAAATGCTTTTATTTCTAACTTTCTGCTCATCGAAGAAATCTGAAAAAAGTGTCATGTTTCGGATTTTCTTAAAAATATATTAAGTAGCACAACTGTTTTCCACATTGATAATCATAATTGTTTCATTAGCAGCAAATCTGCATATTAGAATGATTTCTGAAGGATCGTGTGACACTGAAGACTGGAGTAATGATGCTGAAAATTCAGCTTTGCCATCAAAGGAATACATTACATTTTAAAATATATTAAAAGGGAAAACTATAAAAATTATTATAATATTTCACCATCGTAGTTTTAAATAAATGCAGTTTTGTTGAGCATAAAAGGCTTCTTTTAAAAACATGAAAAAATCTTACTTATCCCAAACTTTGGATGTTTACCAATTTTTCTTTTTTGAATTTTAAGAGATCTGATGAGTTTAATAACCTTGAACAAGCTTAAGTTCTGGTATTTTGATCTTGATTCAAGGTCTAGACTTAATGTACAGTAAGACCCTAGTAGCAGTGTGCGTTTCACTGCTTGCTTTCCAGCCGATAATATTAGCTCGTAGCACAGGCAGGGGGCTGTTTGATGATTTAACTACTTACAGATCCCTCAATAAGATGTGAAATTCAGAAGGACTCCCTGATGAGCCATTTACAGCTTGATAAACTGTTTGCAAGCATTTACTTAATATTCATTCTTGCTTCATTAAAAACAAAAGATGACATTGTTTAACAGGGAATAGCATTGTCTGCCACCCAACAATTGCTCAGTGTGACATTTTATTTTGTCTAAGCTCTGATATATTACTCGCACTCGTGTCTAATATTAAGCTCTGACATTTGTCAATAGAAGCTCTTTGCTGTAACATCAATCAACACGTTTAATGCTTCTGGAGCCTTGTCATGCAGACAGGGGCAGCCGTGAGCAGATCAGTGCCAGTGATAGAGATTCATCTTATTAATGTCAGCTCATGTGACAGTCATTTTGGTCCTCTGATCACCTCTGTCTCACCCTTATGCTGTGAGATGACGCATGTGAAGCAGCATACTGTACATGCTGAAATAACTTAATTGACCTGCTTTTTAATGCAGCAAAAGCTGGGAAACCGACTCCTTTGTTTTGTTAGAGATGAGCTTAAAAGTATATTTGTACAGATTAATTATGAGTCAAAGAACCTTAACATATTATATCATGCATAATGTAATAGTCACAAATTATGAAATAATAACAGTTTGTGAAATCAAGGGGAATTTTTAAATTGGTCTCTGGGCAGAAATTAATCTCAGTAATTACTGTTGATCGAGATAAGTTCTAGTGATGGCATATTGACGCCTGCATATTTTACAATTCATAACCTATATTTTATTAACAAGTCATTTAATGTTAATATGCCAATCTATTTGAGGTACCAAAAGTTAATTGTAAATGGCCTTTAAAACAATGCAATACAATGAATGCATTTAATTCACAAATGAATAACATCAAATATAACACAAATTATCTAATATACATTACTCATAAGAAAATAAGGCTAACTTAAATATATAAATAAAATATATTCATACTGTATGTGATGTGTCACATCTGGGAATTACATTTTACTATTTTTCACCACAAATTGTATGCTTATTCATAGTTTTTACATCAATTTAATTAATTATACAGTATTACATTATATTAAAATGACATATGTTGAACCATTTAACCAATTATTAGGCTTTTACTGTAGCATCTTTTTCTGTAAACATTATGACTTAAGTGTTTGGATTTTATTCCATTTCAAACCACAGTAAAATACATATCTGAGATAAAGAAAAACATGTGATCACTGATGAGTGTTGTCTTATTTTTTTAAAGCATATTCTTATAGTGAAAGGTACAGTATTCATTTGGCACAGATATCTCATGCCTCCAGCGGGTAGCCTGGCATCCGCAGATACCTGGCTACAGCCAACTCACGAATACATCAGAGCGGTGTCATTTACCCATAATGATTATAACAGTTCTGTTAAAAACATCTCAGCATCATTATGAAGTCAGTGCTGCCCATACACATGCCCAGGGCTTCCTAATACAGCATTAATGAGAAAACCCTGGGTAGATTATTTATTGATGAGATCACACTCATCTGAGCTGACACATATAGAAGTTCATAGTAAGATGTTCCATCGACTTGCTGTTGACCTTCTAAAATTGTTTCATTGTGTGACTTGTCACATTTTAACCTGACACTTCACCTTCACATTACCCTCAGTCTTCATTAAAAAAACATATCGGGATTTTGCTCTCCATGCGCTTGGGACCAGTAAAAGTTCAGGGTTTTTATTGCCACCGCACATTCGAGACAAAGGGACCGAACGCATCCTGAGAGAGGAAGTCGAGACTGGATGGTGAATGTGTAGTTTTGGGATGTTTTACAGTCCCTCTGCCCTTTTGTCTGACAGAATCATGAATCTGAATTCCCTCAATGATGCATTCATGCTGGATTCCTCAAAGGCAGAAGTTGCTGAATAGAGAACGCTGATCTACTAGACTGATTTAAAGAAACCACAGACATTGATTGGCAGAATTATGCTCATTATATAGCCCACATTTGGTGTTTACCACTGTGAATTTTATTGAAGACAGTATATGTCAGTTTTATTTTATAAAGCACTTCATGCTGTTTAATCGATGAAGACTTATAGGCCTCGTTGTGTGGGTATTTGCGACTGTTTGTATACCTGAGATGTGGCGTGCAGTCTGAGCATCTCGTCTCTGACTCTGCAGAAGGATGTTATTATGTTTTTCTGGCCTGTAGAGCGTCTGCAGGAGGTTAATCCGCTCAAACACAGAGAGATCTCTGGCCTCAAACCGCAGCACTTCTCTGGCAGCTTTAGACTGGAGAGAGAATGTGTGTGCATGCATATGAAGCAGTACTGAGAAGCTGCATTGAAACGAACTAAACCACAGTCAAGCTACCCTGAAAACATAGTCAGTGGCATTACAAGCTACATACACCACCATTCAAAAGCTTGTACGATTATTTCGTTTTGTAAAAAATTGATGTCATCTTTTCTATTGTGAATAAATATTGGCTCATGTGATTTGAAAGTCTTTTAGTTTTCATTTTATTCAAATTTTAAAAATGTCCCAACATTTCCGGAATTCGGGTTGTATATGCATTACTTTTCTATATTTGTAGAAATAGAGAATGGGAAGATAATAAATGCATGGTCATTTGTCTCTGCATGGCTTTATCCCAGCATTCTCCTGTAATAGAGCAGACACAGAGGATCCATATTTTAGTAAACGCTCTTAATAGCCAGCCAACCGTGACGGAGGTTTAGATGTGCTGGCCGGCCTGCGTACAGTGTCCTAGCTAATAAACAAAAATGGGAGGGGAGAGAGAGAAGAAACGCTTCAGTGGTGCTGCAGATTTTTGTGCATCATATTTAAAGATACGATTCACCCACAAATGAACTCAGATGCTGTTATTTTTGCAAGGAACACAGAAGAATCTGAATGCTTTGGCCAAGGCAAAATATTTTCCTATTGATTTTTCCGTCGTATTACTTCAGAAGACTTCGATTAAAGTGCTCAAATCTCATGGACTACTTTATAGGGCTGTAAATATGCCCTAAACAGAAGTAGAAAAACAAATCAAAGTTAGAACAGTGTGAAAATGTGAAGTTTCAAAAAAGAGCTAGTGAGCTGTGGTGGGATGTGCTCCAAACCGCAGGAGAAATCTAAATCTGGAGGAGCAAAGAGGTTCTAACAGGATTCCCAGCAGGAAAACAATACCTCCAAAATCTCTAGAGATCTTCCTGATGGCGCAAAGGGAATAAACCCTCCCAAAGACAGAAGATCCAATTCTGACTTATGCTGTCAAAAAACTGCTCCCTCAAAGCAAGTCGTGTCTTTGAAAATGATTAGTCTAGTCAAATCAAAAACAGTGTTAAAAATAACTGGTGAATTAGTGGTTTAATGGACTCCCAAATGGAGGCATCCGTACCGCTGTGATACTGAATCCTGCAGAGCTCCTATGGGGCTTGAAGCTCGTCTGAGTGTGTGAGTTTGTGTGGAAGTGTTTTGGCATTTTCCATATGTGATCATCAATTTCTTCTCATATGAGCATGTGCTGATCCTTATAGTTTTCATTACACATGAATGTAAAGAGTTACAATATACGTGATGATCACTGAAGTGAGCCTACGTTCTTTTAGTGTTGCTGTTTTTTTTTTCAACAATTTGGTCATACTTTATTTTAAGGGCCAATTTTCGCTTTTAACAAACCATTAACTACGACTTTTGCCTCAAACTAATTCACTGCTTATTAATAGTTAGTAAGGTAGTTGTTAAGTTTAGGTATTGGGTGTGATTAGGGATGTAGAATATGATTAGTAGTGAGAATTGGTCCCTTTACTAAAGTGTTACCAACAATTTTGTAACCCACAGATTGCTTATACATTTTCATTTGGAGGAACATATTGTACAACATTTAAATATAGTTGTCATCATTTGTCATCTCACCTACAAGTGAGCCTTTCTTTTTCAACTTTCTATCCCTCTATTTAAAGTTAATTTCACACTTTGACATAGGGCTGGGCGACAAATTCGATAAAGGTAATTGCGATATAATTTTCCTCGATAAAACGATATGAAGAGTTTGAAAATGTTCGATGTAATGTTTATGCGGCAAAAGCGGAACGAAACCACGCGACTCATTTAAATCATGTCACATGGACAGTTTATCTGCTCGGATTACAGTTCAAACTGCCTGCGCGGCACAAGCTCACTAGAGCAGATGCGTTTACTCGGTCACGTGAACACTGAGAGCGCTGTGAGATCCAGTGAGAAGCGCTTGAATTCAGTGAAGAACACAAATGACTCTGTGATAGTTTAAAGCCAAGCAGGAGAAACACTGTGCAACGAGACAGTCAGAAGGCTTTTCAATCTACACATCGCCATTATTTACAATGCATTTACTGTAGTAACATTACTGCACCATTTTTTTTTTTTTTACAGGAGTAAAGGTATATAATTATAGTAAGTATGTGTGGTTAAACTATAGCATGTGTGTATTTATACTGCATTTTTTAGACTGTTTTTCATACAAATAGGCTATCTAAAACCATATAGTTATATTTATACCATGGAATTGAGGTGCGCTATGTGTGGTTTTAGCTGTTTATCATGATTTAAATGTATGCTACTATGGGAGACAAATGCTTAATAAAACAAATACAAAAGAACTTGATCAAAATAAAGGTTGCTACAATTGTTACATATGTTACTGATTTTGAAAAGAACAAAAATTGACCTCAGCATCCTAAGTCTGCATTTTTAAGAGATTAAAAGTGATATTATTATTATTAATATTATCAGGCAACCCAAACCGGTTTCTTGATTTGAAACAGTATCACTCATTAGAACATGCAGAAACTAAGAAATAAATGTTTCTATTTAGATATTTATTTTGTTAAGGAAAACTTTCACTTTGGAATAAAAATCTGGCTTTAAACTTGAAAGAAATAATGATTTGACATTTATCGTGATAGTTATCGATATCGACTGACATTAAAAAATGATCTTGATAATTTTGCGATTGTAATTTTTTGGGCCATATCGCCCAGCCCTACTTTGACACTTCAAAAAGTTTATAATGGAATCACAAACATGCTTCAAGCAAGTAGAGTTGAGCTTCAGTTCACCATATATGATTTGCTATATGTATGTTTTGATGAATGTTTATATGTGAATAAAAACCATCAATTTCTGTTCATCATATAAAGCGTGTATATTAATTTGCCTGATTTCAATGTCCATTTTTGGTGAACTATTCTTTAAACTCTCTGTTATGTGCTGATCATTGAAATGATAAACAGTTGGCTAGGCTTGCTAAAACTTTTAGCTCATATAAGAATTTGAATAGCCTGTTTGTATGCTTTATTTGTTGGAAAACACAAATAAACCACGCAACAAGTTGTGAAACCATAATGGAGATTGTTCTTTAAATCAATCGCAGCAAGCAATGCTTCACTGGACTTTTGTTTGTACTCTAAGGATGTATTCACAACAGGAAACTCCGATAGTTCACTTGCTTTGGTCTGAACCAAAGGCAAAAAATTATACATTGTAGCTATTTTTAGCCGTTTTGGTTCCTTTTCACACCACACTTTGGTTTGCATCCAGCTGAAACGAACCAAAATGCAGTCACTTGACAACATCCGCTTCATTTGTTGGCTAGATGTGTCTTTAAACGTATTCCCTAAACTGCTTTTCGATTGGTCAGAAAGAGTGTGTGGGAAAATTCCAACGGTGCTCCCGGAAGTAAACAAAGACAGGAGTAAAATGCAGCAGACAGCACACTGCTATTATGGAGAGACAACTGTGCGGGTTGATTCTATCCCTGGTCATCCTTTACTAAATAGTTTGTATATACCACTTCAGGCAATATATAACTTTTGAGAATGAAGTGCAGATGCGGCTGGAAAATAATGTGTTTATGCACTGCAAACGGCGAAGGCACATCGCAAGTCACCACATTTCTATGAGGCTCCGTATCTCCTCACAACCCCAAGTTTTGGCAAACTGTCAATAAACACTTCTTCATCCCATAATGCACAGAGCAGCTGACTACGGCAGCTGGTTTAGTCCAAAAATGCGCAGTTCTTTTTGCAGTTGGGTCTGTTTGAGGTCGGATCACGTTTTCACCACAAACGAACCGCTCCCGGGTTCGTTTGACAGCGTACCGAGACCACCTCTTCAAGGAGGTCTCAGAACGCTTGTTTGGTCCGCTTTTGGTGCGCACCTGAGTGTGATTGCTGCATTCTCATCTGCCCAAACGAACCGCACCAAGAGGGAAAACGAATGCTAGTGCGATTCAGCCGAACTAAATGAGGCAGGTGTGAAAGCACCCTAAGAATAAAGTGTCCAAATTAAAATTATTTATTATAGAACTTTTAGAGATTTCTTTAAAAACATATTTAAAAACCCTCAGTTGCTTTACATCCAAGGACTATCACTAGAACACATTATTGCATTGTTTATTTTTACTAAACAGGGACACGTGATACATGGTACACAGTTAAGTACATTTGTTTTTATTTGCCACAGCAATTTTGCAGGTGTTATACAAATAATGTTAAAATTATTTCTCATGGCTTCATAAACAGTATATCCAATAATGCCTTTAAGATGCCCACAGTGAAGAGCATCAAACACAGCGATGCTCACTTTCAAGTGGAACCTGCTCAAGATGTTTTAGTGTGTTTTTAGGTGCAATACGCTAAACGGATCCTCCCCTGTGCTGGAAGACCTTTAAGAAAATGCCAGAGATTCACAGTACCAGACGTTACACTAATGCAAAGTGAGCACTTGCTTCAGGCCCTGACGCTCCTGTCTCTTACCTGCGTGTGTATGTTCATATCTGTTTGTGTGTCTTCTGGCTGTTTGTAAGTTCCAGTGTGTGTCTGTCCATCAGTGTATAAATCTGATTTAGCATTGCACCACTTTGCCTAATAGTGGGCATAACTCTAGGTGGCAAGACTGAGTCCGTCCTGACCTTTAAAACTTTATTGGCTTGGTGCAGTCTGGCAGGACACAGGCGACTTTTATTTACGGACCGTCTCGTCTCATGTGACGGCAAGCCTTTATCCACAGGGAACTTCTCAGTGTGTTACAATGGCTGCGACACTTTATTGCATTAGAACGCCTTCAATTTATGTTAGCCTCTCATGACACGGGCCATCCAAGTGCCAATCGCGGTCTATGGGAGAACAAGCTGGGCAAAGCAGATAAGCTTAGAGCGCGACAAGAGGCCGTTAACGCAGACAAGAAATGTGGATCAGAGTATGTGTCAAATCCACGGATTAAACCACATTGTGAATATCATCACAAGTCTTGACGGCTTAATACATGCTGGTGTGTGTGAAGCTTGTGAAGATGGGAGATGCAGATATCAACGCTTTATCTTGATCATCTGTTCTTTTAGCGATACAAGTTTTGACTTCATAGCATGGGCTTCATTTGTTAATATTTAATGGTTGTTGCTGAGGTAACCATTACAATTACTTGATTTAAATCACTTACCTTAAATATTAAACTTAGTTTATTACATCATAAATTCACTTCTTACATACGACTCAAATACACCTCTTTGATGATTTATGTTGTTAATTTCTGTATTCAAATATTTTTGGGAAGCATAAAGGCAAAAATGTCAGGATGAAACAAATCTCTTGATGATGGAAAAAAATGTCTCATTTAAAGAAAGAAATTCTTCAGAAGAAAACGTATTCCTTAGTGAAAAAATTACAGAAATGCTTAACTTTAAATTTCAGTATTCGGTACAGATACAGTGAAAATCCACGGTTGTCAGAGCATCACCCAGCTTTCTGGAAGTTGTTGGTGATTTTACAGACATGTCTTTTAGGGTTCATTTTCACAGCTTTTATGATTTGTCTGTCATCAACTATTGTTGTTTTCTCAGCCGATCAGGTCGTTGTTGGTTGCTGGTGTTGCTGGTGGTTTCTCTTGATTTCTTCATGCCCTTTGTTTTTGCTATAGCTCTAATTGACTTCCTCTTTTCTTTTAGCGTTCAAATAGCTTGCTTTTCTCTTAAAGTCAGCTCCCTCATCTTCATCCTGTGTGTGTGTCATTATCGAATACAAGATTCAGAATGCAGAAGTAATGGATATAACTGATACGACACATTCCCTGCTTTTAATATCTGAAGAATTAATGCAACAGGACACCGCTGATCACTTAGAAAGACCCGTGAGGCAACTGTCCCAATACTTATGCTCACATCAGATAGTAGAATAGAAACTCTAAAAGTGCTGAACGTCTTAGCTGGTAAAACATCTATGTGTTGACTCACCCAATAATAAAAGGGGACATTCTGTAGTTTTGTCACATATTCATCTTTTAATCATATCTGTAAATGTATTGACTCCACAGGCAACAGAGCAATTTTGTCTTTACTGTTCCAATACTTTTAGAGGGGACTGTATAATATTAGTTCTATTTTTTAAGATGATTGTTTACTTTCACATTTAAATGTTACTTTTAACCTCATGGTTACACCACTTTACATTTTTACAGTCATTAAATTTAAACATTTGATCAAAATGGTATAAATGTCTTTCAACACCATACAAGTACATTATTAAGATCTTGGCACATGTCTTTTAAACAATTTTTTGGGACATTCTTATTTGTCAATCACACAGAAATGCATAGCAAGGCTCGTGCACACACCTGAAACACCCTAGGACCACAGTGCTATGAGTTTTGCAGAGCCTCCAAATTAATGTTTACCCTCATCTTGTATGATGATACATTAAACATGTTGTTTATGCATGTTGGGACAGTTGCTTAATTTTGTTGAGAGCTCTGAACTGATGGTAATGCAATGCATGTTTTGTATGAAAGGAGTGTTAATCGCCTGGTCTGTTTTATTACTACTGCTCTGGAATCTGTCTTGAATACCTGAGATGGGGGATGATAATAATAACCCATCTGCGCCTGGTCTGTTTTACTTACTACTGCTCTGGAATCTGTTACAAATACCTGAGATGGGGGATGATGGTAATAATGGTTTAGTAATTTGTCAACAATAATTTTATGTTTCAAATTGTTTCTTTGGAAGGTAACACCATCTTTGGCTGCAATTGGGCAGCATTTTTCAACTTAGCTCAGTGTGAGACCCATCTGTGAGAAGTTCTTTCTTTTTTCAAAACACTTTCTCTGCCGTCTCATTTTTCAATTGAGTCCTTTGTTCTAAAGTAGAGTGTAATAAGAAAAGGTATCAGTGTGGCCTGGCATCAAGAACCCAATAGAATGGGCTGATTTTATAGACGGGCCTCCGTAGAGACGGACTGAGAGACAGAATAAAGTGAGGGCAAAGGTCATCCAAGTGCAAATGGCCATCGTTGCACCCACTTCACCTTTCATCCAAAAGAGAGAATTGCCTCTCCAAAAAAAATACAATAATAGAGAAATGTTTAGTGCAGTCTTTCTTAAGTGAGTCAGTTGACAGATTAGATGAATGCTGCTGATGAATGTAAAGAATTATGAATATGTGGGATTATGTGGCTTGTTAGTTAGGTATCTGGATTGAGAACCAGAGGTTGTAGATTCTCTTATTAACAAACGAATAAAATACACTATATGCCTAATATAAAATAACAAATAACTTACACAAGTTTATATATAGGCTATACAGTAAAGAATGAGGAACAAACAATTAGAGCTGCCACCAATGACTATTTTTATTTCGATTAATCTATCGACTAATTTATCGATTAATCTAAACGATTAATTTCTCACCAAAAATCTACTATTTTATTTAAGAATATTTTATTAAACCACATAATTTATTAATCCACATTCCTATGAAATCCTTTTTTAAAGCAAAAGTAAAGAGCAAGCAAGTCTCCAAATCACTGAAATCAAAGTTCAGTATTATAGTGTAAGAATGACAACATATCCACGTGTTCTAGTCTAATAATACAATTATAATCAATAATCACCTTTTAAAGTGTATGGTATTGTCTTCACTGATATAATAATGCATAATAAACAATAGAGCTAATGTAGATTGCGCATGACAACAAAGGCCTGCAGCGGCGCCAGCAGTCTGATGATTATATTTACAAATTACAGCGCGATCTAATCCTTGTTTAATATTGACCGAGCACCATTTAATTCAAATGATCACTTAATCTTTTATATTTGGTCATTTCTTTAGGACAGAAATGCTATAGCCGCTGTAATTAAATGAATATGTGGACATCAAAACGTGTAAACTCGGAGTGAGGGTTTGAGCTTTTATTTTGAAATCGCGATGTATCCTATTTTTGCTTAGATTTATAAATGATTTACCTTACAAATCTAATGAAATGGCACATGTTACTTTTCCACATGAACGTTATAATAAACGTACGTGAATTGTGAATAATAATAAAACATTATTATTTTGTTATTATTAATTTAATGCAATATAAAGATACATCCCAACAAGCCTTTTTAATTAATTATTTAATCTGTATTTTATAATTGATCTACTTTTCACTTGGTTGATCTCGGCGAGTTTCTCATTTGAAAAGTAGATCCGCACACAAAAAAGTGTGGGCACCCCTGACTTAAAAAAAAACAAAAAAATCTAAACGACGGTGGGGGACAGTGGGCAAGTGACGTAACCGGTGTTGCGGCTTAAAATCGGTATCACCGCCAACACCGTCTATCGCAGCAAGCCTACAGCTTATGCCTTTAAGAATGAGGACATTCCTGCCATGTTCAAATAACCAATTTAAGGTATTCAGAGGAAAAAAAAGGGAGTGCAAATGCACTGCATCAATGCATAGTCAAATCACGCTTTTCTGTTTGTTATTGGTATGAGGCAGATAGTATATGCAATTTAAAAGAAAGGGACATTTTTAACGGACAAATTATGCACATTTTGTGTGCATGTAGAACATTTGAGCTGTTCTCTAGTATAAATAAAATCAAATCACTTTTGTGACCACGTGCCGTGGTGAGTGAAAGTGACAGTGCAGAAAACAATCGGCACGTTCAACAAATAACATTATACATGTTAAGACACTTTACAAATAACAGTATACTTTTATATGCTGTATATACACTATATAAAGCAATTTAGCACTATATAAAATGGCCTCAAACAGACGCTGACCAGATTGACTGTCCCTTTATTCTGTTGCAACGTCATGTGAAAGTCATGGACAGTTTCCATGTGTCCTTGTTGTTGTGTGGCTAGGCATTAAGATTCTGTTCTACTCGGCTTTATATCTGCTCACCATGGCGCAGTAGAGCAGGAAGAGAGGAGTTAAGCACGTATATCAGCCTGTGCCTGCTTTATCAACTAAATTACGCCTCCTATCAGACCTCGCCTTTGATTAGCTCCTCTTCAAATGATCTCCGGATGGATTTCCCCACTAGATGTGAACTGAGCTCTTCACAAGTGAAGAATCTTAAACCAATCACGACGGCTTTCTGTGCCTGCTTGTAGAGGTGATTTATGGGTACTTACACTGCTGTTCGGCCTTTTGTTTTATCTGCTTTATACAGAGACGCTCGCCATGGTTATCTGGTCTGACAGTTATTGTTTTTCTGGTTTTGTCCACTTTCAAAGGCAGGCTGACTTTTATAGCAGATGCATATGTCAGGAGGTCATAAGCTCTGTTTCAAAACCTAGTGAGCTGCCTTGCTGTCTGCTACCTACATAAGCAGCAGATGTTTAAGGGAGCATTCTAAATGGAACATCCTAAGTTGTTGATTTGGAACACTCTACATAGTCAAGCAACATTATGTGCCACTCAAATACTGTCCATCACGTGAAACGCACTGTGAATGTGACTTACAATTGATTTCAGTAGAGTTTGGCATTAGCATGTCGCTAAGCTAACTTTGCTTTGCTAATAAGCCCTAGACACACACACACATACTGCTTTAAAATGCCACATATAAACATTTAACTTGCTTTGTAATGCATCTTGTGTGAATTTTGGTTTGATTAGGAGTTATTCAATGTGTATTTTTTGCATTCGGAACAACTTTTTGTCATCAGAAGTGCCCTTATTATGCCTAAAAAAAATATATGCTAAAGTATATATATATAAATATACACTATTACAATATACACTATATTCAAAGGTTTGGAGTCAGTCAATATTTTTTTCTGTTGTTTAAAGAAATGAACTTTTATTCAGCAAGGACATATTCATTGTATAAAAACTGATGTTAAAGACTTATTGTTAGAAAAGATTTATATTTTGAATAAATGTTCTTTTTAACTTTTGTTCATCAAAGAATCACAGTTTCCAAAAATTTAATGAAAAAGATAATAAATTAGCATATTAAAATTATTCCTGATTAAAGATCATGCGACACTAATGACCGGAGTAAAGGGCACTGCACACTGAGTCCAAAATTTCCCCACGTAAAAAATAAATACGACCTCACTTTGTGTCAATCACGTTTACACACTGCCTCCGAAACCTTCGTCTGTCATAAAAAAATTTGGATCGATTTTCTGCGTTTTCAGATGGAAAGGATGAGGAATACGGAAAAACGCATGCAATCATTTTGTGTGACTCTGTGTGCAATAAAGAATGCTGAAAATTCAGTGCTGCATATCAGAAAAACTATGTTAAAGTAAACATATTAAATTAGGAAACCAATATTAGAAATTGCAATAATATTTCACAATATTACTGCTTTTTCAGTATTTTTTATCAAATAAACACAGCCTTGATGAGCATAAGAGACTCCTTTAAAAAAACATTAATCTGGCATAAAAAGGTTTTTGACACAAAACAACATTATGTTCTAAGAATTGAAACATTTTAAAGGGAAAACAGGCCTTAGTAAAGGTTCTGTATGAGAAGCTTGATCAGATGGGTTCTTCTTAAAGTCAGCAGCTTCTGACTCCATTCGTCTTGTTCATTGCTGGTATTCACAGCTGGTTAATGGGTGATGCATGGGCTGACATTTGTAGAATGTGTGTGTGTGTGTGTGCATGTGTGTTCTGCTGCCTGACTGCTCCACTAGATTGGCTTTAAATTGAGAATGTGTGACACTCATTATACAAGGGGGCTGTGCTCTCATTCACCCTCAGCTCTAGTGCCCTGCAATGCTGAGAATGACTTTCTTGAATAACAAATGCAGCATAGGTTTATAAATAAGTCAGAGATTTCTTGATCTTGATTTTTACCATTAAAACAGAACATGCTACATGTTCCAAAGGAGGAATATAAAGGCCAAAAACAAATAACTGACCTTTGTTTTGCATCGGAAAGGACTAAGATGGGCCTAATTGTCCCTTCTCCCCTCCTCTCACTATCATTGCTCTGTCCTTGTCACGCGTTTGTCCCCTGCTATTAAAGTGAAGTTAGCAAGCTGTGTTGTCACTGTGGGTTGCTGCTAGAGCATGCTGTTTTTTCATGAAAGCAGCACAAAATGTTTTATGTTCCACATAACCTGCTGCTTTCATTTATTATTTTTTGTCCTGATGTTTATCCCTATTGACTTGATTTTTACATTTTAAATAGCAGAATCCACTGACACAATGCTAAGGTGTTGTGAGTGGTTTCCACACAGTTTGTATTAAAGTTGGAAAACTTTATATTTCAAATATGAAATGTAATAATGACTCTAAAATTTCAATGTGGTGTTAGCATTGAATGATCAACAAAAGATCAAACGAGTGTCATGCCTAAAAGAGAATTAGTTCATTGTAGGTCTATGGGATATCATCCAGTATAAAATCATTAGTGCAGTTGTTTAGAAATATCCAGCCACATAATTTCATGTCCATATCACAAACAATCAGGGTTTCATTGTGCGCTGAAGTTTTAATATTTAGGGTTAAGAGTTTGTAATATTAATAATGGTGCTTGCTAAGTATTGCATCAGTAGACGTTTATAACTTTCCTTCAGCGCTGTACTTATTCTTGTTACTTATTTAGTTTTAACTGTGGATCAGCCAGAATAGCAGCTTCCTCTGTGCTTTCTAATGACTGTCACAAGGAGGACATAATTAGCCACCAGCGTCCATGAGAAGCGCTAAATCCCTGGGCCATAATTACCCCAGTGCAGATTTATGGACAGCTCTACATCCAAGCGTGGACCCCTCTCAAGTCTACACCCAGGGGTCAGAGTAAATCAAGCCCAGAGGTCCCTCAAGCACACAGACCCTGGGTTCATACAGACACGCGACCCAGGGGACAGTGCTGGAGTGGGTCTGGGACATGGCTCTGAGCTACTGATGGATTTATACAGGATCAGCGCCGTCAGGGTACTAAGTCTGCCGAGGGATTGAGAGGAATCAAGCATTAGATTTTTCAGGCAATTATAATAAATGATTAGAGTGTTAATTCAAAGTTGACTTTTACTCTCATAGCATCGTGCTTGTTTAATTAAATAGTGAACTGTTGAATGCAGATCATCCCTTTAGTTATAGTTTCTACCACAACTGGCATTAATTAACAATTACTTTGAGCTCATTATTCTCAGAGTGCTTGAATTGGAAATAGAATTGATGCTAACAGCTTTTTGTCATGAATAAAAAAAGTTATATAAATTTACAAGCCTATTAAAATGTATTAAATCATTATAAATTAGACCACAAAACCAGTCATACGTTGCACGGATATATTTGTAGCAATAGCCGACAAAACAATGTATGTGTAAAAATAATACATTTTTATTTATGCCAAAAATCATTAGTATATTAAGTAAAGATCATGTTCCATGAAGATATTTTGAAAATGTCCTACTGTAAATATATCAAAACGTAATTTTTGATTAGTAATATGCATTGCTAAGGACTGAATTTGGACAATTTTAAATGCAATTTTCTCAATATTTGTTATTTTTTTGCACCCTCAGATTCCAGATATTCAAATAGTTGTATATCAGCCAAATATTGTCAGATCCTAACAAACCATACATCAATGGAAAGCTTTTTATTCAGCTTGTAATTAGTCTTATTATTCAACTCCTTATCTCATTTTTAATTTTGTGGTCCAGGGGCACATGTATATCATACCAGTCATTTATTAAAATCCAAGAACAGTTTATTATATTCTCTCTGAAATGTTTTGTGATTATTTATTTACTTTTAGATACAGATATGCTATTAACATATCTCTGTCTTAGTGCTGTCACAGCATGTGACTTGAGAAGGAAGGATGTGAAATTAGCTGACTGCAAAGCCAAATAAAATGTAACTGAAGATCACTTTTCAAAGATGTTGATTCATTTTATAATAATGCCAACATAGAAGATATATCAAAATAGTTTTCTATAACACCCATCAACCATAACCTAAATTTCTCTGGAGATTACAACAGGTAATCAGGAAGCAAGGGTTGTTACAAAGATCCATGTGTGTATCCCTATATCCCTGACCTGTTTCCATAAACAACCTTCAGAAAAAAGGTTTGCTTCTTGAAGAGATGCTGGTAGAATCGTATGTGACCTTCTTCAATATTTAAAGGAGGGAAATGAGATGTGCTGAGTGCTTATGGTCATATAGGCCTTGTCTTCTCGGTCTAATCTCACTGGTTAGCTCTGGTTAGACGCTTTACTGACCTGGAGCCGGTCTGGACTGAGCGGCTCCAAACACGTATGCAATTTACAGCAGCTTAATGCCATTGTAGACTATACGGTGAATGTGTATTCAAGCGTAAAAGAGTGTAAGAAGATTAGAAATTGTGTAAATGTGTTTCTCTTCTTTAGGTATAAGGGCTTCTTGAGCTTTGAGGGAAATCTGAAACAGAACACATAAATGAGCTTTATTGCTTGCACAGAGATGATTTTACTTGAGCTACATGCATTTTATTTAACATTTATATGAATATTTAACTGGTAGTCTGTACAGTATATCAAAATGAATATTAAGAGTCATCAGTAGTCATTAAGAATTGACTACTGATCATTTGGTATTGTGACAGTTCTACATGCATAATTTATTTTAAGTGGGGTTCATTAAAGTACTGCATCATAAATTTGAGAATCCTACTGTTACTGTAAAACTAAAGGATTAGTTTCAAAAGCCTCGTGCAACATACAGTACACAAAGACAGGAACTCCGATGCATCTGTGAGCTTGCATGTGCCCCATGGGACATTCTGTAAATAAAGCTTTACAGCCTCATTAAAGATTCATCAAACGCAGAACATCCTCCGTCTAGAATTTAATGGGCCTGTGGTTGTATATCATCCATGTAGCTGTTCTGTCTGCTTTAGTATTAGATTTTTTTTCTGTTTGTTTATGATGAAGCATTGCTCCCAGTTTAATTTTATTTCATTAGTTATTGTGTAGCACTATGGGAATGCTCCATCAAGCCACTTTAAATGAGTGTTTCTCAAGAGCCGCAGGTGCATTTGTAGGTTATCACTATACACAGGTCTTTGATTTAAAGCTTTAGAAACTCACTCTTTTTAAGTTGAGGTTTTAAGGTGCATACCCTACCCAGTCTGTCATCCATTCCACTCTTTAAACAGCCTGTCGCTCCCAGGACTGTCTTATCCAGCTGAAAAAGAGTGTTTTGAGTCAATCCGAATAGAATGAATGACATGTGCTAGGGCTTTCACACTCACTGGTTGGCAGTCTTCAAGACATTTCTCGGTGGGTTTTGTCAAACCTAAAATCTTAAAATCGTAGTGCTGTTTCCTTGGGGAAGACCAGGATTGGTCTGGTTCCACGATGCAGTTCTGGCATCTGTCTTTCAAATGGAGGGGTCTTTGTCATTCAGACTTCACACGGCTGTCAGGGTGAGATTGCCAATTTATATGGTTTTGGTGCCTTTTTAGATTAAATGAAATGGAGTTAAAGGAATTGTTAACCATCATGTTGGTCCAATCCCACTTTCGTTTTTCTGGGAAACACTAAAGTAGAATTTTTTACTTTGAATGTTCAAGCTGCTCTTTTCTACACAACTAAAACTTTCAGTGAACAGAGACTGTCAAGCTCCAATATAGACAAAATAGAAAAATATATGTAGACCATGTGACCTTTCCAATTGTCAAACCATATATGATGGTTTGTGTGAGAAACAGAGCTATTTAATTCACTACTGCCATGATTCTCATATCTCATTCACACTTCTGCATATTCAAACTGTTACTCAGTCAGTCATATGAAACATGAGATCCAGTGTAGTTTGTATCGTTGATGTCTTTACACAACATATTTGAAAATATGCAAATTACAGTGTGTACAGTTACGGTTGAGTGGAAGGTTTTCATTGAACGGCTTAAACTTTGATAAAGTTTCTCACACAAAGTTGTACAATTTTCAAACACCTGGAATAGCGTGCACGAGTCATATGGATCACTTTTATGGCGTTTTTGTTCTTTTATAAAGCTTGATAGGTCCTGATTACCAAATACATTTGTTGTATTGAAATGAGCAGCTAAATATTGTTCAAAAATTATCTTTTTGTATTCATGAAAGAAAGAAAGTTAAATGGGATTGGGGAAAATTATGTGTTGGAAATAAAGTTTAATAAATAGTGACAGAATTAAAATTAGTTTTTAGTTATTTATCTACCTCCATCAGCTGCTCACTTGCAAAACAAAGCCTATATAAAGCTTGCATGCACTAGTTTGT
Source organism: Gymnocypris eckloni scoliostomus (assembly GCA_027564155.1). Taxonomy (NCBI): domain Eukaryota; kingdom Metazoa; phylum Chordata; class Actinopteri; order Cypriniformes; family Cyprinidae; genus Gymnocypris; species Gymnocypris eckloni. Next base: position 18,130,494 of record CM050432.1, on the reverse strand, counting down.
CATGGTAACACCTCGGAGGTGAGAAGCTACCCTTTATAGCTGTGCTTTATATAACATCATTTAACAAGATATTCTTTATTTAGTGTTTTTTTTTTGTCATGTAGGTACATTGTTGTTTTAAGAAAGTTGCAAACATACGTTTTAACATACCTCTTAAAAAGCTCGGTAAAAATACACTTTGACACTTTCCTTTGAACATTTTAACAAGTCTCTCCGTTTTTCTCTCTTGTTTAAAGCGGTGTAGAACATGTTGTAATTATGCCTGTCTCTCCCCTTAGACTAACACCTTCACCACCACCTCTCTAATCAACACTTTTTAATTAGCGCTATGCTAACTCATCCACAGTGACGTGTGTGCCAAACTGAACCGAGTAACTTCTGCTAGACGGCAGTGTCGTCAACATGCCCATTATGGGCATCTGCCAGCAGCGGTCCTCTGGGCCCTGGTGCCGTCGATGTATGGGATAACTATGGTGAGATAAGTAGTTGTTGCTTTTCGTGAGATAGTCTGGAGCCAAAGACCTCAGGCTGGTTGAATCCCTACTGGCTGCTTCTCATAACACTCTGTGGAGATTAATGATGACATTTCACTGTCCTTATTAACCAAACAAGTCATCTGCCATGACAAACCAAGGCACAATGCAAAAGTGAATCTGCTCCATATTAACCTGTGTTTTTGTCATAACCAGCTGTGACCGCTAAAACCATCACACAATTAGACAAAAAAACTAACTCTTGGATTCTGTTTTTAGCATAGTGAAATATTGTCTGCTTTGAATGAAACTATATAAAGTAGCTGAATATTAAACATCAAGGGTCAGATTTACTTAACAGCTTGTGTCAGCGCAAACCCTACTGTCCAAAAAAAACTTGTCAATATTTACTAAAGATACACAGGGAAGAGTTGCAATAAAAAGAATGAAAGCAAGAAACTGTGGACAGTTATTTTGAGTTTCCTTTTTTATTTGATATTTTATTGTGATTTACTAATGTTTGCGGTAGCCAATTTTCTAGTATTTGCAACCAATATTTAACAAACTAAAAAGCGTGTCTTAAGCCATTTTACACCTGATATGACTACGATAGTTGCTCATTTGTGCTGATCTTGCATTATGTAAGTGAGCCGGCTGAGTATCTGTTCTTTAATTAATTTTTTTATTAGTAACTTTTGTAAATCTGGCCATAAGTATGGTCTAATTGGCTGTGATTTAGTTGCTGAAAGGCTCTGTATTTATTTCTTAATTGAGTTCTCAATTATGTATCGTTTAACTGTCAACCTTGCCTCAGATGTTTCTCCTAAAATTCCTTTAGAGAAACAATAATAGAAACTAATAAGAATACAGGTAATTAACGTATACAGTGGCATGGCAGAGCTTGGCTATTTTGGCATTACACATTTTGAGAAATGCTTGAGTTCATATTGAAAAATTAGACTTGGATTGCAGACTTTGGAAACAGGAGACTTAAGAAAACAAATGAGTGTTCTCCATTTAATCTCATGTCTAGGAGAAACAGTTGTGATGTTTCTTATATGAAATTGTTTACTGTAGATCTTATTTGTGATTTTTCTTGTTTGTGGCTCTGCACAACATTGTTGGTGGCCAGAAATCTTTTCCAGGCTTTTCACACTACATTTAATTCCAGGTAAACTTCTTGTTGAAGGGGTCATCGGATGCCCATTTTGCACAAGTTGATATGATTCTTTAGGGTCTTAATTAAAAGTATATATAATACTTTGATTAATATTTCTCAATGGTAAGTGTAAAAAACAAATTTTTGCCTGTCAAAATCAGCTTTGCTTTCATTAAGCCATTCTAGTCTATGTTGCTTTAAATGCTAATGAGCTCTGCTGACCCCACCCCTCTCTTCCGTGCGGTGAGAAGCAGACTGTGAACTTCAGCAGCGAAACTGGCTAACCAGCACATTATTAGGAAAGGCAAAGATTTCTTATTTGCAAAGATTCGTAAAAAACCCTTATACTCACTTCTTCTGTAGATGAAGCTGGATCACGAATGATTCGCGTGAACATAGATGTATTTAAGCAGATCGGGGATTGGCGCATTCACTTCGAAGCGAAAGTAACGTTAATACTCTGCGTCTTCAGCAGCTCAGATGTCGGGAGTAACGACTGCTATATTCATTATTACATCCAAAAACACCTCAATCACTTAATCTGAGACATCTTGTCTTCCACTGCACTGGAGTCGACACAATGGCGGACAGCTCTCACCTCACTCAGGGCGGGTCTAAGGTAAGACCGCCTTGTCAATCAACTATCGTGGGAGCGGCCTGTACAGAACTACTTCATTCTGACAGGAACCTCAGAACAGGCTGATTTGAGAAAGGGGATTTAAAATAGGGATAAAAAAAAAACACTGGGTGGATTTTTATAATTATAGGATGGATGTGTACACACACTTCCAAGACACATTTAGGTTCAAGCAACTAGAAAAGTGAATTCAGCATCCGATGACCCCTTTGAATCTTGACCCGCAGTTGACCCTTGTTAAGAACTTCACACTTATAACTTGGATTAGTGCTGCTTTGCTTATAATTTAGAAAGCCTTGCTCCTGAAAACCACTGAATTGCGGTGTAATCGGTATAGAGAGAAAAATGTAAACAGTGTAAAATATTTACCCCCAGACAATCCTGGATTGTGTTATCCAAGGATTTAAAGTGAACCTAAATAATGAAGTGTAAAAAGCCCATATTTAGTCTTCATTTCAGTCTTTACACAGGACCAGTAACATGGTAGATTCTCAAGTTTTAAGCTCTACGTTAAAGATGTGAGGTGAGAATATACATGCTCACCACACTAGAGGGACCTTCACACACTAATGAGTTTGTCTGATGTTGATCCAATGCTTTACTCCCCCAACATTTACCACCTAAGGTCAGCATAGGATCCTGCACAGTGAATTTGGTTTGATCTTGGAACGCTGACCTTTGACTTCAGAAAACCCTTCAGGGAGGTTTGTTTCAGAGGCAGAGCTGCTAGAAGAGAGTTTTGATCATAACTGAATGTAATTCCAGCCCATGTAGAGCTGGTTTGCTTTAAGACTGTATGTGTGCGCTGGTGCGTATGTTCACAGCAATGAATCTTAAAGCTTCCCAAGATGAAATCTGAGGTCCCGGCGTATTTGTACTTTGAAGATTGCCTCCAGCAAATCCCCTTTGAAAAGCTACATAAAGCCTGGAAACTTGTTTGCTCACACATATGTTTTTGTCTGTCTTACAGGAACACAATGTAACATCAGTTATCAATACCATCACAGCAAGTGGTTGCGTTACATATAGGATGATTACAGTATCTCATACCATGAGTTAACATTGCCAGCTACGACAAGACTTCTACTGGGGTCTTTGGTGGCCAGCTGGATTGAGTCCTGTTCAATTATCCCTCTATAATCAGAAGAGTCTTGCAGCAGAGGGCAAGCTTAGATCAATACCCCAGTGAGTTATTGTCCTAGACATCTACCTTTGCATGATCCCAATCCCTCATGTCTGGTGGTAGCGAGAGGGGCTTGTCATCATCCACCAAGTTCATGTTTATCAATCGTAGTGTCCGCTATAGAGATATATAACACCTCTGATCCTTGCCTTCAGTCAACTGCCTGACAGATGTAACAGTCTAAAAGTTTCCTGTATATTCTGGCTGCACCTGTCATCCATCATGTGCATTGTGATGGCCATTAGATTCAAGAAGTGAGCTCATTTTAGCCCACTCAGTCATAGTTGAGAGAAGGAAGGTGGAGGCTACTGTTACTGCAAATATTTGTGTCTCTTAATGTCATAGTGTATAACAATCCTGGTCATAATAGTATAATTTTGACTCAGGTGTGCTCTGGAATGATTTGTTGTCCTTTTATTTTTTTACTTTTGCCTGTCTCTGGGATGATTCATTGTGCTTATTAATCAAATGGGTTACCAAAGTTGTAGGTGAGGTTATAGGGTTGCAGGGTTGTTTTTTACAGTTGCTTATTGGGACACCTAAATGTACCATGTAAAAACAATTGCATCACCACTTACGTCATACTCCATATACAGCCCATTCCTGAAATCCTCTTAGTGGCACTGAATTCAGATTACCACAAGTACACTGAATCTGTACCTTTTACTCATGTGGGATTTTGCTTTCCCAGAAGTGAAAACTTCCACATTATTGTTCTTTCTCTCCAGCTGTGGCATTTGCTGAAAATTCCTGGGACACAAAAGTTAATGACTATTCCCAAATTCCGGTCTTTGTAGATACTGAATTGTATTACTTCTTGACTGAAATATGCTCCACAAGTATGAAGGTCTGTAGTCCTTTCACTTATGACAACAACCCTGAGAACAACACAGTTTCTAAAGCAGCAGTAGCCAGCCTTGCTCCTGGAGTACTACCGCTGGTTAAATTAATACCGGTATATTGTTATATGACTCCTCATCCCCTGTTGGCAGGGCAGGGGAGTCTGGTCCTGCTCCTGCTAAAAGAGAGTCAATAGTCGAGTTTGCGTCCAAAGTTGTGAATTTAACTTGTGCGCAAAATTGAAATATTGCATAAAACATTTGCGAATAAGCACCGTTTCCAACCAACGAGTCAAAGAGAACTAAATCGTCACTTCCTGGTAAACTGGCACTAAATATCACTAAGAAAAGTAGGAGAAGCCACTGAATATAATAATTTTCATATATAATAAATGACTAGAGCGAGCAGGCAAAACACAATAAACGAGGTCATTGCTTTCGGAGGTGGATGCCTGCTATTTGGGGCTGCAGTCGTGTTACAGTTCTGGGAGGCAATTATGCAGAAATACTTTGATGACAGACTTTGCTCGGCATTTCAAAATGACCATAACAATATTTCAGATGCTGTGGAACAAGATCGGTCCGCTGGTTAGTCAGGTTTTGCCATCCCATAGCACAAAGTCCTATAACTTTTGTTGCACATGGAGGAATTTACTCAGCTTTAATTCACGTGAACCAAGTCAAAAACCACCTCAAGCGAGTACAAATTTAGTTTAGTAAGGGATTTTTATTAGAAATTTGCTATTTCTATTACTCGTTTCTGATGCGATACTTCAAAATGCGCATAAAAATAGGGTGAGGGAACTAATATCATGCAGTTTAGCTCAAACCTACTCCAATCTCACACTTGCCTAGAAGTTTTCAGTAATCCTGAAGACCATAATTAGATGCTTCAGATGTGTTTGATGAAGATGTATTGTCCTTTAACAAACCCACATCCCTTCAGTCAGTGCATGTGATGTTAAAATGTCTGTTTGGTGTCTTGCAGGAGTTTGCCGCCCTGACGAAAGAGTTGAACTCCTGCAGGGAACAGCTGCTGGAGAAGGAGGAGGAGATTTCAGAGCTGAAGGCCGAGAGGAACAACACCAGAGTGAGTTCGCACACTGTGTCTTCCAGCCGCATCAAAGAACAGATTGTGCTCCTTAACTGTCAAACAAGTTGTACTTGCTCACAAAAAGCCAAAATTTAACAGATGCCCACCCAGCGACTTTTAATGAACTGAAACCAGATTCTGTTGAGATGCTTACTTTAGAGTCACAACATTCTCCTCACTTCAGTATGCCCTGCACTACCTTTCTTGGGGACTTTATTGTGATGAGATGACAGTTGAGCGATAACTTCATCCTTGTGAGATCATAATTCCCTGTAAGTCAAGATAACAGGCTGGTGTTTTTCAATAAAACTGTCACCAAGCATTTGCATTGAATGCAGAGAAGCTGCCAAAACGTCTGACAAGACCCAGCATTTTGGCTATCACTTCCATTTCACAAGAAAGTAGTCATTCTCACTTCTTCAGCTTCATTTTCACCTCCATTCTTTTCCTGCACCCCTCTGTGCTTTCCTGAGTCACTGCTAATGTAGCCCGGCTCACCAACCTCCTCGCTGCAATTCAATTAATTACTTACGTTACTTAGCCGCAGCCAAACGTTTGAAGAGTCAATTATTTGGATATTGGAGGGCATTAAAAACCAGAGGGAAGCATAGATCGAGGAGGATAAGGGGCGTAGTGGAATGAAAAAGAGGAGAGGTCAAGTGAGATTAGCAACAGACTCTGGGAGCAGCATTTCAAGCAGAGTTTCTAATCTTACACAGAGAGCAGCTAATGTGACTGTGAGTGAAGTAGTTAACCCGAAGCTGGCCTACAGAGACTGCCGTCGACTCTGCAATGCATCAGTCATTATGGAAAATGTCATATCTTAATCATTTTGAGACCGCGTCCCAGTTTGAGTACCAGCAACATTCCCTAAAAGTACTGTATATTAGGCCCCAATAATGTAGAAAATATGTACTTTTTAGTATGACAGCGATTGAGTAATAGGTGATATTATAAGTGAGACATGATAACAAGGAGTTGAGGTGATATAACCGAAGAAGCTTGCACAGATGTAACACTTTAAAAATCCACAGGATGCACTTTTTGCATACTATTTTCAACATACTTTGATTTGAGATGCACTAATTCTTTTGTTACATAATATTTACTGTAAATTAGGACTTTGGCCATTTACCATAGGCCTTGGACTTATAAAGTAAAACATTATTTTTATTTTTTTGCCAATGAAATCACTATATACTGTATGATTTTCTCTGTATACTCACTGCAAGTATAGATCAACATTGTAAACATTGCAGAGACCTTTTGGCCATTCGATTTAAATTTTAAGTGCCATTTGGACCACTAAGTTCTTGCAATGAAGTTGAGTCTTATTTCTGTGCATTCGTAAAAATGAGGTCACTTTATATCATCCTGGGGACCACTATGAGGGGTCGACTACACGTATGTAGAATCACACTACTTAGGGCACTTATTATGGGGATCTTTATATTATGTAAATGAACATTTTAAACATTTTAACAGGAGTTTTTTTTCTTAACTAGTACAAATTTAGTTTAAAATGTGGAAAAAGTATAGTCATGCAATATCAAATGATGTCAAACAATCAGAAACAAGTGCAAAGAAAGACAAGAACACGTACGAGTGAGGTAAGATGAGGTCATGCTATCAAATAATGCAGTATTACAGAGGAATTACACTGATTTCAGTATGAAAAATGAAGCATTTAGATGAAATGTGCAGGACTTTACACAGGATGGCCCTTCAAATGACATAATGTTACTGTACATATATCGATTCAAGATCAATTCTGAGATTCATGTATTAGCTAATGGCTGTGTCAACTGATGGCACCAGTGTGAATCTGATCCACCAAACAGACACAATCAGAGGGAGAGAGAAACCTAACCTGCATCATCCGGCTATAGGGTTGTTTTAGTGCCAAGCTGGCGCTGGGAAAGACAGAGGCTGGCGTAGACCGAGGGTTATGAATGAGGGAGCAAGGAACTGAGCAGAAATAGAAAGGTCAGCTTCTCTGTAGGTCTCTAGAGCAGCACTGCTACAGTACAGCCCTCAGGCAGGTACATGTGCTGCTGCAGCCCTAATGCTGCCTAACATTCAGCTGGAGAAGTCTGAATCTCCAACTACCTACTTGGAGACTCCACTTGAAGTTCAACACCCTACTTAGAAAATCGTGAACTTGCAGAAATAAAGCATGCTAAAAATTAGGATAAGCATAGCCTAACATTCTTTTAGCTGTCGTTTTGTTCAGTATTTCTTTCAAGCTTTAGTTTTAGCTTTAGCTTTGAAATATTTTTTTAGAACAGGATCGTTTTTGTTTTAGATTTATCATTATTTTTTATATTAAGCTTTTAGTTTTTGTTTTTATTTTAGTTTTAGCTATAAATAGGCCCAGTTTCACAGACGGGGTTTAGACTAAGCAAGGATTAGGCCAAAGTTCAATTAGGACATTTAAGTAATTTTTATTACTTTTACATTTAGTCATACTACGGAGCAGCAGTAGCATACATTTGACAAGATTAGATGTTTGTCAGGGGTGCTCAGTATCTGCAAATCATTCGCCATCGTCCTATCAGTCACCTCTCCTTACTCTGTGTATGTGGTAATTCCATGTTCTGTAACAGGCTGCTAGCAAGCGGCTTACCACCTCCCTTTAGTTTAGCGGTTCTCAATTACAGTCCTCGCGTACCCCCGCTCTGCACATTTTGTACGTTTTTCTTATTGCTTCAGATGTTTGTACTATTCGACTGTAAGTGCCCTATGAAGTGGACATCACATCACAGGATATTCCACTATGATTCCAGTTCGATGCGAACGTATATATGTTCCATTCAAAGGGCATTGAAGTGTGCGAGACTGAATTTAAACAAAGGTATATTATGTCACACTTTGCCCTTGTCTAGTATGTTTCATACTTGTCTAGTATGTAGTATCTCTGTGTGAAGACGCTGCAGGCAGCGGCGAAGCGCAAATCCGTGAATGAAAGTTCCGAAGTGAAGTAAACTTCTTCGCATTTCCCCTGCTCAGGGAGTAGGGAGCAATGTACACTGTGTATGGACCATGTAATAACTTCAGGAGGCATGAGATCTGTTCAAGATTGCATTTATCTTCAACAGACCATGTCAATCGGAACACAGTTCATATACGGAGCTCACTTCTAACGAGCTGGTGTGTTAACAAAGAGAGACATGCAAAATATGCAGAGCGGGGGTACGCGAGGACTGGAATTGAGAATGAGAACCGCTGCTTTAGTGGCTCTGTAGAACGCTTTATTTGTTTCCTCTCTGCATACGAATTCACGCTTCGGGCACACCCCCTAACCCCACCCCCCGATGTCATCGTCCATCACGATGTTTCACTGTAGACATCGCCCGATGACAATTTGGTAGACATTGCCCAACCCTAGTGTGTGTGTGCATGTCTGTAAGCAGCGCATTAAAATAGAATGGTAATTAAAGGCTCTAATGCACACCAATACGTGTGTTTATTTTAGGAGCTAGATGACGTATTATTACCTGTGACGGTATAGTAGTGGTGTCCCAATTCTTAGGGGAATATTTTCAGCCCTACCTCTTGACACTCTGTTTCGAGGGACAAGGGGTAGGGGAAGGGGTATAAAATATAATTGGGATTGGGCTTAAGCCTTGTCTGTGAAACCGATAGAATTTTAGATTAAGTATTAGCTTAAGCGTAAGCTCAGTTTTAGTATTAATTATTTTTATATTAGTACGTTTTATGTTTCATTTTAGTTTTTGATTGTTGTAATTTATTTTTATTTAATTCCTTGCTGAATAAAAATATTAAAATGACTGATCCCAAACGTTTGAATGGCAGTTTAGTTTTTGCTTATTATTAGTTTTATATTTAGTCACATGATATTGGTGGCTGGGGGGATGTACAGTAAAGTCACATCTGAAGTCTAAGATATTGAGTAGGAATATCCTGCCTCCGGCTTAAGATGCAATTCAGCATATTTCTGAGCAGGTTCTCAAAACAACATAAACACTTTTTCTTTTGTCTCGCCATCCACAGTAATCTATGTCCACACCACTCTTCTAAAGCCAGACGTTCTCTCTGTCTCTCCATGGTGTCCTTGGGACTTTGGGGCCGAATTGATTTTTTATGCCATGTACCAGAGAGTAACCACATTAACATAATCTCCTTAGTGCCGGGTCCAGGGGGTTTCAGTTAGTTGTGTCTGCTTTATTGTTTCAAGTAATGTAATGGGTTTTCTTGTGTGTAATGTTGTTATCCATCTGAAAGGGTTGCCTTGTAAAATGAGAAAAGACAAAATGGTGTGTTAAGCGCATGCCATTAATTTTCATGTGAAGAATATCCTTGGGGGTTTAGTGACATAACAAAGACCTCATGTTGCAGCATGAGACATGTCATTTCAGTTTTAGATTAACTACAAAATGTACATTTCATATAAGTTTCAGTTTTAATGTAGTTTTGGAATTAATATTAGATTCATATTTAGCTGTCGTTATAGTAATAGATATAGTAATACATTAGTTTTAGATTGTTCTCTAGTTTTTAACTTTGTCTTTAAATTTAGTTTAAGCTTTAGTTTTAGATTTAACTATAGTTTGTTTTATTACATTTTAGCTTTAGCTTTAGAATTGGTTTTATTTTTAGTTGTAATTTTAGCTTTAGATTTAGGTTAAGTATTAGATTAATTACAAAATTTTGAGTTTTGGATGGATTTGTCCTTTAGATTCAATTTCAGGTTGAGCTTTAAATTGAATTGTTTAGATTTCAGCTTTAGTTTCAGAATTAGGATTAGTTTTATTTTTACCTGTAGTTTTAGCTTTAGGGTTTTTAGATTTAATTTCCATCTTCATTTGTTAATTTCATCTTTTATTATTTACTTAATCCTCTTTGTCCCAAGTGAGACACAAGGCCGCATTTCAGCTTTTAAACTAGTATTAATGTTTGTTTTAGATTTAGTTTCAGTTTTACGTTTGCCTTCATTCTAATGGTCAAATAGTAACGGATGATTGTGATTAAATGAACTCCTTATATGTTCCACAGCTGCTGTTGGAGCATTTGGAGTGTTTGGTTTCGAGGCATGAACGTTCCCTACGTATGACGGTGGTGAAACGTCAAGCCCAGTCTCCTTCGGGAGTCTCCAGTGAGGTGGAGGTCCTCAAAGCCCTTAAGTCCCTCTTTGAGCACCACAAAGCACTGGATGAGAAGGTAAACCCTGAGATTAACAACTGATGATGTTCCTGTAGATTTTTTTTATTGTTGAATTCACAGTGCATTGCAAAGATATAAATCTGCTAGTATAAATTAATATGTGACACATCAAGTGTACCACAGACCTGTTGATGTTTAACCCATATAATGCATATAGCCGACTGATCAATCTTAGTAACCAAAATAATATTATATAACAGTTTTCTCTGCTGATTTTTGGACAGTGAGGTGGAAGTACATTTATTAAACACAGCGACCCACTGTCCCACCTCTCCTTTCCTTCATCCAGTGGTGTTTTATTTATGGGTTAAGCTCTTGTGTGGCGGTTCATCCAGCTGTAATCCATTCTGCAGCCTTCTGCAGACAGTGTCATTTATAAGGCGTTAGGTAACAGACGGCAGGATATTGCTCATGATTTATGGGACCACAGTTTTAGTGACCAGTGACTGTCCAGTGATGAAGAACCGAACCCACTGAAATGATTCCAGTGATCAAACAGGTCACTAGAGAGGGTGATTAAAGACAATAAGACAAAGAACTATTAAATATAAGACCATTTTTATAAATTAGATACAAATTTATAGCTAACGTTTCATTTATTAATCATATAATGTTTGAGCAAATACCACATATGTTGTATGATATCATGGTCATTTATAATAAAACATTAAATATACGATTAAAACTACACTTGCAGTTTTTTAGAATTGTATTCTATTTTAATTCTACTTCCTTAAATTCTGCATTATGTTGCAACCGTAATTGAAATGTAATTCTAAAATCCATTCTCAGTTCAGTTCAGAGTAGAGCTCAGTATTTTTGTTTGTTTGTATGTTTCGTTCAGGTACGAGAGAGATTGCGGGTGTCACTAGAGAGGGTCTCTGCCTTGGAGGAAGAATTGGCCGCAACCAATCAGGAGGTGAGGCACACATGCTCTGATTTACGTAATTATACAACGATCTACACCCAAAAGGAGTTAAATATACTTCATAAACATGCTATATGTTTATTTGTTGCTATGGTGTGTTGTTTTTGCTTGATCTGATTAGTGTGAAATGCAACAGAGCAAATAGTACATTGTGTATTTTAGTGTTTATTCTAGTATTGACTGTCCAGATGGTGCAGTTCTAGCTGAAAGAGCTTCAAACTTCTCAACAAGAGCCAAATAACTTTTTTTTTTTTCTTTAAGAGATATGTAATTTTGAGATTGTGTGTACTACGTTTGACTGCACTGTGAGTAATGTCTCTGTTTCTGAATTAACACTCATCTGATCTTTTCGGGTCGTGAGAGGTCTGCCTCAGATCAAAGAGCCAGACAGATGGAGAGGTGAGAAGAAGTTAAAGCAGTTATTCAAAACAAGACATTGACTCAGTCCTAAGATAGATACATAGAGAGGTGGGTGGGGTATATCTGAAATAACATCTAAAGTCATACTGTATATAAAAACATGTAAAGATGCCACAAATCAAAACCAACAGAAAACATATTGATGAGAAGATTATTATTTACATCTCGCCAATATCGGATAGGTGATCAAACAAGAAAAAGATTTGCTTTAAATTCTGTTTCTAGGAAATGAAATAACATTTCAACAGGCTGCTTTTAAATTTCAACCAGCCCTTAAACCTGCCCAAGGTTACGTCCCTTGAAAATGTTTATTTATTAGAAGTAGTAGTCCTTCAAAACCTCATGCTCTTGGCTCATAGCTGTTCACTGATGTTATAAAAGGACATTCACACATCTTAGCGAATGGCAGAGAAAGTTGAACGCTCAGAATCCAGACTGGAGGAGCACAGATGTCACACTGCACTTTTTAAAGCTAAGTGCGTGCTTAAGATTATTTAAGATCTGTTAGGTCGGTGTAAGCAGTGTCTGAAATGTAGAAATTAAAGGCCGTACAGCTGAAACTACCTCTAAACAGTGGAAAAAAACAGACAATCTATTAAAGGTATAGTTCACCCAAAAATGAAAATTCTGTCGTTTCAAACCCGCAAGACCTTTGCATAGACTGCAATGCAACTGAAATAATCAAGGCCCAGAAAGGTAGTAAGGACATCATTAAAATAGTCCATGTGACATCAGTGGTTCAGCCTTAATTTTATAAAGCTACGAGAATACTTAAAGGCTATCTATCACATATTTTAGCGTTCTCAGTAATATGAGTGGTTCATTTCTGCATTTTATAACTGAACCATTTCTATTTCAAGTGTAGGTTAATATCTCCGGGTTAGAGGGAGCAAAATGTTGTTTTACACGACACATTTAGGTGAGTCGCAAAGATGAATCAGGTTTCTGTGAAGTAGTTGTCTCCTGTTTGAAACAAACCAGCAATTCAGGCACAGCCAGGCTCGTACTCGCTCGGCTTTGATGAGGACAAATGAACACATCAAAGCGGACATGCTCACTTTCATTGGGCCCCATTTCTCATTTACCTTCATTTACACGTTGACTCAATATTCCGGCTCTTTGTGGAGTCAGAAGGTGCGGGACTGTTTGATCTTCAGGCCTCGAAAAATGGCAGACAATTCCCTTTCTGAGTCTTCAAAAGCGCGAATCCCCTTAATTGCTGCCTCATTAAAGGAATGCGTGGCGAGTGGCGTTAAACCAAACAAAGGGAAGCGGATGTCTTTCTTATATCCATCCATCTATCCTGCTTCCTCTGAACTCACAGTGGACAGAGCGTCTCGACATGGGTGTGGAATAATCTCCCAATGCCCTTTAGCCTGGAGAGAACGTGTCTGTGTGTGTGTGTGTGTGTGTGTGTGTGTGTGTGTGTGTGTGTGTGTGTGTGTGACAGGGCTCATAAGTCAGATAACCTGCTTTAGAGATACTCCTTGAAGAATACTGTTATTTTATTAGGGAGCATATGCCAGTGGCCGCCACGGTCAGCAACTTCTGCTGCTATATTTGTATGCGCTGCAGTTTTACATTTATTGGGCTGTGGCAGTTTTGTGCTGGTCCAACTATACAGCATTTCATAAATTACATTATAGTGTAAGATAAAGTGGTGGTCAGTGTAGTAAAAAGTATACAGAGTTCATTGTTTTTATTTGATGTAAGTGTAAGTTTTGTATGCTGTCTAAGGGATATTTCACCCCAAAACGTTAAATTTAAATATTTCATAATTTACTCTCTCGGGCATAGGATTTACTTTCAAACTAGTGTCATTCAGAAATTGCTTGTAAATTTGCAAACAATTACAAAGAACTGGAAAGTAACAAATTTAATGAAACATAACATTTTAAAGTAGAAATGCTGAAATAGGATTTCATCTGTTTGTGGCCCACTGATGGTTAGGTTTAGTTGTGGGGTTAAGGTTGGAACTTCATACTTCCTCGTATATTTCCACACGAATTGGATCGTATAAATGCATACAAAATCACCACCTGGTAAAACCGTTGTTTTCTAATGAGATCAGGCTGATACAACACCAGTGGATGTGCATGTGTTATGTAACAATAAATGTGTAAGAAAAAAAATGTAGATTTTAAACTTGTTTTGGTCACACTTTATTTTAAGGTCCAATCCTTGCTATCAACAGACATTAACTATGGCTTTTGCTTCAATAAACTCCTAATTTGCTGCTCATTAACAGTTCAGTTTAGGTCTTGGGTAGGATTAGGGATGTAGAATATATTCATGCAGAATAGAAGTACTATTACAACAGCCAATATTTTAACAATAGGCATGCTAATAAGCAACTAGTTAATAGTGAGAATTGGTCACTATACTAAAGTGTTATCCTTTTTTTAACTATTGACTAAGAACGGGTCACATTTACACTTGATGTAATTGACACACTGAAGCCACCGCTTCTCATGTGATCTTCACAATGTGATTAAGTTGTGCTTTACAAAATGTTAAAAGTGCATTCATTTACAAGAACTTGTCTATAACTGACTTATGAAATCCTGTGAGATCACTTCAGGATGTTCATTCTGTCTCTGACATTTAATACTTCTAATCTTGTGACCGCAATGTGAAGTGTCATGTGAAACCCCTACAGAAACACTGTGATGACATGCCCTTAAATAGGTTGTACCCTATAATCAAATTGTATTTGTTCAAAAAAGGCATAATTTAGTATTTCATAATCATTTCCCACCTTCTCTCTCTCTCTAATAATGCTGCTGCTGTACCTTTAAGACTTCTTTGTGTAAATCCAGTATAGTCGGTGCTGGCGGATGTAACAAATTGTTGAGGTCGGTTGTTAAATGATCAGTTAGAGTCGCCTCTTTTCAACATTCCTGCTGCTCCTCAATAATTCCCGTCAGAACGAGAGCTACAATACAGCTTGCCCTTGATACTGAACATTTGCAATTAAAAATTAATGGAAAAGTGACTGTGCTTGCTGTTGATGTGCTACATGTATGAAACAAACACCTCTAAGCTGTCTAAGTTTGATTTATGATGCTTTTTCTGTATGCTTGTAGATTCAAGAGAATTATGCATGAATATCATACAAAAATTACTCGACATACACAACAGCATCCAGGAAAAATATGATTTGGTCTGCCCATCAAAACAATATGGTTATCAAATTTGAATATATATTTAAACAATCTTAAATACAAATAAAAAAGGTTTGGATGACATTGGAAATGTTTGTTGCTTCCCGGTGATACAAATAAAGTACAAGACCTGCTTAGTCTTTATGTGCACAAGGCAATAAAGTAGTGCTGGCAATATTTAATGTTGCTTATGAATATAACTTTTTTATGTTTTATTGGACCAGTAACATGTAAGTCAGGATGATAAATGTTTTTATTATGTCTTTACTGTTTGGTATATTATCAGGCATGGTATCCGATCAAACATCAAGTGATTTCAGTATTGCTGGGTTTTATTTGACATTAAATCTCTCTATATTGTGCTTTTGCAGATTGTGGCCTTAAGAGAGCAGAATGCCCATATTCAGAGGAAGGTGGCTTCGGGAGAAGGGGCCGAGGACTTGTTGGAGGGGACCGATGCTCAGAAATTACATGGCAAGGTGAGGGACCAGGCTTTAAACCGCCTCAGAGGGGTTAATGATCTCGACAGTCAGATTTTGTTTTATGAATGCTAAAAGTACACTAACATTCAAACGTTTGGGTTGGTAAGATTTTTGTTACAATAACATTTAAATAGCTGTATTTTATAGGGGTCATGTGATGTTGCTAAAAATAACACTATTTGGTGTAATGCAATGTGTTTATGTGGTTTAAGATTAAAAAAACAACTAATAATTTCCCCACATACTTTACATTATTGTTGCTCCTATTTATACACTTATTTTGTTACAATACAGTTTAAAATGGTTGCATTTTGTGATTTATTTTGATGTGCAATCAGCTTTAAGTCTAACAGGAAAGAAACTCCTGAAAATAGTTTTTGAACACCGACGTTTAAAATAAAATCAGTTAACCTTCTCTATACAGTCTACACACATGACTCATTCTGTCAGACTGTGATTGTAAATCACATTTAATGTGCCGTTAAACCAGTCATAGTGGCATCTTGCCTCACACTCCTGATGAAAAGAGAACAGGATGAGAGGAGAGCCGACCTCCTCTCGCTGTCACCGGTGGGCGTCATGTGTGGCATTAGATTGTGCTGGAATGGTGACAGTGATGGCAGGAACATGTGGCCTTGTAAAAGATAAAAGTTGGCACTTTGACAGTATATCTCAATTGGCCAAATGAATCTCCCATGATGATCGATAGATTCAGTAGCAGTACTGATGATATCCAGGGCCTCAGGCACTGATGCATGGGTCCAACTGAGAATCTAGAGGTCACTGGCTTTGTCTGTACGTAACAGACATATCTGGCCCTGTCAAATAGACAAAAAACACTGAAAATAAAGAGAGACAGTGAGAGGGAGTGAAAACAGTGAGAGTGAGTCATTATCAGGCCCTACAGCCGCTCCAGAATAAACCATGGCTATTCTTTGTCTTATCTTTCTCGTCTATTTACGATCACAGAACCTTCTTCTGGTGAAGTCGTGTCGATCTCTCGTGGCTTCACAGCTTTGACGGAGTAAATTCTGTCCTCTGCAAATTATTTTATCACCCTTCTGTCTGGGTGTCTGCACCATAAATTAAACAGGATGTAAAGTCTAATTTTAGTGCAGCATAAGACGTGTCAAGATTTAGTGTGAATATGTGACAAAAATCTTTATTTTAGGCATGGCAGAGGAAAGATCTGCTGAGCCTCTGTTTCATACGCTGAGAAAGCAATTAGACTGAACAGACACAAATGTGCATGCTGGGAATTCAACAGTCCAAATAAAGAGCATTGTGCTAAATTACAGTTTCAGTGAATGAATGAAAGAAGTAGCTGAAAACATTAAACCCTGGAACTAGTGTAATATATTAATTATAGGTTTTTGTGCCATATTTATATTTGTTTAGTATAAATTACTATATCAGTTTGATTTTCCATTTAATTGTCAATTAATTATATGATTACTGGACATATTTACTTGGTTTTATACTTGTACAGTACAAATATTTCTTATGAAGTATGTAGTACTTAAACTAAACAACAATTCAATTCAAGATTATTTGTATAGCGCTTTTCACAATACAATCGTTGCTACAATAGATTTATATTAGAGGTGGGCATAGATTAATTTTTTTAATCTAGATTAATCTAGATTAATTTTGGCTCCAAATGGCTCATTTGAATTCTGCCGAAGGCATTCAGAATATGTGTGCTACCCAAATAATGACTAAAAGTAAGTCTTTGAGAACGGGTTTCTCAAGCCAGGTGGCGCATTAGACCAGGGGCTCATCTCCTGTTTCCAAAATGCATCACAAACTTTAATCTCTTCCCGTCCCAATCCCACGAAAAAACTGGAGGAAAATCCCGTTCCACTCCCGGAAGAATGACTCCCATTCCCTCCCACTCCCGTGTTTTTGTTTTTTTTTGCCGATAACTGTCAATTACAGTAAAAATATAGTACAGATCACAGCGTGCCCACCTTATTAGTTGAATAAAAACCCAAAATGTCGTTTTTTGTTATTATATTGAACTGAAAGCCATCTTATGCACAGTGTTGCACAGATTAAATTTCATGTAAATCATCCATGCTAACACACGTCTTCTATTTTTTTTTTTTGACATTTCACTCTCTATAGATATATTTTTCTATGTACTGTATTTTTAGATATATTCGAGTTTCGAAGTTTCTCGCTCAAGTTCACATGAGACCTAAAGCGCATCCTGTTTGCTTAAAAGCGCAACGTTTCGTTGTTATTCTGAGTGCACACAAATAAACGTAGAGTCTTTACAGATTCGAAAGATGTATTAGGCTACTTTTATCTGTATGACCAAAAATGACGGAGATTTTAAGAGCAAGTGGCGCACGAGCCTGTCCTGCAGCAAGCAGCTTCCACACAAACACTTCAATAGCGCACATTTCTCTAGGTTAACATCATATTGAGCGGCCATGTAAAGTTGCTACTACATACATCTTTCAGATGAAAAGCCATATTTGAGGTTGATGAATGATAGGTGAGCGTTTGGATGTCCTGCCCGATTGTATTACCACATAGACCAGCCGTTAACAATCTGTCCATCACGGACTGCGAGCCTGGGGTATTCAACTAAACTGTACAGAGGTCCAGTTAGAGAACATTTCTTGAAGCAAAGGTCCGGAAAATCATAATGTCTTACTATTTAGTGTGATAGCTTATATATTTTATAGCTTTTATATATTTATAAGTAGCCTAGTTGTTGTTTCAGCATCTGCATGTAATAAATACCTGCCTAATCAAATTAATTCAGAACAATTCAAAAACTTGTTGACAATATTTATTGTCATGTTACATAGAACTGAACATATATGTATGACTGTAGATATGTATGTTTTTTCATTAACAAAATAAAAGTAGGGCTGCATTTCAAAATAAGAGAAAATAAATAAAATGTGAAAATTGTGTATGTTCAAATAAAGTGCTTAACTTCAGACAAATAAAATAAAGGGAGGAAAAGCTTGAATTTCTCCTTTTCTGTTTTATATCTTGACTCAACAATCGCAACCAATTTACAAATAATTAATTTCAACACATCTTAACAATTGAACGGTTTGAGAATATCACCGGTTTCTACTGCTCTTATATCCCACTCCTCCGCTTTTGGAGAACGCATTTGTTACTTATTTTATCTCCCTTTCTCCGTCTTACTCGCCTGTTTCTCATCTTTCTCCTTTTGTTTTCTACATGTATCGCTATCTTTCTTTTTCTTTCTATCGTCTTTTCATGTGTTACTAGCCGCGAACTCTCTCATCTGTCTGCACTCTGTCGAGTTGCAATGTTTACCAGACTTGATTGGCTGAGCGGTATCACGTGATGGCTTAACTCGCATGCAATTGGTCTGTGCGTTTCCACTACACTACAGTAAAGACAAAAGCTGCGCCGGTTGAAATAGAAGCGCCCCGTCAGGTTTTACATCATAACCTTATATTTTTGGCTGTAGGTCCGGGTCCGTGTGGGACGGCTTTTGGGTCCGGACCCGGACCGCGGTCCGCCTGTTAGTGACCTATAGGGCTGGGCGATATGGCCCAAAAAATTATCACGATAATTATTTTCATATCAGTCGATATCGATAATTATCACGATAAATGTCAAATCTTTATTTCTTTCAAGTTTAAAGCCAGATGTTTGCTCCAAAGTGAAAGTTTTAGAAACCAGACCATTAATTTTCCTTAACACAATAATTATCTAAATAGATATGTATTTCTTAGTTTCTGCATGTTCTAATGAGTTGATATTGTTTCAAAATCAAGAAACCGGTTTGGGTTGCCTCATAATATGAATGATAATAATATCACTTTTTTGTCTCTTAAAAATACACATTTGATCGTAGCTTGAGTTAGGATGCACATGTTTGTTCATTATCAAAATCAGTAACATCTTTACATCAGTAACATCTGTAGCAACCTCAGTTTTATATGGTATAATGTATTCTGACCAAGTTTTTATTTTTATTAAGCATTGGTCTCCTATAGTAGCATACATTTAAATAATGATAAACAGTTAAAACCACACATATAGCACCTCAATAACATGGTCAAAATATAACTAAATGGTTTTTAAGTAGTCTATTTGTATGAAAGACAGTAGTCTAAAACCATTCAGTATAAATGTACACATGCTATAGCTGCCTTAACCACACATACTTACTATAATTATATACCATTACTCCTGTAATAATATTAAATGTGAATATCCCACATTTCTGCCACAATACCATAGTGCAGTGAATGTTACTACAGTAAATCCATGGTAAATAATGGCGATGTGCATATTGAAAAGCCTTCTGACTGTCTCGTTGCACAGTGTTTCTCATGTTCGGCTTGTGTTCTCACAGTAGGCGTGTTCGACTTTCGCGGTACTTTGATGTCTTACACTGACCATTCTGTGCAGCGCCGCTTTAAGTCGAACACGCCTACTGACTGGATCTCACAGCACTGCTTAGTGATCACGTGACCGAGTAAACGCATCTGCTCTAGTGAGCTCGTGCCGCGCGGCAGTTTGAACTGTGATCCGAGCGGATAAACGGTCCGTGTGGCGCGATTCAAATGAGTCACGTGGTTTCGTTCCGCTTTTGGCGCATAAACATTATATCGAAAATTTTTCGAACTTTTCATATCGTTTTAGAGGAAAATTATATTGCGATAATTATCGTTATCAAATTATCGCCCAGCCCTAGTGACCTATGCTCTAGTTCGAAGACTCGTTCTCGCCCCCTACAGTGCAATTCGGCTAGGTATACATCCGCGCTAAAATATCAGGGTGAAAGTCATCATAGCTTGCGTAGTATAGACCCAGCTCCCAACCCAACTTTGAGAATAGATTAACGGCGATATTTTTTTTATCGCCGATAAGAGTCTCACGTTAACGCAGCACGTTAATGCCGATAACGGCCCACCACCAATTGATATATTGCATAAACTTAATATATTTAACATTTGGTTAATTCTCTATACTGTCTGAGGGGTTGGCATCATCTCTTCTAAGGTGTTTGGTCATCTCAGATCATTTAAGGGTTGGATCCAGTGAGAAAAATGAGAAGTAGAGCCTGGGAAAATAGCTCAAATAAAATTAGTTTTCAGTTTTTTATTTCACTTAAAGGAGTCCTATTATGCCCCTTTTTATAATATGTAATATAAGTGTCCCCAGAATGTGTCTGTGACGTTTCAGCTCTTGCCCTTGAGCAAGTCACTGAACCCTCAACTGCTCCCCGGGCGCCGCAGCTTAAATGGCTGCCCACTGCTCCGGGTGTGTGTTCACGGTGTGTGTGTGTGTGTTCACTGCTGTGTGCGTGCCCATTGGATGGGTTAAATGCAGAAAAAGAATTCCGAGTATGGGTCACCATACTTGGTCACGTCACACTTAAATGCAAATGAGGATAGGGCTTAGAGACTTTACACAGCTCGTTGCTCACATACTCTGCTAAAAAACATCTGTTTGATTTTGATTACGATGTCTACTGCGCTGAAATCATGCGTTTTAAACCATATTAGTTTAAACTTCGGTTATATGGTTTTCTGAGCGCACACATCTGAAGCACTCGCACAGAAAGCGGCTGTCACACGCCATGTGAGTATTAAACCAAGTTCTCTTTTATTGCGCTTAAACTGTCAAATATACACAAGTTTATATCTGTCAAGCTAAACAGCTGGGAAAGAAATGGCATGTTTATATTAGATCTGTGGCAGCAGTGTAATATACAGCAAATACATCAATAAATCCACTGCTCTCTTGTTTCCTCTGAGGCTGGGACTCTAAATAGTGTTCTGTTCTCATTAGCGCAGAACAGTTACCATGCTTTGCTCAAACTTTCGCCATGGAGTTAAAACTAGACTCTGTTGTGGCTTGTGAAAACACAATGGTGGCACCGTGGGTGGAAACTTGCAGATTAAGGGGCGGTAATATTATAATAAGATCCCCTTTCTATGTCACGGGGAGCAAAATCTGAGCGGCTTGTTTTTTCCACAAGTTTGCAGAAAAAGACTTTCCAAAGAAAACCAAAAAATTACTGGGTTGTTCTTTTTTGTTTTCTGTGTTGGTAGATGCACCGGAGACCCGAATATAGCACTTAAACATGGAAAAAGTTACAGTTTTACTGAATTAACAAACAGTTAATTCTGTTTAAACATGGTTATTTAATCTGTTTAATCCATCTCACTGCATGTTTTCACTTTGCATGTGTTTGGGCTGCAGCGGTTGTCTAACGGGTCGATGGAGTCGGGGGACGAGGCCAGTCAGGTGGTGGAGCTGCAGGAGCTGCTGGAGAAACAAAACTACGAGCTGGCGCAGATGAAGGAGCGCATGTCCTCGCTGTCCTCCCGTGTGTCCGAGGTGGAGCAGGAGCTGGAGACGGCTCGAAAAGACCTCATCAAGAGCGACGATATGAATAACAAGTACCAGAGAGATATTAAAGAGGTGCAGTATAGGTGTATGTCAAGCCTCTGTCTCAAAACACATATAAATTAGGCTGTGTCTGAAACCTCATCAGACAATAGTTTACATCCTTTCAACTCAAATGCAGTTTTCTTAAAAGGTTCCTTCTTTCAAAATGTAGTCCATTGCAACACCGACTGACCAGGTAGCAAAGCAGCTGCCTTCGGTTTCAGACACAGCCTTGTCATATTGATCAGCTGGACAGATTCTGGGAAATGTCTGTTGGATTTGAGATACAGCTATTGATGGAGAGAGGTTGTGGGAGCCCGGAGCAGTGAGTGTGTGTGTGTGTGTGTGTGTGCTTCTGTGCCCGAATGTGTGTGTTTGCTTGTGTTCATATTTGTCCTCAAGCCTGTGTGTAATTATAGGGCAGGATTTTTGATTGACAGCAGACTATTACACCTGCAGGCTCCATCTTAGGTGTGTGTCTGAGAGCCACTAATCAACAGTCTGCCAATATATTTGTGTGTGTGTGTGTGTGTGTGTGTGTGTGTACAGGCTATGTGTCAGAAAGAAGACATGGAGGAACGGATCGTGACTCTTGAGAAGCGTTATCTCAGTGTCCAGAGAGAGTCCACATCACTACATGACATCACAGACAAGCTGGAAAACGAACTGGTCAATAAGGAGGCGTTCCTCAGACAGGTCAGGCTCTGGTCAGACCTGGTCAGATATTCCAATTTCATTTTCTGTTCTGAATTATTTCAAATAACTTTGATATACTGCAATTATGTGACTGCGTAGTCCACAGATGTTTGGAACTTGACAACTGACAAACAGGCATAACGTTCATAATTGAAGATTCTTTTCTGCTGATATCACGGTCAACATGACACCGTTTCATATCCTGCCAAATGATCCACCAGGATTTCTGAGAAAGTGCTTAGAGATGTGAAGAAAAAACATGTTCTGAACATATTACGGAGACATAATGAAAGTGCATGACAAAATTAAGACATTTTTGTCAACCATCGATTAACCATTTAAATTAATACTTCAGCTGGAAAATTACATTCTGCCAGTATTTATAAATATTCTGCCAAACTTGTCGTTCCTTGTCAAATGAAACTAATTAAAAACTTACCCGACTCAGATTTTTGGTTTTGTTAATACACAAATAAGCCACAATATAATGAGAGTAATGCAGTGTTTTGGAGAGAGGGGTCAAAATGACAATTTCACCTGAGATTTGGAGCCAAATTACAGCGGTGTCAAAATGACTTTAGAAAAGTGCCTTTAGTAAAATCGCATCCTAAATAAAAGTTTTTGCTTACATAATAAATATACACAGTACACATACATATATATTATGTATTACAATATATTGCTTACATATATTATTAATCGTTTGACAGCACTACAAAAAATTAAATTATTTTGAAAATATTTACACATTTATATATTCTTATATTTTATATTATATATAAATATATATTTATATATAAACATAAATTTGTCTTAAATATATACATGCATGTGTGTGTATTTATATATCCATAATAAATATACACAGTACACAAACATATATTATGTAAGCCAAAACTTTGATTTTGGATGCGATTAATCGCAATTAATAGTTTGACAGCACTAATTTATAAATATACATAATAAAAACACGCATATATTATCTAAACAAAAGATTTTATTTGGGATGCAATTAATCGTTTGACAGCACTCATTTTTTATTAGTAAATTGGTCTATTAGTCAAATCTGTTGACGTTAGTGATCTTTCTTGCATTATATGCCAATGGTGACAGTTAAAAAAGGAGAAAAAAAAACACTTCCTGTTTTTTGTTTTTTAAGTTTGAATGGCTAAACTTACATTAACATTTATTTAATTAGCAGATGCTTTTATCCAAAGTGACTTACAAAGGAGGAATATTTAGCTGATCATTTTTTACTTAAATATTTTACTTTACTTTTTAGAAAGCCAAAGCTGAGGAACAAATAGAAATGCAAATGAAACTAGAAATTTAGTTTCCTCTGTCAAAACAATTCCATAGAACATACCTGAGTGTCATAAATATTCCTTGTCCAATGTTTCACTTTTTATATAAACAGTACCAAAACAACACTGATATGTAAAAGAGCAGCGAGGATATTCTACAAAATAATGATTTATTTGTTTATCTTTCATTTTGTTCTTATTTAGTAACAAATTAAGTAATTTGTAGATTTTATTTTATTTGTGCTTTTTTGAGTTAAAGAAACCTATTTGTAGAAATGTTTGTGTATACGGTAAGTGAAATGACACGGGTAGTGGCAAGCTTCAGCGTGCATTTATCACCCTCTAATGAGAGTTTAATTGTTCCAAGAACAGGCAAAAATAGGCAGTTATGTAATTTTGTTTGTTTGGGCACAGTGAAAGCAGCCTCAATGACCCACTTGTTGCCGTGGAAGCTGGACTGTCCTATGGTGTCTGCTATATGAGGATAAACTCTCTGATCAGACACTTTGTGTGTGTGTGTGTGTGTGTGTGTGTATTTTTCCTCCCACAGATGGAGGAGAAGAACAGGCAGTTACAGGAGCGGCTGGAGTTGGCGGAACAGAAGCTCCAGCAGACCATGAGGAAAGCTGAGACTCTGCCTGAAGTCGAGGCTGAGCTAGCACAGAGGATCACAGCTCTCACTAAGGTACTGTACTGGATACCACACACACACACATTCGATGTGCATTTAATGCAAACCAGTGTTGTTGAAATCCTTAACTTAATGTTCATTTGCTTTGAAATTAACAAGAAGTAAAGTGAAAAAATATCTGGGAACACTTGAGTGATAACTCAAATGAACTGATTTACTGAAGTGAATCATCAGAACAAACGATTCACACAAATGAATCAGCCAAACGTATTACTTCAGAGAGAGACATCAAACGGCAATCCATGTTGGGCTCAACTATTCAGGCTAGGGGTCAAGGGCCTTTTTTGAGGTGGTTTCTCTTATTGACCACTGCACATTAAGGTGCTCTAAACATTCTTGGTTTAGTTGGGGCAAAGCATTACATTGCACTCAGTGTACATTTATTATGTGCATTGATCAGCATAAAAACTTCCAAATCTTGAGTCGCAGTAGAATGAAATGATCTCTTTCAGACTTATGTAGTGTAGATCTGAATGATTCAAAGGTAATATTGATTACATTTATTGTCCCCCAAGAGGGAAATTATTTTCCACAGCATTGCACTTATTTGACATGCACAACATAACAAACATTATAAAATTGTATTATATATACACACACATACAAAAAAACAGTTAAGATAACTTCAGCGATGTCTATTGTTGAGATACATATGATCAAACACATCAGTATATGTTTTGTCTGGTATGTGTTAACAAATTGTACATGACTCATTTTCACCAAGCACAGAATAATTACATCATTTTGTGAAATTTTTTATTTCCTGTGATTCCTTCCCATAATACTTACCATATGTAAACGTGATATAAAGAAATGAAAATAATAATATCTCTTTCATTATAAATGTATTATATTAGTAATATTATTAACTTGAAAAGAATTTGCATTACAATTTTTTTTTTATTTCATTATAATATTAGCTATCTAAATATCTTGTTAAAATAGCATTATTTTTCAAATCCTATTTTTTATAAAATTGTTATATTATATAACGATCTTGACAGAAAAGATAAAAAAATATTTATTTATAAAATTATGTTGGTTATAATTAACTTTATTAAACAAAAATCATAATTTTTGTATTCGTTATTTAAAAATGCTATATTTGCTATATAATTTTCTTGTTGAAAAAAACATTTACATTTTGTATTTGTTATAAAACACTTTATAAAAATTGCCTTTTTATTCTTTATAAAATTATTTGTTATATAATATATTTAATATAGTATAATTTATATAACTATCATTCCTGTGTGCTACTTTTCCCCTTCCTTAAAGGGGTCATCGGATGCCCATTTTCCACAAGTTGATATGATTATTTAGGGTCTAAATGAAAACGCACTTTGGTTAAAATTTAAAACACCTTGTCAAAAACAGCTGATTTGAGAAAGGAGATAAAAAGTACACTGGGTGGATTTTTATCATTATAGGATGAATGTGTACTCACACTTCCAACAGACATGTTCAAACTATTTTGCATTCGATGACCCCTTTAAAAAAACACCCAACATTTTCATTAAATGGAACGATTCCAACTTTAAGCCCAAATGAGAGGTGAGAAGTTGGCAGGTGATTTCTCACAGTGACCACTGCTCCTGAAAGGGTTAAAGAAAAAGTAAAAGACAGAAATGGCACTTGTTCCTTCTTTAAAACGAGCTGTTAACAAACTCTACTGTGGAAACATGGACAGATATGCTGTTCGTTATTAACATTGTGTGGCATTTTTCTGTATTGTGTGGTTTGGTAGTCTGATATGGATACTAAACTCCAGGACATGAACTGCAGTCTGAGGAAGGTGGGGCTGAAAGCTTCTCTCTCTCTCTCTCTCTCTCTTCACTCTGTCTGACTATGGGTCTGTTCACTGCCGGTGTATTTCAGCTGCATGTGATGCTCAGCTGGGATTTTCTTCGCTTTAATGAGTTGCTGACGTACTTGGTTCTTTCTGTTCACCCAGGAGAGAACAGAAGCTTAAGGAAATACACACTCCTTCTCTTTCCCTGTCTGCTCAACCATGTCTGTGGTGTTTGGTGTGATGGCACTTTATAAACTAAATTTACAATAAATCTAGATTATTTTCCAGCCAACATCATAGTCAAGGTTCAAGGGTCTTTTCTCTGCTGTTTCAGCTAATTTGTGGCTTTACATTTTCTCATCTGACAAAATACAGTGTGTGTTTGTTGTTCAGGCGGAGGAGAGACACGGCAGTATCGAGGAGCGGATGAGACATTTAGAGGGACAGCTGGAGGAAAAGAACCAGGAACTGCTCAGGGTCAACATCTCTTTATATCATTAAAGAATCCACACTCCATATTATATATTATAATCACATATATTATTATGTGCTCAATCTCCACACACACAAAAATGTTTTATGTAGTTTGTAAATCAAATGTTGTTTCCTCAGGCTCGACAGAGAGAGATGATGAATGAGGAACACAACAAGCGTCTGTCAGACACCGTGGACAGACTCTTGACCGAGTCAAATGAACGTTTACAGCTTCACCTGAAAGAGAGAATGGCCGCTCTTGAGGATAAGGTGAGAGAAGATCTAACCATCATGGCAGATGTCTTCCGATAATGTTGATCACTCACACGGTTTCCTTTGCTTCTCTTTCAGAATGTGTTAATACAAGACTCTGAGAACTACAGGAAACAGTTAGAAGACTACATACAGGAAAAGGTTATTCGTTTTTATTTCCTGAAAACTAGCTCGATGGAACAAATTGTGATGCAATGCTTTGCTATCCATTCTGAGTAAAATGAAACTTTAATGTACTTTGCGGTTGTAGTCTCATCTCTCGGAGGAGATCGAGAAACTGAGATCTGAACTGGATCAGTACCGATTGAGGGCCGGATCCCTTACAGAGCCCACGCTGTCACGGTGAGACAAAGAGCATGAAGAACTCAGAACCGTCCATTTACAATAAACAACAGCTCTGTTTCAAAAACCCAGCAAGCTCAACAGAATTTTAAGGCATCATAGGCATGCGCTCAACACGAAGCCCGTTCCAAATACAGTAGCTGGCAGCAGCAGTGCATGTATCCATTCTGGAGGAGGCAATCCATGGAGACATTGCTATGAGATCACTCCGACAATCATATTCATTTTCTCCATTGGGGGATTGATTTTCAACAATTGATCACCTTTTAAAAACAGACCTACTGTGAGCTCTGGGGTTGTTAATTGGCGGTTTATGTTTTTGCTGAAGCCATCAGTCCACATTATTTCAATTTTTGTAATAATCATGTTTAACAATGGAATTACAGGTGAAAAACTGTTATTCTTTAAAAAAAATCCACCAATCAAAGCAGACTTTGCAATATATCTCAAATGTTCGGCTGTTTTAAATATAATCAATAACTTTTATATTTCATCATCGTTTTTAATTTAATTGTAATTGGCAATGCTTCATGGAATTTTTCCAGATCAGTCATTGATCTGATCAAGTTACCATTTCAATGCAGTGTTTATCAAATGACTTGAGTCTTACGTGCGTCGATTCTTCTTCGTGGTTCACTTCGTGTACTTTCATTCCATTAAAGCGTAGTAGTGATGAGTTTTGCAAGTGAAGTTTATAGTTACCAATGTAACTTACCAGTTAGAATGGAAACAAAATGTCATTTTAGATTTGAAAAGTTTATCACGGTCTAAATTCTAGATAACAGATTGTGGTCTTGATTTTAGGTCTCATCTGGATGCATCCGGAGATCTGCGTTTCTCTCTGGGGTCTCTTGCCGAGACACAATCGGACCACTATCGCTCCACCAAGGTGATTCGCAGGCCCAGGAGAGGACGCGTGGGGCTACGTAGGGACGAACAGAAGGTAGGATCTCATCACCTATTGTTTTTGAGCTTTGTGCTGAACCTCACTCCTTGTGTTTCTCTCTCGTCTTGTTGCAGGCTAAGTCTCTGGGAGAGCAAGAATGGCGCTCTCAGCAACTTGGCATTCTGGGCGGCCACCCGTTCGAGAGCGACACGGAGATGTCGGATATTGATGACGACGACCGAGAGACTCTTTTCAGTTCGATGGATCTACTGTCTCCTGGAGGACATTCAGATGCTCAGACTCTGGCAATGATGTTGCAAGAACAACTGGATGCCATCAATAAAGAGATCCGGTCAGTTTGCAGATTGTGACCACAGGCTTAAATCGCGTTACCTTAATGGTCTACCCAGAGATGGGCTACATTCAGATTGCTTTAATGTCTGTAATGCAATCCATCTGTAAAGCAAGGAAAGGACATTATATTTCTTAGATTTATCACCTCAAGAGGTGATAAAAAAACATCAAGGGGCTTAAGATCGACCCTTGAGCACACCTTATTTAGCATTATTAGGTTTGACAGATGTTCATTTACACCAACAAAGGTAGGATCTGAAGCAGGCTGTCACCTGTCCAAAAATGGCAACACAATTTTCAATTCTGTCCAAAAGAAAGTGAAATATATCAAATACAGGCCTAGCAGAGAAATAAAACCCTAGTGGCATAAAAAAGTAAGACATTTGTTACTCTAAGTATGATTTTTTTCTCCATTTTGACTAGATCGGTTGTTTCTGTCTTGTCATTCACTCATTCTCCTGTAAATGTATACATCTGATCTTTGCCAGGTTTTTTTTTGTTGTTGTTGCTTGTAGCAGATAATAAATAAATAAAAAATCCTAGAAAGTTCCTTGACTATTATCTTAGTAGGTTTGTTTAGAACACGAATTGAATGTGTCTCTTGCTTCTTAGAAGCATATATTTATCATTCAAGTTTCCCTACATAACCTACATATAACCTTTTATTCCCTAGCTCATCCCTTAACTAATTGTTTGACGTTTTAAGTGTCACATTTATTTGAATTTCTACATCTCTACAGGGACTCAGAATCAGGATTCTGCCGTACACAAGTCCTAGAAAGAAGTAAAAATAATAAAAGGCACTGCAGAAAGAAGACTTGTGCCTTCAGGCTGCATATATGCTGATTTAAATATCAGCCAGAGCTCAAGGTTTCTCCTGTAGGCTGTTCACACAGTGCATAAGGTGGAGGCTGATTTGACACTTGAGAACTTGAGGCGTGACTGCAGTAGTTATTGAACAAGAGCGATTGACTTAAAGGTTTCCTTGTGGACATGGAAACCCTTCACTCCATGTGGACATTTCTGCTGTTCCTGATCTCCATAATTTCTGAGATTGGCACATGCATACTCTATATACTGTATCTCCTTAATAGCACAACACTATCACCTGTCTGGCTGGACATGTGTCCTGCATGTAGATTGACTTTCCCATATTGGTCAAACTGGGTTTGAACCAGCAGCCCTTGCACTTATAGCTAAAGACAGGAATACACTACACATGTTTTCAAATATGAACGCAAGATATCATACATTTACTGACTTTTTAAACAGTCATAAAATGCGTAAACTTCTCCAGACTGTAAATCGGGGCAAAAGTGGAGTAGTGCACTCCAGCCTTAAGGCTGTCAAAAGCAAATGTATGACTTCAAATCAAGTACTAATAAATAAACCATCCCGGCCCTTTGTATTTTGAGATCTAATTTTTATTTGTCCAATTCAGTGGAAATGTGTGATTAATATTTGAAGAGGCCAGAACAGACGAAGAGTCTTTCTTCTTTTTATGGAACTTTAGTAGGATTTTATTTGGAGTTATTTCAAAGGTTATTTTAAATTCGCTGAGAGCCACTCATTGCAGACAAGTTAGTTTTTTTATATAGTTCTCTGTTCAGTTATTTCCCACATTTATTTTTGGTCAGAAGCTCCCTTTATGTAAGTTTCATCAAAATACAAAAAAAGCAGCTTATATAAAAATGTGCAACCTCATATACAACTTACCTTGTGTTTAACACGATTACCTGTGTACAAATACTGCTCACTAGGCTATTAAACTGTGCCTCTAATGTCTGCTGGGTGCTTTGATTACAATAGGAAGAAAGATGGTTCCCCAGTGTGTAGTTTATTTCTCTCCCCAGCCGTGGTCCACTTTTGATAAAGCACCAGCTTTGGTCTTTGTGCTTTTGGGCTGGAAGACTTTTGGGCTGTTGTATGTCTTACAACAAACTGTAAACATGTTAAATGCTTGACAAATGGCCAATGTTTAATTGTTTGCAGCCTGCTCGATGGTTGCTTTAAAAGATATTCAATAATCCAAGGCCATGAAAACCATCCACTACAAGAGCTGTCGAATGTTTCAGCAGTAAAGTGCTGTTTGCGATTCTTGAGCATTATCAGTCGTGTCCTCGAGCATTCTCTGAACAAACTGCATCAGTCTTTGGCCAGTGAAGCACAAGATTTCATTATTTCTCTGTTTCTCTGAGATTATTATTGCATTTTGTTATCATTTTTCTATGTTGAAGATAAATTGCGGAGAACATTAATTTTTATAAACAGTTTGTAGGTTGATTCCCCTGAAGAGTGTGAATGCTTGACTTTACTCTGTTTATTTGAACAATTGGAGAGTTCAACAGTTTTATCTGGATTTTGCTTTGCTTTTTCACAAGTTAGTTTTTTTTTGTTGCTAAATAGATACAAGCTCACAGAAAGGTCTGGTTCTTGAGAAGATCCCATAGCATCAATATGCTACTTTTATGCTTTCTTTTAATATATTGATAGATTTACACTACAATATATACAAAAATTTTAGGGTTTTGTTTGAAATATCTATTTTAGAAATGACCTTTGTTAGATGTCAGGTATTACAATTTAAAGAAATATTTACATGAAACTTGGCCAATTTTCTACTTTTTTCGATATAGTAGCTTTAAAGCAAGGCTGTCTAAAACCGTGCCTGAAGCCATAGCCCCATGTCACAAAGGCAGTATGTAGATTCTCTGAGCCCCCCCGAGAGCATCAGTCTCCACAGACTTAATGCATTTCCTATTGAATATTTCCGCCTCATAACTGAATAATCGAGTCATCAGGACCATGCCATTTTATCTCTTTGGATACATACAAGATATTTGTATCTCCATACTCCTTGTGGAGACTGGCATCTTAAAACACACAGTGCAGCATATCACAGCTAAAAAAACAAAACTACAATCTCGCTTCACAAACCTGACACCTGTGCTTAGGCTGAAAAAAAGAGCATTCAGAAAAGATAGCATTCAGATTTTCTGATGAACAACACTGTGGCTGCTTTTTATGTTCATATTATTGTTCTATTTTTCATTTTGTACCATCAATTGTAGTCAAGGCTAATTAGTTGTTTCAGCTGCATTGTTTTTAGTCCTGTTGCCAACATTAATTACACCTTTTCACCCAGCAAGCTCAGCACTCCAGTAATGTTGTAAATCAAAATGCTATTAGCTCATTATGATACACAGTAATTTCTGACTCTAAACTCTTCCCCTTGTTACTCCAGGCTGATCCAAGAAGAGAAGGAGTCGACAGAACTGAGGGCAGAGGAAATCGAGAACCGCGTGGCCAGTGTGAGCCTGGAGGGGCTGAACCTGGCGCGGATGCACTATCCCGGAGCCTCCATCACTGCCTCGGCTACAGCATCCTCCCTTACCTCCTCCTCCCCTCCCAGCGGACACTCCACCCCCAAACTCACCCCGCGCAGCCCCGCCCACGACATGGAGCGCATGGGTGTCATGACACTGGTATACGAGTCCATCCGTATCTCTGTCCATATCTTCATATCAAGATTTACAGTACATTTTCTTTGATATTTTAATATATTAACAGGTCTGACCATATAGGGAGTAAAATGGTCATTGAAATTCAAATATTATTATAATTTTTGGATTGGTTGGTTGGTTAGAAAAAAATATGTAAATGACCCTTTAAACTATTGTTTTAATTCACGGCACATAACTGTAACATTTTGGGCTTTACAAAATCCTTTTTTCATGCAAATTGTACTGCTTTTTAAGTCACAAATGACACGGTGTGATGTCTCTCAATCAAATGCTGTAATACAGCTTTCCTGGTCATTTCTCTGCAGTTTCTGCATCACGCTGCGTTGCTTTGAATGCCGCATGACTATACAGAATCCATTAACCTGTTAACATATTTTGTTTTTTTGTTCTGCAGCCCAGTGACTTGCGGAAACACAGGAGAAAGGTACTTAACATGCGGTCTCTTCACAAAAGAACTGGCTGTATTTGGCATGATTATTATTTATGCAGCATAGAGGACACCGGGGTTGGGGGAAAATCTGAAGAAAAAAATAAATCAATTTCAATTCATGAGATGGAACTGAATTGGCTACAGTCCAAAAGGGTGAATGGAATGAATAAAATATAAGAAAATTCAATGAGGTTTATGCTTAAGTTTTTCTTGTCCCACTGGCAAATTTACGTCATTCTCTGAAAACAGTTCTTAGTGTTACCTTTTTTCTCATTAAGCACATTTATATTGTTTTAAACATGTTTAGATATTTGTACAGGTTAAAATACATCAATGCCTAGGATTATTTGTTATTAAGATAAATAAGTATTGGTAAATAATATTTACATAAAAAATATATATTGAAGTCTAGCACTGTATGTGCAAAAAACACACCTGGAATGTCTCAAAATATCTAAAAGGTCTTACATTTTTGGATCGACATGAGGGTTATTAAATGAGAGTATTTTCATTTTGGGTGAACTGTCCCTTTAATTCAAATTCCCTCTGTCACAGATCGCAGCGGTGGACGAGGACGGTCGAGAGGACAAGGCCACCATCAAATGCGAGACCTCGCCCCTCCACACCTCGCCAAGTCCGCATGACCCACACGCTGCCTGCTTCTTCGCACAATGACGCACGGTGAGACGGCAAAAAGACAGCAGCCAGACACATCCTGCGTACAAACATAACCTGACTTTCCCGCTGTTAATCTGTTTGTCTGTCTCCAGCCTGACGACTGCATTAGAGACAGAGGGTCAGAGCAGTGTAGCCAGCAGTCAAGACTCCCTCCATAAACAGCCAAAGAAGAAGGGCATCAAGTCCTCCATCGGACGTCTGTTTGGGAAGAAAGAGAAGGCCAGACTGGGGCAGCTGGGGAAAGAGATTATGGGCCCAGGACAAGGTGAGTACATAGAAATATGATAGACATAGAGACATATGAGATATTAAGAGTTTTGCATACATGTATATCACAGAGAAAGCAGTCTTTTTCAATATTGATATAATCTGATTAAAACACTGGTCTAGTGTCGAACGTAAATATAATTACTAACATTATCAAATGACTGGTTAATGGATCTTCTCCATCAGTAGGGAATGTATCCGATCCTGAGCTAGGTCAGGATATTGCAGTGGGAAAGCTGGGAACACAGGCGGAGAAAGATCGCAGGCTTAGAAAGAAGTAAGTATTTTATAAACCGCTCTGACAAATTCAAATTATACACCCAACACAACCTTTTATGAAGGTAATTCAATCCTGGGCCCAAATCTTGAAAAACTAAATATCACTTCCACAACATAACACAACTGACACAAACAACACAAATACTGTGATGTTATGTTTCACACACCTCTCTTTAAAAAATATTAATATTTGAACATATGGCCCATCTGGACGCACTGTAGTGCCTTAGGCCAAAAAACATACTCTACGCAATAAGGAAGAGCTTTGCGTAGTCCAGTTGTACAGACTTGGAGTGAGTTTTTCGTCACTTTTAAAATAGCAAGCCTCTGTACTCAAGATAGATATTTATACAATAGATTTATTTTAGTTATTTTAAGTAGCTAGATTTAATGAAGTTGTGAAGATTGTTTGGCCATGACAGTAGATTACTTGAATGAACAAACGACCAACAACAAAAGTATTTCCAAACTGTTTTTTGCTATATTTTAAGTTTGTGGCGAAACTTACGACAATCCAACAAAATTCTGCAAAAATAGATCCTTGGATAGAAAACCTGGCTAAGATGTGCTGTTAAATCTTGCGCAAATTACCGGTGTTCACATTTACGTGTTTGCGTAGAGTATGTTTTGGGCCTTATGTTAGATAATCTGAAAAAGAATGCATTTTCAGTGTCAATGTAGTTTATAATCTTATTTGTTTAACTATACAAGACCCCTTTACCTGTTTGCGATAATAGAGCCTGTTATCTATATGCCACATGGTGTACTACTTTAATGTAGAATTGTAGAATATATGTTAACATGAGAATGTGCCTTTCATAGCAGGCTTGTGACTTTGTTGCATACTTGGTTGTGTTTACAGCATGTCATGCGATGCTTGCCGAATATCACATTTCTTTGCCTTAACGCTAATGGTTGAATGTGACCGTATTATGTAATTTGACTCGTGTCGGTCTCATCCATCGTGGCGCCACACGAAGGCGGCTCTTCACCGTTTTCATTGCACTGTCATATTTTCTGCATGCTGTATGATAAAAAAAGACTTTTAAAGATAAGTAGATCATTTCAATTATGACCAAGAAGTCAATATCTAAGTGTAAAAATACAACGATTCTCAACAGTTATACACGTCTCTGAGCCGAGGTGTTTTTTCTGAAGTCTACATACAGTATGCTCAATAACAAGCATTTAATTTTGTCTCCCATCGCTTTCTCTATTTTTCTTTTCTCTCTCTCAATCTCTTTTTCTCCTCATCTGACTCTGTATCAGCGGGTAAGTTTAGTTTGTGTTGCCGAGACTTGCTGCATTTTCCACTTTCGACGCTCTGTCTGTGTCTGTCGTCATGCTCCTAAAGTGTGTGTCTATCTTCGGGGGGGTCCGATGCATTTCCTTTCTGTCCATCCAGAGACCCCCACCTCTGCCTTTGTTTTTCATTTGACTGTAAATGTGATTCTCCCCCTCTGCAGTTCTATAGAGGATGCATCTCTGCCTGGAGAGAGAATGTGTGCCTTTATAACAACCTGTTCTCGATCTGCCATGCCGAGGCCTTTCTCTTCTCGTGTACGTGTGCGTGCGTGTGTGCATCGTGTGCTGTATTCAATAACCAGGTCTCGTTTCTGGTTATGGACCGTCAACTCATTGACTTCTTCCCTGCTCTTTTTCTTTTCATTTTGTTTTCCATCATAACTGTTTCTCTCCCTCCCCAGCTACGGTATGTTCAGAAGAAGTCACTCATACGCATTACATTCGACCTGAACATATGCAGTCCAGCACGTAAAGATGGCGAGATGCATCAGAACCACCACCACCACCACAAAGGCCTTATTGCCTTTACAGCACACAGACATGAAAGCTCACGGCCACAGGACGTTTCCCCATTGACACGGTGGCGGTGCTCAATCCGGTTCGATGCTGTGTTTTCCATCAAAGAAAAGGTGGTACAGGAAAATTAGACCCATTAAACCTACCGGTTTAAACCGGGAACAACTAGTCTCTCGTAGAAAGAATAAAATTTAGCCCAATTTATTTTCTAAATGCGTTGTTACTGTTCTTATTGTGACTGATTCATCTGTGCATATGTTAAATTGTCAATTACCAAAGTAGGAAAAATAAAAAAGTTCTCATTCAGATCCAGCTCATTTGGATGCACGTGACAATGTGGAAAAAAAGATTCTTCGTTACTTCCAACTTTAACTGATAGCATAAAGCGTGGTCCATTTTATTATCTTTTAGTAACAGCTTATTTAAGCACGAGTCGCCCTGACAAACCACATTTTCGTTCAGATACTGGAAAAAGTGATTGTATACTTTTTTTGTTCTGAAAATACATGTTTACAATGTTGCATTTTGCTTTGGTACAGCGATATTTAAAAAAGGATTGAAACGTGTTAGTAAAAGTGCCTTATTCAAACTGTTCCAGGATTTATCTCATTACAGCATTGATGAAATGGATGGTGAACAGCTTTACGGGTTCATCGTAAACACCAAATTCAGTTGTTCAACTAAGCTACATGAAAAAACTAACAGAATTAAATGGAGTACTAACATATGTTTACAAAACTCGGAATAATATGGCTTATAAAATTTTCGGCTTACAGGTTACATAGTAACAAAAGTAATTTCCGTAGACTCTTAAATAAAAATAATCCACCACCCCCCGCATAGAACCGGATCTGGCACCATCACCGGCACCACTTTGGTGGAAAAGAGATATCAGTGGTCACGTAAGCGGTTTTGAGATTTGATTTGTGCAGGCAGAACCATATCATTCACTACAGCATGTGTCAGTACTGTACCCAACTTTTCAAGTGGCCTTACCGTACACTCCAAACATGTGTTTGGTTTACGAAGCTGCTCTTTGAGGAAGGAACACCCAACTGTCTCTGCCTTAAAGTCCACCGCAATTTCTGCACACCATAAAATACTCACCTTTGCTCGTTCTGTAGCGAGGTGCCATCAGAATTGCATCATATTTCAGCTAACGGTAAAGCCTTACCACAAAATATCTCTGAATTTGACAGAACCTTGGAGACAAGCGCTCTCTGACATTCAGACGTTAGAGGGAGAGATATATTGAAACATTTTTAAAGACACTCTGTTACAAGCCTTTCAGTCCCTGTTAAGTTGGTAAACAACAAGAGGCAACCTTGAGGTAAGCTAGACATATTTCCCAGCGGAGATCTGCGTTGAAAGCATCCGCGTGAATGTCTGATGAGAGTTTATGATAGCAGCCTTGTCTTAAGAGCAAATATTTTCAAGACAAACACGGACTAGGGTTCAAAAGAAAAGGCATTTCTGTTTCCCCCGATAAGTCACAGTAGTCCAGTTCTCTAAAGCTCTCGGTTTTATAGACGAGGATCTGGGTGCAGCAAGGAAATGTCACGATATGTTGTATATTTGAAAAACTGGAACTTTCAGTTCACTGGCGTCTCAGCGTGACCGACACCATTAGTTTCTTTCCTTCGTTTCATGCCTCCAAAACCTCCTCTTTGATTCTTAACCAGAAACGCAGACTGCGTTTAGGAGACCTTAAATTAAATTATGGAGTGATGTGAATTCAAACAGAGCATTATGTGTTGCTTATGTACAGAGATTACATGAAAAGGTAGCATTCGTCACGCTACATGCTAATTACAGAGTAGTAGTGGGTACTAAAGAAACTTTTAAGAAGAAACTTGTGCATTTAGCGTTCCATGTTGCTCTGATAAACAGATAGTGGCCATTAAAGGACAGGAAACCTGGCAAG
Source organism: Gymnocypris eckloni scoliostomus (assembly GCA_027564155.1). Classification (NCBI taxonomy): domain Eukaryota; kingdom Metazoa; phylum Chordata; class Actinopteri; order Cypriniformes; family Cyprinidae; genus Gymnocypris; species Gymnocypris eckloni. Next base: position 18,092,792 of record CM050432.1, on the reverse strand, counting down.
AGACAGATAAAGCATCTCACTTTCTCTCTCTTACATGCCTCTTCCCCTCTCTCTCTGCTCAGTTGATTATCTCTAAGCTGGTTCTGTCTTTCTCCTTATCTGTCTTCCTCTCTGTCTCGCTCTGTTTCTGTCACCTGCTCTCTCTAGACACGAGTTGTTGGAAGAAGCCAGAAGAAAAGGGTTACCTTTTGCTCAGTGGGACGGTCCTACAGTTGTCTCGTGGTTGGAGGTGGGCAGTACTCTTTTTGTTGCAATGAAAAAAAAATGTATCTAAATCGTATATATTCAAGATATACACACGTGGTCAGAATTGTTTGTACACTTGGTAAATAGGATCAAAGAAGGCCCTGCAAATAAACATGCATTATTAATCCGTTTTATCTTTTATTAAAAAAAATCACAAAAATCTAACCTTTCATTGAACTAAAACAATTGAAAATGGAGGAAAATCTCATGAAATAAATGTTTTTCTCTCGAATACACATTGGACACAATTATTGGTACCCTAAAAATTCTTATGAGTAAAGCATCTCTGAAGTATATTCCCATTCATATTTAAAAATTTGAGTACTCCAGGTGGATTATGAACATGAAATCATCCAGCCATGGCAAACAAAGGCCAAATTCCCTTAATCATCCATCACAATGAGAAAAACAGAATATATTTCTGATGTGCAGCAAAAATAACTGAGCTTCACAAATTAGTGAAGTGGCTTTAAGAAAACCAGCGACAATTCCCATTTCCACCATCAGGGCCATAATTAAGAATTTCCAATCAACATAAAAGGATACGAAACTGCTTGGAAGAGAACGTGTGTCTATATCATCCTAATGCACGGAGAGAAGGAGAGATTGAGTGGCTCTCCAAGGACCACAGCTGGAGAATTGCAGAAAATAGTTGAGTCTCGGGGTCAGAAAACCTTAAAAAAGGTTAAACAGCACCTACATCACCACATGTTGTTTGGGAGGGTTTCATGAAAAAAAACTCCTGGCTCATCCAGAAACAAACTCCAGCATATTCAGTTGTCAGACACGACTGGAACTTTAAATGGAACTGGCTTCTATGGTCAGATGAAACTACAAAATGAGCTTTTTAGCAGCAAATACTCAAGATTATCCCATGTGTAAAATGAAATATACTGCTGTATTTTTGATGAGGTCCTGGACATCTTGTTTAAACTCATGGCATTATGGATTCTATCAAATACCAACAGATAAAAAATCAACAAGTGACTGACTGTTAGAAATCTTATAATGGGCCATGTTTGGATCTTCCAACCGTAAAATAAAATAAAAACCCAAACCTCAAAAACAACACAAAAATGGGTCACTGGGCACAGAACCAAGCTTCTGCTCTGGCCATTCCAGTCCTCTGACCTGAACTCTGTAGAAAATGAGAGAGGTGAACTGAAGAGAAGAAGCACCGTCATGGAGCTGTGAATCTAAAGGATCTGGAGAGATTCTGGATGAAGGAATGGTCTCTGATCTCTTTTCAGGTGTTCACTAAACTCATCTTGAATTATAGAATACAATTTAGAGCTGTAAAACTGGCAAATGGAGGTTTCAAAAGTATTGAATAAAAGGGTGTCATTAATTGTGGCCAATGTGTATTAAAGGAAAACATTTATTTCATAGTGATATTTTCCCCCATTAAAATTGTTATTCTCCAATGAAAGGTTAGATTTGTGTGCTTTAATGTTATTTATAAATGATCAAAAGGATTAACAATGCAGATTTATTTTCACAGCCTTCTTTGACCATATTTACTAAGGGTACCAACAATTCTGATCATGTGTATATGTGAAAAGTGGGCAAAGGCTGAAATCAACTGAGGCTTTTGGGCCAATTTACAGTTTGGGGAAGTTGTGGTGCGAGATGGAAAGCCTGGTAGTGTGTGAGATCCGTAGTCATTTTGTGTTCCATATAATAGCACATTCTTTACTGTGCGGTTAAGCTAGCTCCGAGGCTCTTTAATGGCAGCTAAATAAAGACCTGAGCTGTATTGACTCGACAGCACAACAGTTGCATATTGCACACTGAGATCAGTGTCTCCTAGAATGATGCAATTGAAGTGTGTAGTTGTAGTAACATGGCTGCAATGTCTTTTGAGAAAGTAACTTATACGAGTTTGCTAAGATAACATACAGTATTTTTCATTTTAATTAGCGGTTTATTGAAGTGGTCTGTATATTTTCTGCTTCTGGCTTTAAAAATTGAATGTACGTCTGTGAATGTGAAGTAGAGAAGGAGATTTTGCCAGTATTCAGGTTTGTTTGTTTGCTTGTGGTCAGAACGGATCTGTTCACGTTTATCATTAGATGTAAAGCAATGGCGCCATCTTGTGATGAAGCTTGGACGATACAGCACAAGTCATTCTTTGTACTTTGTTTTTTTTATATACATGTTTAATCATGCTACAATGTGTGTGTGTGTTCAAAGCTGTGGCTAGGGATGCCAGCGTGGTACGTCGCAGCTTGTCGTGCCAACGTGAAAAGTGGCGCTATCATGTCAGCCCTGTCGGACACCGAGATCCAGAGAGAGATCGGCATCAGCAATCCCCTGCACCGCCTCAAACTGCGCCTGGCCATCCAGGAGATGGTCTCGCTCACCAGCCCTTCGGCTCCCCCTACGTCTAGAACCGTGAGTGCACACACACCCATTAACATACATGTATAATTTACGAATACAAATCCGTCCACCTGTTTCATCATGAGGAGTCTTGCATTGTTTGGCAAATACTGGGCCGCACCAGTTGAACTATAAATGTCAGTCACCACTGGAGACCACTAAACCGATTGTCATCATCAGCTATTTTCAACCCATCGGCAGCTTTATTTTGTTCCGTTGTCATGGTAATAGTGTTTTGCATCGATCGGAGAAACTGGAAGCTTGACAGCTGATCTGGCACGGTATCGTGTAATGACGCATTCACAGCCCATCCCAGCGGTCAAACTGCAGCATGCGTATTTGATGTTTCCTGTTCTTTCTGAAAGCTCTTTTTACTCCTTCTCAAAGCATCTCCTGATAAACTACTAACTACACAAAGTGTGGTGCACACTGGATAATTTTGTCCACACCTGGCCATCTGAGACATATTGCATAATTGTATTGTAAAAGACTTATTTTGTTCAAAGTTAAAAACATTGCAAGCATTTGAGCTCTTTTTTTTCTACTCAAAAGGACCACGACCCAAAGAATTGCACAGTGTGTACGCAGTTCATTTTGCACTTCCAAAGCAGTTGTGTCGTCTTCAGCCGCAGTTTCTGTTCTGTCAGTCAGAACGACAGTTTAGGTGCATCCCAATGTATGTACTTATGCACTATTCTGTGCTGTTTTTTTAGTGCGACTAGTGCATTTACGCTGAAAATTCTGAAAAGAGAATATTCCATTTAAAAAAAAGGTGATGCACTTAATTAAAGGAAAAAACGAATTGTGTAATGTAGGAAACTTCAAGCACTCAACTGTTTCAGCTTTAATTTGTAGCTGAGGGGAGGGGCTATCAAACGCCGATGTTAAATGACAAAATAACCTTATACATTTCATACACTACATGGTGTATAAGAGTCATTTGGGACGCAACTTTCATCTCCTGAAGTGCATTCAGTGTGCTTGTGCTCTCTGTATGTGTGTTTGTCTATGTATGTGCTAATGATATGACTGTGATGCTGTAACACTATTGGCTTACAGTGCTGCTGCTCTTCTTCTTTAACACTGCTTGCCCTTCCTGTCGGATTGATCTCTGGGGCCGCCCACATAGGCGTCGGGTAATGTGTGGGTAACCCACGAGGAAATGGAGACCCTTGCCGCCCCCTCCAAAACGGTCAGTCACTTCATTCTTTTTAACTCTAACCAAACTAGGGTTGTTGTTTTTCCCCCCACATAATCCTTTGCTTACTCTTACTGACCCTTTTTGCTTTCACATAATCAGGACGGAGCGTGAAAGTCGACATGAAATCGAAATCACCCTCATTGACTTTATTAGGACACGATCCTGATGTTACCGTGCACAATTCAAGCAAAACCTTTGTTTTCTTTTATCAGTTAGAGGATACAGCAGTAACGGCAAATTACAAGAACAAAATCAAAGTTAAAGTTGGAATATATGTTATTGACTATCCAAATGCCTCTTCAAATATGAATTTACGAAAGTCAAATGAGTCACGAACGCGGTTTCATGTCGACTGTGAGCTCTGGTTCCTAACTGGGCAGAGGAAGATTTCATCAATTCATGTCTGAATATATTTGAGCTTCAATAATCAACTCATATATGCTTCCGTTACATCCATTGCCATGACCATTAGATGGGTGAACCAGCGGCGATGGAGGCCCTAATTTCCCATTGAACGGCTCTGAAAAAAGCGAGGCCGAACGGATGTAAAGTTCTGGCATTGAAATAAAATGCAATCAGTCAAAAGAGAATAAAAGTAGCCTCATTATCCTCCATTGAGTCTCATCACGGTTCACCCTCATCAGCATAACGATCACTAGGAACACGAGCGTGCAACGGAAACGCTTGAAGATGACTCCATGTCATGTATGTGATGTAGTTTGTGTGTGATGTATTGTGTTTGCATGTAGATTATTAGTTGAAGTCGAGCACTAGTTTCTTAGATTCTTTCATACACCGTGTGAGCTGTTGCGTTACGTGTTTAATAACATTAAATTGGATGCATGTACAATAAGGTGATCGTGTGCAACGTACGTGCTGTGAAAAGTTAACAAACGTACATATAGCGTAATATTTTCAAGACATAACACAGATGCACTCACTTTCTTATGCTTCCATAGAAATCTGAGTCAGAGGAGGGGAGCTGGTCACAGGTGAGAGTGTGAAATCCACACAGAGCTACACTACTCATTTCTAAACAAAAACATGCATTAACAAAGGCATTTGGATTTGTAAAAAGCTCAGCTATAACATACACATGGTTCACCCACAAATGAAAATTGGGTCATTAATTAATCACCTCATTCATTCCAAACCCGTAAGACCTTCGTAACACAAATGAGCTTTCTGACCCTGCATTGACAGCAATGCAACTACCACATCTAAGGTCCAGAAAGGCATGGTTAATACAGTACATGTGACATCAGTGGTTCAACATGAATTGTATGAAGCTACGAGAATACTTTTTTGTGTGCAAAGAAAACAAAATTGTTCATTTAAGTCATTATTTTGTTTTCTTTGCACACCAAAAAGTATTCTCGTAGTTTCATTAAATTAATGTTGAACTATTGATGTCACATGGACTATTATAACGATGCCCTTAATACAGTTGTAAGTCTCGAACGTGTCAGTTGCATTGGTGTCTTTACAGAGTCAGAAAGCTGTCAGATTGCATCCAAAATGTCTTTGTTTGTGTTCTGAAAACGAATAAAGGAATTTGGAACGAGGTGAGTAATTAATGACAGAATTGTCATTTTTGGGTGAACTATCCCTTTAATGTAACACAAGAGTAACAGAATGACATTCTAACCTTATCAATGCACGGATGGATTATGGCGCAATAATAATAAATTAGCCTAAAATGAGCATGATATTTGAAGGATGGTGTGACATTGAAGATTAGAGCAACGGCTCCTGGAAATTCAGCTTTGCCATCCCAGGAAATAATTTGGTTTAAAAATGGCTGTAATATATTAAAATGGCAAACAGCTGTTTTAAACAGCAGTAATGTTTGGCGGTACTATTGTTTGTGCACATATCGTTTAGACACTGGCATACGGGGACATGAACCACGAGTGGATCGGGAACGAGTGGCTGCCCAGTTTAGGTCTACCTCAATATCGCAGCTACTTCATGGAGTGTTTGGTGGACGCACGCATGCTGGACCACCTCACCAAGAAGGACCTCCGAGTGCATTTAAAAATGGTGGACAGCTTTCACAGGTCAGTAGTCCATTAGTCTCCAAGAATTGCTCTAAATTCTTTTGATGAATTACATTAGCGCTAACTTGCCATAACTCGCTTTGATTGTAAAATGAATGTATCATTAAAATGTAGTAATTGACACTTTATCAAATTTGTAACAGAACCAGTCTGCAGTACGGCATCATGGGCCTGAAGAAGCTCAACTACGACAGGAAGGAGCTGGAGAGACGCAGAGAGAGCAGCCAGCACGAGATAAGAGGTAGGCAGAAGCTGCTTGGAAACAGTCCTAGGTCTGTGCTAATCCAACGAACGTAAACACACGTTATGATTTTGCATGCATATTTACACAGACGTGCTGGTGTGGACTAACGAGCGCGTGATTCGCTGGATCCAGAGCATCGGTCTTCGTGACTACGCCAACATCCTGTTAGAGAGCGGCGTGCACGGGGCGCTCATAGCGCTCGATGACAACTTTGACTACAGCAGCCTGGCCCTGCTGCTGCAGATCCCCAACCAAAACACTCAGGTACACGTCCATCCATTGATTGCCTTGTGTTAATTTACACCTGCACACTAGGTGGCGCCATCCAGCAATACATTTTTCCTCAGATATGTATCTCGTATATGGTCCACTGCTCAAAATACATCATGAAATGAAGATAACTAAAGTTTACACCAGACACCAGAAACTCAAACCTATAATGCTTACAAGAATACATTTAAAATACAAAGAGGTCCAATTAGCATCAAGCTACATTAGAAAATGTATGCGATTATTAGCGTTTAGCTTAAAACCCACTTTAAACCATCATCGAGTGGTTGTACTACCTTCTAATTGAGTTCTAAAGTGAGTTTTGAATTTATAATAAGCAGACATGCACTCTTTGTATGTTTTATAATGGACTGAACGCGGTGACACTGGCTTATCATTTGTCATAAACATCCTTTAATAATCTTATTTGCTTCCATATTTCGTGTATAGAAAAATGTTTCTTTTTTCATACGTAATGGCAGGAGATCCCATTATCGCACGATTGACAGATCTTGAGTGAATGCACTTTGACTTGATACAGAAATGATATCGTGTATAAAGTGGTGAGAGTGAATCAGTTTTTAGACACCAACGATATCAACAACAACTCGCTCAGAATACTCTTCCTCTGTGTGTTTACACTGGTTTTGGAAACAGCGCCACCAATCTGGCCCTTTTGTGCTACAAGCAGCTGCTCCAGGCATGTGATCTTGGCTCAAATCGAATTGAGCGGAAAAAATGGACACACAGGAGGCGCCTGGTGTGAATAGTCCCATAGGAATGTATTGTTTAGAATTCCAAAGCGCCATTGCGCCGAACATTCATGGCAAATTTTTGAAAATTCAGTGCGAAAAGTACTTTACAGTAACTTGTACATTTGAAGGTAGTAATGCTGAATGAATGAATTCTTTTCTACAGGCTAGACAAATTCTGGAAAGAGAGTACAACAATCTGCTGGCGCTGGGAACGGAGAGAAGATTAGATGAGGTGAATCACTAGTTTCTTACATTTGTTATAGAACCGAACAGTGGACAGTGGTTCCATTCCAAATGTTAAGCGACTCACCCTGCCTACCACACCGTAGCCAGTGTCAGGAAGGAAACCGAACTTCAGAAACGAGTGATTGTGAACAAATGTTTTTCAGTCAATAGCTCCAACACAAAACTGAAGAAGGCTTAACTGACAATTCATTTGAGTGTAGATTTGCTTGTTACTAAAAATGAAATACTAGTCAGTTGTTGTAAAAACTAGAGAGTGCCAATTGTCTCCGAATGTAGTGTATTGAACCTTTATAAGCTGTTGCCACAAGGCGCTAACACTTTAGTAAAGGGACTAATTCTCACTATGAACTATAGTTGTTTATTAGCTTGCCTATTATTAACATATTAGCTGTTTATTCGTACTTATAAAACACGTACTCTGCTTGACCATATTCTCCATCCCTAATCATACCCAATACCTAAACTTAACAACTACCTAACTATTAATAAGCAGCAAATTAGGAATTTGAGGCAAAAGTTAATGTGAGAATTAGGCTGTTGAACGTTGGCTGTTGGGTGGCTATTTGTAATTCTGTAGCAGTGAAAGTGTAACGCAAGTTTCAAGGTCATTTAGAACTTCTGTTTGGTTTGATTAGTTTTTTGTTCAGAAAGCATATGAAAACATTTGATTTACAAAAATATTAGAAACCAATTGAACTGGAGAAGAAAAAGTTTTATCTAACCAAAAATGAAAGGAAAAGCAAAGGTAGAATTGAAAGGGCTAGTTTGTTGGAGTGAAATGATGACTTATTTATTTATATATATATATATATATATATATGTGTGTGTGTGTGTTGTGTAATTAATTTGCAGCAATAAGACAATGTAATGTAAAAAAGCACTTTGAACTAAACTTGAACTAAATCTGCGTCCGGCCCATCCATAGTGCGACGAGAATGACTTCCGAGGACCGTCGTGGAGGAGGCAGTTTCCTCGGCGGGACATCCACGGGATCAGCATGATGCCCGGCTCAGCAGATACCCTGCCCGTCGGCTTTCGCCTCACTGCCACCTCCGCACACTCGCGCAGACTGCCACCAGAGGGTGAGACGCGACATTCACGAACACGTTTGAAAGCAGCGTGAGACACAAGCTATATTTGGGATGGGATAGCGGCTTTGCATTTACTGTTTACTACATATTTTGTAAAGAATATGAGAAAGTATGTGCTCATTTGAGAAAGAAAATGTGGAGTAGATGATCCAATATAGGAAAAGAGCATATACTGTGCTCTGAAATGTCTCTTTTGTACATTGTAGACCGGGATAACTATCCCATTAATGAATATTTAGGCAAATACAGTACGTAATGAGGGTATTTTAGACAGCTTGTCTTTTCAAAAGTGAAACGTTGTACGAGTAGCATGGCGTGACACCATTCCATACATAGCCGGTCACACAGACTTCACCACAAGAGGGTCAGGCAGAAGTAACGGGAGGTATACTGTACGCACATGCAGACACACTAGGTTGACTTGTGTATCTGTTGTTTTTTTTCTTCTGGACTGCTGCTGGGTAGTCCTGTATGAGGCGATGGACGACAGTTCTGACGACATGTATTTGGACTGGTTTCAAGGTCAGACACGACAGAGCCTTGAACCGTGTGGCATTCCCGACCCCGTCCCTACAGTGCAGTGTACTCGTGCCCCCTTGAGTGGTTTCAGTGTGTTCCCTCCTTTCTTAACTGTCAGATATAACCAGCAGGTGGATGCCAAGAGAGATTTGGAGCGGCCAAGCGATTAGCATTCTGGTCTTTAGCAGACATCAGACTTCGAGAGATGTGGCGGTCATTGTGTATCGGCAATGAATACAGTAGATTATGAAAACAGTAAAGCAGGGACAAGAATTGACATGGTAAGATTTAAAGGGGTGTTTGATAGCGATTTCACTTTAACATTAGTTAGTGTGTAACGTTGCTGTTTGAGCATCAACAATATCTACCAAGTTACGACACTGAAAGTTCAATGCAAACAGAGATATGGTGTTTTACAATTGTAATGCTATAAAAAACGGCTCGTAGGGACAGCGAGTTACTTTCTGGGTTCGTGACGTCACAAAGCTTGCTCCCAGGAACATGCAACGAAGGGAGAGGCTGCCATGTCGTCAAATGTAGGGGTGCATGAAAAAGTCTCCTCAAACATGAATTGAGATTCTGTCTTGTAACGATTCTAGTGGATTCACAAGTTTCCAAATTGGTGTTCTAAAGCAGTGTTTTTTTTATCCTGTTCCTTGCACTCTCTGTCCGGTTCAGATCATGAACTCAGCTCCAACAATGAACTGTTCCAATGAGACACTTTATGTAGACAGACTGATATTTTTCACATAGGTATGAGAAGCGTGAATCATGGGTGGTTGACGTACTGTAGTAAAGCTTTAATGAGGATAAAAGCGTATATTCCAAGCTAACAGAAACGGTAGCATTTACAAATAACAGCGTATTTAAAAGTATGAGACAACAACAAACAAACTATTGAGAGTCGTGTTTGCACAGGTTCTGCGTGATCCTCAGTACAGCCGGAGCACATACCGCAGTGGCGAGGGATGTGACCTTCTTGGGCTGCACTTGCAGTTTAGACTGGTCCAGTTAACCATTCAGAGGCGATTATGTGTTTCTGAGGGAGGGGCTTGATAAAAAACGGAAATCATCAGCGTGTTTACAGGAGACTGCCACCAGAGGGTGAGGGTGTACATTAACAGGTAGATTAGGTGAAAAAGCTGTTTGATGGGATAGCGACTTTGCATTTACTGTTTACTACATATAAAGAATATGAGAAAGTATATGCTCATTTGAGAAAGAAAATTTGCAGTAGATGATCCAATATAGGAGAGCATATACTGTGCTCTGAAATGTCTCTTTGTACATTGTAGACCGGGATAACTATCCCATTAATGAATATTTAGGCAAATACAGTAATGTAATGAGGTATTTTAGACAGCTTGTCTTTTCAAAAGTGAAACATTGTACGAGTAGCATGGCGTGACACCATTCTTCTTTCTGGCTAGCGGTCACACAGACCATCCACAAGAGGGTCAGGCAGAATGATCCCTCTATACTGTACACACACATGCAGACACACTAGGTTTGACTTGTGTTTCTGTTGTGTTTTATTTCTGGAAGGTGAATTGGTAGTCCTGTATGAGGCGATGGACGACAGTCCTGACGACATGTATTTGGACTGGTTTCAAGGTCAGACACGACAGAGCCTCGAACCATGTGGCATTCCCCACCCCGTCCCAACAGTGCAGTGTACTCGTGCCCCCTTGAGTGGTTTCAGTGTGTTCCCTCCTTTCTTAACTGTCAGATATAACCAGCAGGTGGATGCAAAGAGAGATTTTGAGCGGCCAAGCGATTAGCATTCTGGTCTTTAGCAGACATCAGACTCGAGAGATGTGGCGGTCATTGCGTATCGGCAATTAATACAGTAGATTATGAAAACAGTAAAGCAGGGACAAGAATTGACATGGTAAGATTTAAAGGGGTGTTTGATAGCGATTTCACTTTAACATTAGTTAGTGTGTAATGTTGCTGTTTGAGCATAAACAATATCTACCAAGTTACGACACTGAAAGTTCAATGCAAACAGAGATATGGTGTTTTACAATTGTAATGCTATATAGGGACAGCGAGTTACTTTTGTGTCCCATAGTGAGATGGTGAATGGATGTGTGAAGTAGTGGAGGTTAGGTAAGTAAAGTAAACTTGGTTTGCGGACAAGGGGGGTATGGTGTCTTGCCATGTTTGTGTTGGTGCATGGAGCAGATTTAGTGGGAATGATTTCTGGAGGAGTGGCAGTGCTAAATATCAGAAAAGTGGTGATCTTTAGGAAGGTGAGAGACCTGCGATTGGTCAGTCAAGTGACAGATATAGTGTGGTTGGAATGGTCTGTAGTAGTAATGGAGGTGGTGAGATGAGAAAGATCTGGGAAATCAGACACAGGTGAAGCATGTAATTGAGTAGTTTGGAGGCAGCCTGTTTGACTGAAAATGTGGGCAGATTGGAATCCTTGGGAAGGAGGGGAGTCAGCCGAGCTTCTGGTGGAAGTCCAGGGGTTTGTCTTCAGGATCTGGCAGAAAGGTAGAAGAAAAGTTAGTGAGCAGAGCGCAGGTGTGAGCGGTTGGCTGGCTTGTGCTAAATAGTGTAATGGGTCTGATTAAGAGCTAAGTAGCGGCAAGTGGTTTGGTCAGAGTTGTTGTGTGGAAATCCAAAAGCTGAGTGGGAGTACCTTGAACGGTGTCGGCATGGGATGAAGATGAAGAAAGCAAGAGGTCGCCGGCGCGCGTGCGCTCTAGTCGTGTGCTCGTTGGAGTCGCGCAGTTAGAGTCGAGCTGTCTTTCACACGGCTGGGCCAGCATGACAGCTGCCGCACACTGGCTGCCGCACCAGGCGGAGGGCCCGCTTAAATAGCTCCTTCTCTGCCGTCCGCACCTGACGCCTCTTGGAAATTAACCAATGGCCAGCACCCATCACGCTCACCACAGCTTGTCCTCGTTACCAATTAAAACCTTTGACACCTACGCAACCGGCTCTGCCTCCTCTCTACCGACAACCAACCAATACCTTCATCATTGTCAGCTCACTATGTATTTCATGGACACATGAATAAACAATGCTTTATTCCTGCTCCCTTTAATCACCTTATTAACCGCTTACCTCACTGGCAGACTTACTAAATATCACTGTTTACCGCATTATGCAAGCATGCTGCAAAAACTCCTATTATATGAGAGGGATTCATCTTGTCTACAATCATCTGGACAATTCTTTGCTGTCATTCAGATTCAATATTAGACTTTTCACACATTTTTACATCTTGAAGTTACTATTAACACTAAGCAAAGCATTTGTCTCCATTCATCCTGCATAAACAGCCTTTTGGATGGGGCCATTTCTTTTTCTCATATGCTTACAGTGGTTCATAGGAACACACTTTTCAAAATACCTCATTTGGCTAATAGAGTTACTGGTACTCCAACTCCAAAGTTATCTGACTGCATTACTTCAGCTACGACCCGGAAAGCACACATACTCCTAAATGACACAGATCATCCACTCAGACCATCTGGCCATAGGTATAGATTACCTACGCGTAACAGTTTGGTTCCTACAGCGATACCAGCTGTAAACACAGGAAATCAGCCATTAGTTTACACTCACTTTTTATGGAGTTTTTTAAAGGGGGGGGGCATAACTGATTGTGGTTGGATTGTGATAAATGTGTGTAGTAACTTGTCCTTGTTACATATGCACCTTCTGTGAAAATGCATTTCCTCTTTGAGGACAAATAAAACTTGTCTCTTTTCTACAGCTACTTGTGTTTTTCTGACCCCCAAACTACTTGCAAGCATGTCTCTCTCACACACACAAGAGAACTAGGCCATAACAAAGTCACTCTGATAACTTCCAAAGGGTCTGCCTTCAATTTCTTTCCAATAACACCCTAACAAATCCATCTATTAACAACCTCCTTCACTGCATTAACAAAACTCCACAGCCACTTTAACACACTTGGATGGATGGATATACAGACAAATGACTCACATTCACTAGCTGCATATCTTTGTTTCCCTACAGCTGGCCCATCGGCAGTACAGCGTCTGGACAGCTCCACGGTGAGGACCTACTCTTGCTGAGAGAACATCAATACTATAAGCTGTGAGTCTCACACCTGTGCTGAACTCAACTCCTTTTCAGCACCTCTCCTCTACTGTATCATCTTAACAAAACTAAATCTGTTTTCAATAAACTACACTTAAGTCAACTAAAGTCCCTCGCTCAATCAAATACATTTGCTCAGCAGCATATGCACTTTACACACTGAAATGATCACATGAGCGCCATCTGCAGGCCAACGGCCATTACATTACGCTGTTATTACATTTACCTACCACTTATTCCAGCTAAAACACTATCCACGCTGCTACAAGTCATCTAGACCGCTTCACACGTACGTTACAAACTACAAGACTTTTAAAACCCCATCTTACACTCCCTCTTGCACTTGCATATTAACAATATTATGTTTGCTCCAACAATACAGAAATTAGATGAAAACAAACCCTAGAGCAGCACTTTCAATAACAAATGAATCAACAATCCAACCCATCAAACCAACAAATCAACTCATTCAGAATGGGAATGATCACCACTGGCCAATTTTGACTAACCAGAATACTTGGAGCAATTGAGATACAAACCCGTTTCTCAGCAAATGCCACTGCTCTTCAAACAAACCCTTCATTGCCACCCAACTACAGCACAAATCCACGCTTGCATGCAATTGGACATGTGCACGTCTCACAACACCTCATTCGCAGAGCTAGCCTGACAATCCATCTCCATGGATGACCACTGCAAGTGCTATCACGCAACAGAAACAGTCGTGCTCAATGCAATGACAGGACAGTCTTACACCGATGACTTCTTTTGCTATGCCTTGACATGTAGCCTTGTCGTAGCAAAGCAACACGGGCTAAACACAATGCAACATTCTAACAATCAAATCCCTTTACAAGCAAAAAGCTTACCGTCTCAACTAATCACCACATCTTACCTTCTACTAATCCCACAAGTTTCCTCTTCAAATTAAAAGCCTTGCCTGTTTCATAGACACACAGACAGCACTAAGCCGCTTCTACTACATCATCTCATCTTCTTCTGTTTCACGTCTTTCAGAGTCGTACCTTAAAGTTGCCCTGAACAAACAATTCCAACGAGTCACACTGCCAAGAGAACAACAGAAGCCCACGGAGGACGGGGCGAGGAGGCGGGGGTGGAAGCTGCTCTGCGCCGGACAAGCCGAGGCCTCCAACGCGCTCTCGCTCCTGTCTTTCACGCCACACGGCTCCTTCAGCTTAAGTACTGTGTATTTCTTCTACAGGGGATGTGTAGGTTCACTTGTAAATCACTATAAATAAAGCTGTTTTATATATAAATACAATAAATATAAATAAATATATATACATTCACACACATCTGTATAAAAAGATCACACGTTCAGAGTTTGTGCACATTGTGTCCTTTAACGTTATGGTTTGAAATGATGCTGCTGTTCTACTTTTTCGCCTACGGACATACTGTTACTTTTTAGTCATTCGGTTATACGTTTTGAGGCCTGTCGCAGTCTGTCTATTGGAAGCCCCCCCACCAAAACTACATGTACCTGTCAGAGTCTACATCACGCCATTTACTCGTTCGTGCCGTACATCTGTTCCAGGTGCGGGTCTGACCTAAACCTGAAAGAAACGCACCTACTCAACAAAGAAGTCAAACGTAGGATTTGGTCAAATGCCATTCACAAGCCTTTCACATATTAGCCTACCCTGAGAGAAATATTGCTCATGAACTGAAATAATATCACCTGTTCATCGTTAATTCATTAACTGGATCGTGAAAAGCAAGTAACTACTGTCATTTTGCGGTAAATTGTGAGAAACTAACACTCCTGAAAGATACTACAGAACAACCATTCTTACAGCACTGATGCTTTCAGGAGCCTTAATACCTATTTTTCATACACTTGACATTCATTCTGTTCATTGATCAAAATGTTCAAACACCTGCTTATTCACTTTAGGGGTTTGCAACCATGTTCACCAATCACAGTAAGGCGTATTGAAGAAGACGATTAATTGCATTCTCTCACGTGTATGCTCGCATTTCTTATTGTTTGGTTACAAAGAACGTAAAACGGCAATTGTTTCCTGTCGTGAGTAGCACTAAATTGTACCGCCAGAGCATGGTGCGTATTCATCACAACGTGGACCGCTCGTCTCAGAGGACAAAACACAAATCTCTCGCCGCGCCCGTTTCCGATAGACTGGCCTCGTCTCGAGAGCGTCCGACTGCCTTTCGTTAGAACAAATCCCTAAAGGACAAGCTTAGCTCATAGTGAACGTAGACTTACTTGCTGTGACTTACTTTGGTGTAAAGATGTTTCTGTTCGAGAGGCAGGGGACGTCTGTTGTACAGCCCTCCACCTCCCGTCTTTCGGTTATATCACACACTTCGACGGTTTGTACGTCCCTGATTTGCAGAGAATCATTTTATTTTGTCTCCATTTTTCTATTTATTACTGATTGTATTTTCAAAACTATGTGGTGATCAAACAACTTTTCATTGTCAATAAAACAATTACTGTCAAATAAGCTTGCTTTAGTACAATCATTGTCACAATGTTTTTCCAATGCATCTCCTCGAGCTGACGCTACACTAGCGCTACGATACATGACATTACCGTTTCACCTTCATTGACTGAGTCATAGTTTAGCGTGCTGCAAGGCGACTCTCACAAAACTGGCAACAGCGTATCATGGAAATTAGGATTTTACTTCATGCTGGGTATTGGAAATATTCAACATGTTGAATCAATCCTGCTGTGTGTGTGTGTGTGTGGGGGGGATGGGTCGAGGACACCACACACTATAGGACCAAAACGGTTCAATCTACCATTTTTGGTCCTCATGTTTGTGGTCTAACACATTTTGAAAATCTCTTAGTGTGTACCCAGCATTAGACAATGCAGCCAAATGTAATAATAACTACTTTGCTTTCCTTTAGCTGTCAAACTCTAAAATGTGAATATGTCAATAAAATCTTTAGAATTTAAACAATTAAACACTGACACAATTGTTGGTGCTTTGACAGTTTGGGTACAAAAACTATTATGCTACAATATAAAAGCAGACTTCATTTGCTTTTCCTTACACAAAATATAGAATCGCTCATTTTTAATCTTGGGGGTGAAATTAATATGAACCGGACATATTTTCTTCACATTCACCCATTTAAAACCATCCAAGATTGGGATTATCTCTAAACATGTTGACTACTGCTCACATTTGGTCCAAGTTATACAAAAACAGAAGTGCAAATTATCATGTTCATACACATTACTAATAAAAAAGATTGTGTTCTAATCAGGGGGACATTCTACTAGGAAACATGTTACTCTATAGTATATCTTCATTGAATCTTGCATGTAGGAGAGAACAGAGAGAGTGTGTGTGTGTGTGTGTGTGTGTGTGTTGTGGCACATCTGGTTGTCAATTATTCACCAGGTTCTTTCACAGTTTCTCCAAGCACCTTCTCGATGTCCTTAAAGACCTCAGGGTCCTCTATGGTAGGACTGATCTATGAATTCAAAATCAAAAACAGCCAAATTACACACTTCTGCTTTTCTATCATTTTTCTACTGAAGCTGAAGATTTGCAGCTGTCCTTACCACAAATTCCATGTAATACAAATATTTATTCACACTTATCACTAGGAAATTAATCAGAAAATACCTTATAAGGCTTGTGGTTCACCAGGTTAGCGAGAGCCGATCGGGGAATTTTTCCCGAGCGGGTTTTGGGAAGAGCTTTGACAAAGACGACCTTCTTAAAAGCCGCCACCGGCCCGATGGTGTCCCTCACCAATTTCACCATCTCGTTCGTCAGCACATCCTCCCTCTTCTGACAGTCTGCAAACAAACACGCACGTGAACAAATATACATCCCCTATGGTGCTTTCTTCTTTGTGCATTTAAGGCACTTTAGACCAAACTAATACAGACACTGGCATCCCTTTACTTCATTCACATGTATGATGTTTACAAGTCAAAATCTACATGCCCACATTCTAGAACAACACTTAGAATTTCAGGAAATCTGTCTTTTTGGAATAATCAATTACATCATTCTACTTTTCTTTTAGGCCTGCAACTAACCATTATTTTGATCATCGATTAGTTGGCCAATTATTCTTTCCATTAATCAGATTAAATACATTTAGTTTATTTTATTGACAAAAAACACACTATTCCACATTCTGCTCAATGTCCTTCAAACAAACTGAATGCTATGAAAACATACAGTGCTTAATGTATCAGACCACCTGTTATAAAGAGAAAACTAATATTTTAGGAATCTGTCAAAAAACTGTTTAAATCTAAAAATGTTATTGTCATTTATTGGGCAAATTACAAACAGAAACAACTAATTAGTATTTATAATAACAAAAATGGCCTCATAACAGCTTGCATTCTTGCTTGCATTGTTTATGTACTTTTTGACTGTAATTGGGTATCTGAAAAAAACACTATAAAGTGCTCTGCCTTTCTTTCATACATAACAGCAATAATTATATTATATCATTAGAAATAGTAATAAAGAGCTTACGCATTTTGAAGGACTAACCAATACAGAAAACTAAAACATGATTTTGGTAATCACCAATGCTGTTAGTTTAGAGCAGCAGTGGCACAAACCTTACATCATTTGTTAAAAACCATACATAAATTAGTTAAGAATTGTATATAGTGAATATAGTTTAAATCTCTTTTAAAAATGTAAATAATAATAAAGATAAAGACTCCGTGTTAACCAACAGGTGAGGAATGTTCTGCAGGAACACACGTTCACTTTGATCACTGTCGTTTGTTTATCCTGTAAAAGGCAGTTATGGAGCGTATTATATTTATATTCAGACAATTACATGCTGTTATCCCTTTAAAGTTCCTACTCTCATAAAATATTCACACGGCATGTTGACTTTTAAACCTTAAATTCACTTTCAACAACAGATAATTCAGCACAATGGATATTTTTGTCGCTCTCTCTGTTCCGTCTGTCTGACGCGCCCGTCGCGCTCATTCAGTATTTTAAACTAAACACAGGCTGGCAGGACAGACCTTTATGCAAAAAATGGAAATGCTCGCGTGAATTTGTGACATTTATAGATAAGTATATGACCTGAGGACTGAGGACGCACACGCATCTGTCAAAGAGCCTGACAGGGCAAGCCATTACGCCAATGCATTCAAATAAATAATGATCATGATTTGGGCAGCTTGGATCACGTGCTTGGATCATCACGTACTCCCGCAGCATCTCATTCTGTTTCCTCCACTATTTTTAGATGCATTTTGTCGATAGAAATACTTTATTCAGTGCTGTAATTTGAGCAACCGGCTGAAGTTGGACGTGGACTGTGGGCGGACCCGACTAATCGATAATGAGAATCGTTGTCGATGATTTTCATCATCGATAATAATCTATTTTATCGATTAGTTGTTGCAGCCCTAATTTTTTTATTTAAGATGCTCAACAATGCTGCATTTATTTGAGATACTAAATAATGCAGTATTGAATAATATTATAAAAACACTAACAAGCAAAGCCATGGATTTTCGGCTTCATTTCTCCATTCTTCAGCATCACATGATCCTTCAGATATTGTTCTAATATGCTGATTTGCATTTGATTAGCACAAGATCATTTTTTTACTATCAATGTTGAAAACAGTTGGACTGCTTCATTTGTGTGTGTGTATACATATATATTTATAAATACACACTTCAGAAAGTACCTTATAAGGCTTGTGCTTCATCAGGTTAGCGAGACACGATCGTCACATTTTATTTATTTATTTATATATATAAAAGCAATTATTATTACAATTGTGTCAGTCACCACAAAAATAACTAAGAACCAAATGATCATATTACAATGATTCAGAAGGATCATGTGACACTGAAGACTGGAGTAATGATGCTGAAAATACATTACATTTTGAAACAATTTCACATGCATCATAGTCAAATTAATATATATGTATATACACCTTTCAACATTCCTTACCATTTCGGAGCACACACAAAGCCAGTGGAACGTGTCCCTTCAGGGGGTCCTCCAGCCCCACCACAGCACAGTCCACCACGGCAGGGTGAAGCAGGACAGACTGACGGACAAACACACACACAACCGTTGGGTAAAGCAGTAACAAAGACGCTTCAGATTATTAGTATTATTTCTGTCATGACTGAGATGCTCCCTCTCCTCACCTCTTCGAGGGCACCGGTGGACAGCCTGTGACCTGCCACGTTGATGACGTCATCGGACCGAGACATGATGTACAAGAAGCCCTCCTCGTCCACAAAACCTGCGTCCATGGTGTCATAGTAACCCTAGGAGGGAGTGCAATAAAAACACAACAGGAATACATGTGTGAGTTTAAACACAGTTCAGGTGCAGCTAATATAGCTCATGTTTCTTTGAACCACTAGCACCACAAAAACAAACTACAACTTGCTATGCAGTCCGAAAGTATTTTTGCAATATATACACAATAGACATTTTATAAGCAGTCAAACGTGTCTATTCAACTGTACACATCCACAAAGACAGACATGTTCCCAAAATAGGTTTACTTTCACACCCTGTCTTACAATGAAGATTGATTACAGAATATTTTTGTATACTTCTCATCAAAAGTTTGGATTAATTAAGCGTAGTTCGTTTTTCACCCAAAGCTAGCATACAGTATGATGTAATACTTATGTGAACAGGCCCATTTTACCATGGAATCGCTCACATCAAAACAACCTGATAAGGACCACCTCCTTGCCAGCTAAGAACTGACCTTTGCTCCCAGATCCTCTTAGGAAGGAATTCATCACTTCTTATCTTGAAAAAATAAGACACTGTCTACAGACACTCCCAGAATCCCCTGATCGGTTAATGCCTACATTTAGGATTCATCAACCAACAAGGGATTCCCGTTGGCTGATGTTTCCCAGACCCCAAGGGACTGACTTTCGCATGACCTCAGAGCCCCTCCGTCCCCTCCTCGAGCAGCTCCAGCACGCGCTTTTTCGTTGTGAACAAAGAGACTCAAACCTGCATAGAGGATTTCTACGGGGGAACTCGTGGCTATTAGAACAATGTACTCAAGAAACAATATATATATATATTAATGTTGTACTCTGTCTGTCTTCATATGCTTGGTGTGATTATTTACAATGTAGGATGTTTTAATCTGTGCCTTATCCTTTGCATAGTGGAACCGATGCCATTTGTCTTAACCTATAACGGATTACGGTTCCCTGTAAAGTTATAACGTGTTTAGATTCATACAGATGGTCACGACAAATACGAATCAGTGGTGCAACAGATTTGGGGATATTATAAATGGGTAAACATGTGATAACACTTTACATAAGTATTAAACTCTTATTGTTCGTCACATGGAAGAGTCGACTTGATATGCCTCAAAAGACATGGGCGGGGCTCCGCCCCACAAGAACAATCTGATTGGGAAAGCCACCGTGGGCGGATCCAAATCTAGCTGGTTAAAAATGAACACTACAGCTTTTAGCAGTCTGCTTTTTACTTGCTCACTCGCTGACGAACCGGAAGCTTCGGCTTCATCTTCATCTGGTCGCGCTGGACCACCGCCTTACCATCAGGCTGAAGCTGACCCTCTAAAAGAATTCAACACTTCGTCAAAGTCGTAACAACTCGAAGCCAGCAGCTCAACAAAAGAACCACACAACGAGCGAAATCAGCCGCCAATCGCAAGAGGGCTTCCCCAGTGACGTCACGCAACGGCGACGTAACAGCGGAGATTTCCAGGAAAACGAGGAAACACTGGAACGGAAACTCAGCCGAACGCAAGTAATCAAACAATAATCTCTGATCTTACTCAACTGATCAATTGATCTGGACGCAGAAAGACAGCCAAGTCTCTGTTTGTGATCTTCCTCTCGTAAAGTTACAAGATAGCACGAGTGCTAGCTTAAACTTTCTTCTAACCTCAAAACTCTGTATGTGTCTGTGTTTATGTGTTTTATTACGTTAAGTCTATCATGCATTGTAGAATAACAGTTAGCAAATAAACCTTGTTTCATTGATAAAGAATTAGAACTTGGATGTGTGATTTTCTAGTTTAAACTATTTTGCCAAAGATCACGTTGCCTAGCTCAAATTAGATAAACCCCTTTATTTTGTCTTATCGTTGGCCACGAAGCAAAATAAACTAAATTGTTAAAGATACACTGATGTTAATGGTCGCTGGACGAGTCGTTAATAAAGTATAAATCACAAGTTAAAGATTAATATCACTTTAATCAAAGCAATATTGAATCTTTAATAAATGAGTCCCCAAAGCTTCATTACAATCACTTTACTAACAATCACTATCTACAGTAGAGTACATGCTAATGTGGACTTTTATGATGGTTTGCCATCCTTTTTTAAACCTCAAATCTTCAGTTCCCGTTCGCTGTAACTAACTGCACAGAAAATAGCACTACATCATTCAGAACATATATTCAGTGATAAACACATCCTCTACACTTTTCTGTTGCATCACAATCAGCATGTGGTTTGAAGGAAGCCAGCAGCAGCTGAGATGTAATTATCAAAAGCACATGCTGAGCACCTTCCTGTGAAGGGATTGTGACTGTCCTGCCTGATTATTATCAAAAGGAACGGATATAGTGAGTCTAATCAAACGGCACGTAACACCCACGGACCGTCTAATGCAGAACTGGAAGACACCTGTCAGAATCACAAATCAGACCGCTGTGCCACTTTCATTTGTCTGGGAGGATATTATCACAAGCACATTCGCAGCTTTTGATTGAGGCACAAGTGAACTACATATACATCAGCGCAACTACATAATGCAATTCGTTTTCTGCCAATGACAGTAAACACTGTTTACATTTTTTAGGTAGTAATTATGCACTTTTCTTTTCATTTTGGTAGTGGCTTTTTTCGGTTTGGTAATTGTCACAAAATGTTATTTAAACTAAACATCTGTTTTTTATGGTGGTCCCTGCCCCTAATATGAAGACCAAACAAATTGTGTCTGCTGTCTTTAAATCTAACGGTCCCTGTTATGACCTTCAGTCATTTGTCTGTTGTTTCTATGCTGCCTTCTGGTGTTTTCTCTCTCTCTCTCTAGGATTACATTTGTTTCCAGGAAGGTGGAGCTTGGAGTTGATCTGATGGAGGTGGTGATTGGTTCTCATCCTTGCCTGACTCTGATAAAGGACTGCCCTAAACGTTGATCGAGGCCTTCTGTGCCATTGTACTTCTCGTCGCTCATTTCCTGCCGTTCGTTTGTGCGTTCTTCTGACTGTATTCTGCTCTGTCAATTTCATCTTTCCTGTTGACAGAGTTGCTTGTATTTGGTCCGCGCCTTACTCACTACAACTATCAATTCGGATTGTGCATGTTAACTGACAAATTGTATATAGCTTATGTAAATAGACGGTAATTTATTATGACAAGGGACGTAGGGGGATAGACGCCATTTTATTTTCGGAATTATCTTTTTATATTGTTTTTGGAAAAGGGAGTTAGGTAAGTTGTGATTGTATTTCATTTTCTTTCATTTCGATTTAGGAAATATAGAGGCATAATAAAGAGTCACTTTTGTTTGTTGTTTTGGCCTTGTCTTCCCCTGATGTTAACCCCTTACCTTATCTATAATAAAAGCTTGTTAATTCTAATTCTTTCTGGTATCGAGACTCTCTTCATCCTATCTGTTGCGATTGATCCCTAGCGGTCGTAACAGTCCCTTTTTAAGTGGCTACTTCTAGACTACAGTAACTGGACACAACTATTCTGAAAGTCCAAATTCTGGACACACTAGTGATACTAAATGCTACTTTAAAACTATTATTATTATGCTGAAAACCCTAGTGCTGTTCAATATTTTTTTTCAGTATTATTGAATGAACCAAGTTAAATAATCCTCGTTTGTAGGAAAGGAAAAGGTAAGGACGTGACGTGACTCGAATCCATGACGTTTGGGTTACAAGTCCGACTCGCTAACCATTCCGAAACAGCACACATTTTCTGTATAGAAATGCCCTTAAACAGTGGCCAAGACGTGGCTATATCCTTGGTAGAGTGAGCTTGTAACTCCTTTGGGGGCTCTATGTTTAGGTTATTGTAACATAACACGATTGCCTCCACAACCCAAAATTCAGGACCACGGACAAATCTTGATACTGGGTGTGACTACTGCGCTCCTCTCACAAATCGGCAAACAAGGGGATGTTGGCCTACAGTACCCAAGTCCAGTCCTATATGGCATGCCGGGATAGCAGCCAAAATAAGGGATCACATTTCTTTCTGTGCACCCTGCTTTGAACACTCCCCATTTGAGACTGTATAAAGAGCACATAGACGTGGCTCTAAATTGTCTCGGTGACCTTAAGAGGTAAACCAGCAGTATTTAAATTCAACCTCTCACGGGCCAGGCCCAGAGAGACAGCTTCTGAGGGGAGGGGTGGAATATTTCACCCTGTCCTTGAGAGAGAAGATCCCTGCGTGCTGGCAGTGGCCATGGCTGATCGTAGAGCAGCTGCGCAGTCTACCCGCAGCCTCCCCGGCCACTATAGTGCTATTAGAATCATCACATGACTGCGTTCTCGTACCCTCAGTAATGTCAGCTCAATTAGGCTCAACAGGAGAGTGCGTACAGTAACACGTCTGGTCATTTGTGGACTAGAGCATCCACACCCAACGATGCACCGTGAGAATCATTGGCAGAAATCCACGCTCCATAGACACAAGGTCTTCCCCTCCTTGGCTTTCTGGCTCTTAGGAGGTGGCCTTGAAAGCGCCTGCACTCTCTTCATACGGTCAGTCCACCACAATGTGAAAATTAACACGGAGCTGTGCTGAAAGTAGTGAGCTCTCTTTTTGATGCCTAATGAGCGCCACCAAAACTTAAGAAAATACTAGACTATTGAGAACTTAAAGCTGAAAACTCGCTAACTCCAAGTGCAGTCACTCAATGGACGCAAGGAAGCATTGTGTTTGGGACATAACTTGCGGCTTCGTCAGTAAACTGTTGAGCAATAGTTCCCAAAGTCTGCTGAGGATGGCTTACGAAATCCTCCACGGGGAAGAGAGCGAGAATGACGAGAGGACAGGTAGCTTCGGTTTATATACATGGAGGCGGGATCACTGGAGTGATTGATCTGCCGTGATTGGCAGACGTGGTGTCGTTGGTGCTTCCGCAATCGGTCAAGGCTGGGCTGTTCCCATAGCAAGAAACCAATCGAATGTTAGAAATAGAACATTACAAATCTTACCCATTTCCACTAAAAGATTACTATAGCAGCACAAATTAGGACAGTGGTAAACTGGTGTGACCCACATTATCAAGCTCCGTGGAAGGATACGGAAAGTTATAAAAACTATACAAGCCATATCAACAGATACCAAGTTACGACAATTTAGAGAAAATATAGAAAAAATTACTTCCAACGTACTTTTGTGCCATCATTGAGAAATTTTACATTTTAAAGCACTAAAGGAAAAAACTATTCAAGAAACTCTTCATTTGTACAAATACCGCCAGGTTCAAAATTATTATGACCAAAAAATAAAAGGAAACCTCAAGTAGGTCTATCAATGGATTCAAATTATCTTAAGACACAAATCAGGTATTAGATATAAGATCGTTTCTCAGATATACAAACTTATATCAAAGAGAAATGGAGGACAGAATGGGGAATAATCTTGACTGATGAAGAGTAGTCAAATAAATGGTCATTTCTATGCAAATCAACTAGTTCATTAAATTGGATGGAATACAGTTGGAAAAACAGTATTAGATATTTTAAAACACCAGTAAAAAAGCGGCCAAGTAATACCTCTCCAAAATGTTGGGGAAACTGGATATAATGAAGCAAACCGTTATCATATATTTTGGGAAGGCCAAGAATACTGGAAGGAAATACAGAAGGCCTTTGAATATATTTTTAGAAGAGACATACCTCTAGAAAGCACATTGTTGTATTTTGGCTTCGTATATCCAGATATAGTAACAGCAGATAATAAATACCTGGCGGGTGTGCTTTTGACAGCCAGAAAGAAAGCAATCACACGTACATGGTTAAAACAAGAGAGACCAACTTCAGGTAATTGGATGCATGCGACCATAGAGATTTATATGATGGAAAAGATAACTTTTTGGGTTTGTTTAAAAGAAGGATGCCTTTCTGGGAAAGTGGAGAAAATGGGTTGAATATGTATCAGAAAGAAGGTCTGATTTTGTTGTTAGAAATAAAAGATGATCAATATATAGATAGATGCATGTCATATAATATATGTGTGTATATGTACATGTTTGCGAATATGCATTTACTCGGTTTAATATCAATAAACATATTGAAGGTCATTTGAGGTTATTCTGGATGGAAATTTAATTAGGACACATTTTCTCATCCTGGAAGTATATAGTTACCCCTCTCTTTTAATACATGTTATTTTAATGTTACTTCTTTTGGGGAAAAGGAAAACAGGTTATATTTTGAAACAATTTAACAAAGGCTGAGTATAATTTAGAGTTAAAACATACTAGGTAATTGTATATATTGTAAATATACTCCATGGTTGCATCGAGCATAGTATGCAAATTGAAATACGCAACTTGATTGTGCTCAAATGAGTCAATGCTCACAATAAACAAAAATAAAATACAAAATCAAACGTTTGACCAGTAGTGTATGTAAATTAAAACTGTCACAATTTTCTCGCCCTCATGTCGATCCAAACCGGTATGAGTTTCTGTCTCATGTTGAACACAAACAAGATATTTTGAAGAAAATACTTAAACATACTATGGAAGTCAATGTGGACCATCAACTATTTGATTACCAGTATTCTTCAAAATATCTTCTTTTAAGAAACTGATTCAGGTTTGTTACGAAATGAAGGTGAGTAACTAATGACAAAAATGTCACTTTTGGGTGAACTACCCCTTTAACTTCACAAACTTGGAGGTATCTGTAAGTGTTCTCTAATTTTGATCAGTTCTTTTCAAAACATCTCATTTACGTTTTTTTTTATACTGTGCTTAACAATACAATACATTTATGAAATATGCTTAAAAAACTGTCCCATCTACTCCTGTTAGGATCAGTTCAAACCTTGTAATGAAGGGTATTATAGGTTGCTCTCTAATTTGGATCTCCACTGTATATCTTGTAGCTAAACTCTTACAGGGAACTTGGTGAAGTACAGCTCCTTAAACAGCGTCTGATTCTGCCAGAGACTGAGAGCCGCCCCAGGAGGCAGAGGAAGCCTGGTGAGAGAAGAAAAAGATGCTTTTAGAGGGGAAACAATTCAAGATGTGACCTTGCTCTTCTTTGAAACATCCAAGGACAGGATGTTTTCAACCTTTCGGGGTCAGACGATGCTTTGAAATATGCATATAAATGACAATATTCAGAGGAACAAAATCATTTAAATGGAAAACAAAATTCAGGAATAAAAGCATATAACCCCTAATGGACAGAATAATCAAAATACTTGAAAAATAAGCAGTACGTGCATGATAAACATCCTGCCTGGACCTCCAGAAGGTGTTTATGTATAAAACAGCGTCTCGTTTTAGAAGTCACAATTTCCTTTTAATCCGAGCGTGTATCCGGCAGCCTTTCTTGATTCAAATCAAATCTATCCGAGAACTGAAATGACAACGAAACAAACATCTACGAGATTAGTTCCCTCCCTCAGCGGCGGGCGAGGACAGACGGGTATTATACCTGAAGAAAGAACACAGAAAATGCTCTTTTCTATGCAGACGGTGTGAGACGAGACTCCATTAGTTATTCCGCTCAGACTCGGGCTTAATGTCCTCGTACAAAGACTGAGACGTGTGATGAAATGATTCTCTCTGCTTTGCCGTTGTGTCAGTAAATATTTTATTGTGTAGAGAAGATGATGAGCAGATTGAAGTGGAAAACAGAAAAAATAAGTAATTTGTGAAGATCAAACAAAAAAGCTACGCTACCATCTTTACGACACGGAGCAGGCCTGGACGGGTATATGAGCAGACGCACCTGAAAAAATATGGCCGCTTACGTGACCCGGATAAAAAAGAAAGAGAACAGGGCTGTCCATACACTCATATAATAGCACAGATGATGATGAGTATTATTCTGTATTTCATAGTTCAGTGAGATCAGATCCGCTTCTATACCACCGGTCCAAAATTCTGAACACATGACAAATGCTAGACTATTGACAGCACTTAATTATGTGGTTTAATATGTGTAGATTTATCTTTGTAGGGTTTGTTTATCTGTACTAAGTTTTATTTGCTGTATTTGGTAATTGTTTGCGGAGATGCGTCCGAGGTAAGAACCACAATATCTTGCACGCACATTGGGATGTTTCCTCAGGGTAGCGTACACTCTAGTTTGGGGAGTGTTGGCTTAGTTCGAAGGCGCAGGGTGGGGGGTGGCAGTGAGGGTGGGGGGCGGATTTTCGCGCTAGGGTTCCTGAAGTTTGTGAATATGTTCTTATATTTTTGTTCATCTCAAGAGCACACGTTTGGGCCATTGATTGCTGGCTGTTTATTTACATGCTTTTTTGTATTCGCTGTTTTGTATAGCTGATTGGGTTTCACAAATGCTTTTTTGTTCCCTTTTTCCCCTTTTTGTTACATGATGGCTAGTAGGGCTGATAAAGACGGGTTGGTGAGATGGGTTAGCTGGAACTGTAAAGGTTTGAATAATCCAGTCAAACGTAATAAGGTTCTGATTCATCTTAGAAAACTAAAAGCTAAAATCTCTGCTCATCCGATCATTTTAGATTGAAAAAAGACTGGGTGGGACAAGTTTATCATTCACATTTTCAATTAAAGTCTAGGGGCTGTGGCATTCTGAAACATAAATCTACTCCATTTGTCATATCACAAGTTAATGCAGATCATAAGGGCAGATATGTCATTGTAACAGGAACTTTGTTTTCAATCCCCCTAATTCTTGCCAATGTGTATGCTCCTAATTATGATGATGCTACTTTTATCACCTCTTTTCTGTCATGTATACCAGACCTTCACTCTCATTCATTAAAAACCCTTTAAAAATCCAGCGTACCGCCGGCGGGACGCCTAGTGGTGTGACAGGGTAAAGTCGTCCAAAAAAATAATAATAATAATAAAAAAAAAAAAATCATGTCATATATCCACGGAAAGCTGAGATTCTTGTGATTTCAACTATGTAAGCCATTTTAAGATACTATAAACACAGCATGTACAATCTGTGTCTTTATTAGACCACTTTTTGTTGACGTAATGAAGACATGCATAGGAATAACACAGTAGGGATGCAATATAACACCAATATAAGAAAGAAACCCACAAATTAAATAATGTACTGTGTACAGAAATATTAATATAGGAAAAAAATGTATTTAGATTATAAATTATAAATATATATGTAATTTTAAAAGTGTACACATTTTGGATTCTATAAATAAATGTCACTATAATGTGTTTATGCTTCAGTTACTATGTGTCAGCAATTATTGACAGTGAATCTGGATGAGAAACTGAATAGCTCTAAGTGTAACCTTTCATTAGAGCCCAAAATGATGACTGTACATTAAAGCATTCAAGAATTACAGCATTGTATACAAAAGGGTTACAAAGGGTCGCTTGGAGTCTCCCAAGTGTGATTTTTTTGGAAGCGTCTAGACATAAAATTAGATAAACATGTGTAAAACACTAATTTTCTAATATATTGTTTATCAAATGGTAAATTTGGCTTCATTCTGTGATCCCAATGTATTTTCCAGTTCATACCTCCCAGCTATAGCCATCTGCAGGCTTCTATTTACAAAAAAAATGCAGGCGGAATATTTTTCTTTCCTTTTTTTAGTGTATTCAAAGTGCTATTACTCAATATCAGTAAGACTTACAGTGATTCTGAGTGATTCTATTGAGAAACAAACCTCAGAGTGTCACCTTTCAAAGGAGACCAACACCATGCATATCATCCAAATGGCTCAAGAACAGCATGCAATTTACTTTGGGTATGCCTTTTTTAGGCGTTTTAGGCAAATTTTACAGGAATTGTAAAGGGTTAATCCTGGGAGGAGATTTAAATTTTGTGATGTGTCCACGACTTGACAGGTCCTTCTTCCTTATCTTCAGGACTGTTCATACGAAAGCATAGTGGTTTCTGATCATGCACCAGTTGTTTTGGGACTTAACTTTCCAAAAGCACCCCAAAGAATTATCAGTGGTCCTTTAACACTGGTTTATTAAAGGATAAAGACTTCATTAAATTTATCTCCTCAAATATATCATCCTTTCTTGAAATTAATAGTACTCCGGGTATGGCCTATTCTTCCATTTGGGAGACTTTAAAATGTTATTTGCGTGGCTTAATAATTTCATATTCATCTTATAAAAATAGAGAGCGAAAGAAGCAGTTAGAAGAATTATCTAGCTCTATATCAGCGATTGATACAGAGTACCCATTGAATCCTTCTCCTAATCTTTATAAAGAATGTCAGATCTTGCAGACAAAATATGATCTGCTATCGACTGAAGAGGCTGATAATTAGTTTTTACGTACTCAACATAAGATCTATGAATTCGGTGATAAAACAGGTAAATTGTTAGCTCATCATATTCGTAAAACGCAGACTTCACGCTTGATACCTCAGCTTAGTTTATCTTCAGGAATTACTACCACTGATTATAAAGAAATAAACTCTCAATTTAAACAATATTATATAAATCTGTACACCTCTGAATCTCCTCAAGATGCTTCATTAATGAATATTTTTTAGATAACTTGGATTTGCCCACTATAGAGAAGAATTTGTGTGATATTTTGGATGAAGATATAAAAATTGAGGAAATAGCCGATGCAATTGCCTCCTTAAAAACGGGCAAGGCCCCTGGCCCTGACGGTTTCCCGGCTGACTTTTACAAAGCATTCTCTAAATTGCTATGTCCAGTGTTGCTTTCAGTTTTTTTAGAGAGTCTTCAAAATTCTAATTTACCCACAACCTTTTATCAAGCTATTATCTCACTAATTCTTAAGAAAGATAAACCTCCCCTTGACTGTAATTCCTACCATCCCATATCGCTTTTAAATTGTGACTACAAGATATTAGCTAAAATATTATCTATTCGGCTGGAAAAAACATTGCATAGCGTAATCTCACCGGATCAAACTGGTTTTGTTCGAGACAGGCATTCTTTTTTTAATATTAGACGCCTCTTTAATGTTTTGTATTTACCTTACTCCAACAATCCCGAAGTTGTGGTCTCTCTAGATGCTGAAAAAGCATTTGACCGCATTGAATGAGATTATCTCATAAACATTTTGGAGAAGTTTGGATTTTGTCTAAAATGAATCTCTTGGATAAAGCTCCTTTAGGCCACCCCCAGGGCATCTGTACACTCAAATAATATTATTTCAGATCCTTTTTTATTGTGTCGGGGCACAAGGCAGGGGTGTCCCCTTTCCCCACTTTTATTTGCTATTGCGATTGAACCCCTGGCAATTGCACTACGTACTGATTCAGAGATACAGGGGATTTTTCGAGGTGGCCTTGAACAGAAGGTTTCGCTATATGCTGATGATCTTATTTTATTTTTATCAAACCCCCTAGTCTCAATTCCTCAAGCACTTTTAATACTGGACTCATTTAGTATTTTTTCGGATTATAAATTGAATTTTTCTAAAAGTGAATTATTTCCAGTAAATTCAGCTGCATTAAGTATCTCATATTCAAATTTCCAGTTCAGAGTTGTCAATAACCAATTTCGCTACTTAGGTGTCCAAGTAACACGTAGATATGCTGACTTGTTTAAAGTTAACTTTAACCCTTTATTAGAACTTACTAAGTCTTTGTTTTTATCATGGAAACCCCTTCCTCTCTCACTAATAGGAAAGGTAAATGCAGTTAAAATGAACATTCTTCCCAAATTTTTTTATTTTTTCAATGTTTACCCATATTTATTCCCAAGTCTTTTTTCTCTAATCTGGAAAAAAATATTTCTTCTTTTATCTGGAATAACAAACCCAGACGAATAGGTCTAAAGCATTTGGTTAAGCTAAAGGAGGTGGGAGGTTTGGCTTTGCCTCGCTTTCAAACTTACTACTGGGCAGCCAACTTTAGAAACTTATTATACTGGGTGCAACATGATTTGCAATTGTGTAAACCTCTCTGGGTCCAAATAGAGGCTATATGTTGCTCCCCAGTCACTTAAACATCTTTGCTTTGTTCTTCTATGCCTTCCACTCATGGTATCTTGATTAAGAATCCAATTGTTAAACATTCTCTGAGGATTTGGACTCAGTTCCGCAAAGCTCTACAGCTTAAGGGTCTTTCTTCAGCTGCACCCATTGCCAGTAACGTGTCTTTTCCACCTTCTCTTTTTGATGGGGCCTTCAATATTTGGAACTCAAAAGGCTTAGTCACGATTAACCAGCAATTCATAGATAACAATTTCACTTCCTTTGACCAACTTAAAAAGCAATTTAGTTTGCCTAATTCACATTTATTCCGATATCTCCAAGCTCGAAGCTTTGCCCGTAAACATTTTTCGGAGTTCCCCGCTGCTCCACCAAATGGTATTTTGGAGGGCATTTTACATCATTATAGATCTATTGGGGGTGCCATATCAAATAATTATAATATAATAAATAACAAACAAACACCATCTAGTAGATCATTAAAATCTCTCTGGGAGGAAGATTTAAGTATTACGTTAGAAAATGAAACTTGGAATGCTGTCTTAAAAAGGATACATTCTTCTTCAGTTAGCTCTAGGCATAAGCTTATTCAATTTAAGGTAGTGCATCGTATTCATTGGTCTAGGGTACAACTTAGCAGGATATTTCCTGATTTGGACCCTACCTGTCCACGCGTTGTGTGGAACCAGAATCCCTGCTTCATTCTTTTGGGCCTGTTCTAAGTTATTAAGGTTTTGGGAAATAATTTTTAAGAGTTTCGTGAAATTTTCACTACAACAATAGACCCCAACCCTTTGACAGCTTTATTTGGGGTTCTTCCGAAAATGTGAAATTGACAGTTTTAGAGATGGATAATATCGCACTTTGCACACTTTTGGCTAGACGGCTTATACTAATTAACTGGAAGCTGCCATCTTCTCCAACTTATCGTCAGTGGGTTTTGACCTTCTTTTTGCCCTCAAACTTGAAAAGATTAAATTTGGAGTTCGATTGAAACCCTATCTTTTTATAAAATCTTGGGGCCCATTTTTGGAACATTTTAAGGAGGCAGGTTTTGAATAAAAGGTTTTGTGTGTGCTTCTTTTCTTTTCTTTTCTTCTTGGTTGATATTTATATATTTATCTGTATGCTTACAGTACTGTAAGTAACGTTTATAGGTATATGGCCATTTACTATCCTTATTTGTTTTATTGTTTTTCATTTAGTTTTTAACAGATTGATACTTGTATTGTGCCTTGAGATGTTTGCGTTTTTCTTTAATAAAAAAAAAAACATGAATTGTGTGAGCAGTGCTGGAATCTTTTGCTCTCATTACACTGACTTCTATTGCTCCACTTGTATTATTCCGTAGTTTATATGACTTTACAATAACATTGAAATGTGTAAAACTATTGCTAATATTTGCACATTTAAATTGAAACTAAACTATTGCCTTACAAAAGATTTTTATGATCAAATAGCATTAAATAGCATTACTTTCCTTTGTGAAAATGTGTTGGAACTTATATAAAGTGTCATTATGGACTGCTTTTTTAAAGACATTTTGAAATCAGTTCGGCACATTCACTCCCTCGCTGACATTTCATTATATTTGTCCTTTTATTAAAGTCAACATCAAACAGCGTTCATCGCAACCCATTAAATGTGCTTGTGTAATGCATTTCTGAGGAAAAAGGGATCTTCAAAATATGTTTCAAAAAAGGGAAGGGACTTGTTTGTCCATTAGAAACTGGCTGGATCGTAAAAGGTGCTGTCTATATGACAGATGGTTTAAAGCGAGGGCTTAGCGATGTCATTTTAAAAGGGGTGTAACTTGTTACATTTCGATGCGATCGTGAATTGTGCATTAGGAAAGTAAATGGAGTCCATTTTCACTTTCCTTTCAATGGTTTTGAGCAGTAACAATTACGATCCAGTCAGAACATCTTGATGCATAAATGACAAAATATGACCAGCACTAAAAGAAAGTACGTCAAAGCAGTTTGTGCAGGACATGCGGGGTCAAATCTAGCCTGATCCTATTACCGTTATCCATCTCCAGTAAATTTCTGCCCCCTTCCTACTGTCTCCGTCAATAACACATAAAAGGATTAAAATAACTCACTTTACCACAATATTTCCCAGAGTCCTTGGTTTCACCGGTTGCATTTCATCATCAATCACTGTCACTATGAGACAAAGATGAAGACAGTTTAAGTACTTCAGTCACTTATTGAACCATTCAGTTAAAGGAGCTCTAACACATAATCCTTCAGCGATGAATGAGAGAGAGTTTGAAATAAACAAATAAAGAGCCGCACACGTGCCACGAGAGGAATCTCACCGTTGTATCCGGGCACGGCTTTACCGGCTGTACCAGCGGGGGGAGTGCGCGAGCAGCCCAGACCGACGCAGGACGCGGTGATGGAAGAGCCGCTTTCTACAAAACAGAGACACCGTAGTGATCAGAGCTGCAGAAGCAGGTCCTTCAGAACGAGGCATTGATGTCAAAAACATAAGCTTATTAACATATGACTGCCTATATTTGCATATCAATGAG
This sequence comes from Gymnocypris eckloni scoliostomus, assembly GCA_027564155.1. Lineage (NCBI taxonomy): Eukaryota > Metazoa > Chordata > Actinopteri > Cypriniformes > Cyprinidae > Gymnocypris > Gymnocypris eckloni. Next base: position 18,059,020 of record CM050432.1, on the reverse strand, counting down.
TATTCATTATTTAGCAACTTTGAAGAAGTCGTGTTACACATGCAAAAAGAGGCTTACCAATCAGAAAAGAGGTCATTAACTTATAGAAATCTTAAAGATGCAGTAACCAGGTTAATTCTAAGTCAAACCTTGACTAACATTAGAAGCGGATTTCATGAAAAACCACCTAAGCAAACTCATTTTTGTACATTTCGTCTCCTATGGTCAATTTTCTTTTCAGGTCAACTATTGACATGGGAGTGCAACAGGCTGAAAAGATCCTTTCTCAGCTTAACATTAATACAATTAATTGTAATAGAACAATTAACCCATTCAGATGTTTCGCTCTTTTTACATTGGAATGTTGAATTAGTGATCAAAATGTCATAATTTGATCTTCCGGTGAAACAGCAAACTTCTCTCTGGACTGATGCCATCATTTAGTCTGCTTAAACCCCGCCCCTTACTTGCAATCAACTGCAAGCTTGCATTCAGATCTGCCTCCATCCAATCAGCAACTGGGCCCTGCCTTACGTTTATTTCTTCTTTTAGATAATCAGTTTCCTTGTATGTAGATCCCAAGACAGAATCGCTTTCATCATGGCCTTAAGGTTAGTTCAACATATTTATAGGTAGGTTTAATGACAGACATTTCAAGGAAAACTCTACCAAACCCTTGTGTACTGAGATCTGTTACTGCTGCAACAATGCATATTAAGTATGTAGTGTACAACACTGCACTCACCCATCACTCATGCCAGCGTTTGTGTGCTTGCATAAATTACATGTCTGGCTTATAAATAAACATCATCAACAAAAGTAAAAAATACTTCACAACCAGTAGACGACAGCGTGACGCAGAGCAAAGCGTTCACAAATAGAACACAGACTTGTTCGTCATCCGTCTCGGAGCCAGATGCTACAGGAGAGCTGTGAACAGCAGGAAGAGAGAGTGATGAAGAGTGGGCAAGAGTAACTGGTAAACAAAGAGAGAGAGAGAAGGAGAGTGAGACAGAAAACTGTTGGCATCGCAGCGTGTGGCACCACAAGTCTGTCTGCCACTGCTGCCATATGTGAGTAATGCAGAAAGCTCAAACGCTTTTCACAGGTGACACACAGCGGCGTGCAGACGTGCAGACACACACACACACACACACAGAGGAAAGTGTTTCTGAATATTCATGGATTAGTATTAAGGTCATTTAACAGTGGTTCTCAATCTTTTTTTTCCACCGGGCCGCACTAAGGTCCAAGTGCAAGTCCCACGGGGCGCACGCATGTCATTTACATATTACGTCATCAATACAAACCAACCAGATTTATAATATTATTTATAGCCTAAATATTATGATATCTAAACGATTACATTTATTTAAATCAATATTTATTCTCACCAATAATAAAACACCCGATGCTGTTGGGAACCAATTTAGTGAAATTCTGCTCGAAATGAGTAACAGCACAATGAAGTTGAGATTGTAAATTGCAGTCTGTAAAACGCACACGGAAGCGTTACTTGACACGCGACATTACAGAAAGAGTGCGTTCACAAATGTAGCCTATGTTGATCCAAATATGGAAAGAATCTCTCCAGAGATGTTTGGCCACATTTCTGTAATAAGGATGATTGCTGCGTAGTAGTTTATGTGTGTTTCTGTTTTGCCTGAACATCTTCAGTGTGAGTGGGGGGGCAAACCGAAAGTAAGTCCATCACTCTCTTCACCGCTGATGCTGAGACTAATCTTGTTTGAATGCGTTTCTTCGCTGGCATTTTCCACATTTCGTTTTCTCCCTTAACAAATGTGTTGTTAAGTTAAATCGATGCTCAACTTTACAGAACTGATGGCTGCTGATGACTATTTGAATTTAATTCTGCCAAAGTGCGCACTTGTAAGTGTTCGTTAAATGCGTAACATTAATTACGTGAGTACATAGGTCTGCTCATGTCTGAAAATAATATATGAAAAACTAAATTATTTTACATAAAAACATTAGCTTATATTTGTTTAGTACATTTTTAAATGAATGTAAAAACTAAAACTAATTGTAAAACTGAAAGTTATTTTTTATTATGTTCAACACATAAGACTGTAACATTCAGCATGGTGGGCCGCATTCGGATTCGTGACGGCCGCGGGTTGAGAACCGCTGATCTACACCATGTCATTCCAAACTCATATGAATTATATGTCTTATTATAATGCTTGCCTGACTGACTGAGTGTACTTTCAGATATTTAAACATTTGTACCATTTTACAAACATATATTACAGAGCATATATATATATATATAGGCCTAGTATATCAGTCTGGCGAGTAAACAAAAAAATGCACTGGCCAATGGCGATTCAATTGCCAAGGTGTCCGTAGAGGGTTGCCAGAGTCAAAATCTGACAGACTGTGACAGGGTTCACGAGCACATGGCGGCCAGCTCAAAGACGGGCGGCAACACTCAGGGCCGCGTTAAGGTCGTTCGTACAGCCAGCAGTCATTGCTACTTACTCCCAAATGGAAACATACCAGTTACCCAGCAACAGTGGTGACATCAGCAGCCCTCATCACCAAGCCCCCCACCTCTTCACGGCAGGAGTAGCGTCTTAAAATAGCACACCGATTATTATCAGGTCTCAAAAGCGGCAGCCTTTCTTTAATTTTCTATGTGTACTGGATGAACGATCCAACGGAGAATAATTAAATGACACATTTACTTACATATGTGCATGTGTGTTAGAGATTGCAAACACATATGGTCTGATTTAAGCAACACACTACAAAAGACTGTGCTGCGCGTGTTAACATAGCCACGAAATGTATTATTCATTTACTATTATAGTATTTATTAATATTCTGAATTAGCAGCTACTTGTATTTTTCATCCATTTTAAGTTTTAGTCATTTTGTTATGTGCTTTTGTCATGAGCATGCCATTATTTATTAATTTATTCTATAAATTACACATTTATTTATTAGCTATTTAAGTTTCTCAACTTAAACTTACTTCAGTTTATTCCAAAGGCAACATTTATTTTAATTCAGTTTTTTTAAGTTTAGGTTTTTCATCATCTAATATGTTTTGCTTTATTTCAACTTTATTTCAGCTACCAAAATTATTTTAATAAGCTTAACAATAAAAACTAACTGTGATTAAGCTAATAAAACATAATAATAAAATAATACAATTAAGGATATATAAAATTGAATTTCAACAATATTTTACTAAGCGAATTAAATCAATGTTATTTTGATTTAACAATATCAATACCATAACAGTTAGTCAAAATGTCAATATTTCAGTATTATTATTATTAATTTATTTGTTTTTAATTATCAGTATCAGTCATTATGGGATATTTAATAATTCATGGTAATTTTGCTCAATTCTCTAATTTTGCATTTCAATTAACCTGACACTCACTGATCTTAAATCTTTAAAAATAATAACATTGTTAAATGTAATCCTAAACAATACTGAAACAAATGAATATCCACTGTTCATACTGCATATTATAATCTTGCGATGCGCAAATTCAATAAACCATAAACCATTTTGAAAATGTCAATCTGAAAATCACATTGGCCAGAATCACAATTGGCCTTTAAGAGTGACTGCAATGGTTGCTTTATGCATGCCTGATTTTCTAAATTGTTGTTAGCTGCAGCACCAATATTGACCAATCAGAATTCAGAATAAATGTTATAATAACCCTTATACTCATCTCCATGTTGAAGCATCCAAACGTGTGTGTGTGTGTGTGTGTGTGTGAGAGAGAGAGAGAGAGAGAGAGAGAGAGAGAGAGAGAGAGAGAGAGAGAGAGAGAGAGAGATTCTGTCACAGCAGCTTGACTTCTCATATTGTGATGCACGTGTGAGCCTGGGGAGGTTTGAGCAGGTAATGACAAAGATAATGAAGGTTCAAATCACTTCCACTTTAGTTCAGAAAATCTATCGCATCAGCGCAACCAAACTGCTGTTGCACTACACCTCATCAGCTCTTCTAATCAAATCTCGCTCTGTGCCGCTGAACAACTCAAACACGCTGTGGCATTTGTGTGTTTGCACGCCAAGGTGGAGATGTGGCTGTTATTACAAGTCATCTAATAATACGACTGGTCTTGATGGTGATGCATAAACATGCTTTTAATCATGAATTGGATGTAGACAAAGTGAAATTATAAATGGAGAGCAGGACACACACACACACACACAGACACACACACACACACACACACTGTAAGGACAGAATCATTTATCACATGAAGCACTTTGACCTCTCTGGCCCTGTGCTTACTCACATACGAATCCATCGTTTTTCTGTTCACGAATCAATATGGATCTATCACCTGTTTTAAATTTGTGCCGTAAAATGACACAAAGACTTTGCCAGTACCGACTAGAAAGACGGATATGAGAGCGAGGAGAGAGGTGATTCAGTTCATCTTGTACAAATATTCTCCGAGCTCGGCACCTGTTTATTTCTCAGAGATATTTATGAGCTGAATATGTTTTGCAGCCAGTATAGAATGTAGGAGTAACCCAATTCATTATACATGTGGTGGCTTATGCATCATGCTGGCAATAGGGGTTATGAATATCAAAAGAAGTGTCTTGTATTTCAGACAATCCATTTCAGGCTTGCCGGAGAAAAAAGGGCGACTTTATGGTCAGGACGCTTAAAAATAACCAACAAATAGTTGCACCTTTTTGCATTTGCCAACTATATTAGTGGAGCATAAAGAAACTAAAGAGTATCAATCAGTTAAATAATAATAGTTTTTTGTAATATTTGGTTTAACTGTATTTAATTATTTACTTTCGATGTACAGTATTACATCATGTGCCTTTTTTGTATTTAATATAATCTTTTCTTTTTAAGATTGCAATCTTACGTTTTAGATTACAAATAAAGTTCCAATAAAAAAAAAAAAATAAACTACAAAATCAAATTAGATAAAGTACATTTTGTTATAAAGACATAAAGTACTCATTTTCGCAAACTTGCCAAACATGCAAATACATTCCAAAATTGATATTTTAACCCTCTGGTGTTGATCACATGACGGGAGGTGGGGGGGTTATTTGTTTGTTTTGTTATTATTTCAATGAGAAGAATGTAAAAAAATATATAATAATAATATTTTGTATTTAATTATATTTACAGAATAGTCAAGATCCATGTATTAGTCTATCTGTTAACCACTTTTGTTTGTTTGTTATATAGAAACTAAAAAGAAAAGTTTGTTTATTATGATTTTTTTTTACAAACATGTTTTACTCTAAAACTGCAAGAAAATCAATGGCATAAATCTAAGCAAGTTGTGTTACAAGTATGAGGTTGATGTCTGAAAAATTATCTTTCAGTAAGATTTAGTTTGGGCACAGTTCCAAACATTTCTAATAGATGAAAATTACTTTCCATTCCATTATGTTTTTCTTGATTTTTCAGTACATAACTACATTGTAATATACACCTTTAAAACATACTCCAACACAGTTTGGGATAAGTAAGACTTTTGTTTTGTTTTTGATATGAAGTCTCTTATGATACGTCAGCTGACAGGAATCATATTGTGCTAACCAATGGCATAAATATCAGCTGATATCAACAGATATTACAAAATAACTGACCCACAGGATCACCCTTCATCTTAGGCTTTGTTCAGACATTTATGTTGGCATACATAATTAAATTAAATCCATTTATTTGTACTCTGAACAACAAATAAACTTCTATGCTGTTTTACAAATTCAATGGACTTGACGTGTAGAGTGCTCTCTTCTCAATGACATCTAGCAGTTGTTATAAAATAACATTTATTGGTGTTGCGCTGATGCGGAAATTATTACAAAATTAACAAATAGCCCTAAAGACTGAATCTGAAAAACGGCATCTGAATCAGTGTGAACAATGCCTTAAAAGACCAGACAAGAAGAAGACAAAGAAATGAACCAGAGCATATCTTTAAGACTCACCAGTTTGCCACCAGTGATCCAGCACTGGGACTCCAAAACTCCTCTTGGCCCATTCGAGGGTCTCTAGATCACAGCGTTCCCCGGCTACAAACAAGTTCCTCAGCCTGCCGAAAGAAAAATACCAGCTCTTAGAAAGTCTGTAAACTTCAGAGCAGCTTCATGTGTCCCTATAGACTTTGCAACAAAGAAATGTGAAAAGCAAGAACACATGTGTGCATTAAATATATATTGAACTCATTCTTGTAGTAAAACAAACAAGAAGCACTGACAAGCGGTGATTGGATGAAGCACAGCGGGTGTTGAGGATTCACTGTTCCTGTCATCAAACTGCCTGCAATCCTCAAACAAGAAATGGATTACAATGGAGCGGGTGACCACATCACAAATCCTTTCATCTGCTCAAGCCTACAGTAAACTACACCTGTAATACCGTAGAGACACCCACAAGAGAGCAAAGGACAGTCAAATCCTCTTTTCATCATTGAGGCATGTTTGAAATGCTAATACTAGGAATAGTGAGTGATTCGATTGATTTGGTAGCTTGAGAAGCACAAGCTAAGCTGGAAAGTTGATTTATTTTCAGACTGTCTTTGCATTTGCATTAAAGGGATAATTCACCCAAAAATGAAAGTTCTGGAATGAATTTCTCACCCTCACGTCATTCTAAACCCAGAAGACCTTCGTTCATCTTCGGAACACAAAATTAGATGTTTTTGATGAAATCTGAGAGCTTTCTGACCCTGCATAGACAACAACGCAACTGACACGTTCAAGGTCCAAAAAGGCAGTAAAGACATTGTTAAAAAGTCCATGTGACATCGGTGGTTCAACCTTAATTTTATGAAGCTATGATAATACTTTGTGTGCAAAAAAAACAAAGATAACGGCTTAATTTAACAATTCCTACTCTACAATTTTCTTCTCAACAATTTATATCCGAAAGTCTTCGGCTACCCAATGAGAATTGTTATTCAATCCGAGCACAGATATTGACTCGTATTACTCGTATGATACTCGTACTCGGCAAAAGTGCTTTATCCGTACCGGATACTCGTTTCAGCCGAGTATCCGGCTCAACTCTATTAACCATCTTATTCCATTATAAAAACATATACAGTATCTCACAGAAGTGAGTACACCACATTTTTGTAAATATTTTATTATATCTTTTCATGTGACAACACTGAAGAAATTACACTTTGTTACAATGTAAAGTAGTGAGTGTACAGATTGTATAACAGCGTAACAGTGCTGTCCTCTCAAAATAGCTCAACACACAGCCATTAATGTCTAAACCACTGGCCACAAAAGGGAGTACACCGTAAGTGAAAATGTCCAAATTGGGCCCAAAGTGTCAATATTGTGTGTGGCCACCATTATTTTCCAGCACTGCCTTAACCCTCTTGGGCATGGAGTTCACCAGAGCTTCACAGGTTGCCACAGGAGTCCTCCTCCATGATGACATCACGGAGCTTGTGGCTGTTATAGACCTTGCGCTCCTCCATCTTCCATTTGAGGATGCCCCACAGATGCTCAATAGGGTTTAGGTCTGGAGACATTAAGACAAACGTAAATAGCTGGCTTGGCCAGTCCATCACCTTTACCCTCAGCTTCTTTAGCAAGGCAGTGGTCGTTATCATATTGGAAAACTGCCCTGCGGCCCAGTCTCCGAAGGGAGGAGATCATGCTCTGCTTCAGTATGTCACAGTACATGTCGGCATTCATGGTTCCCTCAATGAACTGTAGCTCCCCAGTGCCAGCAGCACTCATGCAGCCCCAGACCATGACATTTCCACCAACATGCTTGACTGTAGGAAAGACACACTTGTCTTTGTACTCCTCACCTGGTTGCCGCCACACGCTTGACACCATCTGAACCAAATAAGTTTATTTTGGTCTCATCAGACCACAGGACATTATTTCAGTAATCCATGTCCTTAGTCTGCTTGTCTTCAGCAACCTGTTTGCGGGCTTTCTTGTGCATCATCTTTAGAAGAGGATTCCTTCTGAGACGACAGCCATGCAGACCAATTTGATGCAGTGTGCGGCGTATGGTCTGAGCACTGACAGGCTGACCCCCCACCAATTCAACCTCTGCAGCAATGCTGGCAGCACTCATGCGTCTATTTCCTAACCTCTGGATATGACGCTGAGCACGTGCACCCAACTTCTTTGGTTGAGCATGGCGAGGCCTGTTCTGAGTGGAACCTGTCCTGTTAAACCGCTGTATGGTGCTGCAGCTCAGTTTCAGGGTCTTGGCAATCTTCTTATAACCTACACCATCCTTATGTAGAGCAACAATAATGTTTTTCAGATCCTCAGAGAGTTCTTTGTCATGAGGTGTCATGTTGAACTTCCAGTCACCAGTATGAGAGTGAGAGCGATGACACCAAATTTAACACACCTGCTCCCCATTCACACCTGAGACCTTGTAACACTAATGTCACATGACACCTGGGAGAGAAAATGGCTATTTGGGCCCAATTTGGACATTTTCACTTAGGGGTGTACTCAATTTTGTGGCCAGTGGTTTAGACATTAATAGCTGTGTGTTCAGTTATTTTGAGGGACAGAAAATTTACACTGTTATACAAGCTGTACACTCACTACTTTACACTGTAGCAAAGTGTCATTTCTTCAGTGTTGTCACATGAAAATATAGATATAATAAAATATTTACAAAAATGCGAGGGGTGTACTCACTGTGAGATACTGTAAATAGTTATATAATTTAGTTCTTCAATAATAATAATGCCCCCAAAATTATTGATGCTAATATTGACCTTTAAAAATATGGCACAGTATACAGCGTGGTATTAAGAAATATATATGTACTGCAACAATGTATTTTATTATTTTTTATACTACACTGGGGAAATTTCAAGATTTCTACTAAACACCACACACAGTGAAAATGTATAAGAAGTATATAGATATGTCTTATGTGGCTGTACATTATTTACATATTTTGATAAACCAGTTGGGAAAAAATAATATTAAGATTAGTATTTCCTGCATTTGGAAGCAAAAGTACCAAAATAGACCAACATTTCTGATACAGCTACTATTTTAAGTAAAATGCTTCATGGCTAATGTTTAGTCAAATAATTTATATGGTTTTATCAATTGGGAATTCACCAAGACATAGTGGATCTGAAAGAAAATGAAAATTTACTTTAACATGAAAATGACAGTTAGCAATAAATAAAAAATAACTGAATCTTTCTGAGTCGGAGTTTATGAGCAAGTAACAGTATTACAGCTGAGTTCCTTTCACTTTTCCCCTCCAGGGTCAAACAATGCAGAAACTATTCAATTACCTGGAGTCAAGGTCACATGCGGGTGATCTGCATTACAATAAGCTGGAGGTTGTTCACTAGTACACACCTCCTCCCACATCTCACGCCTGTCGTGTTCAGAGGCACAATCAGTGCAGTTTCTGTGCTTTTACGTGCCTGAAAAAGGTGATCTGACTCAATCATTGCTAATTCATTAAATATTGGCTTTCTTACAAGACATATGCTGGATTTTTCTCTCCATTCATGAACTTTATGCTTCCGACGCACCTGCCAGCAACCATTCGGGTGTGCGAGGGACATTTATGCAATTTCCATACAGTCATGCAGTAAAAACACAAACTTGCTATTACAGTTATGTGTACTGTGTGAAAAGAGCCTTCATTTGATATTTAATGATACAAAAATGTTCCTAAAAGGAAAAAAGCTCATGACAACAAGAAAAAGTGGCATTGATGTATATCAAAATTAAAGTGTGTACTTGGGTAAAAAGATTGTGCTACAACTTTTGCATATGCAATAAAGTCGGTCTGCATCGGTGTTTGTGTTTACAAGTCCACAGATGTATTTAGGAATCCAGGTGTGCATTTCTTATGCAGCGACCTTCTGCAGGTGCATCAGCATTATGATCTTGGCGAGAGAGCAAATCCTGAGCTTACAGCGTCGCTGCTGATTCTCTGAGCTGGAAAATTCTATTGAGAGGAGTCGTGCCCTCTGGCACACATTTAAACCCATGTTGAGAGCTGCAGCGAAACACTGCCTGTGCTTTTGTGTGAAAGTTACGCACTGCACGGCTCCTTTGGGTCGAGCTAAATTGCCCTCTCTTCCATTTCATATTTGCGAATGTTTTTCGTGCTTATGTGTCATTTAGGTTACAAAAAAAGAAAAGAAAAGTGGGTTATATATTCATTAAGGGACATTTTAAAGATGCATAGCATGATAATAGCTGATATAGCCCAAGCAAAATAAATCAAATTTAAAAGCTAATAATGGTTGTTTATTTTTCTAGTGAAAAAATACATCATACTTGCTACTATGATTTACATAAGCCAAGCTCGAGTGATTTTCATGAAGCATAAATATTCACGAGGTGTCAAAAAATGTAAACGAGCACCATCTAGTAAATGACAAAGCCTATTATGCTATTATTGGGCATTAATAATGTTACAGTATTTTCTGATCTAGCTGTGTCCACTATGCTGGTAAAATTGCTTTGCGTTTTATTTTAAAAGGCGTTTATTCATGGCTATGTCACTAGGGCTGGGTATCGAGTTCTATACTTTTAAGCACTGTCTGAATTGCCTCATACTATTGAGTATTGAAAAATGTCTTGTTCGATACCAACTTTAGATACCTAAGGGGTTAATCTCGTCAACGTCGGTGAGCCAATAAGCATGCAGCATGCTTGATGTGCCTAAATCTAACCTGGTGTTGCAATATGAATAATATTCAGAACCTTGTGAAAATCACATACATATCATAAACTGTCATAGTCGTGTGTTTATTAGTATCATGTTTCATCCGTAGAAATGTTTTTCTGGGTTTCTTCTTTACAGAACTGAATGGGGAAGTGTAATGCACATTCATCTTTTGAAGCAGGGTGGGTTATGAACGTGTAATATGACTGACATATGAGCAGCAAATCAGAGTCAGAACAGTGGATGTGGAAGAGAAAATTCAGGCAGACAGCACTGGAATCAGCTAATTCTCATCAGCAAATTAGTGGAAAACGAATATTGCTAAGCGCTTTAAAACAGAAAACACAGTGTAAACAGCCTAAAAGATGTGGGAACTGAAAACCATTTGAACTTAATTAAAACAATTTGCACTGATTTATTGTTGTTGGTTACATTTTGTTCCTTCGTGCTTTTTTGTGCAACGTAATCTTGTAATCTAAAACAGATTTTATAAAATTGGTATTGAAAAAAGTACCTTTCAGGAACCGGTATCAAAGTCAATGTATCTGTCTCTATATCAAATATTTGAATAATACACAGCCATATATATATATATACTATGATTAGACAATTTAGGGTCAGGAAGATTTATTTTCTTAATATTTCTTATGATTGCTTTTCTTATTATCAGTGTTGAGAATCATTTGACAGGATTCTTTAATGAACAGAAGAGCACTTTTAAACATTACTGTCACTTTTGATCAATTTAATGCATCCTTGCTAAATAAAAATGTACTGACACCATATATTTAAATGGTGGTGCATTAAAAACCTATTTTTCTTACGTTTTTAAATACGGGTTTGAAATCTACTGCTATCATTGTGTTGTTTAACCTGCCATAACATAATGCAGGCTTTGCAAAGAACCTGTTTTGGATGAATTGAGCGGTTAAAACAATATTAGACTCGGGTCACAAATAAAAGTGGAGCACAATACATAGGAGGTGTTAAAATAACACACCAAGTAATAGTTGGTTATAGGATCAAAATGATGCTGTACTGTAAAGCTCAAATCTTTTAGTTTTTTGCCCAATGAAACTTGACTAACACTGTAAGTGCATCTCAGGGATACGCAAAATAATACGATTATTTTTCTGCTGGGAATCGGAGGTTATTTTCTCTGGGGTGTGAGCTTTCATTCCATCTATTAACTGGACGTTTATGTAAATGATTAATGATCATGTGACTGAGCCTTTAAACGAGCACTGAATAGTTATTACTAGTCTCATTTAAATGCAGGGAACAAAAGGAATTGCTGCTCTATAATGCAGATGTGCTTTAGCTTAAATCAAAGCCATAACCAATGTATAGAAGCACTATATTGCTTTATTGAAACACATCCGTTACTATCACCATGGTAACTGCACCTTTTTTCTCCCGATGCACTGTCACACAAACAGCAACATAGTGTCTGTAGAATCAAAAGCCACAGCAGAATCAACACTGTAATAACATTTATATTAAACTACGACCGTGTAGTGTCTATGCATGAAGACATTTAACAATAATCACATTCACAAAAAGATCCATACATTTGCTATATTTGCTGTAGAAAGTAATGATTTGAGGGGCAAAACAAAGCAGTGTAAAAAGACAATATTAAAATTGGAAAACTGTGTATTTAGAGCTATTATTTTTTGTGTCTAGACAATGTTGCTCCCTAAACCCCAGCTAAGCAGGGAAATGACTTCACTAAAAAGAAAACAAGTACTTTACCAAGCTCTGCACTATTTAAAAAAGCCACCCAAAAAATGACAAGATTATGAAATCTAAAATCAATGCAACTGCATACCCTGCTTCACTGTTACTCACTGGCATCACCATAAACATCACTGGCCATTTATTACCAAGATCTCACCCAATCAGCTAATAAACAAGCCTGACTTTTGAGTGGGAAAGAAATATACAGACTAAAAGCCTGGTGTGCAATATGCAATTCACCACTTTTTGAAAATAAACGAACGCAATATTAATGTGTAATATTGTGCACTTTTATTTAATTAAAACAATTAATTGCACCAAGATTGATATTTTATATATAGAGTGGTCCCAAAATATTTAGACAAATCAGCCACAGTCACAACACACAATATATTTTATATTTTGCATTATATAACCGCAAAACACACAGCATTTATTGTCAAGAAAAAGTCTTGGGACACCTTCTTGATGTCAGATTTGTCAATATATTAATAAATAGGGAATTTGTAGGAAACATCATGCATCTATGAAAAATGTCCTATTTTTTATCCATGATAAAAATATTTATAAAAAGTGGTTCTGAAAAGTTAGTTCTGAAAAAGCAGAATTATTGGCCACTTGATATTATCTATCAAACGACATTTAGATATTCTTAAGTGTGACTGATATGTCCAAATTATTTTTGGAACCACTGTATATACACCGGCAGCCAAAAGTCTGGAATACTATCGATTTGTTTTAATGCTTTTAAATGCAAAAATAAGACATGTTCCTTTAGCAGCAAATCAGCATATTAGAATGATTTCTGAGGGATTGTGTGACACTAATGGCTGCTGATTCAGCTTTGCCATCATGACAATAAATTACAATTTAAAACATATTCAAATAGAAACCAGCTATTATACATTTTTATTTTATTTCACAATATTACTGTTTTCAATGCAACAAATAAATGCAACCTTGGCGAGCAAAAGAAAAATCTTAATTATCCCTAGCTTTTGGCCTAGACAGAGATTTTTTGTATATAAATAAATCTTTTTAGTTGAAGCCTATGAAGAAAAAACACTTTTTATATGCTTTGCTGCATATGTTACATGTTGTTAGCTATTACATGAAGAGGTACAGATTTGAGGTTACCTGCTGAGCGGGTACTGCTTCCCGTGTTCTGCCTGAGGGTCTTGTTGGCGAATGGCTCTGATAGCAGTGGGAGCGGTAAACATGGAGGCCGTCCCATGCTCAGACATCACACGGAAAAAGGCCCCGGGGTCCGGAGTCCCCACAGGTTTGCCCTGAGGAAACAACAACTGCTTATAGCATCTGAATGCATAAATTAAAGACCAATATCTTAAAAAAAACATATAAAATGGGTCAGTATAAGTCTTAAATTAATATTACGCAATACTGAAAAAAAACCTTATCAAACAAAATGACTAAAGAGTTTTTTTTATGAAAAAAAAAAATTCTAGAAAAGTTACAGCCTTGTATTTCTTACAGAAGATGCTAAAGTTCGATATTTTGTGCAGCCCTTTGTTGCAGTTTTTCCAACATTTTGGAAGTGTGCATAAGTCTTCCAGTGTCCAGACTGGATCAACATGGGCATTTGCAGCGGTTGGGGAGTGAATATTAAATCAAGGTTGTGTTTGAAATGGAGAGTGGCTTGGAAAGGTGCCAGGGTGGCCAAACGTATGGCAAAAAAAAAACGTTGCAGAGAGATTGCACACTCCAGTTGCATTTCACAACACCGAGCTGTTCAAATATTCATGTTTCTGCCACGCTTCTCAGAGAGACTGCTCTCCAAACTAAACAATGACTTCATATTAGCGGGGACAAATCAAACGGATCACACATGAATCTCTCATCTCGCTTCTAGAACAGTGTTTGTGTCTATTTCGGTAAGGGGAAAACATGGCCAATCAATTTCAAAGTTTTGAGAAATGCTTGGATGTGTCTTCTTAGGCAAGCTTTGAACAAAGACATTAATAACTATTATGACATTTGAGTGTTGTTATAGAAACAAAAAGATCAGGTCTAGGGCTGATTGATTCCAAATAAAGAAACTGATGAGAAAAAACAACGTCTTGCAAGGAATAACTGTTTAACTGAACAAGAAAGCAGGTTTGTACTTGATTTGCAATGTACAAAACAAGAATCTGCATCCGTCTGTGTCAATCAGTAATTGGCAGGCATTTAATGTTTGTTTTGTTTTTCCAACTGTTTCACTTCTTTTTATGTACATTAAATGATCCAACAGTACACTGAGGAAAAAAAGACTACTGGAGAACATTTTACAAGAAATACTGTTCAGTCTTTTAACTTCAAAACATCATGTTAAATTCAATTCATGTTTAATGTTATTTGTTCTTTCTTTGTGAAATCTACTAGACATTTCTGAATGAAAACTGTATCAAAGTAAAACATACACCCATTTGTTCAGTTTAGGGTTATTGCCAGAGAGCTAATTGGTAATTGTTAGTGTGATCTAGGTGGTTACTTACTGGCCCAAGTTAAAACAGCCCAGTCTTAATGCTATGCTGCTGTTGTTGTTTTGCCCATTTTATAGTCCACCAGGAGAAAACAATATGATGACTGGTTGCTTAGAAAGTAAAAGCCCACCTATCCTGTCATCTTATCCTGGAAATTGTCATCCTTTACTCACCCTCGTTTGGTTTCAAATTGGTATGAGTTTTGATTGTAACACAAAAGAAGACACGGTGGGTTCCAGACAACATCGGATCCCATTTACTTTCATTTACTTTACAGATCTGGGATGAAATGAAGGTGAATTAATGATGAAAACATGTTCAGTTTTGGGATCATTCTTTAATCCCAAGCATTAGCAATGATAGGTGAAGCATGTTATGCAGAAGTTTGTAAATAGGAGTCTGTGGGAAATGTATAGAAAAAAGGGGTAACACTTTAGTATAGGGACCAGTTCTCACTATTAACTACTGTATGTCCTTATTAGCATTTCTATTATTAATATATTGCCTGTTTATTAGTACTTATATAAACAGTGATCTTCTGTCACTATAACAGATTCCTCGTATGTGTAAACATACCTGGCCAATAAAGCTCATTCTGATTCTGATTATACTGCATGACCATATTCTACATCCCTAATCAATACCCAAACTTAACAACTATCTCACTAACTATTAATAAGCAGCAAATTAGGAGTTTATTACTTAATGGTATGTTAATGGTGAGAATTGGACCTTAAAATAAAGTGTGACCAAAATGTATGAAAAAAATGTCACACTGAACCAACATATATTGCGATATGCACTACACACGAATGAACTTCATTATTAAACGACTGTCTGAAATGCTCTATTCTGATTGGTCAATTGCGACCATTTGAGGTTAGTTATTCCCCAATAATGACCATCATTAATAGCACCGCTGTATAATAATTGCTCCTCCAGGTATCTGAGGCCGGATGCTTTCATGTCTCTCGTATTGCACTGCAGACATGCTCTCTCACTTCATTTAAATGCAGCTGCCATAATCTTGCATCTCAGTTATCGACTGTAACACAAGGCTTGAATAGTAGGAGGTATAATAGTAAGCCTAAGATAATAATGTTGAAGTGTTTGTCTAGTTGCTAGAATGATTTTGTACACTGTAAAGAATTATAAGATGACAAACAGGTAGGATTTTAAAACGGTTCTATTCAAATCAATATTGCACGCCCACATTAATATCCATGTGGTGAAAAGCTGCCTAATATGGTACAAATCTCTTAAATATCCACCTTGTTTGATTTCAAATCTGCTTTTTCTTTGAGCTACTAAAATATTTCCACTCAATACTTTGTGCCTAATTATTTACGTATTTGGCATTGCGCCGGGGTCCTGATCTCTGTCGGGTTTTATTGTGCGATAACAACCAGCTAGATGTACATTATCCCTTACATGATTAATATTATTTTGAACTAATGATATATATTTCCAAGATATTACTTTAATAATTATTTTGGCTTTAGACCTGTATAAACAAAACATAAATGCCCATTTTTAAAACACTTAGTTTCACAGACAAGGTTTAAGCCTAGTCCTAGACTAAAATGTAAATCTGAGCTGTTTCAACTGAAAGAAACTTATAATAACTAATCTTAAAATATATCAGGGACTTTGTTTTGTCTCAAGATGCACCCGGTAATGTTTTGTTTTGTTTATAAAAATTACTTAAATGTCCTAATTGAACTATGGCCTAATCCTGGCTTAGTCTAAACCCTGTCTGTTAAACCGGGCCTTAATGTCTTTGTAATATTCAAAATATACATATATATCATTATATTTGGGTTTACTGGCATCAAAAAGTCTAAAGCCTTTCCTTAGCAAACACCACTGCTGAATAAAAAGATCGGGTTTGGCATGTAAACAGAATAAAACGAATAGGCTTGAATCTTCCATGGATGTGCATAATTACAAAAGACATTAATTAAAAGAGACTGGAGGCTTTCTGCTATGAATATTGACATTGTATGAGAGATCTGTTGAAATCAAACTTCCATTACAGCAGACTAATACATTCTGTGAGCATCTTCCATTTTCTCCTGTGCAGCGAGACAACACATCTAATCAGCAGAGGCGACGCCAATGCCGAATTCACCTTGACAAGAAACCAAACACACTCTGATCGCCTCCCATCGAGTGCAAATGATTTATTATTCATGCTGTGAGCTCAGTGAGGAGAACTAGTTTAAAACTACGAGAGCCGCTCTGTTACAGTACAAAAGCTTATGAAAAGCAACAGCAAATCGAATGCACAACCAACTTAAACTGAGCCAGTTTTGCTGTAAAGATTCATTCATCCTTGCATTCAATCCCTAAAAGAATTCACAGTACAGACTTAAGAGACCTCAGTTCAGCGTGAGCGTCAGGATCTGGTAAACCACAACATCAGGTAATTGAGTGTTCCCTAGGTCAAATGCTGTAACACATTCACACTTGCACATTTTTGTCCCATACCTCATAGAGCACAGTGGTGTTGCCATGTAGAAGTGGACCGTAGCAGATATACGAGTGGCCCACCACCCAGCCAAAGTCAGACGCGGCCCACCAGACCTGACAGAGAGAGAGATGTGTAGGTTAAACGGTGCGAGACAGTGTGAAACGTTTTTCAAGGGGTCATGTCATACATTTATTACTATTTTTTCCCTGTTATTCCAACCCTGACGCGGTCATTATTCCGTGAACAAAAAATATTTGTAAATAGTTTTATGTATATATTTTCCATAAACAGGCAGTTTTTTTGCCAATGTTAACACTCTCTTCTCACACAAAGAGATTTAACAATTTTTTATGCACAGTAGTTTGTGCTGCCCCATCTTTGCAAAAACAGCATTACATTTTGACAGGTTGAACCAAGGTTAGACTAAAACAATCAATAATGGATTAAAATGAACTTTCCGAAGGTGCCACCAAATTTCGGCTGAATTTTGCAGGCAAAAAGGTCTATTGTCTAATGTTGATCGTATAGTGGTGTATGATGCACAGCTCACACAGAAGTCACTTTCAAATCATGTTTTCTTTTGGTCAGTGCGGACCAAAACATGTTGCATATTTGCATAAAATGTTTTGCCCAACGCAAAATTTCAGATGGCTATTCCCTTTAAATTGACTTGATTTTGCCTGCAGAAATTCACCAACAATACAGTCCTAAAGTTGGGAAAGCAGAGAGGAAGGTGCTACACAATTTACCAGTTTACTTCTTTATATGCCAAGCTTTTTAGGCCCGGTTTCACAGACAGAGCTTAGACTAAGCCAGGATTAGGCCATAGTTCAATTTAGGGGTGGGAGAAAAAAAATTGATCCATCGCGACTCTCTCTCCATAAATTCTGGATCGATTCTGAGAATTTCAGAATCGATTCTGAGCTTAGTTTTTAACCAGATGTGTGATGACGCAGAATTTTCCTATTCCAATTTCCACACACATGCACCACTCGAATCTTCCGAAAAATAATCTTTCATAAAGTTCGGAAGGTTGAAGTGAATTACAAGGACATTCACAGGCTTCATTGCACAGGATGCGCTGTGAGAGATGCGCACTTTGTTTGATGTTACACTTGAAGTCTCGCTCGTCTGTATTTTCCTCACAAATGCTCTACGAAGTCATCATTTATGTGTTTTTGAATGCAGTGGTTTTTATATATTTAAATTATGAACCTCACTAACAGAAGGCTGCTTTCAATTTCAAATGCTGATGCACTTTGTTTGTGTAGACAGCACACGCATGCGGCTGTGCGTGAAAGTGGTTTAATATCCTTGCGTCTCAAAATGGTTTTATGACGCAAAATGAATTTAAACGTCTTAAGGGATTAAACAGACAGGACAAACCACATTACTTCTTATATTTCAAAAGAGATCCGTGAGTGAATGCAGCTTAATAGATCTGCTGCAGTCTATGATGTCATTCATAGTAAAAAACAACAGTAAAAGTGAAGAAAAATCACAGTTCTTGAATGGAAAACGTTCAGATAATCTTAAATACTGAAAGCACTCGTTGTTTCTTGTTTGTTATATGTTTATATGCTCCTTTTTATTATTTACTACTTGCTTATATGCTTATCTGTGAAACCGGGGGTAGATGACCTTTTTTTCGACTGGGGAAAAAGTGTTTTTAAAGTACATCAAATTTATTTTCTCAAAACATTAAGGACAATTTAATTGACCCCTTGTGAAAATCACAGATCATGACCTACCTCACCAGGAGCTAGTCCATATACATTAGACATAGTCCAGTTTAACATCACGGCATATCCTCCTGAATCTCTGACTACACCCTGATGACAACAAAGAGGAAAGAAACAAATTGTGATTCCTTTATAATATTATTATACAGTTTAAATTGTAATCCCTCATTAACATTTAAATTAGGGATTTTTAAGCAACTGTGGAAATGCCATGAAATTTGAATTTTTCAGTGTCTCTTTATGGTGCAGCAAAGCATTAAACCACACTTTTTGTACATAATTATTTCCTAATATTCACTCCAACGATGACACAGAGATGGCTGGCTTACAAAAACCATGAATCGAAAGTGGACAATACATTTTTGAAAGATGCTTTTACTGTTATTTATTATTCATTTAATTTCTGTCATGACAACTCTTTGAGGGATTGGCGTGGTAATTGTACATGACAATGTTAATGTGCTCGGTCTTGGTGGAATAGATCTGCTACGCTGCTGCTGCAGAGCAAGTTACGAGACTTACTGCTGCCAATACATCCACAACATACTGCTGTGAGCATGTAAGAAATACTGCAGCTGCAAATATAACATACATTAAATATAACATGCTTGAATCACCTCGTAACAGATCTATACAGGTGGAGCTGGGGAAGGTGGAGGGTTTCTGAAGTGCAAGCAAGCACCAGCAAAGTATTTGAATGTTGAGCAGCGAGCTCATTGGCTGCTGATAAAAAAGAACCAATCAGCAGAGCCATGTGATGATGTCATTATGTCAGATTGAGTTTGACCTATCGGACGGCGCCATCTAGAGTTTCATGCAAGAACTTTGGATGTGTCCTTGGAACTCTTGAATTATACTGTAATTATAATAAGTACAGTAAACAGAGTAAAACTCAACTTTAATATTATAGCAACACAATTAGTCTTCATTTTATTTGATATTTGTATTATTCATGTAAATGCTTATTATACCCAATATTTGTTCACAAAGCTTTCAAGACAATTATGTATTTTATTGTGTTCATCCAAGTTCAGCATTAAAAAATAACTAAGGTGTGTGTAAGTAAACGAGATGAACAAAACAATTAATTCATTGCCATTATTCATATTACAATTCATGCGGTCCCTACTGTCAGTAAATCATTAGCAAATCAGGCCGAGGGTTGATACTGAGGGACACATTTTCAGTTGTAAGAAGGTAATTAGATCCTGTGTGTGCCAAACACATAAATCTGAGGTGTGTGTGTGTGTGAAGACGGCCTATTAGCAAGAGGTTTATGTACAGGGCAGCGTTGCCTTGGACCAGATATTTCATACCGGCTGGAGTCTGGGTCAGTGAAGAGCCGCGTTTTGTTCGTTCTGCCTTCAGGCTTTGTAACTTCCTCCTGTGCTCCTTGTACTCGTTTCTCTTGCCTTGCCTCTTTTCAGTCAGAGTACATATAAAAGTGAGTTGTTAAGGATTGAACAGCACCTGAGGCATGCTAATGTAAATTTCAAGGTGCTGTTCACCTCTTCAATTCTGTGAAAAAAGCCAGAATTGTGAGATAAAAAGTCGCAATAACCTTTTTTTTACTTGCCACTGGATATTTCAAATGCAACCACCCGCAGAAAATACTCAGTCAAGCCAGCTGCGACAAAATACTGCTTATTAAAATAATTACGGTAATTTGCAGGAAGAGCAAAGAGAGGCGCTTTCAGTGTTTATTTCAATGAATTCGATCAGCAAGTATTCACATGATGACAAAACATGATACCTTAAATTAGGAGTTCATAGTTTTTGCACATTAACACAGTCACAGTATCCTATAGTCAGAAGCAATTTAAGGAATAGTGCAGATATTATTAAATAAATTATGTCACCACTTCAATTTGTTCCCAGAAAAATGTGTGGTATTATGCATTTTAAAGTGTTTTTGCAAACGTAAGCAAATATTTATTTTATTACCAAGTATTGATAAAATTATATTTTACTTCTTGCTCATCTTCTGATTGAAAAAGAAAAGACACTTAATAATATACATGTAATAATATACGGTCATTTTAATTTAATTTGAAAAAAAAACAAGGTACAGAAATTTGTTTACAAATGTACATAATTTGTAATTTAATATTTACAGTCTCATCTAATATGTATATTGTGTTTTATTTCAGCTTCACTTCAATGAACAAAATATATTTTAAGTTACAGAAAAAAATGTCATAATTTTTTACCAAGTATTGTTAAATTGTTTCAAAAACATTATTATTGTAAACTACATTTTACTGTTTTACTTGTATAAAGACACAATTTAAAATGTCTGACATTTCCTAAAAGGACTTCCTTTTGTTGATGTTTTAGTAATACAGGATCATTTCAATTTAATCTGAAAACAAACCAAATAATTCCCCATGTTTTTACATGGTACTTCAAGATACATAAGAACATAAGACAGAGCCATAGCATTGTTGGTACTTTTTTAGCAAAAAACCTGCAAAGCATCAGGCAACAAACATCACAGTCACAGACTAAAACCTTCATACTAAAACAAGCACCTTTCTTCTTATCTTAAATACAGGAGAGTTTATAAAGGTGGTCTCTAGCTAACACACTATGCGATAAACAAAGCCCCTGACAGTAAACAATGTCATCCATTCCCTCAAGCTCTGTGCTTTACCGCTGTGTTACCTTAGGAGTACCAGTAGTGCCGGAGGTGTACAGGACGTACAGAGGATGATGAGCGGGGACGGGCACACAATCGTGAGGGCGGGCAGTGGCCATTTCCTCCTCCCAGTCCAAGCTCAGGTCAGGATGCATAGACACCGTTTCCTGAAGGGAAAAACACCAGTGCTTAGGAACAGGATGATTAGAGAATGATTTTATATGCAATCAGTGCGATCTAAAACTGTTCAACATTCTTCAAAATAGTCACAGGTTTGGAAAGACATCAGGGTGAGTAAATGAGGACAGATTTTTTGGGTGGACAATCACTTAAATAAAACGAATTGCTCAGGCAAGGCAGTAGTGCCAATTTAGTATTATTGAAATACTTTTATTAATATTTTGAGTTAGCTTTTAGTTTAAAATTGTCTGTTTTCATTTCAGTGTTCAGGAGTCATTCCATAGTGCTTTTGCCAATTTGATTAGTTTTTGTTTTTAAAAGTGTTAATTTATCTTTATTTCAGATTTTTTGTTTTATTTCAGTTAGTAACTTTATTACTTCATTTAGATGATTATTCTGTGTAGATATGTATCTAATATCTATATTTTAATTTATTATTTACATTTTATTTTAATTGTATTATTTAAAATTTTTAGTCCTTCTTTTTTTAGTCCAGGCAGAAGTAAAAATAATTTTGTTCCAATTTTGTGGGAAATCCAAAGTGTCTAAGGTGCCTTAAAGGAATAGTTCACCTAAAAAAAAATATTTGTCCATGATTTATGCATGCTGATACTGTTTCAATACTGTTCTTTGATACCACCCTTCTTTTAGGTAAACCCATTTTTTTAAGTCGTATGGACCACTTGGGGGTTTCACTGCTCCAACAAATCTCAAAAAGCATGGGTTTCGCTGGATTAGTATGTTTTTTGGTATTTATTGTGTGAACTCCAATCAAGTGGTTCTGAAAATTCTAAAATCTTCTGTAAACTGGATCCTACCATGTAGAAATCTTCTAAGAACTAATGCAATGTGTATTCTGAGTGTGTTCTTCTGCTGCTGGCAAATTCTCCCCTCGCATATGATCTTAACTCAAATATTTCCAAGATGTGTTCGTCTTCACAAACCATGTGGGATTTATCCTGTATCCCAAAAAGCTATTTGCTAACAGTTTCCATGACAACACACAGGATGAAGCTTAAGTAATTCCCTGCGTTGTGAAATCAACATACTGATTCTAGATGTCGCAACATGAGAAAACTAAGTTAAGAGACTTTATAAAACAGGAAAAAGACTCTAGAGCTCGTCAAAATGCTGAATGCTTGAACACTTGATTTCCTAATCATTTTTTGAGTTGTGTGTTATTGCAGCTATATAATGACTAATTCCTCCTACAGTGATTGATATTGGTTTCTCCTTGAGAATAAGGACGTCAAGGTTGAATTCTGAGGTACTCTCGTTTAGAAAGGAGACACACATTTTGCATTTTTATTCTCTCACTGCATTATCTTCTCTTTTAACAGTTAATAGGCAGCGGAAAGTGTGCCAGTTTGATAATGAGACTGGCGTCCAGGTGCCGTGGGGTTTCTGGGAGCTCACCATGCTGGGACGGTTGTAGATGAGGACTCTGTGTGGTTTGTGACTGCTGAGCTCCAGAGCTTTCTCTACCAGGGGAATGTACTCCACTCTTCTGCCCGGCTCGATGCCAAATGATGCTGTCACCAGCAACTTGGGCTGTGGGGGAAATAATGATTTAAGAGTTGATGTGGATTTCGCCATCTCAGCAGATATATGCATTTATAAAAATAATTTTTGTTATTAATTCTCATAAAAGAAAAACAATGGCTTGCCTTAGCATGGTCAATGCGGACGGAGAGCTCTTTAGAGGCGAATCCTCCAAATATGAGGCTGTGGGTGGCACCAATGCGGGCACATGCCAGCATGGTGAACATGGCCTGAGGAATCATGGGCATATAGATCACCACCAGGTCACCCGTCTTCACACCATGCCTGACCAGGACACCCGCCAACCTGAACACCTACAAAAAGGGGTGTCGTGTGGATGCTAAATTTTATGGACTGTGAGTCATAATAATCAAAACATCAAACTGGTCCAGCATTTTGGAAGAAGGTTATTGTTTTCAAAGGCTCAAGATGTAGTCACATTTTTAACATTGTTTGGCAATTTTAGTAGACAAAATCCAGTCATTTCAACAGGAATCCACACAGTTCCCAACCTTGTGAATTCCTACTGAAATAATCGAAGAGGTTCAAGTTGACCATGCATGTGAATTCTGAATAACAATACCTTCATGCATCGCTACACTATTGAAAATATAATTTGTTGTGCCTGCCAAATGCTGCTAATGTGACCGCGTTTCCAGTGTTTTACCTGCTCCTGCACTTCTCTGTATGTGATGACCTGTTTAGTGCCGGTAACCGGACTGTCATAAATGACAGCTGCTTGATCACCTCTTCCATTCTCTACATGCCGATCGACAGCATTATAACACATGTTCAGCTTCCCTCCAACGAACCTGGAACGAAAACAGAAGAGTAGCTGAAGTAACACTCCCATTATCATACCTTAATCATGATGAAAATGATTAAATTACATTTAGCATCATGCACTACTCATTATTAATTTCAATAAAGTATAACAACGGCCTTGGTTCCAGAAGTCTTTTTCCCATTGTTTTTTGTTGTTGTTGTTGCCAAATATTGTATACACTAATATTTAAGCTTGGGGAAATGACACTTTGTCATTCACGTTTCATGGGAGTAGGTGAGCGCCAAGCCATTTTGGTGTTATTTGTTTTGCAGAATCATAGGTAATGCAGTTTTCAACCAATTCCTTTATGGAAAATTAATGAGATTTGTACTATATATTCATAGACATTTAACATTTTGACCCTCCAAGACACTAGAGGGCATTAATTCATTTGAAATGCAAAATATACATTGATACATGCGTCAAATGTCAAAATCGAGGGAAATCCTCAATGATTAACTGCATACATTCTCATTAATTCAATGTCTATCCACAGCTCATTAAGAAATAACACCTGAGTTTACCACCATAAACCTGAAGTCACTATGTGCAACTGCTAAAATAATACATATGACAAACCTGTCTTGAATAAGAATTAGTTGACCGCTTTAATGTTACAAAGATTAGGAAACAAAAAAAATGTATCCTTTGAAAGTGACCTCACACTCTGTATTTCGTCAGCGCTGTTTTTGATTGGTCTAGACAGGCACGAGTTAGACAAACGTCATTCCGTTGCATCGCGTTCCAGTAGCGTCGCGTTTTTAAAATTGGGCGCGTTATTACAGTTATGTCATAGTTTACTCTTCCTCATGAATAAAAAAAACACACCTACTTGTACGTTTACATTTTACATATTCTTCCATACAATGAATTATGAAAGCGAATGGTGACTGAGGCTGTCTTTACCCCTCACACTATTTTTTGGTGAACTATCCCTTTAAAACCAGCCCGAGACCCCTGCATTCACTGTTACTGTTGACTGCAAAAGCCTATATGTCAACGCCCCATAATGTATAAGCTGTACTTGCCATTTTGGAAACACTGTATCCGTTTTATCCAGAGTCTGAGTCCACGGTTCAAACCAAGTGATACCTTCTGCCGCTTCACTCCAGAACTTCTCGGGCTTGTCACGTGCCAGGCCAAACGCGTCTTCATATGTGTATGTTGATGCAAATGCACGATTAAAATGTTTCCTGTATGTGTTAAAAGCTGTGTTTGGCGTATTGACCAGCGGTTTACACCTATTCCAGATATTTGGCTTTACCTTTTGCAGGTAACACGGTCCAAACACACCTGTGCATGAAAACCTCAGACCCAACAAACATCTTAAACCTACAGCACTCGCTGTTTTGTTACTTTCCTTAACGCTAGAGACCGTCACATTTCCAATGCAGATGTGTTTTAAGCGCGTAGTTTGGTAAAGACGCATGTTTCTATTCGTTGTCGCGTCGTTTCAGCCCCAGTGTTTGCTGACGAACAACGCTGACACAAGTGAGCTGCAAATTTCTCAACTCAAAAATGGCCGCGCAATAATTCAATACTTCAGATCACAGCCAGAGGCCACTCCAAGATTCTGCAACCCATGCAATGTGATCGTTACGTAACGCTGGGGCTTTCTGAGGTGATTTCCTGCATGATTTATGAAACACAATGTTAAGCAATGCTATAGTCTGCGTATACATTTTTGGAAAATAGCCTATTCCAGGAGCTTTCAAACGTTTTAGTGCAAAGAACCCTCAAATATGAAGGCAGCAATATATTAAATGTCATTTATGCAGGCCAATTCAAACTGTTTAAGATCAAATGTTATGTGTGATATTAAACCAGTAAAACCTGACATATGAAATAAAAATAAAAAAAGTTTGCATACAGTATTTTTGAGTATTATATTCGATACATCAGACTTGTATGGCTCATACAGTATATAGAAGAATATGGAGCTCATAAGCAGTTTTATTCAGAGGCCAAAACTTAGGGAAAATATGGAATTTGGTAGTTTCTGATATTTATATGGCCAAAAAATTAGATGAAATTTTGATAGCTTGTAATGTAAATCAATGAGATTCTATAACACTGTAGCAGACCACTAAAGGGAATATACCTAATATGTCTTAGTAGGATTATATATAAATGCTTAGTTTGACAATTAAAGCTAGGCTATGTAGTTTTATTGTTGTGCCAAAATATACAGGCCTAATGCAATGCAATTATGATTGAGAGGTACAAATAAGCCTGTTGGATCATATTTGATACTCACACTTCAACATGATATAAATGTTTTCTTCTTGAAATATTAATAAAAATGATTTCACTGCAAAAAGACGTGTACCATGACCTGAATAAGGGGAAATATTTAGAATAATACTAAAAGCCCTTTCCCTTACTAAACCATATAAACTATCAATCAGAATAGAGATGGCACATGTATTATGTGCAGTTTGTTTATAATTAACAAACCAAATGAGTGTATCAGATAGAGTAGGGGTTATAAAGACAACATGTGGTTTCTAAAATTAACCTGGCTGTTATATTGTCACAGCACTGGAGCAAAAAGCATGAAATAAAAAATATAATGTGTCTCAGTCTCAATGTATGTCAGTTTTGTCTGGGGACTGATTATTCCCAGTCAGTCTTTAGAAAGAATGAAAGACTAATAATTGTCTTTTTATTTTTTTGATCTCTAAAATTTTCCACTGACCCCCTTAGCACACTATTGTGCCCCCTGGCTTACAGTCAAATCAATAACACAGAAAGATAGTATTGGGAAATTATGTTGCCTGGTTAATGAGAGCCCATGGTAATAAATGCAATAAATTGGGGGCATTGGGATTGAAGTCACTCCAACCCGTATGTACCTGATCTTTACACACTTGCCGTTTGCCTTCAGATGTTTGGAACCAATCCCGAATACTAAATTATTAAATATGGATGTAAGGAAACCTAATAGAGTCTGTATATTTATTGCTAATATTATCATCTAATAGGCATACTGATAAATAAACAATGGCTATAAGGTCTAATCTACATTATAATCTTCTCTTCATGTCTCTATTTCTGTCTGACAATGTTTCAAATGGAATATTACAGTAGTTTACTACTCATTGAATAATGTGCAGTACTGTACACTGTTTAGTATTTCTTTCAGAAAAAGTATGTAAAGCATAAAGCATTAAATGGCAATAAAACATAACCTAATCACAAGTCTAATTAAGTATTTGCAGTTATCTTTGTGTTTAATCTTAAAGGAATAATTCTCCCAAAAATGAGATTTTGCTGAAAATGTACTCACTCTTAGGTCATCCAAGATTTGAATGAGTTGTTCTTTGTCGGAGCAGATTTGGAGAAATGTAGCTTTACATTATTTTCTTACCAATGGATCCACACAACTCAAATCCATCAACCAATGTCTTGTGACGTGAAAAGCTGCCCATTTGTAATAAACTTATCATTAAGACATGTTTTACTTGAAATGGTAGTTTCTGGCTAAAATTACTCTATCCGAACTAATATTGATTTTGGATTATTTTTTTTAAACCTTTCCTTTAAATGTACACTGTAAAAATTATTGTAATTTTAACTGTAAAATTTTGTAAAAAAGCTACGGAAAAAACTTAATAGGTTAACAGTAAGTTCCCGTACTATATATAGAGAAAAACTGTAAAAGATCTAACCAGATATTTAATGTAATTTTACAGTTTTTAGAAGTAAAAATAACAAATCGGTGTATAGTTTACAGTCAAAAACTCTAAACTGCTATTCCCAGATTACCCTGCGTTACACCACATTTGAAAGTATTTTGTTCAAATAATCATGTTTTTATATAGTTTTTGTTATCACTTATGGACATTTGGGCTTTATGTTACATCTTCTGTTGTTTAATGAAAGTGTATTGAATTATTTAAGTATCACGCGTGTTACTATGATGGTATTTTATGTTTGCATGAATGACTCTGTGCATCTTCTATATATTAGCACACACTTCTGCTTGTGGCGAAGCTACTTGTGATGAGCTTTGATTCTTCATGTGGCTTTCTCTTTTACCATCTGCGTTGTTATGGTGGTTGTCAGAATGTTAAAAAGTAGATTTTAATAGCAGTGTGTGTTGTTGAATTTAGTGGTTTACATTCAGATTTCCTTTTTTTTAATTACAGTTTTATACTGTAAAAATCTACAGTTGTTGGCCGTTAATGTGTTTACACTTTTTCTGTATTTTTTACAAAATTATTCTGGCTACTATAGCTGCCAAAATTATTTTGTAAAAACTACAGATTTTATTTTTACAGTGTAGGTAAAACATTTTAGAGATATTATATTACTTTACATGTATTTGTCACACTAGATATTGATTACGTGCACTGCATTGTGGGATACAATCTCAGTACAGTCTGTAAAATAGGGCCCAATGTAGTGTTAATATGAAGGATTTTTTCTGTATTGATTTTTAGAGGTGTTTACCCGTATTTGAATTACAGTATAATTGAATTATTATTGTGTTAACAAAATTTCCATAAACTTATCAGAAAATTAGCAGTAGCTTTTCTATTTTCTATTGATTTGTCTCTCCAGTACTCTAATGTACACATTTAGTTACAAATAAAAGGTCATTTGGGTACTCCATTCGTGTAGAATATTAATTCTCACTCATGTAACAGCTTGAAAGTCTGCAAAATATCTCCTTTTGCATTTCACAGAAATAAATTCATACAGGTTCAGAGTGAACTATTCCTTTCAGATGCTACTAAACGAATTCAGAGGCAATGTCTTCTCAAGACTACCAGCCGTTTCCGTCAGTAATGCATGTGTCCATACCCCTCTCTGATTGCTGACTGCAGTCCTATTTTAAATGTGCAGCCTGGACAGTGTGATCGAGTCATTCATCAATCTCGCTGGCAGTTAAGGGATGATGTGATTTACAAATGTTTTCTGTTAGAGTGGCTGAGGCGATTAATGCTAAGTGGTCCTAGTCCTGTGCGGCAGATTGTCTGTACACAGATTATGAAGTGAATTGCTCAGGATTTAATAGAGCTGAATAAGATAAACATATCTTGCGGTATGATGCACATTACTAGATTGGTGAATACAAGGCCGGTAAAGAAATAAGTACACTGTGGATTCTGCTGAGAAATATATATACAGGGCAAATAATCCATTTCTGGTTTATATTTTTTGTAATAGTTTCCCTGAGGTCCACTTATATAGTAAATGTTTTTTTTGGTGCAAACTCCTATGTTATAGGCTGTCTTAACACACACACATATATACAGTATATATATACATACATGCATAATTTGTTTAATTATTTATTAATTTTGAATAAAGTTAAATACACTGTGCCAGAAAAAGCTGTTAAGATCAGACTAACATAATCAGGAACACCGTTAAACAAAACTTTCTATATTTTTTTTTACAAATATCACAATCCTTCAGACTAATACACAGAGCTGTAGGTGCTACACACAGCCAGAAACAGCACAAGACTTCATGATTTTTACACTTCATGAAGTTTACACAATTATGTACTAAAACAGAAATGTTTTCTTTGTGTCTTTCTGAGAAGTTTTCAGAAGGATCCACATAAATGACCAAAAACACTGTTTTGTACATGCCAGGCTATAGTTGGCAATGTCTCCATGCTCCTTCATCAAGTCTCATCTTTATTTCTTCTGGTTCTTCAGGAAAACAGCATCTGTCCAGCTCTCCTCTTTATCGTTGTGAATGTCTGACATCAGGAATTCAGTAAATAATGGTCTTATTTCAGTAATTGTTCTTACTTGGGGACGTTTTCTGTTCTTGAAGTTACAGTATCGTTTATCTCAAAAGATCAAGGTAAATTCCATTGCTTATAACCCTTTTTAACAAAACCGTCTTGTGCTGGATGATCAAATTACTCCATAAATGTCTCTGTTCTGTCTGGCATCTGGCATTCACCTCAACGTGCTGATCTCCATTTGCATGTATTTGATTTAGGTTTTGCATTCTCAGTAGTTCCACATCGTGTCTTCATCTCTGATCTGCATTCAGCAAGCACATCACACAAACCGTACATCTTAAATTAATTTCCTCCCTGTGTTGCAGGATTCTAGGCAAGAATCGAGCCTTAGAACTTAATGCCCGTCAACTTGCTCCCAACACCAATTTGTCAGCAGGAGGACTTTCTAAAACAGAGCTATTCATATTGCCATAACTCTTTCTCTCTCTGGGAGTAATAGCACAGCCATTGTTTGACTGGAGATATTTATTTTTACTTTGTCTGGCCTGTTATGTTGTCTGCTGCTCTGATGTGAACATGTGGGACAGTGTCAATGATCTTACTCCGATGTAATTAATTTGTTACATTTATATAGTGCTTTTCTGGGTACTCAAAGCGCTTTTACATAGAAGTGGGGGAATCTCCTCAACAACCACCAATGTGCAGCATCCACCTGGATGATGCGACGGCAGCCATATTGCACCAGAACATATTCCCCCACACCAGCTTATTGGTGGAGAGGAGACAAAGTGATGAAGCAATCAGTGTGTGGGGATTATTAGGAGGCCATGATGGTCAGAGGCCAATGGAAAAATTTGGCCAGGATGCCGGGGTTACACCCCTACTATTTTTCGGGGGACATCATGGGATTTTTAATGTCCAGAGAGTCAGGACCTCGGTTTAACGTCTCATCCGAAGGATGGTGCTTGTTGACAGTATAGTGTCCCCATCACTATACTGGGGCGTTAGGACCCACACAGACCACAGGGTGAGCACCCCCTGCTGGTCTCACTAACACCTCTTCCAGCAGCAGCCTAGTTTTCCCAGGAGGTCTCCCATCCAGGTACTGACCAGGAACAACCTTGCTTAGCTTCAGTGTGCAACCAGTCTTGAGCTGCAGGGTGATATGGCTGCTGGTAAAGCCACTCATGGTGCATTATGTAAGATATTTGATGAGTGGCAATTTAATTAGAACTGAAACTGATGGATAGCAGTTTTGGTCTGAGTCTGGCATGGTGAGAGAGCAAGATGGGCGTGAAATTCTTATGAGATGGCTGAGAATTGATAGGGAAAAACAGACGTGATTATACACAGGGAAAAAATAGTGTAGAATTTTATTTTGTATTTGTGAAATTTGATAGCAGTTTTTAAATAAAAATCATTTCAAAGAGATAGCAAGCAAAACAGAATCAAACATGAAATTGATGTAATAAGGCTAAAAGAGCATTTTCTTGTACATGCTGCACAAGTACATCTTTGAAAAATTTATTTGGACAATTTAGTCATTTTATAATTATAATACTTTTTTATTTGTCACATACACAATTATGCAGAGTATAACCAGCAGTGAAATGTGTTCTCTGCATTTAACCCATCCAAGTGCACACACACCTGGAGCAGTGGGCAGCCGACGTTGCGGCGCCCGGTGAGCAGTCAGGGGTTCGTGCCTTGCTCAAGGGTCTCACCTCAGTCGTTGACAATTCCTGCCGGAGCCGAGATTCGAACCCACAACCTTGGGTTACAAGTCCAACGCTCTATCCATTAGGCCATGGCTGGTGGAATTTTAACACACTGCAGGGTGTTAAAAATGTATTTTGGCAGATACATAATGGGTTATATTAAAGGAATATTCTGGGTTCAATACAAATTGAACTCAATTAACAGCATTTTTGGCATAAGGATTTTGAAAACAACAAACATTAATTTCAACTCCTCCATTTCATTAAAAAAGAAACAAAATCTGTCTACGGTGAGACCCTTACATTGGCAAGTAATTGGGACTAATTTTCAAGGGTTTAAAAGCAGAAATGTGAAGCTCATCATATCATAAACATATTCTTCTCAAACCCCATGTATCATTTGTGCTGTAAAATTGTTTAACCCTTTACGATTACTGTAAAATTTGCCTAAAACGCCTAAAAAAGGCATACCCAAAGTAAATTGCATGCTGTTCTTGAGCCATTTGGATGATATGCATGGTGTTGGTCTCCTTTGAAAGGTAACACTCTGAGGTTTGCTTCTCAACAGTCAGAATCACTGTAAGTCTTACTGATATTGAGTAATAGCACTTTGAATACACTAAAAAAAGACAAAAATAATTCCGCCTGCATTTTTTTTGTAAATAGAAGCCTGCAGATGACTATAGCTGGGAGGTATGAACTGGAAAATATATTGGGATCACAGAATGAAGCCTTACCAAGCCAAATTTACCATTTGATAAACAGTATATTAGAAAATTAGTGTTTTACACATGTTTATCTAAGTTTATGTCTAGACGCTTCCAAAAAAATTACACTTGGGAGACTCCAAACGACCCTTTGTAACCAACGACACATAAAATGCTGTAATTCTTGAATGCTTTAATGTACAGTCATCATTTTGGGCTCTAATGAAAGGTTACACTTAGAGCTATTCAGTTTCTCATCCAGATTCACTGTCAATAATTGCTGACACATAGTAACTGAAGCATAAACACATTATAGTGACATTTATTTATAGAATCCAAAATGTGTACACTTTTAAAATTACATATATATTTATAATTTATAATCTAAATACATTTTTTTCCTATATTAATATTTCTGTACACAGTACATTATTTAATTTGTGGGTTTCTTTCTTATATTGGTGTTATATTGCATCCCTACTTTGTTATTCCTATGCATGTCTTCATTATGTCAACAAAAAGTGGTCTGATAAAGACACAGATTGTACATGCTGTGTTTATAGTATCTTAAAATGGTTTACATAGTTGAAATCACAAGAATCTCAGCTTTCCGTGGATATATGACATGAAATGTAGTTATTTTTTATTTTTTTTGACGACTTTACCCGTCCCACCGGCGGGACGCTGGATTCTTATTAAACCATTGTTTTTGTGGTGCTACAATGTTACACTGTCATAGCAACAAAGTTGTAAATTTGAATCTAACTTCACACAGTAAAGAACAGTAAGCTATTTTAGCACAATAAAATCCTGTTAACATTTATAGTGTTAACATCTTGTGACTAAAGTATATCATACAGTAATTAATTTAATGTTTACAGATTTTCATTTCCATTTTAAGTGCCTCACTGTAATCTAACATTTGAACTTTTATAAAGGAAAAGATAGAAAAAGGTGGAAAATGTGACAATTAATCTTTGGCAATAATCAAATTTCACAATACTGTCAGACCTTGTATATTCCTTTATTATCACCTTCAGGTCACTGTCAGACAATATTCCATCTGCTGATAAAATACATAATAAGTTAAGTCTGCACAGCTGCGGGTTAAGCCCAGCAACCTGAAGTTGTAATCACATTCATTAAACTTCATGAGCAAACAATAACCACTGTTTGATGTCATTAGTGTGGTGATGAATGAAGCACAGTTCACACAGAAGTCACTTCCAATGAAACACTATGAGGAACAGTAATAGTGACACTTGCTTTAACAAACACCACTAAAAAGGGCACCCAAGCAGGCCATGTTTGACATATCCGAATATCACAATGACATGCTGTTTTATGTGTTTTCTAAGACATGTCAAAGTAACACGTACGCTTCCATTCATCATGAATCAGACGACAACATCTGCCTCTGCCACGCTAAACGGGGAAAAATAAAAGCGAGCTGTCTCTCAAGCACGCGTATGTTATCTAACAGCAGTCTTGTATCTGCCCCCTTCAAGCCACTTTCATCTCTCGATACGCAGTCCTTGCACCGAACACGACTCTGTTTGAAAGGAGTCCTACAGGGATGTAGTGTCATGTTGCAAAACTTCCTGACAGCCAAATGACTAGGTGCTGTTTTCTTGAGGAAAGTGCAGATACATCGAATTAACCGTAGTATTTCTACACTGAATAATAAGGCAGCTCTTCCTTTGAGGCTTCTGTTTAAAACAAGCTGAAATAAGGCATGGAGAAAAAAGGTGGCATCTTTGCTAAAGGCCACAGATTAAACTGAGTCCTCATTTCTTGCTTTACACCCACATCATACAATTGTGTGACATTCAGGGTTTAATTGAAAATGCCTTTTAAATCCTTGAATTGGAATAGGAAGTCGAATTGAGGTATAAACAGAACTGTAAGTCATAAAATATTTAGTGTAGGTAGTGAAATTATGAAATTCATACAAATTAATACATTTTAAAATTCTCCTTTTTTACATTGAATTATATGTACAAATATTTAAATATAAAATAGTTAAACAAACATTATATATATATATATATATACAGTATATGTGTGTGTGTGTGTGTGTGTGTGTTTTACAAATATATACACTATGCATAGTGCATATAAGGGAATAATGTTACATTTCTTGGAATTGAGTAAATTCCTCATCCTGTCATTCCAGTTGATAAACATTATGTTGGCCATGTCTAATTTGAATCTAATTCTAACATCAATGTTTTGAATTCTGAAATTTGCTCAACCGTGACCTATATACAGGCCTAAAATAACCCATTTCAGAGAAATATGAATCAGAGTAGTTATGCTCATGCGAGCTACTACAGTATACGCATTCACATAACCTTAAAATAGTCTTCTCTCAAACATCCCTGTCAGTTTGCTCTCGAATCTGTGCATTCATTCAGAAATCAATTCATTCTCATCGGGAACGCTTCACATCGCACTCTGCTCATCTGACTTTATTCCAGCAGAATGTTTTCCAGAGGCACTGTCCCATATGGCCATGAGAGCATAATCTCCCTGTGGCCTCTTTCTCTCTCTGGCTTTAAGCCCTCCATCCATCCCATTAGTTACTACCACTGCACATCTGTCTGCAGCTGGGGGACTGACAGAGCAATCCATCAGTGTTGTTATTTCTGAAACCAGCTTGCAAACTGCAACTTTGACGCACCTGAATTTACTTAAAGGAATAGTTCACCTGAAAATTCAAATTCTGTCTTTAGTTCACTCATGAGCAGTGTTATCTAATCATGAATCAATCTATGAAAAAAGTTATAGTACAACTCTCTCCAGTTGGCTGTTACAGTCCTAAATAATGAGCAAAGTTCACAATTATGAAAGCATGTAATGAACTAGAGAAAAGCTGCCAAAACTTCTAGTGCTCGTAATTATTTTCACTGTGAAGTTGAACAGCAGACACAACAAACAATATGAAATACAGGCCTTGCATTCATACCGCAGGGAGCAAATTAGTGTTAGGTGCCACACTGTCTAGTGCTTTAGCTGCTGCTGTTAGTTCACTGTGAAGGTCATATGTTGTGCATGGGATTTGCCTCTGCATAATTGAAGTCTTGAGTTTAACCCTGTGCACTGAGATGCAGGGGTTCAGAGCTCTTGAGTATATTCATGGAGATTAATGTAAACCCTCATCAGGATGATTCTAATCCCTATACTGCTGCTATATGAGCTGGGAAGATCTAATACAGCACACTTGCCGTTCCATTCAAAGCATTTGATTCTTATTTAATATTTGAGGTTGGTAGCAGCAAAAATGTTTGAAATTTGGTCAAACTAACAAATGTGACATTGTAAGTCTTGTATATCCTGCACCCACGAACATCCATGAACATAAAACAGATACAAGGAGGCAAACAGAAATGGAATTAAATTGAAATTAACATTTGAATTTAAACTGCTCCACCATATTCCTTTTTACATTATGAATTAGATTTATTAATGAGCGTAACAAATATAATGAATACATTTGATTTATTGATTTTCACAACATTCTACAAGCATTAGAAATTAATATTTTTACAAGTCAGATTTAAATTGCACATTTAGTGAAATTTTAAACATGTTATTTGATTCACAATATGATTTTGCCAATCATTAAAATTGTAAAATTAAATTTACATTTCATTTTAATGTAAACAAAATCTAAATATATTATTCCACATTCAACATGTTTGTATTTAATTTACATCAAATTTGCATTTCAATTTTTTTATTTTATATGAAGATTGATGAGTAACATAATTTTAAATGTTATACTTCAGATTTTTTGTATGTTTGATGAAGAGCCTTAGATTCTAAACATATGAATGATGCATTGTTCTTATGCATTGTTCAAAAACCATTAACATATATTTTAAATGTTCAATTTAACTGATCCATTCGACAAGAGTTACAACTTTTTATTTTTATTTATCCAAGTTAACAGCATCAGAAATGGAGAAGGTCTGATCACTGAATATTTAACAAGCCTAAAGTTTAGGTCGATTTTAAACACTTAATTTATTTCTGCTCCAATACGCATTTAAAATGTAGATTTCAACTGTCTGGTTTACTTTATTTAAACATTACTTCTTCCAGAAATGTATAAACTTATTCCACATTCAACAAAGGTTAAACATTTACATTTTAAAAGTCTGATTTATCCCTTTTAATGAGCATTAGAATTTGAAACGTTCATCCCTGTTCATTCATATTCTAAATGAAATGTACATTTTAAACATCCGCATTACCGTCAAACCAAAAATTATTCAGACACTTGATATCTTTTTAGGGGTGCAGGACACTATAGTTCATTTATGTAAGTGAGAATATCAAAATAAAGTACACTCTGACATATTATACTCATAAACTCTTCATACAGTGGACTGCCAGTAAAACTGATAACATTTGGGACCAAACATTATTTAGACACTTTGACTAGACCATGTTTTGCTTAAGTGTTTTTCTTAAAGTGCTAGTGACCTTTTCACACCACAGACTGAATCAAATTAAGCATTGCTTAGTAATTGGTCGACCTATTATCTGCTTGTGTACTTAAATGTATCAGCTGACAGCTATTCAGCCAAATACATTATATAGGGCCTACCTTTAGCCAATCTGACATTATAAAGATGAATTAGTTCTGACACAGTTTAACTCTTCTCTTGTCAGTTCTTGTCAAATTTGAATTAGTATTTTCTAAACTACAGCGAATAAACTGAGGTAATGTGAGAAATACTGAAGGTTTCTGAATAAATGAATTGTTCAACAACCATTAGAGACTTTGAATATAAATATCTGATTTAACCAATGCTGTTCAAGCATTAAAACGTTACATTTTAAACGTCTTACACGTTCAACAAGCTTATTTACAACTCAGTTCTACACGCAGCGTGCAGACACTATATCTCCATCTGATTTATCCCATTCAAAATCGTCCGCTACACCAGCAGCGAGTGGTAAATAACCCCGTCCCCCTCCCAACCACTCCCATCACCCGCACAGGCTCCAATCCGCGCTCGCTCGCTCTCTCCGCCGCTACAGCGCGCGCGGATGCCGCAGCTCCAGTCTCTCTCTCTGATAATAACACAGCACAGTCATGGCGACAGTGACAGTCCTACCGCTCACCCTGGAGCGAGGTGAGTACTGCCAAACGCGCGTTCATTTAGTCCTCGCTGCTGAAGCGAAGCTTGTGCGTAATTCGTTGGTAGGATTTGGTTTTGCATTGTTGGACTTGGCTCATGGGCTGTTGAGGTTTTGGAGATGTTGCCTTCTCGGTTCGGCTTGTGTCCGTCAGGTGTATGATGGTGATGCACAGAACAGGCTCTGTGCTTCAGGATCCATTAATGTGTGTGTGCTGTTCATTGTGTATTCGGTTTATTTTAATAAAGCACTTTAGGCACTCGTTTTATATTTACACTTTGCTGATGCTCAAAGCAGTGCTGTGTGTTTTCTTTATTTTGTCCTTATTTCACTTCACAGAACTTCTCAGCGTGCGGAACTGAATTCGAGGCTGAGTTGTTTATATACTTCAATAAAATAAAACCGGATTAGATTACAACGAAGCGCTCGAATAATCTACTGTACGCGCGATGCGTCCTACATTACAGCTGAAAGAAGAAATGTCATGTGGATAAAGCTTGCCTTTTGGTTGTAACCTTGTCGTGTCTGTTTATTATCTGACCTGTCGGAACAGCTTGAGTGCAACAATGTGGGCCGATATGATTTTAAATAGCCAACAAATGAATTGTGTTTCATTTATGTACGGTTATACACCAGGTCAAATAGTAGCCTAGGGAAACTCAAACCATTTAAAGCGATGGAGAGATATTTTTAGAGAAACGAGACACCTCAGGCATGTGCGCGCGACGCGCTCTGGCTATGTGGAAACTACAGCGACGTCCGATTTGTGAATAAATTGTTCTTCAGAATCGGATCTTTACAACGAATCAACTGAACCGAATTCTGTCTGAACGATTCGTTCGGGATTCGATCCCAGCGGTTCTCGAACTATCTCCCAGACTCGTTGAACCGAGAACCAACGAGTGAACTGAAAGGAAGAGCATTTAGAACATAAGCCAAAATATAACAAATCAAACATACTGCTTATGAATTGATTGTATGACAGTTTTATCAACACGTACAGAGAAATTGTTTTAATAAACAGCTTTTTGGTGAAAAATGCTACTTTTTAATCCAAGAGAAACAAGTGAATTAGTTTATTGTAGGCCTACATGTAAACGGTTATTTAAAACAACAATCATAATAATATTTATGAACCGAATCTAGCTTGCCTACATAAACGACATGATGTTATGTCATTATGAATCATTAAATAGTTTTTGGTGAAACTGGTCCTTTTAAACAAACTGTTTCATGAAAATTAGTCTGTCTTCCCATGACTAAAAACTAGACATATTATAATTAAAGATACTGTTTTTTACAATAGTTACAAGCAATACAACCATGACTTTGACAACCCATTTATGTAGAACATTAATAAGATTGTTATAGGTTTGTCACGTCGCTCAATATGGTTTGATTTGTTTGCACTGTACATTGTCCAACGTAATAGATCGTATAATTAGAGCTAACAGAATCCACTGCATTGTTGTATTGCATTAAAATGTGTTCTTATGATTTGTATTGTCTCGTAGATTTCATTTGGGCAAAGCGGTGCCCAGTATACACATCTTAACACTGCTGTGTCTATATGGGGGGTTAGCTACCCAATAATTTTGCCCGACGGCCCGGGGAGCACACTTCTGAAAAGAAAAACACCTGCATTTACACAAGAAAACCATACTGGAGAAACTACAAAGGGCCCGGTAGTTTTATTCATTTATATTATTTAAACAAAACCTCCAGAAGCAATTCAATTTAAGTGGAAACAGATTTTATTTATTTGAGCATGGCCAGGAACACAAAGTAATTGTTATGCTTAATGATAGCACATTTAAACAGACAGATTTATGACAGCAGAAATCCAAAACACCACAGGCCTCGCAATATTCAACATCTCTTGCAATAAGCCTGCTATGTTTGAGGTTATACAGACGAGGAGCTTGAATTGTAGCTATAATTTGATCACAGACCAAATAACTTTATGTGTCCCTTCATTTTGGGTGTGGCCGGTTAACTGAAGGTTGTGAGATTTTCCTGCAATTGTATTTAAATAACAGATGCTCAAAGATAAGAACCACTCGCTGTGAGAGTGTTCATTGTGTAATCAAGGACATGTGGAGGTGTCACTTATGTACAGTATAGAAATGCTAATCTAGTGAACTAAAATCAATTAGATACTTTCTCAACATGTGTAGAGCATAAACTCACAGTCCCATAAAACACTATCCTAAATTATAGATAAAGATGGAATGCTTGCGTTTGCAAAACAGAACTGTACTAGACTTACTCAGAAGGAGAGATTGAAATCAGGGAATATAGGGATTTTGGAGTTGTTAAACCTGAGGATGACTACTGATCGACCAGAGTGCTGCTGTGGCTTGCTTCATTCCAAGGATGGAGGGTCATATAAGGAGCTCCACAAATTTCCTGGTGGGTCCACTTGTGGTCCAACTGTTGAAATATATTTAGATATAAAGCAAAAGGCTATAAAATTGTTGAATACTGCTGCATCCTAATAAGCCTATTTCTGACTATATCAACCTTTTTCCTGAACATGGAAGTGTTCAGTGACTGGAACGATGCTTTATATTTCCGGTCTCTGGTGTTTCTAGTCAAATTAAAGTTTTTTGTTCCTGAGCCAATACTATAACTTTACATTTACATTTAGCAGACGCTTTTATCCAAAGCGACTTAGTGCATTCAGGTTATACATTTTTGTCAGTATGTGTGTTCGCTGGGATTGAACCCACAACCTTTGCACTGCTAACGCAATGCTCTACCACTGAGCCACAGGAACACACATTAAACCTATAAAATGGTTTTAAAAAGCACATGGCGCCTTAGTTTCATTACTTTACAGTGTCGCAATGACCATCTTTTTGCAGTAACTCACCTGTCATAGTTTAATGAGTGGGAAGATGACATGAACATGATGACATGACCTGTTTTTAGTTGCATTGAAAACAGATGAGAGCAGAATCCAACATACAGCACCCAAGTGGGGCGAAGTTCAGGGGATTGTATCCACAAAATAGGAGCACACATTATTTTATTTTATTATCTCACACACAGTGTATTAACTTAAGCAGTGCAATCCATGCTCATTTTCTTTTGTCATTGTTTATGCAAGGCATACAGTGCCAAACACGGATGAATTTGCTGGTATGCAAAACAAGTACTATAAAGGAATTACTTAAGCTTATCACTGTTACTGTGACAGTCAACAACAGCACAGCTTAACACTGCACACATTTTTATATTTAGTTATATTGAAAAAGTTTCAGTTTAATTGGTTCAGTTTACCATTTTAACATGGATTTCTATGGAGACAGGAAGATGAGAGCACCCAAACGGAAGTTAGAGTCCATCATGGCGGTGTTCATCGGTTACACAGGATAAAAGTGGATAGTATGTGGAAAACAGTCTGGTAAAAGAGTAGCATGTCCACATTCATATATTTGAACATCAGTAGGTGAAAAGCACCTGGATGACCTACTTCCACCAGGAGTTATAAATGGCAATGCCAACATGGCGGATGTAGATTGTCTGGTTTGCATTCTTACTATACACACATTCACACCTGAGATTGAGATCAAGGGATCATATCCAAGACTATTTTTATGCCATTTTTCATGCAGCTTACCTCTTCCGTAGTTTTTTATGACCTTGCGGTCTTCAGTAAACCAATACATTCAGGTACGCCATGGGAGAATAAACATTTCAGGAGTTCCTGTATTCTGTACACACATTGTGTATTCCGTTCACACATGGGACAATAATTTGGGGAACCATTTCTGTGTTTAAATGTTATGCTAATACTGGTGTACCTTATAAATTAAGTTAATAAAATCAGTAAAACCACAAATATAAATGCGATTGAATATGCCTCCAATTCCTAGTCTAATGAAAATGTCAATATAATTATGTGGGATGCAAACATGGTTCTCTGTGATTAGCATTGCTTGACATTTTCCTCTTAAACAATTTTTCAATTTAATATATTTTCACTAGATACCACAGAAGGTGTTTTCTATTAGGCTAACTCTGGGCATTTTTTGGTCAGGATGCATCTTTGCTTCATACTACTAATGCAGCGATTCTCAATTCCAGTCCTCGCACCCCCCAACCCCCCCGATCTGCATGTTTAGCATGTCT
Organism: Gymnocypris eckloni scoliostomus; assembly: GCA_027564155.1. Classification (NCBI taxonomy): domain Eukaryota; kingdom Metazoa; phylum Chordata; class Actinopteri; order Cypriniformes; family Cyprinidae; genus Gymnocypris; species Gymnocypris eckloni. The sequence goes on along the minus strand of CM050432.1, from coordinate 18,017,310 downwards.
CTCTAAGTTAACACACCTGATTCAGATATTCTGCTTGTTAGAAGTGCGCCGTGCATGAACTGTGTTCCGACTGACATGCTCCCTACACAAGGTCCATTGCTCCCTACTCCCTGAGCAGGGGAAATCCGCTGAAGTTTTCTTCACTTCGGAACATTCATTCATGGATTTGCGCTGAGCAACGTCTTCACACACGGACGCGTATGACAATATACCTCTGTAAATATGTACAATTTAAATTCACGTCTCGCACACGTCAATGCACTTTGAATGGAATATACACGTTCACTTCAAACTGGAATCATGGCGGAATATCCTGTGACGTCCCCTTCGCATGGCACTTACGTTCGAATCGAACAAACGTCTGAAACGATAAATTAAACTTTAAGGGTTCCTCTTTGACATCCTTGAATTTGAACAAATTTCTTTTGGAAGATTTTCAGAGAAAATTGACCCAAAACAATATCAAGACAGTCATGAAAGCTACTTCACAGGGTTTGATAAAGTGAGGTCCTGGGATATGAGCAGGACACCAGAGAAGGGTACTGCTTTAGCTCCTGCTGTTTTGGCAGGAGACCAGCGTTTTCCTCGGGCCTGCCTGACCCGTAAAGGATGGCCGTCTGAATCTGGAAAGCGGCAGATGGCTAACACTCACTCAGGCAATTCATTCTGGCATGTAAAATGGTGAAGACAATGCAATCCTCAGGAAAACAGTTCTGTTAGAACTGTGTGAAACATAATGTAGAGGTGTCTTGGCTGACCACGATGTCAGTGTTGAAGCTCGTAGCTTTAGAAACCAAAAATTGTTATGTAATGGATGACAAATTTTGCTCTGCGTCTGAATCAACTGCCTTCTTTTGAGCACTTATACCACAGGGCTGTTGAATGCTTGAATCTGATTGGTTGATGAACATGTGTGTGCAATTGTTTTTCAGGATACACATGGCTAAAGTAGTTCCAGGCAGATCTTGACCCAATTACAGTTCCATATTACTGCGCCAAATGATTTCAGTTACTTCAACCGACTGCTAGAATCTGATCTACTTTTGTATTTTTGATTACACTCAAATATAAGTCACAATACAAAAATAAACAATGTCGCTACTTCTGTTTCTTCGCAACTTGTAGTTAGAACATGGTATGAAACACGCGTTTCAATCAATTCTTCATAAAGAAAAGTCCAGCTCTAAATTATTTTGTTGTGTAACTTGTTTCACTTGAAAATATGCCAAATTACAGTGGTAAAGTTGCCATTGCATGCTAACTTTAAACCAAACTATTCAATGTACAGTATAATCCTATAGATAAACATGTTTCTACAAACTTCAGACTTTCTTGTTTGGTACAGCTTTTTATTTTGTCCATGTTACACTGCATTCCATTTAAAATCACAAAATTATATGTAAAGAAGAAAATGTTGGCTCCTATTAGCTTTGCAGGTGTTCAGTTGTCAACAAGGATGTCTCCTGGCATACTGCACCCATAAACGATGCTGTGCAATGCTAACATTTGCAGGTGTATGGAGATTAGCAGAGAGGTTCATTTAAGCTTGTTTTACGCAGCTGTCTATGCAAATTTGCTAAACAGGCTTTATTTTCATGTACTGTAAAGTGGAAACGTTGATTAATTATTTATATAATTAACCGTGAAACTCTATGTGCCACCACGTTCTTGTGATGTCATACACCTGCATATCAGTGGATCAGAGTTGCAGATTGAGGTTGGAAACTGCTGGAGTAAGACATTGGAATTTCCGACTCTCCGAGTTGAATGGAACATTAGCATTATTATTACTGTGATATTTACCCATGAGACCCTCAACTCTGTGCAGTTAGGTTAAATGTGCAAATGATATTGCACTATATAGACAGAGAAGATTATATGAAAGCAGGGAAATACTCATTCAAATATTATGCACACTATGCCCAGTCACACCCTCAAATGTGTCTTCAACACAGAAAAATCATGTGCTATGGACTCAGTCCTCGATATTGAATTGTGGGCTGGTGATGTACGCTTGCCACAATCTTTCCACGGAGATTGATGTCCTTGTTATTAAATCCTGTCTAGAAAAGGAAACCTCCACAGTTCTGAGAGATATGAGTTTTAGTCTCACATGAAAGACAACACTGAGTTCTCTGCAGAGATCTGGTCACTTCTCTAGACAAACAGCGTCTCGCTGCACTTGATTTGCAGTGTTGAGGTTTCTTTGTCTGTTGAGTATTAGATTGTGTTTCACAGTATTTATTTATCCATCTTTCCTCTACCTTTGAAATTAATAAAGCATTATATAATTGTTTTATTTAAAAGATTGATTTTTGTTGAAAAAACGACCAGGTTTTTGTCTGATGCCGCATACATATACCAAGATGAATTTATATTCACTTGTCCATCCTTATCAAGCTAATGGATTCATATAGTTATAATGTAATTAATAATCATGTAAATTAATTCTTGAAGACTGCATTGTGACTATTGAATATACAAATCCTGGTCTGCTGTCAGCCACATCGAAATTCAAATCCTCATAATGTATGGTGGGGAGTAAAGTTGTATTTCTCTTTGAAAGCTCATGAGACGGAGTTCTCAGCTGTGTTTCATTGTATTTTACAATTTAAAGGGTTACTCCACCCCAAAATGAAAATTTTGTCATCAATTACTTACCACCATGTCGTTCCAAACCTGTAAAAGTTTTGTTCATATTTGGAACACAATTGAAGAGATTTTGGATGAGAACCGGGAGGCTTGTGACTGTCCTATTGACTGCCAAACAATTAACACGGTTAAGGCCCAGAAAAGTATGAAAGACATAATCAAAATAGTCCATCTGCCGTCAGTGGTTCAACCGTAATTTTACAAAGCTACGAGAATACCTTTTGTACGCAAAGAAAACAAAAACAATGACTTTATTCAACAATTCAGTTGTGTCAGCGTAGCTCCATTTTGGAGAAATTCTGCTTAATACAAACAGAGTACGCTGTTCTGTGTCAGCTCAGCTGCATACAAAAGTATTATCGTAGCTTCGTAAAATCACAGTTCCATTTCTACTTCCATTTCATGGAACTTGCGACTTGAAAAAAAATTTATACAATTGTCGTGTGCATTCCTATTGAAAAGACAAAACAGATCAACTTAAACAATCTGGTTTTAACTGGTTTAAGTTGGTTTTAGCTGTTTTAAAATGGTCTCACAAGCTGGCCAGGCTGGTGTTTACCTACAGTAGTTTAGCTGGACGGCCAGCTGAGCAGCTGAAAACTGAAAAGTCTCCAAAACCCCTCTAAATCAAGCAAATAGACCAACCTGACTGGCTCGGAGAACAGCTAAGGCCTGGGACACACTAGACGATTTTCAAATCTTTACTGATTTTAAAAACAACAGATTTTCAAGAACACGCACTTGATAGTAGGAACTTCACGGTGACACAAGATCTCACAGAGACTTGCGAGACCAAACGTGACTAGAGAACAAAAATACATGGAGGACAATCGATGTTGTCAGCTGGCTCTGCAGATCTGTTGTACAGTGAAAAAAATTAAAATAAAAAGAATATGGGTGATGTCTGGTAGGTGACGCTTGACTGGACATCTGGTAGTTGACCGTGATGCTGGCTCACTCTCATTGGCTATCGTGGCTATCACCTCAGAGTCAGCCCAATCAAGAGTCGCAAATATCAAACATGTTTTGTTGAGATGCTCTGTCTTGATCAAGAGCTGCTGAATAATCATAATGACACCACATGGCACATGAGTTTTCTGGACAAACATACACCCCCCCCAATAATTTGGTGGTGCAAATGTACAAATGTTAAGTGTGTGGCCAGCCTAAGACCAGCAAACAAGCTTGTGTGTTTTTTTTAGCAGGGCTAAAAGTATATTTATTTCTCGGGAAGAATGATGAAATCTCTAGCGTTTGATTGGCAAATCTGAGCACAGTTGAATTGCTGAGAAGAGAAACCTGTTATGCTGATGTCTTTTCTCAGGAAGATAGTCTCAGAAGGAGTCTCCATTTGTTGTCCATGAGATGGCGCTGTCTAGGATAAACAAGTCAAGTTTCTAACACAACAAGTCAAACATAAATCATTAAATCGCCCCTTAAAACAGAAAACTGTGTGTTTGCAGTAATAAGTTTGAGATGTCTCAAAAATTATTTAATACTTTGTTGACAACGTTGCTGAGATTTTATTATTTTGTTAGGTAAACTCAACATATTGTATCTAAACTTGCCACGATAGAATAAACTAGTTCACCAGTAAAGAGAGTCTAAGCATGATTCCTGTGAAAACTGGATAAATATCAAAATAATGATCTCAAAACTTCACATTATTATCTCCTTTTAAAGCCTTTTCTGTTGATGTAAAGCAATCCTCCCTTTCTGAGGAATTCAAATACTCCCTAAACAGATGTTTGAGGGGATGTGTAAAAAGAAACAGAAGCCATTTGCCTAATTAGATGTAGGCATACCATTAGAATGATTCAGAAACTGATATACAGCCAAAAACTGTAAATGCTAGAGAAGTAAACATTTTTCTTTAGATCTAAATACTATGGTTGATTTAAGAGGTGTTTTCACTATGTGGTCTGAGAATCCAGTGTGTTTGTGGAGAAAATGGAATCATGTTGTCCCCGCACCATTAGCAGCAATGCTGAAGGCTACAGTGGTTTGAATGGAGAGCCGGGTCACATACACATTCTGTTCACTGGAGGCTGAATGCTCTCTATCTCTGCGCTATTTTTGCCCCTCCCCCCATGCTTACTCACACAGCCATGTGGGCAGGCATCCCCATGTGGGTTTTACATTTAAAGGCGCAAAATTACGCAATCACTCTGGCCTTTTTCTTGTTGGAAGACCGCACGTTACGAGAAGAGATACATAATAGTGTACCTCTTCCACTCCATTGCCAACGCATGTGCAGCCCCCTCCGCTGCACTTACCAGTCTCCATGGTAATGTAGTTGAATGTACCAATCACAAAACTGGAGTGTGTACACCAGGCCCTTTAAATGTCCTGTTTGTGAGCCAGTGCTAGTAGACGTGACATAAATCCCAGGTTAGATCGACACAGGGCCTTGAGCTGCCACCATGCAAATCTGAATCCCACAAATTTAGCTCTTGAAATGTGTGATACGATGTTTCTTTTTCCTGCTAAATGATGCCATGCGTCACTCAGATGTGTGAGGAAAGACTTTAGGGATGAGACCTGTACTAATACTAAGCCTAGTTTGGCTGCTCATTGAAAGCTGGAAAAACACTCGAGGCGCCATGGAGAATTAATCCTATCTGTAATAGCGGCGCATGATGTGGCAGCTTGAAATGCTTTTAGAGGCTTTTTTCATCTTATAACTTTGTTAATGGATGAATTTATCTTCGAAATGTTGTTTTGTATTCCCTCGAAGATATAGACATTAACAATCGCCACGAATGCATTAACCAGGCCATTTATTTTGTATAAATAACTTTGCCCACAAAATGACATTATGGTGATTGATCTTTAGACAGTTAATACGGCGTTAGACATAATTTCCTTCCCTGAGGTTATAGAGTTTCAGCTCAATATTGTTAAAGGTGCTGTAAGTGATTTGCTGACTTCCGCCACAATTAGATAATCCCTTCAACCTCACACCCTCTCTCTTAAGGCACTTCATCCCAGCAAACCAATATCTGTAAAAGGTGTTTTCTGAGTAGCTAAAAAGGGGTGGGCCTTCCTTATACCATTTTGTAGGTTTAAAGAGGTAATGATATCAGAAAGTAGGGAAATTGTATGGAAGTTGCTTGCAGTGCCCTCAAATATGTGATTACTTGGAATTACTTGTGAAACTTTGGGAACAATTGACCGTTCGCAAAACGCACCCACCCTTAGTTACTGTTGCTATTCCCGACATACAATGCCACTCTCACTACACATCATGTTCTCACACAGTGAAAAATACATCGCAGAGCAAAGAGGAAACTGACAACACACCGACAGAGAAGGTTACTTCTGATATGAAACAAGGTCTCAGTGTTTAAATTGTGTCATTTTAAAACAATTTCAAACAATAAATACCGTTTTGTGGCCCTTCAATGTGTGGCAGATCACTGTATTGCCTCAGTTCCAACACGTGAACCGATCGTCTTTTCATATTTACTTAAAGCACGAAATGAATATGAATAAACATCAGAAAGTGTTTTATTTCAGCACATCATTTATCAAGTTTAAGTCCACCGAAGTTAATCTGCTCTTCTGTCTGATTTGTGGTAAAGGCTAGAAGACAGCTGCACATTTACATATATTCCAAGCCAACAATATAACGTGAAACCTATACAAATGGTTTTAAAAAGTTACATAGAGCCATAGTTTCATCACTTTAAAGTGTCACAGTGACCGTCTTTTTGCAGTAAAGGACCTGTCAGAGTTTAATGAGAGGAAGATGACATGAAGCGTCACGGTTAACCTGCATTGAAAACAGATGAGCACACATGTGCATATAAAGCTCCCATTCGGGTGAAGTTCAATGGATTGTGTCCACAGAATGACAAGAGCATACGTTTTAACATATTATTTTATTATTTAAACACTCAGCATTTAACTGTAGCATTGCAAGCAATGGCAAGCAAACAGTGCCGGACATGACAGGTTTTCTGGTACCAAAACAAGTACTGAATACCTTGGCTTATTGCCATTACCGTGGCAGCCAACAACAGCACAGCTCAACCCTCCTCACATTTTTATATTTAGTTATATTGAAAACGTTTCAATTCAGTCAATCTGTTCTACCCCATTTTAACATGGATCCCTATGGCGGATAGCAGCGGCGGCACATAATCTCTGCGTTCTGATTGGTCAAATCGCCTGTAAATCAAGGTCTTTGCGAACGGTCAATAATGATGAGATATGACCACTTTTTTGCCAAAGCCGATTATGTCACCGCCACTTTTTGAAATCCCTGCTAATGGCAGGGATATATTTAATACATCTTACAGAGAAAACATCTAATGGAATGGTCAAGCACGAGTATTAATTTAGTGATGAATATTGAGTGAATCTGCTATTTTAATGTTTTGCTGGGTGATTGCTGCAGTTGTCGTCAGCGGCACAAAGCGACAGCAACAAATCATCTCCCACACACAGTTCTCAAACATTTGTCACCTTTCCACAACTCTATCCAAACAAATTTGTTCCCAAACAAAGGCTAGGAAGGATGATGTTTTACGTGGATATTGAAACATGGGTGAAGTACAAAGCCTTGTTTAAATAATGAATAATTTTAACAACCAAATGTTACATGGCAAAAATGGAAACATTTGGATTCTTGTCGAATGAGAGAGGCTTGTGAGCCCAATGCGTTTCAGTTTCACTTCAAATAAATTCATTTTAGCTTGACGGTTGTATGCGGTTTATAATGAATGCCACTATAGCCTAATTTGTGTTTTTTATATAGTTTAATATATAATTTTATAGCTATTTATTTTTCATTCTTGTTCTGTGATACTGTTAAATTTAAATGATTTGTTGTGGAGTAAGGGGAACTTAACAGGGTACATAGTGTTTATAATGTTTGTAAATGTTTCATTATATTTACTGGTATTTAATATACATATAAATTAATTTAATTGTTTTCAATTACAAGATTAACAGGTGTTTTTGGAGTAATATCAAATTCTCTTTCATGAGATTACTTCATCTTTTTTGCCAGGTTACGTTTCGCAAGGCTTCTAAACCACAATGTTTTTAGGGGCATGATATTCAAGTAACGATGGTTGTCAGCCACCACATTTATAAACGTACAATCATCAGTACAATGAGATTGGCGTCATATGAATGTATCATGAATCACACCTGAACCCTGTCGTAAGTTGATTTGTGCGCTCAGATCTGCGCTCATTTCTACGTTAAATTGATACACGAGGCCTGAGGTCTTTAAAGTGGCATGCACTGTATAAAGGTCCTTCAAATTTCAGAAAACATAACATACTTTGAACTTTTCTCAAACTAAGAGTTTTCTGGTAAGATGTTTCATCAGCTGAGCAACTGCAATGTTGTTAAACAACAGTAAAATCCATTGATTAATGGATTAATTTGTACATTTTAATACAAAGTGACACCCATAGAAATATCCTGATAAACTGGGAGGAAGATCTTAGGTAATGTGTGTAACAACACATTTGTGCTATCTCAAAGTTGATCTTTAAAGCAGCTTAAAAACAAAGACTTTCTAAAATAATGAGCAAGAGAGACCACCGAGACAGAAACATCTGAATCAAGAGATGAGAAGTATGAGTCACAGAGAGAGACAGGAAGTGAGAAGCAGCAGAAGATCATCCATGGTCATCCTCTGACCTCCCGGTAATGAGACATAAATGTGAAAAGGAGTGTTCACACAGTTTCCTGTGCTGGCTGTAAGGACACCAGCATGTTCAAGACGGCTCATTACCCCATACACGACTCCAGACTATCCTCTCGGCAGAATCCACCGCTAATGATGGAGCTTCAGCACAGGATTAATGAAGTAACGGTTGTCACATGCTGTGGCGCTGCCTGTACATATGTGGACCTGTGAAAGTTGCCACAGGACAAGACTGCAAAGGTCACCTTCAATAATCTGATGTCACGCACTCTGTTGTTGGGAAAACAGAGCGAGCAGGCTAACGGTTTGCATATTTTGCAACCCAGGCTCACTGGAACATATCGTTCTACAAAATGATATTATGTTGCTACATTTTGCAAAAGATTGAAAGTGAAATGTTCAGTGAGCAGCGCTAATAGTATATTTGGTTTTATCTGAATGTGTATCTGGCATCCTTTTATTAGATTGGTTGTTAAGTCTCGCTGCAGTTCAGAAATTTTATTTCCAGTGGGTGATGCTAAAGGTTAATGCTCTATAAAGTTTGAAAATAATGTAACACCTATAAAAACCAAACCGATAGGGTTAATTAAAGCAAATGTTAGTGAAAAACACATTAGCAGACTCATCCATGTCATTTTAGCTTGCTTCTACAAGTCTATAAGCTCTTTTATCATGACTCGTGCTTCACAGCACTCATGCCCGGGTGTACCAGGTGAGCTACCAAGCTATTTTACCAAATCAGAAAAGCCATATGAAACTGATCATGTGATCCAAACTTAAAAAAATGTAGTAGCTTACAAATCATGCTCTATGATAAAAGTGTTTTGAGGTCATAGCATAGTACTGTGCAAGAAACCACACAAATTAATCATTAATCTGCCCCTGTAATCATAATTTGTGTGAAATGGAAAAGAATAACTCTAGTGTTCATTTCAGCTGCATAAGTTTTGCACATTGTTCCAATGAACCAATTAATTGGTGTATTGAGCTTTAGATCCATGGCAAGGCAAGATATCTCAAAGTTGGCAGATTTTGGTGAAATAGTGCGGACCTTTATTCAGAGCGTATGCTCTAATTACAACATCAGTATTATGAAGTCTACTATTGATATTATGGCTCTGTCCCAAAACCTATAGAGCAGCTTCTTAAAGCATCATATGCACACTCCTGACAGTATTTTATATTATTATACTGCCTTCTGTTGCCTTGCATAAGTGTACATCCTATAATGCACTTAACATTAGCTGGACATAGAACATGAAATAAAAGGAAGAGTGGAATTCACTTCCAAGGTCTGGCAAAATGGCACTACTAACTACAGGAACCACTGGACAGTGCAGTGCAACATTAAACTGCTGGGTGTGATCCACTGAACTTATCCATTTAGTTTTGAGTGAAACCTGCACCAAGTGGGAAATGTACTGCAACCATTTTGAATTGATCATTTGTGACAGTGTTATGGGTGATCTGTGATTATTCAATTCCCAATTCAAGTCTTTTCCCAGTCCCGTCTTCTGATCTTATAAAATATCAAATATATTTTCTGGAAACCATGACACTTTTTTCAAGATTCTTTGATGAATAGAACGTTCAAAAGGAAAAATATACATGAAACATATACACACACACACACACACACACACACACACACACATACACCTACACCTACACACACACACACACACACACACACACACACACACATCTGAAACTAATAGGATGCAACACGTGTATTTAAGCATATAAGCATTCTAGTTCAAATTAATTAAAATGTTGAACTTGTCTCTTCATCACTCTACTTATTTGCTGCTGGAACTTTGATTGGTTCATGCGTTCATTACATGCAGAATTGTCTATTACAACTGCATTCTTTATGGCACATCATCCAAAGTCCTAAATATAAACTCCAGTACATCCAGACCTCGGCTGCATGTCTGCTATTATGACCACATCACCACTGTCCTTCAAAAGCTTCACTGGCTGCCTGTCTCACGATGAACTTTTCTTCATGCACTAAGCCCTCCATACAAAGACTCCTTCCTCAAAACTCAAGCTCCTTCAAAACTGTTATTGGTTTTATTGTATTGCATTTGTCAATTTTATATCTGGTTAAAGCATCACTGAGTACCTTGAAAATCTCTATAAATAAACTACATTATTAGAAATGTATTAAAAAGTTTATGTTTTGTTTTTCTCATTATTTCCAAATCACAATATTCCCATAGCTATGCTTGGGTGGACCAAAATTGATAAAAGAATCGTTTACCTATAATTTATTATTTACTCATTCTTGTCTCAATCCAAATTTATATGCTATTACTGTTATTTTTTCCAATGAAACATAAAAATGAATTTTTGAAGATTTCAGGCATTTCGTTCCCATACACTTGACTGCTTCAGATCTTGCAGGAACTTAGGAATCAACAGAGGCCAGTTGCATAAACAGCTGTTACAGTAGCCAAGGAATAATCAGTCTTACTTTCAATCTCAGTAGACCAATTTGAGTTTTTATGCAACTGATTTTAAGTTATGACAAATCTTAAAAATGTGTTTTAGCCAGTGTTATTTTAGTATTATTTATTGAAGTCGATTATTTATCGATTTTCAATAGTTTTAGTTTACAATAACACTGATCTAAGCATGCAAGAGTCCCAAGTTTGTGCCCTCGTCTGTGTTAATTTTTCACCAAAAAGCATCAGTCATCAATTTTTACTGACGTGCGGTGGCAAGAGAGTGATTAATGTCATGCTGACATTCTTCTGACAGCTCTGTGCAAGAGCCAAGTGGGACATGCCAGGACACTGCTCAGTTATGGATCTAGCTGTCAGGCTTTGATAGAATCTAAGCTGCTTTAATAACAGAAGAGCTTTAATTTGGATCCATCGTTTTATCAGCAAAGCCTTCAAATTCAGTGCAACGTGACATATTAATGAAAAATGTACCAAAACCGCCCGTTTGAGCTTTCAAGATTAGAGCAAAAGGTTGCAAGTCTCCTCTCGATGTGACTGACAGAAAGGCCCTCAAACTGCAAGAGCTATTGCTCAGATTGTTGCATCTGTTGTTGTCCCATGAGGCCACAGGCTGTAATAGCTTTTGTGTCTGCTCTTCTAGTCTCGCTGGGTTCGGTTTTATTACTCCCTGTCAGGGTCTGGCCCACTTTGCTTTGCTGTCTGTGTTCAAACAAAGTTATTATCTAATGAAGGCTACTATGGGACAGAAATACCCTTGTTTTTGTCAATTTGTGACAGTTTGGTAGGATTTGTCTCATTTTTCACCTCAAACACTTTCACATTGTGTAAAATGGGTATAATTTTTCATGGTCCAAAGATGAACGAGCACAATTAGCCACATGCCTGCCTAGACATAAAAAACAAATCACTGCGAGTCCTACAGAGCACTAAATGTGACCAGAGGCTCAACCATCAGTAACACTACGATCTTTAGCAACAGGGGTGTGTAAAACTACATACTAGACCTTAAGATATTTATCACATAGAGACACTTTTATCATAGTCCTTACAAAAAACGATTAGGCCTATGCTTAGTAACAGGAGCAATGTTCACAGCAGGCATTTTCTACCCATAATAGTACCTACTATTAATCTCAACTATATTTAGTGTCAAGCTAAGTTTATTAGCAGCTAGTACAGGATATTCGAGTCAGTGGAGTAAAAAGTTAATGTCCCCATAATGGTGTTTTTACTGTATGGCATCTCCCAGCACAGATTAACTGCTGATGCTAATTAGCTAAACCCTGCTAAGGATTGATTAGCCAAGTCAAAATTGTTTCCTTTTTAGCATTACTTTTTCTTTAAGCAGTGGTTTAACATGGATGGATTTAGAAACATGTGGTTTAACATGCTAAAACAGATTTTATTTTGACAGCTACTCTGATAGTAGCCGTTAGGCTGGCTGCATCGTAAAACTTTCTTTAAATTCATCCCCCTTTAAATAAAAACTGATACAAACATCAAAGTATAACCTTTCTAAATTAAATCCACCACCTTTGGCAATAAATTAGAGAACATTATTATCAATTATTGACTTCAAATGCTGTGAATGCTTATATGTCCACCAAAGTGCATTTTAGTTTATTTTCCTCTAAACTAAATGGCATAAAAACTCACAACAAAAGTTGTTATTTTTCAATAACAATAGAAAATGTAAAAGTATGGTATTTGGGATAAAAAGTGCCTCTACTGCAGGGGCTACAGGACAATAATGTATGTGATCATAAACAGCTGACTGATGTTTCCATTTGTTGACATGACATGGTTAGATTAAAAAGGTCAATATCAATTATTAAAAGGATAGTTCCCCAAAAATGAAAACTACCCCATGATTTACTGACCCTCAAGCCATCCTTTGTGTTTATGACTTTCTTCTTTCAGACGAGTACAATCTGAGTTATATTAAAAATGTCCTGGCTCTTCAGAGCTTATAATGGCAGTGAATGGCTGTCAATATTCAATAGTCCAATAGAAGTCCAATAAAGTGCATCCATCATAAAAAAGTGCTCCATATGGCTCCTGTGGGTTAATAAACGCTGGGTCAAATTCTGTGGGTCACTCTTGAAGTGAATCGATGCATTTTTGTAAGAAAAATAACCATATTTAAAACTTTATAAACTGTAATCTCTAACTTCCACTAACTGTCGTACTCTTGTTCACGAGAGAGTGGTGTTCAAGCAGATGATGTAGGACATGGCGTAGACGTAAGCTCCGCTGAGAATATGCCCGTCTTGCGAGAACTAAAAGGAAGTTCAGTCTCCTCTTGGCTTTTATCGAAATCCTCTGACGTTTTCTTTATAAATCCTCATCTAATTCATGACCAGTGTTTTGTTTTGTTTTGTTGTTCTCTCTCTCTGCTTCCGTGTTCGTCACTTCTCCTACATCATCTGCTGGGACGTCTCTCATGAACAAGAGTACAACAGTTAGCCGAAGTAAAGATTACGGTTTATAAAGTTTTAAATATGGATATTTTTCTTACAAAAATGCATCGATTCAGGAGGCCTTTATTAACCCACAGGAGCCATATGGAGCACTTTTTATGATGGATGGATGCACTTGATTGGACTTCTATTTGACTATTGAATATCAGCATCCATTCACTGCCATTATAAAGCTTGGAAGAGGCAGGACATTTTTTTAATATGAAAAATATACACAAAGGATGGCTTGCGGGTCAGTAAATCATGGGGTAGTTTTCATGTTTGAGTGAACTATCCCTTTAAGCTGTTTATCCATCTTAGATATAATCACCATGTATAGAAGGAAACCAGTTATATTTAAAAATATTACATTATTCAATACAAATATTTGTATTGTTACTACTGTAAACCCATACTAGATTAGTATGGGATTTCCTATGAGCAGTGTATGAAACTTTCAAAATCGTAGTTTTTTTTCTTTATTCTAATTGACAGATTATTTGATCAAAATCAACAGTATACAGTACAAATTTGCTGAAGGGGTTGTTTTGAACAAGTGGTAACCTATAAATCATGCAGAACATATTACTTCAGCTGAAGTATTTGTTTCAATGGAGGCTGAATGTGAGGTGAACATTTATTTATTTATTAACAATTATATGATTTCTTTTCCTACAAAATGTGATGATCAATAAAAAGTATATTTAAAGTTTTTTTTTTTCAGTATAGGAGTAGTGAAAATAACATTCCTTAAGCTATGTTTTTGCCCGCTCCACCTTATATTAAATGTGCAGTTGTTTTCTCAATATTTGTGTTGCTCAATCCATATTTAAGCGGGTTTTAGCTACTTGGCTTAAAAAATAGATATTTCACCCAATAAATCTGTCATCATTAACTCTCCCTCCTGTTGTTCTAAACTAGAACGAGTTCCTTTGTTCTCCAGAACACAAATGAAGATATTTGAAGAATGTGTAGTGTTTTTGTTCATATAATGAAAGTCTTCTAAAGCAGCTACTGTAACATTAGTAGCAGCTCTCTCTTAGGTCTGTATTTTCACATTCCTCCAATGTCTCTTCATCACTCTTACATGTAAACAGCATAAAGCAGCCCACTTACAGCTGTGCAAATACATCTACTGACTGAATGTGCCAGTCGAACTGCCGTTGAGATGAATGAGAATGCTAATGGATAGCTCTCTCAAAGTCTATAAGAACTTCTTGATTAGACAGACTAGATCACACAGACCCAGACAGTGAAAGCCGTGGCAAAGACACCCATTGTTGAAACAAGGCAGACTGACCTCACTGAATGTGTGCCCTGTAGGTCTGCCGAACAGAGGAGCTACAGCAGTGTGATGTGTCTTTTACTTCATGTAAAGAGAGCACTGATTGCTTTCAGTGGCCCCTCTGGCCTTCAGCGAGTCTATTTCCATTATCCCAGCAATCGATTCGCTGCAGCTCCCCATCTCTCTGCCCTTTACTGCAAACTTTACCCTCTCTCTTTCTCTCTCTGAATCACAGTTACTCCTCTGTTACTCAAACACATCTGTGTTTTCTTTCTCTCTTAGATGTTACCAGGGCGATTGAGCTGCTGGAGAAATTACAGGAGTCAGGTGACATCCCGGGTCACAAGCTGCAATCCCTGAAGAAGGTTCTACAGAGCGAGTTCTGCACGGCCATTAGAGAGGTGAGACCTACATTATGTGTTGCTGTCACCTCATAAAGATATCCTCATAGTTATAGCACAGGAATAGTTTGCCCAAAAATGAAAGAAAAAAAGATTTAGGTTGTCATGCATTTCTTTATTTCAGCACATTTACAGGTAAATCCTAGTATTTTACATTTGTGATTAATCATGATTAATATCACAGTCCATGACTGTGATTAACGCGATTACATTTTTTAAGCAATTGACAGCACTAATTTTAATATATATTATATTTTATACTTAATAAATAATAACGCTAAATAATTCATTATAAATACATTTGATTATTTAATTACACCATTTGCAATGATTCGTGGGATAAGTAGTTCATTCTATTTTAAAGTATTTAAAGCTTTAAAGGTAAGTTTTGCCTCTTAGTCGCCATCTCTGTTGAAAACCTGGTATTGCAGCCAGGTGCGGAATTATCTTTATTACGTGGGCTGTACTTTGGCACGGCTTCAGTGTGGATGAATCTAATGTTTTGAGGTGAATGTGTGGCTGTCAGTCACCGCAACGGTGTGAATCCTGTACTTAGTAATCACAGATTAGTCTATGTCTTGAAATATAGGACCCAAATAAGAATTTTCACCGTATTGCCATCTGAACAAGTAACAAGTCTGCCACGTTTGTCCTGTCTAACTGAGGAAAAAAAGCATTACAATAAATCGAGCTACATTAATGTTAACAACTTCAGCATTGCGTGACTATAGTGTGTATTAGCGTGTAGATTTCAATTTCTGTTCAGTTTAATCTAATTGTCATGCCATTCGAATTTCATATTAAGAAATGATTTTAACCCCAAAAGCAAATTATGCTCCCTTCAAAGTGGTTTTCTTTAGAATACAAATCTTGTGTAATCCCAGGCTATCTGTAATCAGAAGCATATTTAAAACTAGAATATAATTTAATTTAATTCACACGTGTTTCCTAAACAGAATCATTTCTGGATTACAATCTGCCATCAAAATGATACATTAAATTATTCCAGCTGCTGTGAAAAAGGCTATAAACGATCCACCACCTGCAGGATGTGATAGCCTACTAGCCGGGACAACTTCTTTATGTGTACAGACGTGACGTAATGACGCAGTGCCATGCTCAAAATTTCCTGCGAAAACCTACCCGTACCTCTCAAATTAGAAAACATTGTTATAAGCTAAACGTTGAGAATCCGGCTAAAAGAAGGTGATAGTTTTGAACACTGGCTGGTTATGTACTTGCTCAAATATTGATTTCCGGTCATTTTTAACCAAAAAAAGTTAAGTATAGACTTTCCTTTTTCCTGCTTTTCATAATTTTTCACATCAATTGTTTGTTGTGATTCTTGAATCTAATTAGTTTGGTTCATTGTGCTTAGAATTCTTAAAAACTGCCCATGGAGAAAATGAATGGGGAAGTCCTTCCAGAATTATTGCAGATGAAGCATCTGAGCATCAGAGGCTGTGGACAGAGTATCATCAATTATGGGATGGAATCTCAGTGTCATCTGGGTCTGACGGTCGTGACAGACGTGGGTTGAGGGTGCGATGACAGGATGACAGTCTGTCAGGCAGAGATAGTGGTGACTGGTGCCTGTTTTACTCAGCTCCTCCTGTAAACTTGCAGAAAGGCAGTTATTCAGAGAATGAGGTTGACCTGGGCCACTGCGGTTTTAAGTGCAGTACCAGAGCAACATCATCACTACTTTAAGATGTCTCCTTCATCCTTTTCCATGCTCAAACACCAGAACCGCACTAGTAAACAACTACAAAACATCTACTTTATCTCACAGACACAGACACATTTTAGTACTATGGCCTGAGCAGGGTACAGTTTTATCCTTTGGGAGAAATGCCTTTTCACATTTAGTATTGTCTGTGTGAGCTGTACAACACAGGGCAAGAAAGAATCCCATTATGTTAATTAATTTGCTTATTTAATTAATTATTACAAGGATGATTATATGCTGTCTTTTAGTATGACACCACAGCTGTGCTTTCTGTCACTAGTGAACTGAGCACATATAATCATGAGCTTGTTTATTTTGAAACAGTATGGGAGGTTCGTGATGAAAAACAATGAAAAAATATTATCAAAACAAATATTTTGGACATAAATGTTATTATTTATTTATTTATTTTTTGCCACTACTGTCAATGTTAGGTGAATTGAGAAAATTATACTTGTTTTTGCATTTTTTTATTTTAAGACTTAACACAAGTGAAAAACCACAGTGCAAGTCAAAGTGAACAGTAGAAGTGAAATATGGCATTACTTTGCATACAAAACAGATCATAAAAGTGAAAGAACTGACCTTACTGCACCTGTATACAGGTGTTGCTATAAATCATGTGTTGCCACAGGAAGCAAAACATCAAGACTTTTTAAGTATTTATCACTTGCTCATCCTGATCTTTACAGAGAATTAAGAGATTGACAGGTATCATTCATAAATTCAGATTTAATTTGAACTTTTATTTACAACTGATCAACGCAAATACAGATGTGATACAGTAAGCTCAAATGTGCACACTAGAACCAGTGAAGTCTTGGTCGCGTAATATATGCACTTGCATTTCATACAATCAAATATTAATTTAAATTGAATTAAGCAAGTATACGTTTTAGAATCAATAATATGAAAGGAATGTTTCTGCCGCTGCCGACCGCTGACATGAAGCAGCCGAGAGAGCGGGAGAGATTTATATTTAATGCTTTTTCTTTGGCTATCTGAGTCTGAAATCTGAAAACAATCTGAGAGAGAGCAATAATAACTTGATTTTGAATATTACTTTGACTGTTAGAATAGCACTTTACAATAAAGCAACATTTGTTGCATTAATTGCATTACTTCAGTTGTATTTGTCATTTCTTCAAACTCAGTCAAAATGTAACCTATGTTCCCTGTAGTTTTTTTGTTACAGTTTGATAAAAAAGTAATTAAGATATTAATCTGTTTTTATTATTATTATTTTAATACAATTATTTTCAATTCACTTATCTTTTGAGACTGGCTGTTTGTCACCTATGGTACCGATTTAGTATCGATACTGAGGTATTACATTCTGGTATCGTACCGAAAGCCAAAATTATAGTATTGAGTCATCCCTAGTGGGTAAAATGCATCAGATGGTCCATAAACAGTTTGTTTATGTGCAGTCTGTGGCTGAGATTAATGTGGCTTATGGTATATCTATGAATGAGGAAATGTGCCAAAACCGGACGAGGAACATCTGTAGAGACATGCCTCAGACTGGATATGAGATTCAGCTCATAGGTTGCTGCACAGCAGATGACTCAACAGATGAATCGTTAAGTACAGTTTCATTTTGTAGCAAAGTTTCTCATCAATCAAAGAGAACATTAGTGTGGTAAAAAACATTGGTAGGACATCAATTCACACTCCCAGCATCCAACAGGCCGAGTTTCACCGAGCCACGCATGGATGCCCTATGAGCTCATTTCATGGCCTGGCAATTGCTTGAGGTATCATATGCCGCAATCTGTCTCTTACAATCCCGTAATAAGGCTGTGAAAGGACACTCGCATGTCACAACATTGACTCAATTTACAGCGTCAACAGCAAGGCTCTGCGTGGCAGGGACAATGTCAGTATGATGAAATATGCCGTGAAAATGTCGTCAACCACAAAATCTAAATAATAGAAAAATTAGATGCCAGAAACACAAAGCACATCAAGATCAGTAACTATGGGGCCTAATGACAAGGTCTCACTCTGGTCTATTCAGATGAGTCATCAGGCTCACTTAGCCATGTGAAATCATTGCCAAAACGAGGACAACTAAAGACAGTGGCCAAAACATACCCTCTCAAAATCACTTGTGCGTCATCTCTCATGTGTCCGCAAAACTGTTTCAGATTCAGTACAACTTTAGCTCTATGATCAGCATGCTTCTGATTACGACAGGACATACATTACACTTAAAATGTGTTTACAGTCAAGTGAAATGCTAAGTTTATATGTTTTTGTCTGAAAATATGACAGTGTATCTTTTTTTCTATAGTATATGTATATATATATATATATATATATATATATATATATATATATAATAAATTACCATCTCATTTTGAAACACCACTGCATGCCACTGATATATATATACACTCACTGGCCACTTTATTAGGTACATCTTGCTAGTACCGGGTTGGACCCCCTTTTGCCTTCAGAACTGCCTTAATTCTTCGTGGCATAGATTGAACAAGGTGTTGGAAATATTCATCAGAGATTTTGGTCCATATTACATGATAGCACACAGTTGCTGCAGATTTGTCGGCTGCACATCCATGATGTGAATCTCCCGTTCCACCACATCCCAAAGGTGCTCTATTGGATTGAGATCTGGTGACTGTGGAGGACATTTGAGTAAAGTGAACTCATTGTCATGTTCAAGAAACCAGTCTGAGATGATTTGAGCTTTGTGACATGGTGCATTATCCTGCTGGAAGTAGCCATCAGAAGATGCTTCCCCACCACCAGCAGCCTGAACTAGTGATCGACCGATATTGATTTTTTATAACCGATTATTTGTACGTTTATGTACCCGATAACCGATATGCAGAACCGATATTTATTTACTGTTATAAAGTAAATAAATAACTGAGTGAAGTCCATTCTTCACTTTGGTTTTTCCTCCTTTCAGTCGTCTTAACAACAACAAACAACTGTTGAAAATGAACATTTTCATGTAAAATTTAATCTTCAAATTACAACAATAAAAACATTTTATTTATAAAAAGCATCATCAGCAACACTGATATTAACAATAAGCAAAAGAATGTCAAAAAAATAAAGGACAGACGTCATATAAACTTCATTTTAAACTACAGTTTTAGGTTTATAATCTGTTTAATAGACTAAAGAGTGAATAATAATCCACTGAATAATATTCTCGGGAATATTGAAATAAGCTATAACAAACAAAACATCGTATTTTATTGCATTTCTTAACTGACATGTTTTATCAGAATTATTAAAACGTTTTTGTCATTCTAAATTATGAAAACTGCTGTAAATGCATAATAAATCCATTAATCTATGCACTTACACAGAACTATACTCAAACTGTGATCGCTTGTGGAGAAAATAAATAATTAATTTTGATAGAGATGTTTATTGGCGAAATAATGGTTCTATAGTAAATGTTAATATAGTTTAGCGTGTTTCAAACAAGTGAATCTTGTATGCGGTGGCCGTGCTGGAGCTTTTCTGAGTGCCCACTGCTCCAAGTGTGTGTGTGAGTGCCCACTGCTCCAGGTGTGTGTGCACTTGGATGGGTCAAATACAGAGAACATATTTCACTGCTAGTTATACTCTGTATAATTGTGTATGTGACAAATTAAAAAAAGTTTTTTTTTTGTTTTTTTTTAACCGATAACCGATTATAGTAAAATGCTTAAATATCGGGAAAAATATCGGTAAACCGATATATCGGTCGATCTCTAGCCTGATCCGTTGAGACGAGGCAGGATGGATCCATGCTTTAATGTTCTTTACGTCAAATTCTGATCCTACCATCTGAATGTCGCAGCAGAAATCGAGACTCATCAGAACAGGCAACGTTTTTCCAATCTTCTATTGTCCAATTTTGGTGAGTCTGTGAATTGTAGCCTCCGTGTCCTGTTCTTAGCTGACAGCAGCGGCACCCGGTGTGGTCTTCTGCTGCTGTAGTCCATCTGCTTCAGGGTTCGATGTGTTGTGTGTTCAGAGATGGTATTCTGCATACCTTGGTTGTAACGAGTGGTTATTTGAGTTACTGATTGCCTTTCTATCATCTCTAATCAGTCTGCCCATTCTCCTCTGACCTCTGACATAAGGCATTTTCATCCACACAACTGCCGCTAACGGGATATTTTCTCTCTTTCAGACCATTCTCTGTAAAATCAGTTTTTGAAATACTCAGACCAGTCCGTCTGAGTATTTACGTTCAAAGTCACTTAAATCCCTTTCTTCCCCGTTCTGATGCTTGGTTTGAACCTCAGCAAGTCGTCTTCACCACATCTAGATGCCTAAATGCATTGAGTTGCTGCCATGTGAATGGCTGATTAGAAATTTGTGTTACCAAGCAACTGAACAGGTGTACTTAATAAAGTGGCCGGTGAGTGTATGTATTAATATATGATACTAAACATTTTATATTTTAAAATGATAAGTGTGTAAAAAATTGTCTTAAACACATGTAATATACAATATAAAAAGTTAACTTTGACAGTCCTAAATTTTTTTTACAATTAATTTCTCACCAGATTTCTAGAAGACCCTCTAGTACACCTGCTTGCCCCCCTGATCTAAGGGAGGGCCAAATCTAAATTATTTTCTGTGGTAATCAAAAGTAGTCAATAAGGCTTAGTTAAACCTTGAACATTTCTTTAAAACAATATCAACCAAATGTTTTTTTACTTATTCAAGACCACAGTCAATCCTATATATTGATCCAGTCCTAATCGACTGCTAAGAGGAAATTAGATATTGCCCTTCTTTCTGGTATCTGATCACGTTGTGGTACTGTAACACATTTTTGAATGTCAGAAAAACAATGGGACTGACCTACAATGATCTCTTCCAGCAATGAGAATGCAGATGTTTGTATGTTGTGAGAATGATTTCCCACAGTCCAGTCTGTCAGAGAGAACATCACAACCACAAACAAGTGCAGCTCTCAGAGGAACACAACAACAGAGCCATTATCATCTGAGAGCTTAGTCAATAAATGCCTATACCGCTGCTACGGGGTCAGAGATGACAGCCTCTGTCCTTATTCATTGTGAGTGTTTATGTGGAATAGCCTCTTTGTGCTTGGTGGGATGGATCTGCAAATGAGAAGTTCTGGTGTGAATCAGACTTCACTGAACTGCTTGACTGACTCTCAGCAGTGAGAAAAGATGGGAAGATTTAACAGAGAGGAGGGAAAACATGGTTTCAAATGAGAACAACTGAAATCATATTTCTCTTTATAGAGAAGGCACCATGGTTACACAAAGTACCTCACTGCAGTCTGTGGGCGGGTTTTTCCATGAGTCAGAGTAGTGAGAAGTCAGAGTGATACACCTGTGTGTGTGTGTGTGTGTGTGTGTGTGTGTCGATCTCACTGGCGGTAAAACAGATCTGGGTTGATAAAAGCGAGTGATCCCTTGAGACATGGGAGACAGGAAGACTGAGCCGAGACATGATTGTAGGAAGACACAGAAAAACTGGAAGAACGATACTGTACATATCACAAAGAACATTATTTTCATGACAATTCAACAGATTTTTTTACCACAAATTCCCATTACGATGATGTAGTGATATCAAAATCATCAAAATTACTTTTTCATTATTAAAATCACCATAAATGAATAAGAACAAATACTACCATGAGGTATGAGGTACTTAATGTAATATATAATAAATGTTTCTAATTTCAGCAATGACAATTAGATTTTATTTGTATTGTGATGAGTACTGGTGGGCCAATGAGATGAAAATAATGTCACAAGTAACGATAGGTCAATAGATGGACCTTCTATAAGTGCACATGTTCTGTTGTCAGATGTGTTTTTTGTGGAATTTTATGTAAATATTATCTAAAACAAAGTATTGTTTAATTTGAGACTTTTTCTAATATTATTTTGTATCTACTCTATTCAATTATTTCATACTCTACCATTCAAATGTTTTTAATGTATTTGAAATAACCATTAATTTGATTAAAAAAATACAATAAAAGCAGTAATATTGTGTGTGTATAATATATATATATATATAAAAGACTGATTTAATAAAACCCCAATACCATTCCTCATAAATCAAATTACCAACCACAAATACAATACCTTCAATAAAGCATTGCATAGAATAGTTTGCAAGCTTTTCTTAATCTTGGATCACAAATAGATGTTGATGAGCAACAGACTGGATTATCAGCATCAGAAACAGTAAAAAGAAAGTATGGTTTTAAGAGTTGGCTTTGTTTAGCTTTAATTTACTTGCTTATTAATTAGTTCAAAACTAAAATAAATCTGATTTGCACTTCAACCACTAGCCGTTTTTGTACGGAGCATATAAATTACACACTGAAATAGCCTGACCTTTTATTGATATTCATGTATTTCAAAGACGCAACCGCAAGACACACAATCCCCCATCTGTTGGGACACACACGTATGGCTTCTGAAAGATTTACTTTGGTCCTAAATCTATTGATGCGTTCCGTCTGGTTGCATTGATCCTTCACACATCTATTGAAGTTCAGTCATTAAAGGTTAACTAATTAAAGTTTATTCATTGGCACTAAGCTAAACATAATAAGCAGCTAAAAAAGGATGTAACTATAGATGATTATGATTGAAAAACGTTATTAGATTACCATATAAAATGCTAATTGGTTGTTCCATGATGAAGAAAGTCATACAAGTTCGAAGTTAATGATGACAGACTTTTCATTTTTAGGTAAACTATTCCTTTACCAGAGCAAACTTTACTACACTTGGTGCAGAACTTCAAGAGGCTTCCCAAACATGCTGTGTTTTTAAAAGACAAGTCAGGCACATAAAATAATAACAGGTATATAAGGTGTACAACATGCTGTGCAGCTTTCGGTGTGAAACATATTTGACATGTAGAATGTCACCTCTCTTTAGTAACATACTCTTTTTATTGCAGACACTTAGCAGCCTCTTTCATTTTTCTCAAGCCGTTTCTAAAGGCCATCCGATAGTTCCTGCTTGTTGAGAAGATTTAAAGTGTGGTTTAAAGTCAGTCGGCAGAGCAACAGACATAGAAAGAGAGGGTTTTTTAATCACACTAATCTCAGTAGGAGGTTAGTAAAACAGATAAAGATTCTGCACAAGGTGCAGGGGACAGATTAAAAGAGAAACTTGTTATTTAGGAAAGAGAGAGCGAGAGAGAGCTGGAGCTTCCTGTAGCACCAGCTGCATTTCAGAAGCACTGGTTAATGAGATAAACATAGGTTCTTCAAATCCTCAAAGGACTTCAAGCTAATAGTCTCGTCCCTGGGTGGTGTGAATGCAGATATGGGCTCTGTACATGCACCTGCTTGTGAAAATATAGAACCGGTGATGAAAGACGTTGCATTATAGAATGGAGTCTGTAGCTGGAACTGAATTAAACTCTCTTTACAAACTATAAAAAAGTGTAAATGTAGAAACTGAATAAAGCATAAATCTAAAAATAATGTATGCCAGAATGTCAAACAAACATGTTCATGTAGACCAGTGACTTTAGCTTTTTTTTTATTCTCAGCCACAGTTGGTACTTGAATTTTTATTGACATTTTTTATTCCAGAAACAAATTAGTGCAAGTACTTAAACACAGGAGATCTCAGCCATTAAATGTGCCATTAAAGGAATAGTTCACCCAAAAAATGGAAATGGAAATTAAATTAACAGTTATTCAGTTTCAGGCCATTAAAGATGTGGATGAGTTTGTTTCTTCATCGGACAAAAATGTTCAACAATGGATCCTCTGTAGTGAATGGGGGCCGTCAGAATGAGTCCTAACAGCTAATAAAAACATCACAATAATCCACACTCCAGTCCAATCAATCATCTAACATCTTGTGATATACAAATATGTGCATATATAAGAAATAACCCCATCATAATCTATAAAATAATGCTTTATCTAGAGGAAAAAGTCCATCCCTTGTTGTCCTCTAACATCTAAATCCACAGACATATTTTGGACTGTTTGATCGGTGTATATTTCTCTCCTGATTTTCACTGGAGAGTGCTATATTCTTTCCCTACTATGGAAGTCAGTGGGGACCAACAACTGTTTTTTTCCTCCCAAATTCTTAAATATATCTTATACAGGTTTGGAAGGACATGAGGGTGATTAAATTATGAAAAATGTTACATTTTTGGTTGAACTGTTCCTTTAATGATGAATTTGTTTATTACAAACAATTCACTGGAGTGTGGATACTTGTGGTTTATTGTGCTGCTTTTATCTGCTGTTTTGACGGCACCCATTCACTGTAGAGGATTCATTGGTGAACAAGTGATGTAATGCTGAATTTCTCCAAATCTGTTCCAATGAAGAAACACATTCATCTATATCTTGGATGAGGTGGAGTAAATTTTCAGAAAATGTTTAATTTTGGGTGAACTATTCCTTTGGGGTCACATTTACCTTTCTATGGCTAAATGCAATCATCTCAACAAGAATCCACAAGATAAGGAATTGTGTTTTAGGAATAGATGAAAAATGTCCCCATGCAAGTTTCACAACAGATTTTTCCTGCACATTAAATTCACTGCTTATACAAGTATAAAGTTGCTTGATTTAGAAGTTGCCTCTGAGCAAGCAGTGCTTCATACATCACTACACTATTGACAGTGGACCTTCCTTGCCAATAAAACTTCACCAAAGTTTTGTTAATATAACCTTTAAACCAGATCCTTTCAGGTAGATCATTCAGGTAGCTAGACCGTATAACTGTTCTTTTCCATGACAGTTGTTGACCTAAAACAAAAAACTGACCACAGCAACAGTAACTTTACCCTATTGCCCACTATAGCACCGTGGCCACATTGAGAATGCAATGTGTTCTTGTTTTGCACATTATTGCGTTCTAATGAATTTCATTTCAGAATGTTAAATCAAGCTTTGTTTTGGGCTTTTATCTTAGAGCAAGGTAATATATTGAACCATTTCCAAACAAATAGGTGCTGTTTTGCTTTCTAATTACATTAATGCCATTGTTTATCTGCAATCTATTACATATTCTACAAATAAACCTGGCCGACTTGAATTTGTAATGTCTACTGTTGCAGAAAGCCTCACTGCTATTTATCCATGTTTTTCACCATTTTGATAAATGTATAAGAACTGAACCATATTTTTTGTTCTCTTTTTTTTAATAGGTCTATCAATATATGCATGAAACAATAACAGTGAATGGCTGTCCAGAGTATCAAGCACGTGCCACAGCTAAGGTAGGTCTGACTTTATTTATTTAAAAAATCACCTACCCTAATGTTTCTGTATTACACGTACAATTATATATACCCTTGACTAAAAACCATTTTCTGTCATCTAAAGACCAATTAGATGAAACCTATTAAATAAGAACATTTTCAAATGTGTTTCTCCATAAACTGTCTTGATTTGATAAACACAGTCAGCAATTAGCCAGACCTGCATGCAAACACTTACCATTTGCTCTTCAGACACTGTTACTGAAACAGCATTCATTTAGATTCATACCGTGTGAAGAGTTCACTCTTGTGAGAAAGAGAGGACACGTAAAATGAGAGGGGGAGGGGGGAATAGAATTGCTGAGTACTGGATGAGCAGAAATGCTTTGCTGAATCTTTAGTGGGAGAACTTCAGCCACACTAGGTCACAATCCCCAGTCAAATGTGATATTTTTTTTCTATCAGTCACGGCAGCTTGCAGATATCTCAGATTGACTTTAATTATATTTTGAGGAATAGACATTTTGCACACCTGAATGGTCGCAGGCAGGTGCGTTTGACAGATTTGAATAAAAGAATAGGCCAAAGCTTGAAAATAACTCTCTTAATTCAGTGCATTAAAACTTTCTCACATACAAGAGTTATATTTAGTTTTATAATCACATATGTAAGTTATTTTTATATACACTACCGTATGATTAAAACATTTTTTTTTCAAAATAAATCTCTTTTGCTTATCTTAGTCAAAAATAAATATACTAAAGTGTATTTGAAATACATTTATTAGAGCTTCCAGTACATCAAATAAAGGTGCGCTACGCATCCATTTAGATGAACTGAATAATAGCACAGATCGCTGGACGGAGAGTGAAACTCTGAAGCGCTCAATCAGAATGTTCGGCGAGTGACAATATATCTGTGCTAAACTTATACATAATCGCCAACTCACACACTGGCGAGTAAAATCTGAGCATTTATTAGCCAGTGGCTAATATTAGACATCATTTAGTTGCCCATTGTGAAGATTTAGTCGCATATGTCTGATTAACTGGCAATGTGCTAGCACGTTTGTATTTCTTCTTCGCTGCTCTAAATAGTGGTTGAGCTTGTTGCAACACAGGACAACTTCCTGTGTTTGTATTCTGAGCAGCGAAGAAGAATTGATTTCCGATTTCCAGCGTTAAGCAAAGCTAGCACGCATAACTATAGGTCTTGTTTAAGAAAATGGTATCGGATCGGTTCATGGGTTCAAGTACTCGCTGATACCGATGCCATAATTTTTTTGTGGTATCATTGGAATTTTCGATACTAGTATCGGAATCAGAACAACCTAATTCTAAGTATACAATGCAGTTGTGTTATCTGTCACTAAATACTCAAGCTCTTTAAAGCAGAAATGATTCAGATTGGCTGTCAATGTTTCTATCATTCATAATTTTTTGTGCTGTTATGGTTATAGTTGTGGTGTGCTATCTGCTATTCACTGAGATTTAGGATGTACTCACACTAGGGGATTTGATCCATGCTTGAGCACAATTGACCCCCAAATTCCAGTTAATTCCATATGCGTGACTGCTCTGTACCGTGTCCAGTGCGGTTCATTTAACCATGCCCTGGCCCGCTTGAAGAGGTGGCTCGGATGCGGTACACATGTAGTCTGATCGCTAACTGCGCCAGGGCATGGAACAGTTAATTTACTATTTTTGCTATTGTTATCATTATGACAGCAAACATCTTTATAACTACTTGGATATCACACTTTTCAATTAATTTAATTTGAGTACATTTAGATTTAGAATGGGTCTGGTTCTCATCTTATTGATGAACAGGCATTGTAGTTTGCGAGTAAAGCTGCAAATTCCGCCATTATCCTCAGTTGCCTCTGTAATAATCCTGTGATATCGGTCAGTTAGCGAAAGGACAATCGTGCTTGGGCTTTAGTAAAAGGCAGCTGTGCCTAGTGGGAGCCCTTAGAACAATTATAAAATATATATATTTATTATTAGCATTATAGTTATCTTTGTCTTGGGAGTACACACACACAGAAAGCTGTTTATTACTCATTTATCCATATTTCCTAATCACTCTGACGTGTCAATAACTCCTGCCCAATAGAAGCACCACAGATATATTTGCATACCACAGCGATATATAAACGCTATAGAAAAAGTTCAATCGATTTACACTTTATATCATCCCTGACATATATCGCTGTGATATTTTTATATCGCCATAGCAAGCAGTAATGATTAAAGCTAAATTAATACTGTCACTAGTTGAATCAAAATATGACACAAAAAAAATACTAACAGCACTGACTAGTGCTAATGCTATGTTCCCCTTGCTACATTTTTAGAAACAGGTATGCTTTTTTTCCACACAAAAGCAAAATCACCTTGTTTTAATGTTAAGGTCATGCACACAGTAGTGCAATAACCATTTCAAGTATTTTGTGTGGTTTGTACACAGCAAAACAGCATGTGTTTAACTGATAATCCAGAATCATCAACAAGCTTACTGTAAAGATAGCACTGTGAATGATTACATAGTTGTCAACAAATGGGATGCTACATTTTATTCAAAATTAAATATCTACAATTTTGGCTTTAATTTTCCCAGGAAACCTGGCATCCTCCACAATTTATATTCTTTCTAACAGCAAAGCTCTTGAATGCAACATTGTTGTAATCAGGATTTCTGAAATTGGAAATAGGAAATGTTGATAGCACACAAAGGCAGTATTATTCCTTTTTTCCTTATATACAATTCTCATCAAAAGTGTCATTAAAAATTCATTTTAGGCTTAATATTAAGAAATGTGCATTGTGCACAGTTGCACTATTACTATTGACTAGTTGCTTATTAGCATGCATATTATTAACATAATGGCTGTTTATTAGTATTTATAAAGCACATATTCTGCATGACCATATTCTACATCCCTTCAATTAAAGTTGAATTATACATTTTATACCAGTAAGTCTTGAGCGATATGTCAGTGAATATGTTAATAGATTTAAGCTATATGTAGTAAGAAAAATGTATTTTAACCATATTGCTTTTTTACTAGGGCACTAAGACTGTTAAATAAAAACAGTTTCACTTTTAAAACATGTCTTGAGACTCCTGTTCCGTTTCATTCTTGCTCCGTTTTTGAATAAAAGATTAAAAGAATCTTGACCCTGATTGGACGATCCTGAAACTAGCCTAATTATAGAGGGCTCTTTAAGACTGATTAGTCGACTAGTCATTCAAGCAACCCACCTACTGCTTGATTATGAAACTATGTACTTAAGCACATCCCTACATCACAAACAGGCACATGCACCAATCGGTCAAATGTAAGAGCCCTGTCAGTTAAAGGCCACACTGCCGTCCAGAGAGTTCCACCCACCATCTCTCTCCGCATGGGTGCACAGACCAGCAGACTCGTGCACAGTTACACCGTCAGACACAAAGAGCAAAGAAAGTCAGAAAGCCCACTCGGACGGTACAAAGGATGCTGAGCGGTACCTTGCCATACCTTTTTTAAATAGCTTAATAGGCCGCACTTGTGGGTGTTATTGTAATTGTGTTTTGATCCCAATTAGGCTTGCGTTCAGTGTAATAGTCTATTAATTATACAAATCCGAGTGAAGACTTTCCTGATTATTTAGAGCATCCGTTGCATTTCAATATCTGGAATGTTAGAATGTCTCCTGCCATACGCTAATGATTGTGTTTTAAGTGGTCATATTATAATACAACTCAAAGGTAACACTTTAGTATAGGGACCAATTCTCACTATTAACTAGTTGCTTATTAGCATGCATATTATTAACATAATGGCTGTTTATTAGTACATATAAAGCACATATTCTTCATGACCATATTCTACATCCCCAATCATAACCAATACCTAAACTTAACAACTACCTAACAAACCAAGCAGCAAATTAGGAGTTTATTGAGGCAAAGTTCATAGTTAATAGTTTGTTAATAGTGAGAACTGGACCTTAAAATAAAGTGACCAAATAAAATTTTCAAAAACTTATTTCCTAGTCCAAAAAGACCATTGTTGAACTTGACCACCCATTTTTACACATCAAGTGTTCAGTGACTTTACCCATCCAGTCACAGCGAAGTGCTAAGGAAGAGTAGGATAGATACTATTCATTAAAGCCAGGATATGTTTTTATTTCTGTTGGTATATAACTAAAAATAATGCCCTTCAAGTGCAGTTGGAAAATCATAATTTCGAATTACGCACATGAATGCCCAAAGAAAGTTGTACAAGTGAGAAACTCGGCCTTCTAGATGATACATGAGTTGCCTAGTTGTGATGTTGAAAGGGTGTGTGGAAAGATTGATCTAAAGTAAACATAGTATTATATACTGTACATTTATTAGTGTTGTCAAAAGTATCGACCGCGATACCATTCAGTACTGACATTTTTAAAACGTCTATTTCCTGCAAAAAAATTGAGCTTGGCTCATGCTCATTGATTGGCTTCAATGATCATCGCTTCAGACTCTTCGACAAGCGTGACCAATCAGTGCTGTTTGAGAATCGGCTCAACAGCACTCAAATCTTTGCGGGAAATGGACATTTCAAAATGTTTAGTAACGAATGGTATCGCCGTCGATACTTTTGACAACACTACAATATATAGAGATCAGTGAGTGGAAAGCAGATCTGTAGTAAATTGTAATGAATGATTTTGCAAGTTATTTTAATTGATATGCTGTGTTTCAGTCATTTTAAAGGCACTTGAGTGCACCATGAGAGTAAGATGTGTGGAAAACATTGTACTGTTCCTGGCTCTGCATATTGTGTGAGTGATTGACTAAAGCTTATTTTTTAAAGTAAAAGTAATGATGTTACTGCATAATTTAACTATTTCATTAAGTAAATGGCAGATGCTTAACAATATCACACTTCGTTCCAGCCCGCTTGAGGATATCATCTACTCAACTTTTGAGCACATTTTACTAAAAATCATGCTGGAAATCTCACTTTCATTCCTCTAGGACATTCTTTAAAGCTTGTGTAACGAACATCAGTAACCAATGAGGATGGAGCCTATCGAAGGGTCAGTTATGAGTTGTTGAGCACAAAACAACCTTGACTAACATTATAAGTGGGCCTCAGGGGGAAAACAAAATGAAAAACAAATTTATGACCTTAATATTTAATTAGGCTGTCATCCTATCATCGCTGAAGGACAAGTTTTAGAGGTGACTTATATTTTGGCATTAACGGTTTTATGGTCTAAAATGACTTTCCTCCGCATAATCTCTTGATTGTTTGGCAACTCATGCTCAGCATACGCTTTTGGAATTTTGTATGATTTAAAGTCTTTGTCATTGATTCAGTGTTATAATACATTTTTAATGACACTTGATACTTTTTAGACACTGGTGCAGTTATTGCATATAGGCTTTTGACTTCAACATAATGAAAACAAAGCAATCATTTTAACCAACAGTGTGACTCAGAGTGGTGTTGTAATAATATGGAACTATACTATGGCAATGGCAATTATACAGAAAACAGCAGTACTTAGTGTAATTAGTATGCTCAGCAAGCAGGTCTCGCCAGATGAGCAGAATTAGCATATCAATTAAAGTTCTAATGCAGGATTAAATTACAAAAGTCTTAGGGTGGCTCAAAGCACCTCACTTGGTCACTTTGAAAAGTTACTACAGGTTTCAAAAAGCATACTGGACTCAAATCACTGGCAAAAGGGCAGTTAGCATGTGTGAGCAGCTTGCATCTGCATGCCGTTGGGACAGTTTTCAATCGATAGCACATAAATAGGATGAAGAACAGCTCTAAAAGCCCCAGTCATCCTTTGGGATGCCCTGCAGCAATTGTCAATGAGCTCCAGTTGGCTACTCCGGCAGGATTTTTCAATACACCAAGTGCATTGCTGATGTAAATGTTAAAAGCCAATATTCATTACCATTGGACATTCTTTGTGAAGACTGTGTAATTATTTAAGACACAATTTGTAAGGCGTACAATGAGCTTGAATGGGCCATTGCTCAGAATAATGCGAGTACTACTGGGTTATCTGATGTCCTACAGTTCTTCCAGGTGGCATTAAATGGATAGTTCACCCAAATTACAATTGCGACATTTTCACTAAACCTTGTGTCAAACCATATTTTGTTATTTTTCTGTGGAAAATAAGGAAATTCTGAAAAATGCTCATGCAGCGGAATTGAAAGAGTCACATGAATATTCTTTAACTTCTTTCAATGGAAAAAATACATAAAACCAGACATGTTTGAGATGACACAAGAGTGTGTAAACAATGGCGATTTTCAGTTTTTCGGTGGACTTTCAGTAACATTCCAGTAACTCGCAGTAGAGCATGGCATTATAGTGCATAGTGAGCACTTTCAAACAGCATTTCTTTCAGTGTGACACGAAACACTCAAGGAAGGTGCTGTTCTTTCAGTTTCAGAGATCAGAAAACTGCTTGGTTTGCCATTTGGGAATCTGGTGCCTTGCAAAGTCTCCAAAAATCCTTGGCGTTTTTTTCGCACTGTTTCCTGTATGTGAATGCCTTAATAATGAGAGGGTCCCCACAGTGCTGCACCTGTAGCTACAGTGTGGATCAGCGGGAAGTGCTTTTGTCTTCCTTCACATTCTCTGTCTCCTGGTGGTTGTGCTTGGCTAACAAACTCTGAAGTCTGAGGATTTCAGACGACAATGCAGGCAGCAGTGCAAGTTATCGGATGCAGTTTCTCTTTCTGCTGAATTTACAGCACAAACAGAACATATTCTCACAGGCTGTGGAAAAACTTTGTGGGATATACTACCTGACCAAAAGTATGAGGACATCTGAACACCTTCCTTTTACTAATACTGTATATCCGCTTTTGACAAGACCAAAGTCTAAGAGAGTCCATCTAAAGGTAAAGCCAAAGTGGAGCGGTTTAATTTGGCTTTTAAGAATGTAGAAATGAAAGTGTATATTAAGGCTGACGGTTTTTGAATATCAATCCACCTTAATGTGTTTCAAGAGGAAGGGGTTTCATGCCATCAGCTAATAAAAAGTGCTGTCTTGAAAGCAAAGAAGAACCTTTGTTCTTAGTAATGTCAACTGTTATGTTTTTTTAAGTGCTCGAAATCGAAAGTGCTCGGTATCTAGAGAGAAGGTTTGTATATATTAGACCATACATAAGGTGAAATGCACAATTGCTCACAAAACCATCCAAGTTGAAATGTCCCACAGTGTTAAAAGATAAAGTATGTGAGTCCATCGTTTAAGCCAATGTTGCTGTGTTGGACTGGTTAACATTTTCAGACAGAAGGAGCAATGATTTAATAGTATCACAAAGTTTGTTGATATATCGGAACAGAAAGATATATTACGTATTACAACTTCGATTTACCACAAGTATGCACGTTGACCATATTTATACCATATCATATCATGTCAAGTGATGATCATATCTCTTGAGAAAATCTGAATTAAACTGTGTGATTTAATCCTTGTTGTTCACCCAAACTCTTTTTTGCTACTTAAATCAAAAGGCAATCACAAATGTGATCATCTCAAAATATTATTTTGTTAATCAGCCTTGACAATATACTGGTCTATCAATATTTCTCAATCATGTTTCCCATTCACTGATATTTTTAACTCTTTGGTTTCTACCAGGCCACAGTGGCGGCATTTGCAGCAAGTGAGGGTCATTCTCACCCACGGGTGGTGGAACTGCCCAAGACAGATGAGGGGCTTGGCTTCAATGTGATGGGCGGAAAAGAGCAGAACTCACCGATCTACATCTCCCGCATCATCCCAGGGGGCGTGGCTGAGAGGCAAGGAGGTCTTAAGAGAGGCGACCAACTACTGTCCGTCAATGGAGTGGTGAGTTGCCAGGGATGTTTCTGTTATGCAGGACTTTTCGTATTCTGCAACTCTGTAAAAGGAATATGCATGTGTGTGTAATTTTCACTGATAATTGTGGTTATCAA
Source organism: Gymnocypris eckloni scoliostomus (assembly GCA_027564155.1). Lineage (NCBI taxonomy): Eukaryota > Metazoa > Chordata > Actinopteri > Cypriniformes > Cyprinidae > Gymnocypris > Gymnocypris eckloni. The sequence goes on along the minus strand of CM050432.1, from coordinate 17,983,457 downwards.
ACATAACCACTTCCTAGAGTATGGTATCATTACTGGAATAGTTCACCCAAAAATAAAAATTCTCATCATTTACTAATTTTCAGTTTGATTCAAACCTGCATGAATTTCTTTCTTCTGTTGAACATAAACTGTAATTAAACAGTTGATAGTCCCCATTGTCTTCCATAATATGAGTATAAGTAAATAGGGTCATCAAATGTTCTTCCAAACATCATCTTGTGTTCAGCTGAAGAAAGAAACTGATACAGGTTTGGACCAACTTGAGGATTGAGGAGTGAATCATGACAGGACTTACATTTTTGGGTGAACTATCCATTAAGTAACAGGATTTTGTTAGTTAAAAGGGCACGGGCAAAATCCATAGAAGAGTTCATTTCTTAATGCGTTTCAAATTGTCCAAATTAGAAGCCAGGGAAATGACAATCTCCTTAAACTAAAATAATGTCTACTTTTACTTATCTAATATATTTAGACATACATAATGGGGACATACAACGTTACTGCATAGTAGTAATAATGACCTGTTTGTTCAACTGAAGAAAGTAAGTCATACAAATTTGGAATTGCAATTGCATTTTGGGTGAAGTATCCCTTTAAGTGTTTGTGCAATAAAATTTAATTATAATTTTTAGAGGATATATTTTTCAGCTGTGTAGATTTGTCACATAAAATGCCTTCATGCTAGAGGGCCCACTGGCTTTTTAATCGATACAGATCATTTTAGGCTGAAGTGAGATTATTAGAAGGATTTTTACATTGATCTCAATGAACAAACATTTCCAACAGTCTACAAGGCTGATTGCATCATGGCGTAATACGCTAATAAATCAATTTTGAAGCTCAGACCCATTAAAGACTGAATCCTCTAATCTTTCATTATACTTAGGCTAAGCTTGACATTTTAAAATAATAAAAATGGACAAACAAGACAGAAAACGTACAGCAGGACTGTATCTAAAACTGAAAAGACGTCAAAAGACTTTATCTTTTCATAATTCACTGTAAATGTTTCAAATGTGTCAGACTGGAGCCAGTTGTAAATTAATCTTTGACTGAATCCGAATGAATCTTTCAGTAAAAAGTAAAAAGGAGTCACTGCTGCAGTGCAAGCCTTTTGAAGCCAGTTGCTTTTCTCTTCTCTGCCATCATTCAAGTTTGTTACAATTCTATTACATGGAGTCATTTGAGTTTATAGAAACTAAATGTCCACTGTTTTATCGCTCAGATATGACAGAAGACTTCAGAAAGGATCCATTCGATTTCATTTGCGTCAAAGACTGTAATAGGAAAGCGTTTTGTGATAGCATTTGAGAAGCAATTTCTCATTAAACCAAACATGTTACGGTTCCTGAGCTAATAGGAAATTAATGGCTCTTTTGTGCCAAAATGTAATTGAATGTTCATCACCGTGGAGCATTTTCTAGAGCAGTTTTGAGCTGACAGAGCTATGAGTTTGGATGCAATAAAGTTGCAGCAGTCATCAACAAACTATTGAGCTTAGAGATACACGTTTGGTGCTTTGAATTAGATTTCACGAACAACCAAAGATTGCTCTGAAAAACCAACTACTGAATTATTTTTCTCAGAGCGTCGAGGGTGAACACCACGAAAAAGCAGTGGAGCTACTGAAAGCAGCCAAGGAGAGCGTCAAACTGGTGGTGCGTTACACCCCTAAAGTCCTGGAGGAGATGGAGGCGAGGTTCGAGAAGCTCCGCACCGCCCGCAGACGCCAGCAGCAGCAGCTCCTCATGCAGCAACAGCAGCAGCAAAACCTGGCCACCCAGCAGAACCACATGTCGTAGGTGAGGCTTTTCATTGCTTTAAGGGTATCAGGACCTCAGCAGGGCAGCTCACTGAGAGGTTAGCTGCCCTGTCACCTCTTGAGGCCTGTGGGAGATACAGTACTACATGCTGCCTGTCACCAGTGGAACTTTGTTATGAAAACAGACCTCTATTGTGTCTGGACCTCAGCTGTTATGTCATGATGTCAAACAATGAATCAATTGAAGCAGCTGGCAAGCAGTGCTGATGACATCACAGATTGAGCTCAATAAGTGGGATTCGTTTATATATCAGGCAGTTGTCCAGATATTGAAGGATCACTTAAGGGACTTTAAAGGCAAAACAAAGAACTATTTAGATGTGAAATCGATCATTATATTACAAGCTTATTGAATCTGCAAATCTCACTGATGGAACTATTTGTTTTGCTAATGCTTTACATTAAAGGGATAGTTTACCCAAAAAAAGTCTGGCATAATTTATTCTCTCTTAAGTTGTTCTAAATATGTATGACATTCTTTCTGCTGTGGAACACATACAAAGGCATCAGGTTTGTGACAACATGAGTGTGAATAAATGAAGACAGAATTTTTTATTAAACTACTCCTTCATATAAGACTAAAATGCAGGTATTCTTCAGCCAAGAATGAAAATTCGAAATGTACTCAGCCTCATGTTACTCAAACCTGTATGACTTTGTGGAACACTAATGGAGAGGTCTTGCAGAATGCTATTTTCCATTCAACAAAAAGACAATAGGGAGTTCAAATAAACAAGACAGAAAGCGATAGTATTTGACATCAAATCTCAGACAAAGTGTCTGAAATTGTGAATCAGGTCTGAGAGCTATAAAGGACAAGTCTGCTTTCAAAAACTGAAAATAACTTGAATTTCAGTCTAGCCATCACAAGCTGTCATATGGCTTCAGAAGACTTGAAATATAACACACGTCATATAAACTACTTTTATCATTCTTTTTGGGGGGGTTTATTAAAATGCATTCACTTTTATTGTGAAAGTGTATTATGAGCATTCTAAACATCTCCTTTTGTGTTAAACAGAAGAAAAAGACATAGGGCAGTAAATGATGACTGAATTTTAATGTTTGTGTGAGCTGTCCCTTTAATGCTTTATAGTGCATTACTAATGCTGCATACTCATTACAATCAGTTCTCATAAGCAACTATGACAATTATATGATTATACATTGTAAATGAAACCGCTTGGTTTGCCAAATCCCTATAAAAGTTCAAGGTCACACTTTATTTTAAGGTCCAATTCTCAGCTATTAACAAACCATTTTGGATTTTATAAGGACTACATGCCGTATAATGCACAATTGGATGTAAAAAGTCATTATGAATTCCTTTTTTTATGTACAACATATCTTTCATGAATGTTATGCATTATATATAACACATACAATACATTACAAATGTATTATTACATACAGGTTTCTTTTATTATTCTACTGCCATTTTTTTTCAATTTGGTGCTAAAGGATGTGTCATTGTCACACCCCACAGTTGCTTCAGAAACAGTGCCTCCCCTTCGATATTAAAAAGAGAAAGTGTGTCATCCTTTATCACTTCTATTATCACTGTTCTGAAATAACAGCACTCTCATTTCCTCAAGACTTTCGTCTTTGCAAACGCAATACAATCTGAGAGAATTCTATTAGTCAATTATTCCATGAGTCTTTTCCAGACAGACCAAAGCCCATCTCCTTGTATTAATGATACTCGGCCCATCTCTCGCCTCATTGCCTCCTCACATACTTAGCTCTGAGCAGCAGTATAGTTGGCAGCATTGTAACCTCGCAATAGAAACAAGCCAAGCCTAAAATGAAGCTATAAGCAGCGCCGACTCAAAAGCACGTCTGTGGATACACTTCTAACAGAGGCACTGGCCTCTGTACACATCACCAAAGGCCAATTGTAATTCCTTGTGGATCTCTTGCTTGTGGCTAAATCCTTGGCTGTAAAATCATATGTGCTTGTGAGCTGCTGAATATTTTTGGGACATTATGACTGGGCAAGAGGATCATGGAGAGAGAGCTGAGCCCAGATCATCCCCTATCAAGGCTTGCATGCCAACTAAACAGCAAAGCCTCAGTGACCAGAGAGCACTCTACCAAAACTAAACCACACCAAACACACACACATCTGAAAAACAAATAAGACTAGTTGTCCAATTGAAGATGGGGGACAGAATTAACTAAATGTCTTCGAGACAAAACTCTGGGAAAATTATATGCACAACAGAGCTTTTTTACAACTCTGGAAAAAAATTGACAATTTAATGCAAAATTGACAAATTAAGCACTTTTATTTTCTTAAATGAGTGAAATGCAGACAAGTATACTCTCAACTGTGGTTTCTGTTAATAAAAATGTATAATGTCTATTATACAAGTACAAGAGGAAATATCTTAGTTTGTTGGGGGTTTCATAGTTCTGCATGTATTGACTTTAACAATGGGGGACCTTGGAGTTACAGAGGTTGAGAAACTGATGTAGACACTAATCTAAAAATATCCAGCAGGAAACATTCAAAATGTGATTTTTCCTTGCTTATAAAAGGCTGATATGTGAAAGGATCGCTGTGAAATAAATACAAAGCACATGGCAAAAATAATATTATATAGCCTGCCAGTAAATTAATATGGAACTTTATCAGCAGAAACGTTCAATATATTCAAGCCTTCAAGGTTTGTCATAATGCATTCAGGAAATGCCTTGTCTGCGAAGGACACATGCAATGCCACCTTTTGTGCAAAAATGAAGCATTTCAGCTTTGGACTTTCTTTGTGTTGCAGTAGGGGTCGACCAATATGTGTTTTTCAGGGCCGATGCCGATACCGATTATTACAGATCAAGTAGACCGATAACCGATATTTTGAACCGATATACGTGTCTGGTGTAAAAATGAAAATGAATGCCAAAATTAATAATAACAAGAGCTCTGACAAAAAAACGTTCTTTAAATGCTTTTAAACATGTCTTTAATTCTGAAAACTGTTAATAACAACAACATTAAATAAACAGTAATATTAATAATAACATAAGTACAGAGAACACCCAGAAGCATTCTGTAAACATTTTGTAAAGCTTAAAATAAACATATTTAGCGTATTGTGTGATTATTCTCAACAAAAGTTGTAATAATTGTTGTAGTTGTATTACGTATACAGTAATATATTCGGCTAAACCGAACTTATATTTTGACAGGTTGCCATGAGGACCTTTTAAGTTTCTGTAGCCTATGTATATATGATATGACGATCGTTTTACTCAAATGAAACGGTCAAATGCTCATGAAGTGACTCTGCGAGCAGTTCTGGGAATGTTGTTCATGTATTTATGTCCTCATTTAGTGAGACGGCAGATGCTGAAAACACCGCGAGCAGCACGCGCTTCAGTATGTATGTGTGCAGTAAATGAAACCGCACGTCTGTGTCATTCATTAACAGAGATGCAGAACATGCAGGATTCATATTTAAATAGTGTTTTTGCGGCTTAATATTTATAGATACTAGTCCATAGCGCGAGTCAATTTAAGTGTACTGACCTACTTTTGATTAATTCATCCAAACTTCGACAAATTCCATGACATTCCGCGTTATACGGTAAATTCCATGACATTCCGCGTTATACGGTAAATTCCATGACATTCCGCGTTATACGGTAAATTCCATTATATGACGCATCGCGGACATCATAGGTTATATTGAGGTGTTTTGCAACTTCAGTGTAGTGGATTGTGATTTATTGCAACTTCAGCAACGTCTGCTGCTGAGAGACAACTGATGCGTGATCACTGAGGCAGCTCCAGTTAGCAAGTGCTTTCGGTGTGAGACTGCTTTCAGTTTTCCACGTTGATTGGTCGGACTCGTGACTTCCTACATATCAGATGAGCGGTGGGCGGAGATTGCTCTGAGTGTTACGGCCACAGAGTGTTGAGCTCAGACAGGCTGCATCGAGCCAAATAGTGCATTTAAACATTAAATAATTTCACCTGTATTATTTATTCACCAATAAATAATGTCACCTGTAAATAGTATGTTTGTTTGCATAAAAAAAAAAAATTATCGGCAAATCTGTTTTGAAAATGGCCGATATCGATAATCGTAAAAATGCTTAATATCGGCCAGGCCGATAATCGGTCGACCCCTATGTTGCAGTACTGGAATCTCAAGTCCATCTCAAGTCTGAGTCCTAGACCAGCTGTAGCTGTCTTGTCTTGACTATTATAGTCTCTTGAATCAGATTCAACATACTGTACTTAGTTCTCGGCCTGGTCTTGACTCAAATTAGTTAGTCTTGACTACAACACTGGTACTTGCCCTTGAAACATTGGGCCATAGTGGTCACATTGGACCAAAGGTTCGAGTCCAGCCTGCTACGATACGAGTTGTAAAGTAAATTGTCAAAAATACCAACCAACATTTTGACTGACCCTTTCAACTTGTCTCTCAGCTTTTGTCCTTCTGGTTTCTTACAGGCTGTTCCAAAAGAAGAAAAAGTAGGACACTGGGTGAGTCTGGTATACTCTCACAGTCGTGATGTAAGGAGGTCCAAGAGATCTCAGAAGAGGACCCTTACTGTTCTCCAGTGAAGACTATCCTCTTTCTATCAACTACCAACCAACAACTCAAAAAGGTTGAAAACTCCATGATCTGTGTTCCAAATTGGTGCTTAGAAAAATGTACATGAAGGCATAAAGGAAGGCTAGCACTAAGCTCATGGTTTTACACTTATTTGTTCATATTTCAGTTGTCTGGAACCAATCGCAAGTTGTGACCCTCTTTAAAAGTCCCTCTTGTAGTTTTGTGATAATGTGTTGTCTCAACATGTATTGTTTTTTCTATCATTATATTTATGTTGCCACAGCGCTGTGAAGTAACTTTCCGAAGGGTTCTTTTGGTGCTGGTGTCTCTGTGAATAGAAAGCGCTTTTTATGTCAGTCGTCCTTAATTGGATAACGCTGAAGTATTTTATACCATACTGTAGCAAGGAATATTTTGTAAAGAAAATAGATTTAGCAATAACACTTGTTTTGTCACATACTACTGTCAAATTTTGGTTAAAAAGTCAATTTTAGGCGTGGAAATCTTATGAGGGTAAAGTTGCCATGTGACATAAGTCAGACTAAACCATAAACATCATTTGCACAGAATGTTCTTATGAGATCACTGTATCACAGTGCCATTGACAGAGATTATCGTGTACATTTGCCATATTGTATCGGCAGACATTTAAAGGTAAAGTGTGTCATTTTTGCAAATACTTTCTCAGATTTCACCTTAATATACAAATTTAAATAAACACTGCATTGATATATCCAGAGCCGATCCTCTCTATATGCAGAATAAGCAAGCTGAGTAGGGCCCCGAAACACTCAAATATGTTTTAATTTTAGTTTAGTTTGAGTAATGAAAATATGAATAATCATTTTTAGTGTTTTTAATCATTTTTATCATATTTGAATGCGGTGCGCTGTCACACTCTCCTAAGTCAGTCAAATCATTAACGTGAATGTCGTACAGTCTCTTGCTTGAGAAAAAGTTGAAAATTGAAAGTTGAAAATTTACGAAGCCACAGATGAGATGAGCGCTTTCCACAATTGCGATTCAAGACGGAGTGAGACACAGACAAATGCGATGCATCCATTCTTTCATCCCAACCACACACGTCCCCCCCCGTTCTGCGTAGGGCCCCCAGAAGTCTAGGATTGGCGCTGGATATATAAAAACACTGCACAGTGTGTTTGCGCATCCATTCAGTAACATAGGTTTGAGACAGGAATGCATGTTTGGAAACCAATATCAGAAATGTTTGGAAACGGTCCTCATTTTCGCAATTTGGTTTTGTGGCACAGTAATGACACACTACACCTTTAACAGGTCATCCATTCATGAGAGCTGTACAGTTTTGATGCGGTTTTATGGTTGTGATGTCACTACTGAATTTAAATCTAACTCATAAATATTCTATTTAAGTTCAGACATTTCTAGTTGATATTATGAAATGATTTACTATGAGGACAAATGGAATGTCAAACACAGATACATGATATCAACAGATGAAGGTAAATCATTACATAATATTTAGTTATTTAAAAAAAATATTTTCAAGTTTATTATCTCAGAGGTTTGAAAGATTATGAATTGTAGTGTTATTTATTGTTATATTTCACATAACCAACTGAACCACCTCATTCACTAGAAACGTCCTGATTTGACAATCAATTTAAAGCAAGCATTAAGCCAATGCATTTTGTTTTAACTTATAAAATTGAATTTTTATTTCACAGCTTCATTTCCTCAACAAAACTGTCAAAAGTTGACAAACTGACTATCCATTGCAGTGCTGTAGTCGTACGGTTAGTTAAAGTCTTATAGAAGCAAAACTGTAAATCAGCAAGTAGTTGAAGACTACCTGTAATCAAAGGAAATATTGTATCTGTGTTATTGTAATTTGATTTGATGGTTTCCCTGATGTAGGACTTTGGTAGATACTTAAATTAGGTTCCTTTGTTGGTTGGTTTTTGAGTAATCTGAGACTGTGGGTAACATGTAAGCGTGTCATCCTATAGACAATATCACTCCAAGCTGTGAAGGTGATATGTTCCTTGATTGTCAATCAATTCATTTCAATGGATTCTCTTCCCTTTTGTATGTTTACTTACGGACTTTCTTATTAATGACTTGCATTTTTGAGGCTGGACAAGCTGATATTATTATACAGCGAAAAAAATACCAAGTGATATGCAATTGTTATACATATTATATTTGTATAAATAAATATATATGTGTGTGTGCAAAGCTGTGAATCTTTGTTTCTGATCTGAACTACTTCCATTCAGAACACCCAAGCAAATGCATAGGATCGTTCTACTTAGAACACCTTATATAACACCGCATATTGCAATAATTAATCAACACGATTCAATAAACAAGAAGCTAATATCAAGTAACTTACATTTTAAACACGTGCTGTGTTAGCAGGAGCTCTGCCAGCCAAAATAGTTGCAAATAAAACCACAGTAGACTCCGTTTCTTGGTATTAGTAGTGGTGCGTCGTTCCTGAATGAGGAAATACATTTAAACAAAGTGATTGAGTGAACAATTCAAAGACTCACTCGATAGACACAAAAAGCCACTTATCATTGACTACTTGCATTATGATGTAACCTGCTTTCTTTGTTCATTGCGTTTTGAGTCAATTTTTCAGAAAATGTTATTAGTTTTGCATACATAAACTGATGCAAAAGTAAGAAAAGATGGAGAGTATTCAGTTTTTTCCACATACATGACCAGTTGATGTGAAGATACTAGCTTGTGCTTCTTGAATTCTTCTTCTACACTCATCAGGCATCTAATGGACTGATAAACAACCCAACTGTCCCTGTCACATTGCTACAGATGAATCTGGCTGATGCAGAAACTTGCTATTGTCATCTGATATTACAAGTGAATTAAAAAATGCAGGATATTCAACTAGTCCCATAACAGCCCAACATGGCATAAAGTCCGACTCTACAATACAAGCAGATAATTTGTGTATGTGACTAAATTTCACGCTAGGAAACAAATAATATTTATCGTTAACAAGTGTTATATTTCAATCGCCAGTGACTGAATTACAGGCTAATAATAAGTTGAATATCAATACAGATAATATTTTCACTCACATACACTACATGATTAATGTTCATTTACCCAGCAGCTCATCAGACCTTAGTGTGTTTTGTATTGATATTAGTTGTAGAATTATTTGCCGTATTATTTTCTCATGAGTATTATTGTTAGATTTTAAAAACATTCAATTATCATGTATAATCTGGCAAGTCAGCTAAAAAATGTACTACTCTTTGCTGATGTGTGCATAAAGGGTTGAGCCAGTAATATTTTTTTCTACATTTCCACTGTATGTTTCCTGAAATAACATTTGACTAATGAAACTACATGGGAGACGTTTATGGAAAAGGGCACCCGGATAAGTACACATTATAATGAGATTCAGTTGTTAAATGTGCTTTTTAATTTCTCAAAATATGTACTAAGAGTAAATAAACAATTCTCATAAATATTGTCGATGTTACATTCTCTGGCAGAAAATCCACACAGCTGAACAAAATCCTGAAAGCAATAGATTAAATCCATTGGAAAAACTTCTAGCAAGGATCTTTTTAAATATTTGATTTATCACTGAGAAAAGTACGCCCACAGCAGCACATTGATTTATCTTCTGAACCAAAGTGGATTTGCAATCAGAACTGTATAGCTCTGGTGAACTTTAAATCAGAGCTATATATCTAAAACATGCGACTGTCACGCTCCGCTACTGTGGAGGAACGAGGAGATCGTAGGAGAATACAATAATGTACCACGAAGCCGGATTTGCTGGCTAGCCAGGTAAGTTTGAGTTTAGTTTGCAGCAATCCTGGGTTTTAAGTACCATGAAAGTACCATGAGGTTCATCGCCATAGTAACTTACACTCCACAGCTAACCTGCTCCGGGCAGGTTATGTTCTGGGATACTGAGTTAGAGATCTCAAACTCAAATTGGACCAATCAGATGTGAGCAAAGTGACATGTTTGACACACAAAAAAGTTACTCCCCCAGTTTCTCTTCCTACAAATTAAAGGTCACAAAGTACCTTAAAAAATAGAAATACAACGAAATTGTCTGGCTTTAATGATAATTACAATTCACATATTATTTATATGATTATAATATGAGTTATATTATTATTGCTCGATTACACACAAGCACTTTTTTATTTAACAACTATTATAAAGAACATTTTAAATGAATATTTATATACAGTGCTCAGCGTAAATGAGTACACCCCCTTTGAAAAGTAACATTTTAAACAATATCTCAATGAACACAAAAACATTTTCCAAAATGTTGACAAGACTAAGTTTTATATAACATCTGTTTAACTTATAACATGAAAGTAAGGTTAATAATATAACTTAGAGAACAAAATTTTCAGTTTTACTCAAATTAGGGTGATGCAAAAATGAGTACACCCCACTGAAAGTCTCTGGAGCAAAGCTAAATTTTAGACTACAAATGTCTAATTTAACAAGAATTCAACCACAGGTGAGTCTAATTATTCATTACACAGGTGTTCAGCAGACAGTTGACTATAAAAGGGTGTTACTTAAAGAAAACCCCTTCCCATTTCATGCTGTCAGCAATGGCACCACATGGAAGAGAAATGTCACAAGACCTGAGAAAGAAAATAATTTATTTACACAAGAAAGGTGAAGGCTACAAGAAGATCAGCAAAGCTTTACTTATCAGTCAGAATACTGTAGCAAAAGTGGTAAAAACATTTAAAAAAGATGGAACTGCAACCATCTCACAGAGACGTCCAGGTCGTCCAGGGAAGTTAACACCTCGTCAGGAGCGTCTTCTGATGAGAAGGGTTGAAGAAAATCGACATGCAAGTTCACTGCAGTTATCTAAAGAAGTAGAAAGCCAAACTGGGATGACTATTTCCCTTGACACAATACGGCGTACACTGCAGAGGAATGGCATGCATTGGTGCCGTCCACGAAAGAAGCCTCTCCTAAAGCCCAGGCACAAAAAAGCCCGCCTAGAGTTTGCCAGGGCCCATGCTGACAAAGATGAAGACTACTGGGACTCTATACTCTGGAGTGATGAGACCAAGATAAATGTTTTTGGAACTGATGGCTTCAAAACTGTATGGCGTCTCAAAGGTGAGGAATACAAAGAAAAATGCATGGTGCCTACAGTGAAACATGGTGGTGGCAGTGTCCTTATGTGGGGCTGCATGAGTGCTGCTGGTGTCGGGGAGCTGCATTTCATTGATGGCATCATGAATTCACAAATGTACTGCTCTATACTGAAAGACAAGATGCTACCATCACTCCGTGCCCTTGGTCGTCGTGCACTTTTCCAACATGACAATGATCCTAAACACACATCTAAGGCCACTGTCGGATTTCTGAAGAAGAACAGGGTGAAAGTGATTCAGTGGCCAAGTATGTCTCCTGATCTGAACCCAATCGAACACCTATGGGGAATTCTGAAGAGACAAGTTGAGCATCACTCTCCATCCAGCATCCAATCTCTAAAAGAGGTCATTCTTGAAGAATGGAAAAAGATAGATCTGGTAAAATGTCGCCAACTTGTTCATTCCATGCCTAGAAGACTTGGTGCTGTCATTAAAAATCATGGAGGCCATACAAAGTACTAGATTTAGTAGTTTTTGTTATGGGGTTTACTCATTTATGCATCACCCTAATTTGAGTAAAACTGAAAAATGTGTTATATTATTAACCTTACTTTCATGTTATAAGTTATACAGATGTTATATTAAACTTAGTCTTGTCAACATTTTGGAAAATGTTTTTGTGTTCATTGAGATATTGTTTAAACTGTTACTTTTCAAAGGGGGTGTACTCATTTACGCTGAGCACTGTATATATTCAGATCATATGTAATATAAATAAGTGGTAGAATCAATAGATAACACTTTAAAAATGGCTACATGTGACCTTACATGTTTGAGTCTCTATCACTATATATTATCAACTATATAAAGTAACTTCACAAGTTTCACTTGTGACTGCACTGATAGAGAACCAATCAAAACCAATGGACAAATTACTTGAAATGCATTTAAATTCCAAGTTAACCAGACTTGCTTTGTGTTGTGATTGGATGTTCGCCGCTGATGTCACAAATTCATGTGCACGGCTAGGCTCCATTAACTCAAGATCAAGCTTGAGTAAACAGAGAATGTACATGATCAGCTTCATGGTACCAACAAAGCCAGATTGGAGTGGTTTGGTTTTGTCAACTCAAAACTTATTCTATAAGTCAGAATTTGTTCATCTAAAATCATGGTAAAGGCTCCAGGAGGACACATTTTTTCTCAGTGTTGAATTAGATAAAACATAAATACTTAACCGTCTCGTAACCTGGAAATCTCAGTAAATGAGAAAAAATAATAATGTGATTTATAGGCCTATAAATCAAGGAAATTTAATTAGATATAGCTTTTGGCAAGGGTGTTTTTAAAGTCAAACCTATCTTACAATCCAGCCAGCAAGACAGAATCCATCAAAGAGTGGCAAATGTTAGGCCACTATCTAATATAGATTTATTATTGAAAACAAATGGTCTTCTCAAGGTGGAAGAGATCAGAATATTAATTGTCTGTTAAATAACATTAAATTACTAGTCCTTTTAGTCTGTATTTAAGCAGTATTTCACGAGCAACAGTACAGTGTTGTCATTCTGAATAACAGCAGCTGTAGTAGGTTCATTTCAAACAGTATTTTCGCGGGAAGGATAAGGTTCTTTTGAGTCATTCTAAACAAAGCAACAGAACTGAACACCATTTGGAGCACGGAGGTCACTTACAAATAAATACAAATTACACTTTCCCCCTGTAACAATATTACACTTTTGATTATACCATGATTATTGATTATTATTTGATTATTACCACATTTATTATGTGACAAATAAAGAAACCTTGAACCTTACACTTTCCCCCTATAACAATCTTTTAAAAGCTTCTTTTTGAGTACAATACATTGCATTCAGATTTCAACGGCCACATGTCCAGATTGTTATATGAATTTGATATATTAACAAATGGTAATGCTTTTCTACAGCAGTACAATACATAAGTTCATATAGAGAAACTTACATTTAGACACAATATTGTCACAAGTTTGCTGTGCCAACAAAGACAGATCCAGACAAAGACTTGGATATAGGTATAAACAGAGGTCTTCAGGTGCGTTCACACAAGATGCGAATGAAGCGTTACGCGGGAATGATTGTTAAGTAAATGCAAAGACGCAAAAGACAATCCTGCGGCGCTATTCGCGCGAATGAGGCCGCGTTAACCAATCAGGAGCTTAGCACTCTAGAACTCTAGCAGTGACGTGATTACGTGATCCAACAACAATGGAGGACAAATTAATCGTGGTTGTATGTGGGTACCCGGAGCTGTACGATACTACTTCGTACTTTTACAAAAACAGGAATACATTTTGCAAAGAGAATGGAGCTGCCTGGCAGAAGCCCCTCCCATGATGTTCACGTGTGAATGAAGCGAATGAAGCGAGTAAACAAACAATGTTCAAGCATCCATCTACGCGCGAATAGCGCGATTTATTCGCTTCATTCGCGCAGCCAAATCAACAGTTGACTCTCCGAGCACGAATGAGTCGTTTTAAAACGAATCATTTATTTGAGTGATTCAATGACTCGGTTCTACCACGGAAGTTAATCATCTCCACCTTCTGTCGTAACGTTGTAACCTGCAGAATGTTTCACTGAAAAACTCTACTACTAATGCACAGATTGACAATCTGGAACTGATCTTGGAATGGCTGTTTTGTGAACATATAATAATAATAAAAAAATGTTGTATTAATTACCCAATTAGCCTTATGTCATGGGTGCAGATTACTGCACATAATGTATCTGTAAAATAGTGCTAAATAAGTGACATATAGGCTAGGTTTACTCCTCAACTCAAGAACGTGAAGAATTACTGCTTCAGCTAACCTGTTGAGATCTGCTTATCACTAGTTAACAGATGCCACACTAATATACCGATAAAAGGAAATCTTCATTTAAAAAGTTAAAGTTCTTCCATACAAGCTATAATTAATACAGTGTTTTGATTTCTAAAGCATGAGATATTGAAAGCAGACAGCACATAGGAGGTCTCTGGCTACCAGGGAGTCAGTTACACAGCTTTGTAAAAGCATCTGAGAAAGTACTGCACTCTGGTGGCAGAAGGTTACTAGTGCATTGTTGTCAAAAAGGTCAAGGTGGGTTCAATGAACTATATCATTTTCCTAGGGAAACAATGTTCAATATATTTTTTGTCAGAAGATTTAAATATGTGCCGATACAGTAAATTACTTTAAAAATTAAATGCACACTAACAGAAAGTACAAAAAGTAAACAAATTCTCTTTTTATGGCCTACAGTGAAAAGCTTTGAACATGTGCAGTCAGAGCATGCTATTCAATCCACGGAGGTTCAAACCTTTTAAAGGGTTAATAATAATCCAATATACGAGTCATTTAATGGATTATAGTAGAGCTTAGCCATGGATGTTTCCTGCATTGCATTCGGAGCTATAGCCAGGTGGGCGACGGGATTGCTTACTGAAATTGAATCTACTGTACTTAAAGCGTTTGAAAGACTCTCAGTGAAAGATTCTCTAATGCATTACTGAGTCTCTTTACGAGAGCAAAATTGGCTCCATGTCTGAACAGGCACCTTTTAAAATGTGAAAGTGGTTCTTTAATGTGGGTTCTATGATTTTTATTTTTTTTACTTTGAGGTTAAGTGTTTCTCTATTTGATCTACTAACAAGAACATAAATAAAAGTAGAATCGAGCAGGAATTATTGAAATAATCCAAAAATTATTGCTAATAGCTTAATGCGTTTTACACAGCTTATGCCACACACACACACACACACACACACACACACACACACACTGTGTACTATATACACACATATATATATATATATATATATATATAGCCATATAACACATCTCATATAAATGAGGATAACCTACTGTTGTGTTTTACTAGTTTCAATTAAATTCAATTCAATTTACTTTTCACAGATTTAAAAATCATCTCTCTGGAATTTAAAGGTAAATATGTATTTTCCCTATTTTACAGTTCATTTACATATAATATTACGTCACTATTGAAGTCTGAGAATTCTGAAGTGTTTCATTATGTTTTTTTCATTTTTAACTGAATAGCAATAGCATGTACAGATCAAATGCTAAAATTCACACTATAAATATAAATGTGTAATAATTAAGTGTAATGTGTTTCAGTCTCTGGGTGCTTATAGTTTAATTGTATCAAATTAGATTAAGTTTTATTTTTAATCATACTGTATGTGACCATAAATATATATTGACATGACAAAAATATTGCAAAGTTTGCATAGATGAACCACTGAAACATCTTATTCCACTCAATAGTGTGAGCTTTAAATTAAACTAAACTAATGCAACTAATGTGCAAATATTCCCTTGTTCTCTCTTTTACACACACACACACACACACACACACACACACACACACACACACACACACACACACACACACACACACACACACACACACACAAGCTGCACCTTGAAGTGTCAGCATGTGGCCATTTGTTCATGACAATGGTATTAAGAAGGTGTGAATGATGTGTAACATTTGTTACATTGAGCAAACAGGCACACCGAGCTCATTTCCTCTCTTTCTCTCGTTTTCATCATCCAACTCATCACATCAACTGTCCTCCTCCGACACCTGTGATTTTCAAGCAGCTGACAAATGGTGTATGATTGGGACCAAGCTGCAGTCAATATTTGATAAATGCAGAGATGCATTTCAAAAAGCACCAAGGATTTAATTCCTCATTTCAAGACAAATAGTGAAAGATGGTATCATTAAATACAACTTTTTGACATTTATTATTGAGAAAAAGTCGTTTTATGCAAGAATGTTCATTAAATAGGACAGAAACAACATTACATGAATACAATAAGTCATTTAAATTATGTACAATCTTATTTACAACACCGAGAATGGTAGGTCGTGGATAACATTAAGTTGGCTAATATTACAAAACAGCATTTACTAAGTACCTCAACGATTATTATTATTGATAAATAAAACCAATTTCAATGTAGTTCAGATGTAGTCAGTCAACATAAAAAGATCCACTGTCTATAAAATGACATTTTTTATGGATAGTACGGCTTTTTTAAAGCATGACCACATATTTTAACCAAGCCTAGACAGAACTAAAGATTTGTTTGGCATTTTTAGCCATGATTTTAAGGGCAAATCTTTGTCATTGTGCTGTATGGAGGTTTGCAATTACTACATTCTTATTGGTATCTGAAAGCATTATCAAATCATCCACAATACTTCATAAATGAACATGCAATGTGAACGGCAGGCAGGCATTCAGATTCGCTCTCGCTCCCGCTCACAGGACGTGGTAGACTGGTCTGTTGCTGGGACTGTCTGGAGAACTGCACTGGGAATCACTTCCAGTTGGAGAGAGAGCAACCATGTTCCTCATTCCCATTGCAACTCCTGTATCTACAGAGGACAGCCTGTCCACAATGCTGGACAGACACTGCAAACTGGATGCTCCTGGAGTTCTGTCCGCTGTGCTAGCTGGATTCATGAAGAAAGAGGAAATGGCTTAATTAGTGACAAACAATACGTGACACAAAGAAATGTAAAACATGATCTTTCTTACAATTTTGTGCTTCAAAGTTATAGTTGTTCCCAAAGTTTGGATTCATCTGAGGCCATACAGGACTATTGCAGTCAATCTAAAATGAAAAACATAAAAAGTTCCATCAGCATACATAAATACAAAGCATTAAACATGATGTATACATGACATGGATCGGTTGCTTCCTCTACAACAACTTGTGCAGCACTGTGCACTTCACTGTATCTCTTTCTTCCACGAGTTGGTTACTTCGCGAGGGACTCCCACGCTATGCTGGGCCGCTTCAGGTGTGGCGAATTGATTTAGTCAGTGGAAGCCACACCAGTTTGTGCAAGATGACACTTTCTCTGAGTAAATCTGCAGAAAATCCTGGCAACAGCGCAGCTCATGCAGTCAGTCAGGAATGCAGCACGGCCGTCACTTTCCTGCCAGGCTCTGTTGGCTGGATTTACTGAGGCTTTATTAGGCTATAAAGAGTCCAGTGGGAAAGCCATTGCGATATCCTCCATTCTTAAACCCTGTGCTGAGATTTTGCAGGAACTGTCATCTCACATTGTTTGTAGCATTGCTGCTTGACTTCTGTAGAGTTCTGGGCCAGGTCACACTTGTAAAATACATTTTTATCTCGATGAATGTGCTACCTGATTAAACATTTACCAACTAATTCCCTCAGAACATTTATATCTGGAAGTGTTGTCCTTGTCAACAAATGGTTCAAAGTCTCTAATATAAATGGCAATGTCACTCTTGCAATAGAGATTTGAATCCAACTGAGTTTTTTCCATAAATCCATAAGTTAATTAACAAAAATCCATTAACCTAAAAATATGCTTGATGTGGTAAAATCTTAATTGCTATTTTTATCAAAGCTAATTCAGAACAATTGAGCCTAGAAGACCTCCCTGGTCAACAAATGATAAGCACCCAGCTAAATTAGCAAAACTATGCAGATTCAAATCAAAGAATATGACCAAATGTACTAAAATCATGATCATATAAACATATACATGCATCTTAATGTCATTAGCGAACATGTTTTGAGAAGCAAACTTAAAGTAAACAGTGACAATTTGGGTGTCTTCAAAACATATATAGCATACTGCAGGTCGACTGAGAATTGAAACTACGTTTATTTAATCAACTGAATTTGTTTGCCCAAAATCAACCCTGTATGTTACAATGTTACTTCTACATGTACTGTAGAAGTTCCCTGACAAACAGCAGTAAGCTTATATCTTGAGGTAAGCTTATATAGCGTATAAAAAGAGCCAGATGTGGGCAGCGATTTATTGTTGTCATGCTGAGGCTGAGGCATCCCTGACTCCATTTGATGGATAGAATGCTCTGTGTGCTATTGAGATAAAACACGAAGATGAAAACATAGACAGACAAGGACATGGACCTTACAATAAGAGGAAAATCTCAGAAATCAACATTCAACTGGATTTGTCCATGCATTTGAGCCCTGACCTTTAGAAACCTCCCTTTAGGAGAGGAAACGGGAGGATTTCAGTTTTGACTGATCTTCAGTATGATGTCAATCAATCTAAACCGCACAGTTTGACTTGAAAAGTAATATTTACCATGCTTTCAGAACAGCTTGAGGAGGGACTGGTCGGCTCAGAGCTGCTTTCCATAGGCAAGCTGTAGTAGTTCTCCACCTGTTCCCTGAGGAGTTCCTGAAGGCTTTCGATGTACTGGATGGCATTCCTCAGGATCTCTACCTTGGGAAGACGCTGACTGGGGTTCGCCGAGGTGCAGCGCCGAAGTGCCTCAAACGCATGGTTCACCTTCTTCAGCCTGCGGCGCTCCCTCATAGTGGCGGCTCTCCGGCGGTCCACCGTGCTGGACCGCCGCTTACAAGCTTTGCAGGCCCATTGCAGACAGTGACCTGGCTGGTGTGGGGCCCCGGGGGCCCGGACGTGCTCGTCCTCTTCAGACCCGGCCAGTTCCCCTCCGGGGCCAACTCCAACGCTTCAGGCGACGAGGAGCAAGTGCTATCGTAGAAGATCTGGGATGTAGAGAATACGTCCATGATTGGTTGGATTTGTGGGATATCAGTGAGGGGGCGACCTCTGAGTGATGTGGTTTCTCTGGTGCCATACGGCCCTTCTTATATGCCGGGTCTCACACTGGTCAGTCCTAATGACCGTGCCCCATTGGCCAATGCAGGGCTCAGTGACCCCCCTTCTTCACCACCCAGATCCCCACCCAAACCCAACACCCCTACTGAGTTTCCCACATCTGTGTGGAGGGGTGGTTTCTCACTCAGTTCAACAGTGTGACGATCATTACAAGATTATCATCAATAAACATTCATGTGAAGAAACTCTTGCTTTAAATGTTTGCTTTAGATCTTACTTTGCTTACTTCAAGTTTAGTTGTAAAACGTCGAGATTTTTAGCTGTAGCCATTCACATTTTGTCTTCAACTGTGTCCAAGAATTTGTATTGATTATTAAAAGTCTTTATTGAGTGCATATATAGCTAAGTCCCCCAGATATACATATGCATATGCCCCCTGAAAGTTGAAGAGATTAGTTTAATTTTAATAAATATGCATTAAAATACAGAACCAAACAAATAAATGAAACTTCTATTATCTTAAAACGAAGCGGTCAAGAATGACTCCATGTTTAAGAGTTTGCTGGCTAATTTTACGCTTGAGGAAAGAGCAGCGTTGCAGATGTGGCCCAGCTGTAAGGGCTGGTATAGTATTTCAGAGGCACACACTCACGCAGATACACAACTCAAGATCCGGACTGTGGATGAAGGTGTCAGAAGGAGCATGTCCGCGTTAGTTAAGTTAAAGCTCATCACAGTAGCTCATTAGCAACTGTGTGGCAAGAGCTCTGCTACATCGTTTTTTGTAACATTTGTATGTATGTTTTAATATATAGTATGTGTTGTTCTTCAATTATGGTAAGTTTTCTATCTCGTAGGATGTTATTTAAAAACAATCATTGAATAAAACGATTGTAGTTTATATTATTGTTTTTGCTTTATTTTTAGGACTTTCTCTATTTTGGGCTTGTCCACTGTCAACACTTTGTAACTTTACCTCTGTAATGAATGATTTGTAAAAATAATTTTAACAATGAAGTTAATTTTAATTAGGAAGAAAATGTAAAAAGGAATTAAAAGAAATTTTAGCAAGCATTCAAATTTGTCATTTATCCCAAAGACTTTAAAAATATTTAAATTATTATAATCAGTTATTTTGGTATTTAAGTGTGTGTGTGTGTGTGTGTGTGTGTGTGTGTGTGTGTGTGTGTGTGTGTGTGTGTGTGTGTGTGTGTGTGTGTGTGTGTGTGTGTGAAATTAACAATAATGACTGCAAATAATTGATGTAACTTTTTCTCTGAAAACTGAAAAATGTCATTTATCACACAATCAGCTAGCAGCTAGATATTGTATTTTTTTAGGATATTTAAAATTTGAGTAGGTTATATTTTCAAAGCATCCTGTTGGATAACAGTTTCAAATTAAACAGTCAAATGTATTAGCACTTACAAATGCAGAGAGAGAGAGAGATAGAGGCGTTTTTTATAACCGTAACACCGATGAAGTGCCATAAAATAACCGTCTATTGCTGTATAGCGGTCATTACTCCAGCCACCAGTGTTTACGGCTAATAAAGTTACAATGCGGATATTTCTCACAACGTGCTAAAACGTTTGGCCTCGCCAGTGTCTGGGAACCGCGCGCACCTAAGAAAACACGAATAGCCGGTGTAGTTTGTATTGCGCACAGCTGAAGAAGACATTGGCCAGGGATAACCCTGCTTAGCTGTCGTACAGATCAAAGACAATTGACTGTTAACAACATGGACAACGAGAAAACCTGAGAACAGTCGATAACTGAGTCCAACTCAGATTGCGTAAGCATATGGTGAACGCGCATGGGTCTCGAGACGGCTGTGATGAGTGAGCGCACAAGCTGCTCTGAGATTTGTTCTGAGGGCTGTTGTCAAGGGTCAGGGACTGTGTTAAGTATAGGGCAGAGGGCGAGCGTTAATGTTTCTTTCACTGTGCAGGCTCTCAGTTTTATTTTCTCTTACATGTTTGTTAGGAGTAAACCTTCGTATTTCGCGCCTTTTCCATCAATTCTCTATCGATATTCAACATATATGAAATCTTTAAAAAAGAATCGAAAGACAAACAATGAAAAGACGTGCTTTTTGTCCACCCACTTGTTTTTTTCTCCATCCTTCTTTTGCTTGCCAAGACCAGCCACTGGCTGCACTTTTTCCATCAGCAATAACAGTATCGTATTTGATCACATGGTCAGATGGTGTGATTGGCAACAGCATTTGTCTGGCAGCTAGAGGAAGTGTTTCCTCAGCTCCAGGGATGTGGGACATCAGAATGGCTCCATAACTGGATATTCAAAGGAATGTGTTTTCTTCATCTTTAATCCTACAGTTTAGCTATAGCTGTGTATCTTACCAGCATTTCCAGATATCATCGCTTAAACCTAAATATTTTAAAATACTCATACGAACTTTGCTTTGTATGATAGATAAATAGAGATAGAGATAGAGATAAAGAGAGAGAGAGAGAGAGAGAGAGAGAGAGAGAGAGATGGATGGATGGATGGATAGATGAATAGATGGAAATGTACATCTCATTGCATTTTCTCAAGGAATTTGTTGCTTAAAAGAAACTTCCATTAAGCCTTTCGTGACCTCTGAGCCATAAAATGTTCCCCTGGGATGATTCCCAGATGGCAAGATGCTATAATCACATTCACTGTTCCTCGCTTTGATGGAAACTAATGACACATTTGTAGTTGTTATGTATTTCCGAGTATGTTTATATGCAAATCAAGCAATGAATCTGTCAAGACTTTTTAATTGTGATTTTTTTCTCTCTGCTAAAGGAGTCAAGCATCATGACAAAAAAAAAACACTATAAAACTGCGCCATCTCTACATCTGAGATCCTATTAAAACAACACTGTAGACAGAGCTATCTGGTTACAGTCTGGCTCACTAAGAGAGAGCAATGAATCTCTTTGAAGTGCCCTGCTCTTAATACCATATAACTTATCAGACAATTACTCCAAGTGTGTAGTTGCCAACACAGAGGACTTAGCTTTGTTTTTACAAGAAGTATTATTCCTGTTATCAGAAACATACTGATGTATTCCTATAAAATGATGATGATGATTGTGTTCTTGTGAATGAAAATGTATCACAGTTTTGACAAACATATTAAGCAGTACATCTGTTTTTAACACTGACACAAATGGTAAATGTTTCTTGAGCAGCAAATCGGCATATTAGAATGATTTCTGAAGGATCATGTGACACTGGAATAATGATGCTGAAAATTCAGCTTTGCATGACAGGAATAAAATACATTTAAAATATATTCACATAGGAAACATTTGTTTCAAACTGTAATCATATTTCACAATAAAACTGTATTCTGTAGTATACTGTACCTTTGATCAAATAAATGCCACCTTGATGAGCAAAAGTTACTTCTTTCAAAAATATAAAAAGATCTTACCCCAGTTATTTGTAACAGCAAAATATAAAATGTTTCATTTAAATTTCAGTTTGAGTTATAAAAATAATAATAATAAAACAATAGCAGGAGCGGTTATGAAATAGAGAAGCCAAAATAATCCGAAAGTGGAACGGATTAACAATTATATTATTTATTTCATCAATGGTAATTTTCGGGTATTTCGCATTTTTTACAAAACCTACTTTTGCGAACTAGTCCTAGGTTTTTCGCCCGATCAACAACTTTGCCTCAAGAACCATTGCTGTTAATCAACCCCTTCATTAAATATTCACAAATATGTTAAAAACCTACTTTTGCGTATACTAGTCCTAGGTTTTTTGCTCAATCTCGATCAAACCACTGCAGTGATATTTTCAGCATTCTCCAGATTAATAATTATCAAAATAATGTTGAATTGTTTTCCTTTCTAGCTACAACGGGGTCATTTATAAAAGGCATTTTGGGTACATATACCCAAAAGTCTATAAAACCTAAACGGAAACTCAAAACATTGCGAAACTTGGTTAAAACATGTGACAAATGACCCTTAAGAAGCATGCAAAGTTTCATGGAGATTAAAAAGGCTTCAAAAACACTCAATTTAATTTCTCAATAATCATTTCATTTCACTGTGTGTGTGTGTGTGTTGGGTGTCTGTGAGCCTATTCTCCATTTTGGATGTGTTTTACTGTCAGCCATACTCCAGGTGGCATACCACCTTAAAGGCCTTAAAGTGCTTGAACCCCGGTAATCGCTGCTCACAGCTATATTTTTTCTTATTTCTGGAGGTTTTAATGAAACATGAATTTCCCCCTTAAAGCATTGTTTCCCAGATGTGTGCTGTGCAGGTCACTAGTCATTCCGAGTCATTTGAGAGTTTGAGTACATAAGTTAACTTGTGTCTGTGATGAGGTCAAAGGTGGCAGTGTGTTAAACGGAAAGATCAGAGAGCCAGTTCTGACAGACAGCATGCTGTGCGAGATGGAATCGCTGCAGAGGAACTTGGGAGCACCAAAAACCAGCTCTACCGATGGATAATTGCCAAGCTCACGCGCATTCACACTTGCAAATTAAACCCGACCACTAAATGCAATGCAACCCAATGCTTAAATCGAGGGGAAAACCCTCACAGCCTGTAACATTATGATAGCTGTCATGCTGCTTTGCAATATTTTCCCCTGACCAACCTTCTACTTCAGATCATGAGACAGATACGGTGGGTTTCATTGCATCCAATCCTGAGTCCTGCCCTGCCAGCTGGAACTAACAGGCAAGGCCAGGGCTATTTCAGGGCCAGTCATACTTTACACTCCGTTAATACGTAAATCTGGGAGAACTGCTGGCTTGACTGGTCAAGGCTGGTGGTGGAATACAGAGGGCTCTTAATTCAATGGGTTTAATGAGGAAATTTGGTGGCTGGCCATCCTCGCGAGCCATAGATGCCTGTTACCTTCAGCTTTGGGACCTTTAAGTTAATGTTAAAACTCAAAATAGATTCAACCGAACGAGTATGACGATCTTACATAGGTGCTAAAATTAATTTAAACCTTAACAAGATTGAATGTCTTCATTGTTTAATGCCATGATTCAATTTTATAAGACAATAGGCGGGTATGTTTTCACATAAGATCCAGGCATATCAAAACCTCAAAATCACCAGTAAAATCCTTCAAATGAAATAAAATGCAGAGGACATCTTTGATATTTTTAATGTTGGAAAGATATCTGGTAGTGATCAAGTGCTCTATTTTTCAGGTTAATTTATAAAATAATTTAAGTAACAGCAATATATTACAAAATATGTACATTTTAGAAAGACTACATAAATTGACAGGAATCATTTTGCTGATATTAATGACCCTGAAATAAACCTGGAATTAACTGCAGCAACTACACTGAATGGTCATTTATGAAAAAAAATCTAAATATGACATTGGAACACTTCATAATAATATTTTTCAATGTAATAAATACATTATTTAATTATAGAATGCTTAGCAGATCACACGGAAACCATGTTACATAGAAATGTTCTTATGAACATATATTTTCTATATTAATTGGTTGAATTGAACATGATCTGTTATGCATTATTGTTGTTAAAAAACCGTTGTTATGCACGGTTGTTAAAAAAGTTATTGCAAAGTGTTGCCTATTACATTTAACACTAGCTCATGGAAATAAATATGCGTAGGAAATGTGAGGTGGATGCTTGAGCTTCACTTTTCTGTCATCTGGTTGGGACAGCGAGCTTTCGTCTCTTCAGTGGAAATGCTGTCAACGATCGAGGAGAGGCGACGAAGGCTGCTGGACGTTGAAGACTCCACTGCGGCTTCTGGAACACACATTACGCACAGAGAAGTTCGCATGGATCAGTTTGCATCGAGAAACACGCGTGGGGAATATTTCAGGGAATTGTGCACAGACACTTATGTAACACGGATTACGCAGCGAGATTGAACAAATGAACAAATGACAGTTGCACACAATGAATGAGATATTTCCACACAGAAAATTCCACACGCGCAGAGACTTACGCAAAGTCAATTACGCAAAAAGAAATACACAAATATAACTACGCACAGACAATTCTGCCCTATAAATTCCAAATGAGGAATCATAGTTTCTGGAAATCATAGGCATGAGATATTTACTAGCAGTTTTCAAGGTTAAGCCAACACGAGGTTGTCATGGGGCAGATCGTGATGCGTTTTTGACTTTGCAAGGCACAATCATGCAACTACGCGCAGACCATTACGCACATCACCAACGCATGAAACATTAACAGATAGCAAATATACTCCTTAAGGATTAAACACCTCTATGTTAAAACTTAACACGTTGTTTCTCTGTACCAACCTTCTCGGTAATCGGTCCATCTGGGAGTTGGAATGATCTGGAATCCCTTGCCAGTTTTGGCAGGTATTTTTCCAGTGATACTCATTGGGAGCCACCTGAACAGGCAATCGTGATGGAAAGCATTAATACTGCTCTTAATTTAATTTGAGCACATAATAAATATTGATAATTATTAGCTGCAAATGGCACCACGTGGATCCAGCTGCTGTCAGAGCGCATGGATCGGTTGTATTCTGTTCTTACATGGTTTTCTTTCACGTTGTATGTGTAAGGGTTACTGTCAGAGTTCTGTTCTTTCTCATCCAGCGAATGCAACAGGTCCTGAAGTTTCTCGATGTAGTTTATCGCGCTGCGTAAAATCTCCACTTTGGGCAGCCTTTGGTTCGGATTGGGCACCGTCTTTTTCTTTAGCGCGTCAAACGCTTCGTTGATCTTTTTAAGCCGCCTCCTTTCTCTCAGAGTGGCGGCCTTTCGCCGGTCGGTCGGCGCGGATTTTCTTTTACAGATCTTACAAGCCCACATGAGACACTGTCCCTCGCAGTGAGGCTGCAGCCCCGGCGGCGCGAGGACGTGTTCCTCCCCGCTGCTCTCGCACCCTGTCTCGGACGGGACCGGATCCTGTCCCGGAGACAGAGGGCTGTCGTTCCCCTCATAGAGTGGGACACTCCAGGCATATCCAAGGTCCCATGGTCCACCTCGAGATAACGCAAATCGTTGAAAAAATAAGTGTTGGTCTCAAAAAGGTCCATCATGTTGTTGTAGGCAGTTTTGTCAGTAAGACTGTTGGCATTTAAATAGCCCTGTGACACAAGTCAGGGGACTTAAATATAGAATGTGAAATTCTATCCAGCGCTTAGCTGTTGCAGGGCTCCAGACTCATTTCAATAGGCCTTCAGGACCACAGGAGTCCGAGTGAAAAATAAAGGGGACACTTTACATTAGAGAATACATGTTACACAACGTAAATGTTACTATACAAGTAGCCTATTTAGGCTATACATACAGGTAGTTCTACAAATGGCTAGGGGACATATATGCATATACAAAGGTGTTGAGTCAAACGTCCAATGATAAATACATATGCTAGTTAAATGATTTTCTACTTAAGTTTCAATTATTTATTTATTTTGGAAATGTATCTCTCATTTGCTATATACTAAAACAGCCTAAATTAATTAATATACCAACAAAGCTAAGTTTTATAGGTTAAGTCAGTTAAAAATATATGTTTAAGGAAACAATTGCAGGTGTTGACATTGTGTTGTAAAGCACTCAGCACATACACTTTTACATTTTGCATTATATATTATATACAAAAGGGATGGTTCTTCACACACACACACACACACACACACACACACACACACACACACACACACACACACACACACACACACACACACACACACACACACACACACACACACACACACACACACACACTTCCAGAATACTACTGTTCAACCATCAATACATGACTGGTTATCTCTTGTATATGTGACATAAATACAGTGACAATAAAGTGATTTGATATACAAGTAATTTACAAAGAATGCTACAGAACAGAACATGGCCAGTGGGCATGTATGCTGCAAATTGAATTGTGGACTGACTTCATGAAAATGGTCTTGGTTTCTGAAACACAGAGAAATATTGGACACTTATTTTCATGCCCCATAAAAATAGCCTGGAATGTGTGCAGGCAAAATGGCTTTTGAAAAGCTCACACATGTGAAGTAAAAATAGCTATAAGAACCATTTATCTTAAATCCATAAACACATGAAAGGCCTTTCCGAAGTGTTATGTGTCCTCTGACATTTTTGTACAAGAGCAGTGTGAGATGCTTGATTGAAGGGTGTGAGTTGTTGACAGCTCATATTGCTCCCAGGCAGATCATTTCAGTGAAGACTATACTGTTTATAGTTATTAAATGTACAAACAGAGAAAATGGGATGATAAGGGAAAATAAACACCCCTTATGCTTTATACTTGATTTTGATCCACTTGATATCCTCAAATGAATCATATTTTATTCACATCCAAGGAATAAGATAAATAGCATATAATGGATAAGTGTGCTTGTTTAACCTCTAAGTAAGTGCTGAAAATGTCTATGTCAACTCGTTTCATGCTCTTGTGCAATGCAAGGGTTAAATCATTCAGGTGTCGTCTTCTATAGCGGACACATCTCCTGTCGCCTTGTTGTGACTGAGAAAGGTTATGGTCTATAGGCTGAATACTGTGTCATAAATCTCACAGTTTGTGACAGAGGTGATGATATTCTGCAATGTCACTGATGTTCATTCTCTACTGCGTACCACTTAATGATACGCAAATGCTTCTAATGTAAACACTAGAGTGTTATTTTTATTCCCAAACATGTATATTTGTGCAAACAAATCAGTATTAGAATTGTTATATCGCTACCATTTCCAACATCACGACTGCTGTCTTCAATCATGCTTTATAGAGCATATCTAATCAGCACAACTTCACTGCCAGTGTCCAAAAGTCCATCAGCTGGTCATTCAGCGCTCAGGGAAGGAACATAGTTTTCTTTTACAAGGCTTTTCATAGGAAGAGCAGCCCACGCATGTTCACTTGAACTCAAGGGATTAGCCATAGAGGCCATGTGCCCAAGAGTGATTAATGCTTTTCATTGCTTTTCCACTTTTAAAGGTATCATTTGAACAAATAGGTACAAATGAAACTGTTAGAAAGTGATTCTGAATGAAGTAAAAAATGTTACCAGGCCCTCTGAGCTATTACAAAGGATCTGTGTCATTTGAGGAGAACAGATGTCCCAGTTTTGGTGACATGTCCTTGGATGGGTCTGTTCTTCTGTTATACATGGCTTTCAACACAGTCAGAATTTTATATTTTTCATCTCTATTTAGTTAATTAGGTCACACTTAATATCAGGTGACCCTAACTATTATGTACTTATATAAAAAAAATGAGTATAATGTATAAGTACAATGTGTGTTCATATTGTATTGCAAAACACTTGTGCTACTATTGAGGTGGGATACGGGTAAAGATGAGTCAACAGTAATTATAAATGTAATTACAGCAATTCATAAATGACATGCAGGTACAACCCGAGTTCTGGAAATGTTGAGACGTTTTTTTAAATTTGAATAAAAATGAAAACTAAAAGACTTTAAAATCACATGAGCCAATATTTTATTCACAATAGAACATAAAGAACATAACAAATGTTTAAACATAGAAATTGTACACTTTTATCCACTAAATGAGCTTGTTTCAAATTTGATGCCTGCTGCAGGTCTCAAAAAAGTTGGCATGGGGGCAACAAAGGGCTGAAAAAGCAAGACATTTTGAAAAGATTCAGCTGGGAGAACATTTAGCAACTGATTAAGTTAATTGGACATCAGGCCTGTAACATGATTAGCTATAAAAGGGATGTCTTAGAAAGGCAGAGTAAAGATGGCAGAGGCTCTCCAATCTGTGAAAGATTGTGTAAAAATATTGTGGAATACTTTAAAAACAATGTTCCTCGATGTCAAATTGCAAAGGCTTTGCAAATCTCATCATCTACAGTGCATAACATCATCAAAAGATTCAGAGAAACTGGAGAAATCTCTGCGCATAAGGGACAAGGACGAAGACCTTTTTGTTGGATGCCAGTGGTCTTTGGGCCCTTAGACAACACCGCATCACTCATCGACATGATTCTGTCATTGACATTACCAAATGGGCTCAGGAATACTTCCAGAAACCACTGTCGGTAAACACAATCTACCATGCAACAAGGAAGCCATATGTGAACATGGTTCAGAAGTATCATCGTGTCCTGTGGGCCAAGGCTCATTTAAAATGGACTGTTTCAAAGTGGAAAAGTGTTCTTTGGTCAGACAAGTCAAATTTTGACATTATTGTTGGAAATCATGGACACCGTGTCCTCCAGGCTAAAGAGGAGGGAGACCTTCCAGTGTGTCATCAGCATTCAGTTCAAAAGACAGCATCTCTGATGGTGCATACTGCAGCTGTTACAACAGCATGGCTTCATAGTAGAAGAGTCCGAGTGCTGAATTGGCCTGCCTGCCATCCAGATTTTTCACCTATAGAGCAGATTTGGTGCATCATTAAACGAAAAATAAAACTCAAAGACGACCACAAACTCTTCAGCAGCTGGAAACGTATATCAGGCAAGAATGGGACCAAATTCCAACACCAAAACTTCAGAAACTCATAACCTCGATGCCCAGACATCTTAAAACTGTTTTGAAAAGAAGAGGAAATGCTACACCATGGTAAACATGCCCCTGTCCCAACTATTTTGAGACTTGTAGCAGGCATACAATTGGAAATAATTTTAATTTTGTGCATAAAATTGTACACATTTTCAGTTTAAACATTTGTTATGTTATTTATGTTTTATAGTGAATAAAATATTGGCTTATGTGATTTGAAATTCTTTTAGTATTCATTTTATTCAAATTTAAAAAACGTCTCAATATTTCTGGAATTCAGGTTGTATTTTTAAAATATAAGTACAATGTAAAACGTGTATTTACACAATAAGTGCATTGTATCAAAGGATTACATTATATGTAAGCACATAGTAATTAAGGCCACATAATATAAAGTGGGACCGTTAATTAAAATGACCAATGGAAACTGAATATAGAGTATTATGCCATATCCCAAGGATATACCAAGGCACATATTATCTCCTTTTAAATTCACATTTAATATAATTTAATACAAATAAAACACTTTCAAGCAAAATTCTAATTTCTATTAAATAAAACCAGTTCATTTTGAAGTTTTGTATTTATTTTTGCATTGTTTTTAATAGACAATCCAAATTAGTTATCTTAATTCAGTCATATCCATTCTTGTAAACCACATCCTATTGTTGTAAAAAGCTAGCCACATAAAATGTGTTGCAGTAAACATATCTTGCATTCTGTGAATTCCTCCATGTAGTGTGATACGTGCTGATTCCTTTTGTTTATTGCCGGTTAGGATGTGGGGATATATTTGGGGTTTATTAGTTTCCTGTGAATAGATCCAGCTAAAACCGGATCTAAAACAGGATGCTAGACTTGGGGGGGCTTTTATATGTCTTGGGGTCGAAGCGTGCAGGTGGGGGTTGGGGGGCTTTGTGGTTGGATTCAAGTAAACTTTAATACATTAACTAACATAAAATAATGGAACATTATTGTAAAATGTTACAATCATTGTTATTACAGCATATACGTTCACAAAAAACACTTAAATTAATCAGAAAACCAAGCAGGTGCATGATGCATGGCATATGATACATGGCACATGATACAAATAATTAATAACTTTCCTTACCTAAATCCTGCGTTTGGACCAGGCTCGGTTGCAGAATCACATCACTTTGTGCTTCTGAAATTAGGCTATTGTATTTTTCAATATAGTGTAGTAGTTAGCTATCTCTGTCATACATGGCCGCTTGTCAAGCATGAAAAACACAAGTTTTATTCAATTCTCTATTATTGTTTACAGCTTGCAAAGAGTGCGCTCCCTTTAAATGTATTAAAAACTGTAAATCATTCATCATGATCGAACAAAGTTCCGTTTTAATCAATGAATGTGACCACACAATGAAACTTTTTTTTAAATGAAGTTACGATTATGATAGAACTCTGCGCTGGACAAAAAGCGGTGAGTGTGTGGATTCCAACCTAAACACCTCTGTTTGGCCATTGCGTTGTAGAAATCAACAAACATGTCTGTGATTGGCTACTGCATTGTAAAATCTTTTGTCTCTTTCCAAAGCAGATGATACATTGTTTCCCAAATCTATTTTGTTATCTATATTATTATTACGAAGAAAACAGATCCTAGACCAGGAGTTATGGGCAGCTTAACCATCTAAAAGCAATCAGTTAGACTATTTTACATTTTGAGTTAGACTATTATACATGCTAAACTAAAGTCCGGCCGTGGGGGGGCCAAGTGCCCCCCTTTGGCACCGGGCCTGACAGGGACCAATTCTCACAATTAACTAGTTACTTATTAGCATGCCTATTAATAACATATTGCCTATTTATTAGCACTTATAAAGCACATATTTTGCATGAGCATATTCTCCATCCCAAATCCTACCCAATATCTAAACTGAACAACTACCTTACAAACTATTAATAAGCAGCAAATTAGTAGTTTATTGAGGCAAAAGTAGTATGGTTTGTTAATAGTGAGAAAGTGTGACCAATTCTTCTACTGATTTAATGTATTTACTATGCATGGGATTTGTTTGCCAAGTGTAAATGTGGAAAGATATTAAAGATGGATTGCATCACTGGAGCCATAATTGTGGACAGTGTGCCAATATATGATACAAGAGGGCCATGAGTGACATGAATTTGGTGCCCAGTTATGGTTCCTGTTTTCCTTTCTTATATCATCTTATCTCTTTACTTCACTGCATTAATGAATCTAATAAAAATAAAAATAAGTTGAAAAGGCATATGGCAGAATGAAGTGCAGATGGAGTAGAATGCCTGATCTCCAAAACCTAAGAATGGGCATTTTCTGTGAATTCTTTAGCATTCACATTGCACAACATGAGCATAAATGAAGGGCACTCAAATATATGCCAAGAACTTCCCCACGGATGCCCACGACTGATGGATGAGAACATATAATCCCACATTGGCAGCTTTCCACATATTTCTTAGAACTACCTATTCTGAGGGATATTGCTGCTGGATAGTGCTTTTGTTTTATTCTTTATCCATTTATCTGTCCATCCATCCATCTAAAACACTTGTTAAATTGTTAAATAATGATGCTGCCACAAATTCACCTTAAAAAACACATGTCCCATTTCTAGGACACTGTATGTGTCTTGAAACATATGATTATAATTAAATATAGAATCAAAACCACAAATGAAGATAAAACTGCTGAATATGAAATGGAAACCAGGTCCTACTTAGGGACTCCACAGAACAAGTACATGAAACTCTTAACTGCCTTCCAGAAATGTACTTAGTAGGGATGCCTGCAATGCAATCATCTGTTTCTTCATTTGTTAAATTGGTAAATGATGATGCTACCACAAATTCACCTTAAAAAACACGTTCCATTTCTAGGACACTGTATGTTTCTTGAAACATATGATTATAATTAAATATAGAATCAAAACAAATTAAGATAAAATTGCTGAATATGAAATGGAAACCAGGTCCTATTTAGGGACTCCATAGAACAAGTACATGAAACTCTCAACTGCCTTCCAGAAATGTACTTAGTAGGTTCCCAAAGGATGCCTGCAATGCAATCATCTGTTTCTTCATTTTCTCATGGCATCTCTGGGTTGCTTCCTGAGATTGCTTCCCAAAGCTGACCCTTTTTGTTGATAAATCTGCACTTAATCAATTGCTGAGACATTTGTCATCACAAAAAATAATTCAGTTATCATAAATCTTAGGCTAATCTGTGCTTTCACAAAACCTGAAATAACTGCTTGTTGGATCATAAACTGTGCGTTGAATAGTTTCATAGTTTCCTCATTTCAACTTGGAAATTCAGGGCTCAAATAAAGTCCAGAGAATAAAGATGACATTCATGTGCGCTCATCTCATAAATGCAAATGCTCCAATTAATAGTCATCTCTGTACATTAAAGCATTTTAACATCCACATCCTACCATTCAAGTGTAGCCATGCATTGAAGTGAATAGCATAGACTTATAGATTATGTTTGATTAGCAGTGAATAGAGAACGCTGTTTGTTCATTCTCATGTATGTCTCTCCAGAGGACCTCTGCTGATAAATCTCTCCACGTGTCAAGAGCTGGTGCTTCAGCTGTCAGAGAGAATCATGGGATATCCTGCCAAGGGGCATAAAGCTCTAGGGACGTGTTGTTAGAGATCTCATCTACATTTGTGGCGAAGATGAGAGTTGATCTGACCTGCATCCCAGGTTTAGGGTACCTCATGTTTTTAAATTCTCATCTGCTCATAAGAAATATTGAAATTATGCTACATTTATGAAATACTGATGGTAATTAAACATTGCATTTGGAGGAGCATAAAGTGCAAACTCATTAGTTCTGAGGTTCTAAATTGTAATAATTACAGCACATGGAAAGTTAATATTTAATACAGTCCAAATAAATGTAAAATAGATTATTAATAGATGAGTGTTTTTAAGATTATAAAAAAATGAACCAGGATCTGGCATTATCATAGTTAAAATATGTACTGGCACCATTGTGTTTTATGACAACTTTCCATTATGTAACATGTATAATATGCTCAGGGCTAGTGTCCTTTTTCTGAATTGCATTCGAGATATAAATACTCATGACAATACTCCCAGTAAGGGTCATGTACTAATGTGTAAATTTAGTACTCTTTCTTAAGTTTGTTATCTTCTAGGCATATTTTTCAAAAATGTATTTCCATGATAACCAACACTTTTGCTCCTAAAAGGTTTCAGCAAATGTAAGTTAATTATCACTTGTGAACACAATATGTTTATTATAATATTGGTATTTTAAGGTCCAATTCTCGCTATTACCTAATCATTAACTGCATTTTGCCTCAATATACTCCTAATTTGCTGCTTATTAATAGTTAGTAAGGTAGTTGTTAAGTTTAGGTATTGGGTAGGATTAGATTAGGAATGTAGAATATGGACTTGCAGAATATGTGCTTTATAAGTAAACAACCAAAATGTTAATAATAGGCAAGCTAATAAGCAACAACTATACTAAAGTGTTTCCAAAACACTAAAGTGTTACTACACTAGGACCTTTTCACTTTTCAAATCTCTGTTCATCAGACATAATATTTGTCTCTCATTTGATGTGATTCATTATTGTAACTTTGCAGGACTTGGTTAATAATGAGTCACGGATGTTGTCAGACTGCAATCACAGATGACACACACAGCTATAAAGGGGCAGTGAGAGAAGCTGAACTCTGAACTCCTCCTCACAGTCAGCTTTCAGGTCAAACCCATCATCTGGAAGCTCCAAGCTACAACTTGATGGGCCGATTTCAGAGAAAAGTTCATTCAGCATGACGGACAACTCATATATTAGCTCTGTTCACACCTGGAAATCCAACCGGCCAATTGGAGGTTAAATTGCCACGTCACGGCAGTGATGACAATGCCCCACCTGGGTTGTAACCTCGTTCACCCACAAGATCAAAGGTCAAGTCCCCCTATGAGTAAATTATAGCTCTGCCCCAATTT
Organism: Gymnocypris eckloni scoliostomus; assembly: GCA_027564155.1. Classification (NCBI taxonomy): domain Eukaryota; kingdom Metazoa; phylum Chordata; class Actinopteri; order Cypriniformes; family Cyprinidae; genus Gymnocypris; species Gymnocypris eckloni. The sequence continues at coordinate 17,948,795 of CM050432.1, read as the reverse complement.
GCCATGATGAAGTGGAAACAAGGTCATTCAGCATATGTACAATCAGGAAACAGACAAGATATTAACAGCTACCATAGCTAATCCAAACCCTTCAACGCTCTAGGATATCTACATCATAGTCATCCTGTAGATGCCTTCAGAAAAGACACTAAATGGTTTTAGTGGACTCTGATATATAATTACTGTTACTTTTCAGGATTAAAAGTAAGCCAAGTTAGCATCATGACTATGTTTGATTCACATTCCCTTTTCTCCACAGCATTTTCTCTCCTAGCTACTGTATTTGCTGTAAACTAGGGGTGTCAATGTCAAACTCAGTTCCTGGAGGGCCGGAGCCTTGCAGAGTTTAGATACAACCCTAATTAAACACAACTGATCCAGCTAATCAAGTCCTTCAGGCTTATTAGAAAACTACAGGGTGTGCGTGTTGGAGCAAGGTTGGAACAAAACTCTGCAGGGCTGCGGCCCACCAGGAACTGAGTTTGACACACCTGCTGTAAATGAAAGTGGCAAGAACTGAAAAAAAGGCTAGAATTTCAGTCAGAACCCGCTTGAGTGCTACCATCTTTTATCCATCCACAAAGGCCTTGGCTACATTTCAGCATTGTCAAACCCTTTGTCCTTCAAGAGGCATTAGGAGCTCAATCATTTCCTGATATAGTATTTCTTCAGAGGCTATCTCTAGTCACAGTGCAAAGCCTCACTCTTTTCTCTACCCTTCGGACTTAAGCCTGCACAAACATGGTCCCCCTGGCCTTCTCGTACCCATTCAGGACTGAAGTCCCTGATGACCATTCTGGCTCCATTCCTTGGTATGATAGCATCTCCTCCTTTACACTTTGGCCTCCAGTGGCTGACACTAGCCCCCAGTCTGGCTCAAAAGCCCAGAGAGAAGCTCCACTACACTAAAGCAAAGCAAACAGACGCCATCTCTCACTGTCATCATCACCAGGCTGTGCAGGTCAGAGATGAGGGGGTTTGAGTTTCAAAGCTAGCCAAGAAAATAATGATGGCATCTGCATTTTCCTGATGGGATAGGGCTTTGAAGGGGGTTGGTTCAAAGGCACAACGGCTGAAGTGCATCAGTTAGCGCTGGAGCGAGGTTAGCGTCTCAATGGCCAGTTAACTTACGATGACCTCACATCAGATTAGAGGCAAAAAGAAACCATCAGTGAGGGACGGATAGAGCTGGAGTTCTTGCTGGAGTAAGCATGGTCCCCAATTAGTTATGGATTATGGAGTATAACTAAATTATGGAGTATAACTTATGGAGAAATTATGGTGTATAATTGTTAATGGGGGATAGTTTCTACCTACCTTTCAACCTTCATTAAGTGTGTTGATAGTATAGTCAGTTGTTTCCTTGACCTTCATTTCGCTAGTGTCAACAACTCCCTGACCAATGACCCTCATCCAGTCTGCATCCTGTCTACTGTGTTCCCTTAGGCTGATGATACACGGGGCAACTTTTTGAGCAATGTTGCTGGGCAACTTTGGTAAATGTTGGTGCCAATGGGCAACCAGGTGAGAGACAGGGCCCATGACCGATTTAAAGTATCCATATAAGATCTGTTACCCATTCTCAGTGGGAAAGTGCCCAAGCAACATTGCTTAAAAAAGTTGCCCAGTGTATCATCAGCTTTACATCTTTGGCAAAACGGACTCTTGGTTTGTTCTTTCTGATATTCACTCTATCTCAAGGGGATCCCCCTCAATGACTTCCAACAAAACCATTCATGAAACCAAATAATTTGGCCTTTCTTCTATGCTTGTTCTTTGATGTAATACCCTGTAAAAGATCATTAGAATCTTGTGCGCCTCAGGGAGCGTATGATTCAACTGACGATAAGGCACCATAAAACCAATTTGCCACCAGAGTGTGACCATTCCCATAACAGCAATGCAGGGAACAGTCTCCTAATATGAGCAGTGTGGAAATATAGTAACTCAGTAAACCAAATCTGTGTTATAACAAAGATTACCAGAATTAAGTAATGGAACAGAAACAACAACAGTCATCTGAGGGACACATTTGTTGCTTCCAAAAGAAACTAAAAGGATATTGATGAATGACAGTGTTCTATAGTGAGATTATAAAGAGACCAGCCCCTGCTGGCATGGGTTATTAGGTCTGTCTGCTTTATGCCGTTGAAATAACATAAAGCAGATTTGGCCTAATGGCTTGTTGAAAGTTATCCCCGCTAAACCCCAGTGGGTAAAATATACAGTCATGTCCCATAATGCAGTGTGGACATTAAACAAAACACTAGAACTTCTCTTGCTCCACCATGGCACAGGGGCCTACTCAGCAAGTCAAGAAATGAATTACTTGTTTTCCTCTTGAAGGTGGAAATGAACTATTATTAGCTACATCAGAACAACCAACTTGCCAACTCAAATAAAATAATGAATTCACTAACCTTGTCTCAAATTACCTTTTTCCACAGTTGGAATTGTAATTGCATGTCTTTTTCTTGGCAATGTTCTTGAGATGTGATTAAGTACAGAAGATTGTAACTTGTAACTAATTTCTAGTGTGTTTTTGTTTTTGTTGTTGGGAGTTAGTAGAGAGCAGAGAAGACACAGGAAAGTAGGTGTGAGAGTGGGATGACCCAGTTCAGATTCACACCAGGGGGACCACTTGTGTTTCTGAGCATGTGCACAGCCCACTGTATCACAGCCGTGATGCAAGGGTGTTGCTGTACATTTACTAAGGTGCACTGTGTTGCACCTTTTTGCTGAGGAAATTCATGACACTTAAAGATGGAATTGATTCCTAGACATTATCAAAACAGTCAACTCGGCAGTTGGCATTGATGAACCCGTGACCCAACTCTTTAAAGACCGGGTGCTTTGGCACCGGAGGAACCTTTTCATAGTTCCCAGAACTACTGGTGGAAATTCCTGCTTTTTGGCGTGTTTGCACCGCAGGAACTAGAAACGGTTTTAGTTCTAGGAATTCCGTGGGGACCTAAATTAGCTCCTACTTCAGAGTAGGGTCTAAAACAGTTCTTTAGGAACTGCCAGTGACGTAAGTGTCCGCTGATTGGCCAAATGCATATGACACACCAATTACCATGTAAAAAATATTTGGTCACACTTTATTTTAAGGTTCAATTCTCGCTATTAACAAACCATTAACTACGACTTCTGCCTCAATAAACTATTAATTGTTTGCTTATTATTAGTTAGTAAGGTAGTTGTTAAGTTTATGTATTTGTTGGATTAGGCATGAAGAATATTTTCATGCAGAATATGTGCTTTATAAGTACTAATAAACAGCCAATAGGTTAATAATAGACATACTAATAAACAACTACTTAATATTAAGAATTGTTCCCCTATACTAAATTGTTAACAAATATTTTCTCCACAAACATGGAAAACAGCATTAACAGTATTTACCTGTTGTCTGCAGCACTGTGTTCTTTTCTCAGCCTCGATGGTAACACTGCAAGTTGTTATAGGAGATTTAGTCAGATTTTCTTTCTCTTTGAATCATGTAAATTGTGCATTTACATTCCATCTCCATTATCATGAAACCCACGACACACAACAAAAACAGCTCTGAGCACAGCTGTTGATGTTTGTAAATGGCATGAATAAAGACGTCGCTGTCAGACGCTTCCAAGAGTTCTGCTGCCAGTTTGAATGCAACCCGCAAAACGTCCTGAGGGAGAAATTGGTTCTCTGCTGGCTAGTTCCAAGAACGATGAGAAAACCCCTACTGACCTCCAAAAGTACTGCACTTTACTAAACGTGTCTGAAATCAGCATTTTCCACAATTGGAATCATACTTTCATATTTTATTCCTGGTGGGGTTCACCACTTCACTCTTTAGATGTGATTCTGAGGTACATGGCCAGGTGATTGCTAGGGATTTGAGGCTTTTATTTTGTATGAGAGTGTGATCAGAAAATATCCCAGCTCAGATTTACCAGGGGTCCACATCAGCCAACAGCTCTTACGTTTCATGCACAGTCCACTGTGCTGCAGCAGCTCAGATTGCTGTGTTAGGTTGTTGTCGCAGAGTCCTGAATGTATGCCTACTTAAAATGACTCACTCCGACAGGCCATGCATTGCAGTGCTGGGTTGTTACTGAGGGGTTCTGGGTATATGCCCACCTCAAAACACTCTTCCGACAGCCTGCTCAGTTTGAGGTATCATTTATGTCCATAGCACAGAGTTTAGTACTTTGGGTTGCATACTAAGCATACATCCTATTAGTTCTCCCATTCTCTGGGAATTTAAGATCCTGGTATTAGTACTACTATGCACTGCAGTTTCATCTACAAAATGCTTGTTGGGATGGTGCGGATATATCAGTTGCACCGTGCTGCAAGCGTTGTGTTGATAAAGTGCTGTGAGCTGGCCATCAAGCTGCAGTGTCTGTCTGTTCAGCAATGAATGTGTCTAGTCTTGGCCATAAATGAAATCTGAGTTCCAACCAGTCTCCATAATGGTGACAAACAGGATCTGTATGTCCAACAATTCAGGTGAGGGAATTTACAATTGTAAGAGTACCCCGTGGTTCTTAAGTTTGACAATATGTGAATTATTCTCAACAGGTTTACTCGAGTCTAAATTTACTGTGTAAACGTAGATTATGGATTGGGTGGTGTGCGTCTGTGTGTGTTGGGAACGAGTGTAAATTAAGGGGTGTGAGAGCAACGATTATCTGTCAGTGCCAACTGCAGCCGCATTCTATGCATTCCTACCAGACGACAGCGTGGTTGAACCTCGTCCATGTACTACCGGGGTGGTTCTTGTAAACAAGACTGAAAACAAACAGCAAACATGTTGAGGACTTGGACAGGAGAGATCAGCTGTTTACCCTCACATGAACACATCACACTTTAACTCCTAGTCTCTTGGTGGTCAAGCCCACCTGCTCAGACACAGTAAAGATTGCAGTGATACTGTGAGGTTAAGTGTTAGGATGTATCATATGACATAGGTGACTGTAGTGATAGTCTGGGAAGATGGGGAGAAAATTTGATAATCTAGACTACAATACTGCCTGAGAATGATTTTTTTGACAAATCACATTACTAACAAAACAGTAAGAAGAGATACATTTTAATATTACACCTGTGACCCTACAGAGGAAAAGCAATTGCAAATGCAGAAGTTGTTGTCATGATACTAAGATTTTCTGGGTGGATGCCGAAGTGTTGCTGTGTGGTTGCTAAGATGTTCTGAAAGATTACTTACCCCTTCCTGTGTCCCACCATAAGTGTAAGTGTAACACTTTAGATTGAGGAACACTATTCACTATTAACTAGTTTCTTAGCATGTATATTATTAGCATATTAGTTGTTTGTTAGTACTTTTAAAGCACACATTAATGCCTTATTCTACACGACCATATTCTAGAACTCCACCCCAAACCTAAACATGGGGTGGATTAGGGTAATGTGGGACACTTTTTTACATTTTCAATTGTGCATCATATTTCCATATAAAGCCATAACAATATATCAAAATATTATATCATTATGAAATCCCCAAGACGTTCCCTATCTAAATCAAAATATTTTTCAGATATTGTCATTAAAGGAAATGGCACATATATTAGTGCTCCTTGTGCCAAATCGTTTAAGAATTTGTGTATTTTCTAATATGGGACAGCTCATGCTCAAATCTGCGACACTATGTTTTGAGTTATAAATAGTCAGAATTTTACAAAGTAAACTTTACACTCATGGTTAAATGTACATACCCATGTTTGCTTAATTAATTTAGTAGCCCTAGGTTTGGCCTACAGTGTGTTTAAAAATAGTAACCTATATGTTCAAATATGGAAGTTTAAATACAATTTATTTAAAAAATGTCAGATTTCTGGCAGCAACAATAATAATAACAATGTAATAAAGTCAAAAATGTAAAATTGAACTTAATAAAGATAGCAAAATTATTTCATAATTTGTTTTAAATATGAAACATTTTGAACATAGAATGCTTTTAAACTGTTATTAAACTTCTATAAACGTCTAATATCAAACTTTTTTCAAAAGCTTGTGTTAAGCAAATTGTAATGTTAAAAACACTTCATAACAGAAATAAGCAGTCCTGGCCAGTCATGGCCAATTGTCCTCTAGTCTCTAAATGTTGAATCTGGATCTTTAAAAAAGAAAATTCTGCTATAAGCTCAAAAATGAACAAAAATACATGTATGATGTTTATCTTTCTTAATGCACATTTTATCAATTGAATACCACAGTAGGCTAAATTTGACTGTCCCACATTAGTCAAAACATGCTGTCCCCCTTTTGAAAACATCCTTTTCTAAAGTGGGACGACAAAGATTGCTTAAAATAGAAATATTCTTAACACATTTTAACAATATTATTGCAAATTTTGATGTACAAATACATCACAAATATAATTTGATAACAATTTAGAACATTGTTTTATTTATATCAGATTTATATCCTTAACAATTAATTTTGTTTAAATCCTATATCACTGTCATTTCAGTTAACTTTACAAGAGGTACTTCCTGTTTGATGATTTTCATAGCCACATTTCTGACATAATTTCCAGAAAGTCAAGTGATTTCAATAACTTGACACCCTGCTTGATTCCAACACCAAGCATGTTCACTTTAATGTTGTAAAAGAAGCGATAAATGCACTGAAGCTTAATAGTAATAGTGAATATGTGTTCCCTAATCTAAGGTGTTTCCAGCGTAAGTTTACCAGGTGTTTTCATTTCATCATCTGACAGGTGAATAAAATATATGCTCAGTAATAAAATTAAACACTTCTTTTTAACAAGCTACACAAATTAAGGTATAACTATATAAACATGGATAATTATGTACTACATTTTGGTCAAGCTTTATTTTAAGGTCCAGCTCTCGCTATTAATTAACTACTAACTGCGACTTTTCCCTCAATAAACTCCTAACTACTGATTACTAAATCCTTATTAATAGTCAGTAAGGTAGGATTAGGGATGTAGAATATGGTCATGAAGAATACGTGCTTTATAAGTACTACAAAACAGCCAATATGTTAATAATAGACATGCTAATAAGTAACTGGTTAATATAATCAACTGGTTCCTATACTAAAGTGTTACCAAAATTTGAATGCCTAATAATATATTGTTCATGACATTTGATGATGCATCGGTAAAATACAACTAAATATGGAGGCAATGAACAGTGATGTTTGCTTTTCTTCTTAGCGTGTCTTTGGTTCTTAACCTCCCATCCGTCATTGGATCTCACAGTGGGTCCCCAGTGCAGATTTCAGGTGATGTCTGTCTCTAATGGCTTTATCGGAGTCTAGGTCCCGGTGTCAGTGCGTGTTTGTGCTCTTCGAGCGAGGTCCACGTCTGACCTCAGTGTTTGGGTTAGTGCTGTGTGCTGAGGTTGGAGGCAGGGGCTGAGGGTTCAGCGTGCTCACACACTGATGTGCACTGCGGGGTCCGTGGGGACCACAGCTCCGGCTCCTGTTACCGGGGATTTAGTCACGCTCTGCTGATTTATGTGTGTAACGGTAGCGAGGCCCCGGAATCTGAGCACATACTCTCCCCCCATTCCTACAGTCACCTCACCTTCATTTTACGCACACATTCTTATAGCACTGCCTCACAATACCAGCTTTTTATCTATGTCTTTTCACAGAATATATGGGAACTCACATATAAGCCCATTTTCCCAAGTGGAACTGAAAATATATAGCAGTAGTAGCAATATATAATAATTTCATTACAAAATCATCCGCGTGATGGGGTCTACCTCGGTGCTCAGTATGGGTTCAAGAGCCTTTCCAAATGGTTGCTGTGTGTATTCTTTAACAACATATAATTTCAAATATTGTTATTAAACGAAACAAATTGTTATATTATCCATTGATAATCTACAAACATCTATAAACTGACCAGAATAAGACCGAGTATTGATCTATTAATTCTTGGTTTTTAACTACGTGTTTTAAGAATAAAGAATGGTTGTCTAAATAACTACATTTAGGCATTCCATGGAAACTGAAGCCATGAAGGCAGCATTGTTAGTGCCATAATTCACGGTTTAAGCTAATCTTTAGTTGTGCATTGCAAAAGAGTATTTGATCATCAGACACATTTATATGAATGGCATTGCAATAGCTGGACCACATGAAACAAAGTAGCATATGCAAACAGAAAACCACAGGTGTACTTCATCATTTTAACAAGCCTTATGAAAATGAACCTGTGAATAAAACAAATAAAAAAAAACAGTTACTTTAGTTGAACCTTGGTATCCACAAATCAACCTTGATTTTGCTCCACTACCCATAGTTTAACCATGGAATCTGTAGAAAACGGTGGTTAAACTAATGGTAATCAATTCACCAAAAAAACATGGTTACTACACTTAACCATATTATATTTTGCACAATATTTTATCTTTATTGTGAAACATTTAGCTTGAAAAGTGTGCTTGTGCCAACAAATTAGTCAAACCATTTGGTTTGATATTTTGTTATCTAATGCACAGCTTGCATGGTTCCATCAACAAGGACAACATAAAACATATAAAAATGTATGTTTCTCATACTGTTTGTCCACAAACAATGAAATCTACCGTGCTAAAACACAATCAGACCACACAGGAGGGCAAAAGTATATTTTTTTAAACGTGTGCTGGTTTTGGGTGTCTTTTGGAAGGCTGCTGGTTAATTTGTTGTTTCACACTGTGTAATGGAGGTGAAGACAGTTTGGGTGAGGACAGGACAGCCCTCGTCTTGGATCACCACTGACCCTCTCCACGCAGGGCATGGGGGACAGATGGGGGACAAAACGCCACACACGAAGTCAACGCTTGATTTGTGAGACCTCCAGTGAATATATTCACACCTCATGCATTTACGCAAGTTTTCATAAATGTTTCTCAAAAACACCAAAAATCACTTAGAAAGTATGCAAAGATGCTTCAAATCCTCCCATCATCATTACATATTTTGGTTTGTGAGATTGGCTTTCTAGGTAACAAAAAACTTGGGTCATTAACCCTTAGCACACCCCAGTGTGTGTCTGAAAACAGGTCACAAATAGCTAGCGAAAACAAGCTGCAGATTCCACTTTGTTTTATCTCTATCCCACCCACCGTGTGACACAGTAGGGCGCTGTATCTTTAGTGTTTCAGAGCCGCTGTGGATGCCGCTTCCCAATCACCATCATGCACCAGAGCCTGCAAAACTAGCATTTGCCATTGTTTTGCTGCAGAACAGTTTGTGCTGAGACCCACTGTGCTCTCTGTAAGCGTAAGCTGAGAGGAAGTTGCTGATTATGTCATGAAGGAGACATCCAACTAAGCAAAAAACATTTCTAACGACATTCATCACGCAGAATGCTTTAAAAAGCAAAAAGCTGTGTGTGAACATTCTAGCAGAATGCTCTGAGATCTCTGAGCAAAGGATACGGATATATGCGCGTCCCAGTAGATAGTGTAAAGAGACAAATTGAGCTGAGCACCATGCACGGCTTGTTCTGAGGAGCATTCCTGCGGATTTGCTCATCTAGTCATGCTCCTCATAGAGTTTGCCGAGATGACCAGATGCTGCAGAGTGGGCGGTCGATATCAAATATGCAATGAGGGATTGTGCAGAGTACAAGAATAAACATTACAGCTGCAATGTTAAGGTGTTCTGAGTGGTTGTCAGTATGATGCTATGTGCTTGCTAAAGTGTAGTCTGGCCCAAGTGTCTATATTTTGGTCCATAGACTGGCACATGTTCTTCCTTCAGAAGAAATGTGCAAGTAAGGTAAAATGTGCAAGTAAGGTATCTTTGAAAAGTGTTAGTGCACCTCAAAAAGTTGAATGATTTGAGCTACCATTCATCAGTTATGCACTGAAGTGTAATACTAAGCTATAAATAATGACTTTATTCAACAAGTGTCAGTCTTTGACGTGCGTTCATAAGAATACCATGACCATTGTTAATAAAGTCGTTATTTTTGTTTTCTTTGTGCACAAAAAGTATTCTCAAAACCTCATCAAATTATGGTTGAACCACTGATGTCACATGGACTATTTTAATGATGTCCTTACTACTTTTCTGGGCATTGAATGTTTCAGTTGCGTTGCTGTCTATGCAGGGTCAGAAAGCTCTCGGATTTAATCAAAAATATATGAACTTGTGTTCCAAAGATGAATTAAGATCTTACGGGTTTAAAACTACAATGTGAGTAATTAATTACAGAATTTTTAGGTGAACTATCCCTTTAAACAATTATGCAAAGTAAGTAATGCACTAGCGTTTTAGCATGAGTACCTGTTCTTATACTCCTCGCATTTGCATCCAGTTCGGTTTTGTTATTGTTAACTTCAATTACTAAAACTTGTTTTCGGTAGGTCTAATTAAAATAAAGCTGAAATAAAAATGAAAGATGAATATTAGATGAAAACCTTAAACTTTAAAACAATAAAATAAAATCAGACATTTTGCATTGGCATATAAAGGAAATAAATTAACGTTGAAATACTAAATAAATTCTAGTCATTACTGCAAATTTTTTTTTTTTCAAAAATGAGCTATTTTGGCTATTTTTTATACAGTGTTTGGTGGTTAATCATGAAATGTACTGTATACACATATAGAAACCACTTTGTATATTTAGTGTGCTTATATCTAGACTTCTGAGGAGTTCACTGGCTGCATCTGAAATACATTGAGTTGCAATGTTGCATCAAACATGGTCAACAAAAGACAAAATAAATTGCTTCATCTGCTCAGACACCACTTGCCAGAAGATTTTATGATCTGAAACAAAGACATAAAAGCTGGATGAAGCCAAAGTTCTCTTTGTTTTTATTTCAGCTGCGTAAGAAGAGTTTCAGGCATGTTGCATCAACTGCCAGACTCGCCATCTTAAATATAATCACTAACATAGGTAATTTCACACTTCATACATCATGCGTAAATAAAGATGATGAAAGGGTGAAGTGGCTGTTGTTAGGTAGGTTTCTCTGAACCTTTGTACCTCAGTACAAAGTCTCAGGAGCACTGGGGCTTCAGAGATGACTCAAAAGGGCAAGAGGACGGTGTAAATCACCCACAGCTTGCTGAATATATACCAAAGTATTTAAATAATGGGTGAAGAGCAGCCTAGATAGGTGGGAAAGAGATTAAACATAGCTATCTACTTCAAACCGGCCTGCAAGACTGTGCCATTTCAGATCTTGTGGGCGCAGTTGCGTCATTAACTCGTTTGCATAATTCCTTTCGAGAATCAGGTGCTAAAGCAACTAAAGGCGTATGATTTTATTTGCCTCAAGAGTGTTTGCAACATTGTCAAGCCCATGTTCGGACAGTGCCATGTTTAGGTAGAGGATCTAATGGAGGGGCTGGTTTCTTAGGCTAGGTTTCAAAGGGGAGCACAGAAACCTGTAAAAACAAACAGAGGTCATGGTGAGGTCAGTCTCGGGAACCCCGACCCTCTTCTAGGGTCAACTCCTCCTCACACAAACCCCTGTGCCGGCCCTTCATAGGCTATCAAATGGTCTCAGCGAGTCTCACAAGGTCAAATCCATGGTAACATTTCAATAATGCGATATGACCTAAAAATATGGGTGAATTCTAAAAGGCACACTAACAGTCAGAAAGTTTGGATACACTTGAAAGATTGTGGATATCACAATCTTAAAAACATCATATATATATATATATATATATTTGTTTTATATATAAAAACTATTCTGTAAGATAACCCAAAGGTGGTTAATTTTAATTCTTGAATAATTTAAATTGATCTACAACTAATTTAAATACAGAAGAACATGCTGAAGAAATATAAACAGACATCACATGATACCAAATGCTAATCCTATGAATACACAGGTCATGCACCCATAAAATGTTAGCTCTGGGAATGTCTTATTTTTAGAGATATATGGTCAAATCTGACAGTTTATTAGGTATAAATTATAATCTGCACTTTGCAGGTCAGTCTGTCTAATGTCTAAATGAACCTTATTATTACGGTTGAAGGACTTGGGTTACATGATAAATGACATAATGATCAGATCCCTTTACCACTCACAGATGAGTAGGATGACCCCTAAGTGAGCTGAGATAGAGACCAGAGAAGAGTCACATCTGAGACAAAATCCTACAATTAATTATAAAATATGTATATATTTTCATATCACATTACAATGATGACAATTACATTTTTCTGTATTACAGACTACTGAGAATTTGGGTTATATGTTTAATCATCATGAAACAAATCTCACAATGCAAATCTCTTCATATTCTTACAAACCTGCTTAATTTTCTTTATGCAATATATACAGTATATATATATATATATATATATATATTAATTACTCTAATAAATGCACTACATTTGATCAAATGAACACACTGTACTGACATACCGAAAGCATTTCAAAACACTTTGTTGGGTTTAAAACCAAACTAAAGTTGTGCCAACATTATTACAAAGTGTTGATCTTTCATGTGATTCATGTCCTGTAACCAATGGAGGAAAAGTTAGCCCTCCGACGGACAAGGGTGCATTTTTCTCAGCAGATTAGCTCTCTTTGATTTATTGGGATTTACCTCAGAAAGAGAAAACAGCTGGCAGAGGGACAAATACCAGTGTTGGAAAGGCATAAATCCAGTTGAAGAAACCCTGGCCCGTTTGTTAAAAAGCTAAGCTTTCAGCAACACTGCTTATTTACTCACTTCCACTGGCTCAATTGGCACTACATATACATCACTAAAATTATACATCAGAGACTCTCAAAAATGCATCCTCTATATTTTTCAATCTGGATTTCTTCAAATGTAATATTCTTTTGTTAAAGTAGTCTGGAAGCTGGTTAAAGGGATAGCTCACCCAAAATAATGTCTCTCTCGTGTTTTCCAAACCAATAAGACTTTGGTTAATCTTCAAAAAACAATTTAAGATATTTTAATGAACCCTAAGAAGTTTCTGTCTCTCCATAGAAAGCCCAGGTAAGCAAAAAAAGCCCTAAAAGCATTGTAAAATGATCACAAACCTCTGAGGTTTCATTAAAAATAGTTTGTGCTTTGAAGATTAACCGAAGTCTTATGGAATTCAAATGACAAGAAGTTCTTTAAATGATGGCAAAATGTTAGTTTTTAGGGGAGAAAAATCCTTTAAGCGCATGTACATGGCTCTCAGGAATGCTTGCGTCTGATAGGTCAAAAATTATACTAAAAAATGTAGTATAATGATATTGTCATGATTTTCAACATAAGTGAGCTAGTTTCATTCACTCATATCACTCAGTAGGCTACTCTTAATACTCATATAATAAAATCAATTCAAATTAAAATCTGATGTCTATCCATCCGTTTATTTATTGGTTAGTTTGTTTTTCAAACGTATTTATTTTCAATCTATTCATACCTTTAGTAGTTTATAATTGGTGGCATAATGTAGCCATAAATTGTTCAAGATAATTACCCATAAAAGCTCCAAAGCTCATATTTTGCACCTGTCCCCATGACGTAGAGCTTGCTGAATGTGGGTCTGGCCTGTGGAGCATCTTACAGTGGTGTCTCTATGGACCGTCTGTATTAAAGCCAGCTGAGGCTCTGCTAGGTGATGTTGCATAGCTGATGTCTGGCAGATGTGTTCGCTAACTTCATATTCAGCCTCTGTCTCTTCTGCCCTCCGTTTCCTTCCCTGACTATCATTCCACACCTTGCATGGACCGGAAATCTTCTATGCCAGTAGGGTGGGCTGCACTTGACGCATATGTCAAAATGAGTGGGTCGTGACCCCATGGCAGGCAGCATTTCCTGTTGCTGTAAAAGAGGTCTAGCGGGAGCAGTAGAGATCAGAGTGGGCCCAGCAGCACATCCGGAACTGGATTGGCTGCAGCCGTCCAAACCAATACATCAGCTCAACAGTAGCAAATGCAGGTGGAAAAACGAGAATGGGACGTTTTTCTGGCACAATGGAATACAGGCCCACTTCAGACATATGGGACATTCAATAAAAGATCATATTTAAAAATGTTACTATTTTACACTGACTAAAATGACATTCTAATTTCAGTCAATGAAAATCGTATTTTAGTTGACCAGAATGAGCAAATTTATAAATTCTATATATTGTTAACAAAAACTTGTGAAAATTGTTCCTTAATTTGACATCAGTATAATCATTGTAATACAATGTTGGAAAGTCTTAACGCTAGTTTTTCATTATGCATTTACACATGTTTTTTTACAACATGAATTTGACCAGCACAAAACTTATGCATTTGTGTATTTTATATAGATTCAAGTTGTAGTATTATGTTTATATGTAGGCTATATGATTTATGTATATTGTTATCAAGTTAATTAACAAGTGTTTCAGTTTACCAGTATTCATCACTGTTCGGCTTCAACTGGTTCAGCTCAAGTGGGTCAATCCGTTTGACAATGACTGGATTGTTTAAAACATTATCACATCTTTAAAATTTGGGAGTGCTTATTTTTTTTCTTGCATAGTTTTGTCAATCACAAGTTTAACTTGATTATGTGGTTCAAGTATCTCAAACAGCAGGGCATTTAGCTAGCAACACCAAGCTCGTGTTTTTCCCCAAAGGAATGATATTGATAAAGGTAAATAAAATGTCATCTTGAATGGAATTTGCAATCACACTTTAATTTAAAGTCCAATTTTTGCTATTAACTAATTACCTTCTGAGACTTTTGCCTCAATAAACTCCTAATTTGCTGCTTATTAATAGCTAATAAGGTAGTTGTTAAGTTTAGATATTGGGAAGGATTAGGAAGTAGAATATTTTCATGCAGAATATGTACTTTATATACTAATAAACAGCCAATATGTTAATAATAGGGATACTAATAAGCAACTAGTTAATAGTGGGAATTGGTCCCTATACTAAAGTGTTAATACATGTGCTTCTAAGTTGCTTTAGCAAATGCTTACAATTTAATTTATTGTATCTGCAAGAAAAAAAATGTTAACAGACCCTTTTGTCAGTATTTTTTGACAAGAGTATGAGATAGGGATGGACTTTTTTAGAACTTGGGGCAATAAGCATCCACCTAGAAACCACATAGCAACACTTAAAAAATGCAATAGCTCAGAAGCATTGTGATGGCCACTTTTGCATGGAGAAGCGTCTCACATTTATTTTAACCTGATCTCATGAGAATGTAACTCTAACTGTACAATGTAATTTGTATGGAAACATACAAGTTTTATTAAGCAAAATAAGCATAAGCAAATGGTACGGAAATGTTTTATAGTATTGTCAGACTTTGTCTTCCTCTGCCTTTGTTTCCTCACCCTTATTTGGTCCTTCCTGTTTCCTGTCATCATTAGTTAATTAGTCCCCGTCTGTGTCTTGATTTAGTTCCAGGTGTGTCTTGTTAAGTCTCCCTATTTATAGTCTGCTCTGCCCCATGTTTCCTGTCGGTTATTGTAGATGTCAATAGAAGTGTGTGTACCCCAACCATCATCTGTGTCTGTCTACCTCCTAGTAAAGTCTACTGTTTATGTTATCCTCGTCTCCTCGTTCCTGGATCCCCGTGCGCACCGTGACAGAATAACCGACCCTAAAGATGACAACTGCTGAGGACGAGCTGTGGGAATTGCGTCAGGGCGGTTGGGGGTTGGTACGTGTTTCCATCTGGGGTTGAATGACAAGACTATCCGCTGCGAGCTTCCCACCGGTAGTTATCCCCTGATCGAACTGATCAATCTGGTGCTGTTTCTTAACGGTTCTGATCGGGAAGTCGAAACAGTACCGAAGTCTTGTCATCCCGCTCCAGCTGGAACGCGTAGCGCCTCCCCAGCTCACCCTATGCCGAGAACCTCCGCATACCTTTCCAACTGCTCCCCACACCTACCCGACTCGGAAGACTCTCCTTCATCTCCGCTGGTTCCATCCAGCTCATCTTCGTCTCCGCTGGTCCCATCCAGCTCATCTTCATCTCCGCTGGTCCTGTCCAGCTCATCTTCATCTCCGCTGGTCCTGCCCAGCTCATCTTCGCTGGCCCCGCCCAGCTCGTCGTCTCCGCTGGTTCCGTCCAGTTCCGCGCTACCCGAGCGCCCCCAGGTACCCCTGTTAGTGGACTATGAGGGGATGGTTTGGAGCCCAGCCCCAGAGCCTGCTCCTCGCCAGCGCCCTCCGGTGCCTTGCTCCTCGCCAGCGCCCCCCGGTGTCTGCTCCTCGCCAGCGCCCCCCGGTGCCTGCTCCTCGCCAGCGCCCTCCGGTGCCTACTCCTCGTCAGCGCCCTTCAGTGCCGACTCCTCGCAAGTGCTCTCAAGTTCCACCGCTGGTCCTGCCCAGCTCATCTTCGTCGCCGCTGGTTCCGTCCAGCTCTCCAGAGCACCCACGAGAGTCAGAGCCGCCCGAGCGCCTTCGAGTGTCAGAGCCGCCCGAGCGCCTACGAGTGTCAGAGCCGCCCGAGCGCCCACGTGAGTCAGCGCTTCCAGAGCGCCCCCGAGGCTCGCCTTTGCCTCCCCTGGTCCCGTCCAGCTCACCTTTGCCTCCGCTGGTCCCGTCCAGCTCGCCTTCTGCGCTTCCCGAGCGCCCCCGAGACTCAGCGCTACCCGAGCGCCCACGGGAGTCAGCGCTTCCAGAGCGCCCCCAAGAGTTGGTCCCATCCAGCTCACCTTTGCCTCCGCTGGTCCCGTCCAGCTCATCTTCGTCTCCGCTGGTCCCGCCCAGCTCATCTTCGCTGGTCTCGCCCAGCTCATCTTCGTCGCCGCTGGTTCCATCCAGTTCCGCGCTACCCGAGCGCCCCCAGGTACCCCTGGGCTTGTTAGTGAATTATGAGGGGATGGTTTGGAGCCCAGCCCCAGAGCCTGCTCCTCGCCAGCGCCCTCCGGTGCCTGCTCCGAGACTGCGCCCTCCTGTGCCTGCTCCGAGACTGCGCCCTCCTGTGCCTGCTCCGAGACAGTGCTCTCCAGAGCCCCTGCTGGCTCCGTCCGGCTCTCCAGAGCCCCTGCTGGCTCCGTCCGGCTCTCCAGAGCCCCTGCTGGCTCCGTCCGGCTCTCCAAAGCCCCTGCTGGCTCCGGCCGGCTCACCAGAGCCCCTGCCGGTTACGTCCGGCTCACCAGAGCCCCTGCCGGTTACGTCCGGCTCCCCAGAACCCCGAGCGACGGCGCCTCCTGAGCACCCCCCTGAGAAGAGTTTCCCCAAGAAAATTTTGGGGGGGGGGCTACCCACCATGGAGGCCTCCCAAGCTCCCCGATCCGCCATGGCCTCCCAAGCTTCCTGCTCCGCCATGGAGGCATCCCAAGCTCCCTGCTCCGCCATGGCCGCCCGAGCACCCTGCTCCGCCATGGCCGCCGGAATCCCCGGATCGCCATGGCCGCCTGATCCGCCATGACCGCCGGAATCCCCGGATCCGCCATGGGTCCCGGAACGGGCACCGCCCTGGAGGCCACCTGTCCTTTCCAAGTCCTTGAGGCCTCCAGAGATTCCACCCCCCCTCCCCTTTCGATGTCATACGGCGCGGGACGCGCCTATTGGAAGGGGGGGGGGGGTGTAATGTCAGACTTTGTCTTCCTCTGCCTTTGTTTCCTCACCCTTATTTGGTCCTTCCTGTTTCCTGTCATCATTAGTTAATTAGTCCCCGTCTGTGTCTTGATTTAGTTCCAGGTGTGTCTTGTTAAGTCTCCCTATTTATAGTCTGCTCTGCCCCATGTTTCCTGTCGGTTATTGTAGATGTCAATGGAAGTGTGTGTATCCCAACCATCATCTGTGTCTGTCTACCTCCTAGTAAAGTCTACTGTTTATGTTATCCTCGTCTCCTCGTTCCTGGATCCCCGTGCGCACCGTGACAGGTATACACATTTAGCCAATATGTAAATGTATTGTTACAAACTGTCACGAGAGCGTGTTGTTTTCTTCAGAAAACAAATGCATCTATTGTGTTTTGTAGGTTATAGATCAGCATTTTTGATTATGATATTATTTTATTTTGTATAAAATATTTAAAACAAAAACAAAGGGGCTCACAGGTGGAAATCGTAGTTGAAGTTAGTGAGTTCCCTGACCTGGCTGTGGTATTTCTGATGCCTGTCAGTCGTTGATTTAAGATTATTTTGAAATCAGCAGTTCTGGAGGTGCAGGGCAGGGATGGGGTATCAGCACAGCCCCAGAGGTCTTATACATTTGGGCAGTTTACTGGGTGAAAGCAGCCTCTACTCACTCTGCAGTCCAGCTAGTAATCCCAGCACTTCCTCTACCCTCTCTCCTATTCTCTCGCTCCCCAGCCCAAGTCCTAATTCATTTTCTGTAACTAACAGCCGTTGTTTCCCGGTTGTCACGCTCCCATCTCTTGCTGAAGGAATGTAAGCGTGTGTATATGTGTGAGGTTTTGTTTTTGACCTTGGCTGTGTGAGTGTGTGATGACTCTTTGCATTGTTCTGTGTATGAGGGAGTTTCTGGTGTAATTACTCCCTGGAGAGCGAGGGATTGGTTCGTGTTCTCCTCTTGACATGACCAGCACAGAACCATAAAAATTACAGGGCTGAGTGTTGCCAGCAGATCTGGATATGTCATTATTTTTAACACCTCCTCGAAACCCCCCAGCCACACACGTTCCTTCCATCTATACACCGTCCTATATCATGGCAAAGACAGAAGAGTATGCTATAGCTTCAGTCATGAATAGGTGTTGCTTCTGCAACCACCTCATCCACAGATGACTGTTTTATCTCATACACTCTTAAAAAAATTATGCTTCCATAACAATGGGCTTTGTAGTGATGCTATTGAAGAACCATTTTGATTTCCCAAAGAACCTTTCAGTAAATAGTTCCTAAAAGAGACAATTTTTCTATTTTAGTTTGATCCTGTTTACATTTTGGTTCAAAATGTTGTGTGATTGGATCATTCTACCATATATTCAGATATTGTCAAAAACACATTTGACCACATTATATTGTAGTGTAAATACAATCCATGTAGCTATAGATTTAAAAGAAAATGTAATCTGATCCATCACACATACCTGTAGTTTTCTAGTATGTCTGAAGGACTGGATCAGATGGATTTAATTAAGGTTGAAGCTGTGGCCCTCCAGAAATTGACAGTGTCTGAAATCGAAAACTTCCCCATTATATAGTATGCAAAAAACAGCATGCCAAAAGAGTTGTACAGTATGGCCGAATTCAACGGTAGGTGAAAAGTACTTGGATGTTCTACTACTTCGGATTCTGAAATGTGCATCCCACAAGGCCATGGGAAAGGATTTATAAATAGCAGTGAAGCGTCATAACTGATGTTGGTAAGTCACGTGATATTAACTGCATTGATTGACATAGTATACCTGAATTTCGCTCATATTACCCATATTCATACAACACTCTTAAAAATAAAGGTGCTTCAAAAGGTGCTTCAAGTGATGCCATACAAGAACAATTTTTGTTCCACGAAGAACCATTCAGTCAAAATCTCTTTCCTTACCTTTTTTATAATCTGAAGAACCTTCTTTCACCACAAATATAATTTTGTGAAACAGAAAGATTCTTCAGATGTTAAAGTTTCTTTATGGAACCATTTAGACAAAAAGGTTTTTCTATGGCATCGTGAAGCACCTTTATTTTTAAGAGTGTATAGAAAATACTTGGTTGAACAATTGCAAATTAAGTTCAAATTCAAATGTAGTTACTACTCAGACAGTACATCATTTCATAACACCCCTGGACAAAATATAAAAAAGGCCTGCTTATTTTTAATTGCCATTTTATTTCCCTCACTAGTTCATAAAAAAGTTGTTTCCTAATAGTATGAGATAAAAGCAGTTTTAATGCTGCATGCATATTAATCATAAAAGATTCACCAAAAATGCTTTTAAAAATAGATTTACACGGATTACAGAAAATCAGGCCTACGTCAGCTTTCCAAAAAATATTTAATGTTGGCCTCTAATGTACACAACTATACTGTATGCAAAGATAGAGTGATGAGGCGTGTAATTATGGAACCATGAAACCCTAGACTTGGCGAAATCCGATCCCAAGTATTCACAGGAGACATATTTGAGACGCATGTTACTACCAGGTGTAAACAGTGATGTGTCTCGGCTGACCACTTGTGATCGGATGACCCAAGACAGTATACAATGTAAAGAGATGTGCTAATGTACACCCAAGGGCTGACAAAACAGAGAAAGAGAATGGTTCAATTATATAGACAACATTAGCATATCGATACTTTAGTTCAATATCATGATCTCAAAAATGAGAATGACCCTCCCTAACACCTCCAGACACTGACTAGCATTAGCAAGTAGCAAATCATGTTAATATGTTCTGATGGGAAAAGATGCGAGCTTGATTGTATGTATTGAATGTATACTTCAAATCTTAGGATTTTTAAAACAAACTGTACTTGCAGATAATATATACTGAAATAAAAGCCACTTAACGACAGCAGACTTTCTTGATTATGTTTCCAAACACACAGAAATAATGCACTTTGTAATAATGTCATATTAAAAGTTCTACTGTAAAGTGCGTTGATACATTAAAGTACAAAATATACTGAAATATTTATTCATAACCCTATTAATTTTCATAAACTCCCTGCCCCCACTTCAAAACTTGAGCTGATGCCTATCCCCATATCTGACTATACTGGGCAAAGGTTGCTAGACTTTGGGTCTCGGTTGTGTATTTTTCTTTTGTTGAGTGTGGCATTGTATGTCTGTTTAGACGTTGTATTAGAACCCAGTTGACCTCACTGAGATGTGTGTGTTTAGATCACTCAGCCTCCTCTCCCATGGGAACTGAATCATACGCCCTGTGAACTCACGCTGAAGATCAGGTGTCGGTTGTGGGTTTTGTAGAGGAGCTAAGCCTCACCTTTCAACCCGTGACATCTCACCTGCCCTGACCTGCTTCAAACACCTTCCAAGGCCACGTTCACTCATGTACTATACTAACTCTGACCCTCTGAGAGCCTGAAAGGTGAAAAAATGAGAATAAAGCTAAATAACTCTGATTTCTACACTTTATGAAGGAAATGCAAAAGTTTCTGCCAGTCTCTTCATTTCTATGTCTGTACCATTGTACTGGGTAGCCCTATGCACTTTGAAATCTGATTGGTCTAAAATTCCACTCCAAGTAACTGTATATATCCTGATCAGATTTGATAGAGTGGCGTCGTGCAGCCGTTTCAACCTCTGCCAAATTTTATGAAGGGAAAGAGATTTTACAGAACGTGTGAGGAACAGTTTGCTGTTTTTAAAGACTAAAGGTCCAGCAGGGTTTCTTTTAGTGGGACTAATTCCCTTTTAGTTCAAGTCTGGGCTAAATGCATAGAGAATGAGTCAATGCTGGCCACAGCGAGCATGACTAACTCACACTGGGTCAATAACTTGATCTCACTCTCTGACTACAAATAAATAAAGACACAGTTTATTTCACAGCAATGCTCTCTTTTTCCAGTGTTGTCTCTTTCCACCAAAAACAAAGAAAACAAACCTGAGCTCTCAACAGAATCATTGATTCAAAAATGATGGAACTAATCTTGATGGCACCAAATATAAAAGTGATCCAGAAAATGCTGAGAATCAAAATAGCATACAATTGGATACACTTAAAATTACCAATATTTGCTTTAAAAAATGGCCAAATAATCAATCACAAAATAATGTTCTTATTTGATCAATTTAGGACTGATTCCAAATGAGGAGAATCTGGTTTAAACCATACTAGATGGTCTCCCAGACTAGTCAAGCTAGTTAAAATTGTTGGGCACTCCAGCCGATGAACATCTAGCTGAACAGTTAAAAATCTTGAGGAAAGCTGGAAGACCAGCAAGACCATCCTAAATTATTTTAGTAGTTCATGTAATTTTATCCAAACCAACACAAGGACATCTACATGTGGCAATTCTTCCAGCATTCCACCACCAGCCCAACTCCTCCTCCATTTCTCAGATTTCTATCCAATTAACTTCCATTCATTTATTCCAGGGATGAAACTTAGAGCCCAAGTCATGTCTAGTGCTTGAGTTTGTCTACTAGTATCCATTTCCTTTACCATTCCTATAATATAAAATGTGAAGTTGTGAAAGAGTGTTTTGATCTACTGGTTTAGATAGTGCAGAGTGAATGACCAAAACAAAAGGGTTTTGAATACAAATGGTGAAAAAATGGTACAAAAGCTTCATAGATCTCCGAGAGGAACTAACTAATCTACTAAAGCAATCACCATCAAGAGGAACGATCAAACCAGACTTTACAATGGTACACTTCAGTGATCAAAAGAGGTGTTATTAACAAGCACCATAATGAGCAAACCAGACCTGCGTTTTATAGCAATGTATGTATCATATGAACAAACTAAATATGATTCACGCTGCAAGTTGAGGTGCACCCTAAAGCATATATCATACTCTGACCAAGAAAGATTTTACACATGAGCTTTGAAATGAAACCATATTCATCACATTAACACTTGAAGTGCCAAAGTTGCGATGGCACATCTGTTGAGTGTGTTACAGCCAAAGAGGGAGTGAAAGGAAGACCCTGGGTGAGTGTTTGTGTGCTGGATAGTGACAGGCTGGTATAAAAGTGCTTTGGCAGGAGTCCTCATTATCTCATCGCAAAACAAACAGCACCGTGTCGCCCAAGTGAGCTCCATTCCCCCCACAATAGACCCAACATCTGCCTAGCTACTGCTACTGTTCAGCTAGCCCCCTCTCACACACTTCCTTCTCCACTAATTAACACCCTTTGCATATTGTTACACATCTCACAAACACACCTCAGCATAAACAGGGCAAAAGGTACCATGAGTTAGTGTTAAATGCAAATCTCACAACCCTCTTCAAAGCACCGTTGCTAACAGAGAGCGTTAAGGAGGAGGGAGAAAAATGGGATGACAAAATGCATCCTGACTCTGCACCTTTGGTGTTTGTGTAATTAGAGGCTAGAGAGCTAAAGAAAGGTGCGAAAGTAGATGCTATAGATAGATAGATAGATAGATAGATAGATAGATAGATAGATAGATAGATAGATAGATAGATAGATAGATAGATAGATAGATAGATAGATAGATAGATAGATAGATAGATAGATAGATAGATAGATAGATAGATAGATAGATATCGTTTGAGTACCTGAATGACATCAGTTTCTCAGTCTGAAGACTCTGATGTCTTGTTGTCTTGTTGTTGTGCTCTGGGCCTTCCAGTTCTCTCTGACTGTTAGTTAGATCCACTTTACTTTCGTCTGTCAATACAGTAGTGCACACTCGCACACACACAGAACAGCTTTCATATCTGAAAAGAATAATAGATTGAGGAGTTACTAGAGAAAGTGGTTTATAAGCACGAGCTAAGATAATCAAATTGCTCTTGTAAATTAGCACACTAGAATAAAACAGTGTTTTGCTGGTACTGGACTAATGACTGCTTACAATGATTTGCCTTCACAGATAAGGAGGAAGAAAGCAAATCCATAAAACTTTCACATGAACACATATAAAGACATAGTATCCACTTAAGAATACTTAAAGGGCATGTTTTATTGAGAATGACCATATATATTTGAAGTCAAAAGTTTATATACACCTTGCAGAATCTGCAAAATGTTGATTATTTTACCAAGTAAGAGGGATCATACCAAATACATGCTATTGTTTATTTAGTACTGACCTGAATAAGATATTTTATATAAAAGATGTTTACATGTAGTCCACAAGAGAATTATAAAAATGACCCGTTCAAAAGTTTACATACGCTTGATTCAGTTGTTACCTGAATGATCCACAGCTGTGTTTTTTGTTTAGTGATAGTTGTTCATGAGTCCCTTGTTTGTCCTGAACAGTTAAACTGTCTGCTGTTCTTCAGAAAAATCCTTCAGGTCCCACAAATTATTTGGTTTTCCAGCATTTTTGTGTATTTGAACCCTTTCCAACAATGACTGTAATTTTGAGATCTATCTTTTCACACCGAGGACAACTGAGGGACTCATTTACAACTATTACAGAAGATTCAAACACTTACTGATGCTCCAGAAGGAAAAAACCATACAGCCGGGCGTAAACACTTTTTATATTTGAAGATCAGGGTATATTTAACTTAATTTGCCTTTTGGAAAACATATCTTCTGTAGCGTCTGTTTACGGGCAACTTACTGAAGTGAATCTTAATACTAGGCTACTGTGTAAATAAAATTAAAGAAGCTATTAACCCTTGAGCTAACAAACAGAATAAAGGGGTTAAGAGTATTTTATAATGCTTTTAAATTGTTTATTAACTTCGTTTATCAAAAACCATCAAAAGTATGAGCTAAATCTGACAGAACTCCTTCTACTCTAATGAAGATGAATTGAACGATTCTTGTAACAGAGCGCCATCTTGTGATGAGGTTTATTATTTTGCATGTGAAATAATATATTAAAATTGGTATTTTTTAAAACTCTTTTTTTTTCTCTTTAACACTGATTTCAAATTTGAGTTGGCTAAATATTGAATTCAAAGAGCCTTCACTGTTCTGTAAACGTGAGCCCAATTTCTGACAAGATGCTAGCTAGAGGTCAAAGTATAGTAGTACATTTCAGAACATTTTTTTTTATCAAATTGATGTAATAAATAATAAATATAGTAATGCAAATTATTATATCTCGTTTTGACATTTATTTTAACCCATCTATTGACTTTTCTGTGAATAGACAGGCTATGTTTGCTTAATTTGTGAAACTTCAAGCAAAACGGGAAGGATCATAATTGTGTTGAAAATAAAATCTATAAATCCTAGTTGATTTATATACTTGCGCGAATATTTATAGTTTGTATTGTGAAGTATTGAGTGATCAAAAATTAAGCAGCTTCAACTGTCGTAAACACTCTCTCGCGGATGTGTTTACGACAGCGCCCCTGCTTGTGCGCTCGGGAAACCCTTATGCGGCCTCTCCGAACAGCGCTCGCGCACTGAAAGGTTCGTCCCTCAATTGCTTCTCCCTAAAATACTCATTTTAATATCGTTTATGCTTAAATAAAACTATTATTTTTCCGTTTTTATTCCAGAATCATGCCAGCTAAAGGGCCCCTTCAGTCTGTCCAGGTTTTTGGACGTAAAGTGAGTATTTGAAGGCTGTACATTTCTCGTGCTCTCGCACGGCAGTGATAGCCGGCTATGCTAACGGATGAATCCGGTTGTACAATTTCTGCGATGCCAATGTTTTATGTAGTTTATTTAATAAACGTAAAATTTAAATGTCATAAGCAACTATATGTTCTTTTAAACTACACAAAATGTGAAATAAGCCAATGTTTAGATTAACTGAGTGATGAATATTGTGTTGGTAAAGGCTGTTTGCTGACACGTGGAACAGTACAGTGCTTAACGTTACATTATATGTAAAGCTTTAATTAATACAAAACAGTAGCTTCTACATCTTATCTCCATGTTTTCTGTTGCGAAATAGTTTATACTGATGAGAAAATTGGAGGTAGTCACCATTATATAGTTAGTAAACAAGTTAATTGTGTCCGTGCCCTGTAAAGAAATCTCTTTATAGTGTCCTATGTCCTTTAAATGTATCTGTGTTTCTTCACTATCCACAGAAAACAGCTACTGCTGTTGCTCACTGTAAGAGGGGAAATGGACTTGTTAAAGTCAACGGAAGACCTCTTGAGATGATCGAGCCGGCCACTCTGCAGTACAAGGTACATATGTTACAGAAAACACATTCATTCAGATCTCTAGTTGAGTAAAGACTATGATTTGTAAATGGAGCTCACGCGTTAACGTAGATTGTTATTCTTTGGAAAGCAAATTTTTAAGAATATTCTAATTGCTGCTTTCTGTATAATAAAATGAACAAGGATTGGTACTGTCAGTTTTTTTAACACACATATTGTAGCTTTTTGTAAGAAACGCACCACAGTTAAAGCTTATCAAAAGATTAATATCCTCCACAGCACTAGTGGATTAGTAATTTGCCACATTTTAATGAATAAAATAAAATTGATTCAGTTAGCAGAAGTGGTCTAGTTTAAAGGAACACTCCACTTTTTGTTTCCACTAAAGCCAGAATGAGAGGATAGTTCCTTGCCATTTCGGCCTCAAAAATCACAACAATTAATTTTCCGTCAGTCTTCGTACACGATGAAACTACAGAAGAGTCAAGTTTTAAAAGGAAAATTATCGAGACTCTGGTCATTTTTGAGGGAGATGGTAATGATCTAATCCGATTCAATGATCTAAGCTAAAGGTGCTACCGCCAGACCCGGAGATCGGCTGAATGGATTCAAAAACGGTAAAACTCAACTGTTTAACTTTAGGGGAGTCGTACAATGAGCCTATTTCCAAAAACAGTGGAGTGTTCCTTTAATTTATGAATCAAACCAGTCTAATTCTCAAACTCTGATTCCACCTGGTCAAGTTTAATCTGTTGAAATGTATCTGTGAATAACGTTCATAAGATGTAACTTGAATATAATTTGTCCTGTTTGAGACGTCAAAAGACTTTGAATGTAGTACATAGGTTGCATGGACCCTATTTAGTTTAGGGTTTCTGACGTGTAATTATGCAGAATTTATTGGTTTTTATAATAAGTACATGTAACGTGTAACAAGAACACCTTAAAATAAAGTGTTACCCAATTATTATTTTTCGTTTTGTTGAGAGGTTCTTCCACTCGGACGTTGGCCACACAGTGACATTCAGTTTCTGTTACATGCTGATTTTGTGTACGAGTCCTTTAGCTGCTTGTGAGGAGATTTCATTCGTACGTCTTCTAAAAGATTATGGTTTCGTTTCTTTTAGCTGCAGGAGCCTCTTCTGCTGTTGGGCAAGGAGCGCTTTGCTGGCGTTGACATCAGAGTTCGCGTGAAGGGTGGTGGACACGTCGCACAGATTTACGGTTAGTAACATAGATGTATAAGCCATTTCTTTTGCTTGTTTGCTATCATAAGTCGTGCAGTGTACAATACATGGTTAGATTCTTCAAGACCACAGTGTTCTGACATTAACATGCTTTATTCTTCTTGCAGCCATCCGCCAGGCCATCTCTAAATCCCTGGTTGCCTATTATCAGAAATGTAAGCGTGGATCATTGTGTTCATTGTTAAAAACATGTGTAAGCAACTTCAGTCATTGTCTTATTTTTCTTTTATCCCAGATGTGGATGAGGCGTCCAAGAAAGAGATCAAAGATATCTTGATTCAGTACGACAGGACCCTTCTGGTTGCTGATCCCCGCCGCTGCGAGTCCAAGAAGTTTGGTGGACCTGGAGCTCGCGCCCGCTACCAGAAGTCCTACCGTTAAAATCTCTCTGTTCATGTAATAAAACTAAGGGAATACATTCTGTGGTCTTGAGTTCGTTCTTAAAGAGTTGAGATGTGTTCTCTGTCCAGCACCTTATTGGTTTTAATTTCAACATGATTTCAAACGGGTCCACAAGGTGTTGTCTAATGTATAAACCGTTGTTTGTTGTGGACACACCGGCTTCACTTAGTCTAGTTATCTTATAATAACTTACACTTATTTGAAATGAGATGCAAAACCTGCAGGAAATCAAATTACTGTAATTGAATGCGGGAATACAGTAATGCTACAGGTTGGCTGTTTTGTGTTTTCATGGATTAATTATAGTAAAACTCAATGAAAGAAATGTCCTGCTTGTATGCTGAGAAAGGAGACCAATGTGATTTATATGTGCAGCATAACAGCTTAGCACATGATGAATACATACTGAACCACATTAGCTTAATATTACTGTCCCAGAAAGAGGATGGTGAATATCACAGAAGGTGTTTCTGAATTCAACAAATGTTTGGTAGAGCACCTAATGGACAGTAACTTGAAATATGCTCTTCTAGAGGTTCCAAAAGCAGCGCTAACTACCGGTGAAGGATGCTACATTAAAATAGTTTTTAGTGTCTGACACGAGGGAAGAAAATTACCTTTCGAACAATGTAGTATAATGTTATAAGCAATTTGGAATTTAATGAGTGGAGCTGGTTTTTAAAGAGTATGGTGGACATGTTTAATTCAGAAATATACGATTGAAATTATATGCATTCTATGCATAATATTGTAATGAAAGCTAAATTGCAGTTAGTTTTGTAAATGCTGTGCTGCATCAGTCATATCAGGTTATAATGTTCAGTGTGTAATCCAGCAAGATTTATTGAATTACCTTTAATGCAGTTTAAAGCACTGTGTATTTTACATTCACTAGAGGGAGCCAAACCTGAATAGGCCTATATTGAAGCTTTTGATGCTGTTCTGTCCCACAAATACTGGTGAATTGTAGATAGCTCGGATCAAGCAAAGTAACCTAGTCAGTAGGCTGCTGATGATGACTGATGTCTGAAATTTCCTGAAAGACAAGTAAAGTGTTACTGGGATCACAAGGGAGGAGACATAACACTAAATACATCCAGATTAAGGAAGCATGCATACTTGTTTTGTCTGTTTTAATCCTTGCAATTCATCCTCAGTGTGATTCAGCAGTTGGTCTGTTGTGTGGCTCTTGCAGTCACAGATTCTGGGTGAGGTAAGACAACAAGAGCTAATGAAAAAAGAGCTGGCTTGCTGTGCACTGTCAGTCTGATCTGCTTCACTTAGGGTAAATGGCTGGTATTGATCCATTACTGGCAGTTGGATCACCAAGTGGACGCAGATGGCGAAGACACCATCTCCAAGCCCTCTGCTAACATTTGCATCCTGCTACTTTGCCTGAGGATGCTGTTTGCATTCCATTACAGACTGAGTCATGTAGATGAAATGTTTTGTTAGGAAGATATTAATGGGATACTTAACATGGAGTGAGAAAATGCATGAGTTTAATCCTATGATGCTATCTTAAAATATGTGAACTGATCACCTATGCTTAGGGTAGGGCTTGAGTTCAGAAAGAAAATGAGCTAATACTGGGTTTCATTCACTAACTGTGCATGATGCACAGTTAGTGAATGAAACCCATGGGCATGTATTTGTGTGTGAAATATTTGCACAGACGTTTTCGGGGGGGATCATGATTAATCATAATTAAAGATTGCAGCTTCAACAGTCTAGTGTGTAATGGCACATTATTAGAAATAGACTAACTACGTGACTCTACACAGGTTTTTATTGCTTCCGAGTAACAAATATAGGCCTATATAAGAAGTGTGTTAACTTAAAACTGGTTTTGAGAATGGCTTTCCTAGAAGATATTTGTAGTGCATGCTAGAGAGAGAGCGTGTGAGTGAATTCTCATGTGCTGTTTTATTTAGAATAATCATCATTTGTTCAACATTAAAATAAATATATTAGGGTAAAGGGCAGACGGGGTCACATTTACTTTTGTTCGGCACATTTTCACATTCAAATACAGTCATTTCAATAGGAATCTACATGATCTGGAATTCTGCATGACAGCTAAAGTTTTCCCCATGAATACAGGTACATCTAAAAAAAATTGAATATCGTGAAAAAGTTCATTTTTTCTTGTAACTTATTTCAAAAAGTGAAACTTTCATATATTTTAGATTCATTACATGTAAAGTAAAACATTTCAAGAGTTTTTTTTTTTTTTTGATGATTAGAGCTTACAGCAAATAAATGTCAAATATCAGTATCTCAAAATATTAGAATATTTACATTTGAATTTCATCTAGTCCATCCATACAGTATACATTCTGGGTATATCTTGTTCTTTGAAACCACAATAATAGGGAACACTGCTGACTTGGCAATGATCCAGAAGACGAACATAGACACCCTCCACAAAGAGGGTAAGTCACAGAGGGTCATTACTGAAAGGGGTGGCTGTTCAAGGAGTGCTGTATCAAAGCATATTAAATGCAAAGTTGACTAGAAGGAAGAAATTGAGTAGGAAAATGTGCACAAGTAACAGGGATGACCACAAGCTTGAGAATACTGCCAAGCAAAGCCGATTCAAACACTTGGAAGAGCTTCACAAGGAGTGAACTGAAGCTGGAATCAGTGAGTCAAGAGTCACCAGGCTCAGACGTCTTCAGGAAAAGGGCTACCAAACAACTTCTGAAACTAAAACATCGTCAGAAGCATCTTACCTGGGCTGAGGAGAAAAAGAACTGGACTGTTACTCAGTGGTCCAAAGTCCTCTTTTCAGATGAAAGTAAATTTTGCATTTAATTTGGAAATCAAGAGTCTGGAGGAAGAGTGGAGAGGCACATAATCCATGTTGCTTGAAGTCCAGGGGTATTGTTAAGAGGAAGATGAGAGACCAAACAATGCAGATGACCTGAAGGCCGCTATCAAAGCAGCCTGGGCTTCATTACACCTGAGCAGTGCCACAGACTGATTGCCGTCATGCCACGCCACATTGATGCAGTCATTCATGCAAAAGTAGGCCCAACCAAGCATTGAGTGCACAGAAATGAACATACTTTTCAGAAGCCTGATATTTCTGATTAAAATATACTTTTTTTTGGATCTTATGTAATATTCAAATTTTCTGAGACACTGAATTTTGGGTTTTCATTATCTGTAGCCATAATCATCAAAATGTCAAGAAATAAAGGCTTGAAATATTTCACTCTATGTGTAATGAATCTAAATAATATATGGGTTTCACTTTCTGAAATGAGTGACAAAACATATTGACCTTTTTCATGATAATCAATTTTTTTTAATGTACCTGTATTTCGCAAAAGGTTCAACTCGGATCTGCCGCTGACCAGCAGAAAGCTGCGTGGATTGAAAGGGATTTCTGTGTGAGCTCTGCTTCATACATACATCGCTACATTATTGACAATAGACAACTGTGAAATTGTGCCGATGTGATGGTTAAAATCCAGTCGAAAATCAAAAGGTTGGAGTAAATCCAGTCGAAATTGGAACAGCAGAAATCCAGTCATTTCAGTAGGAATCCTTGTGATCAAGAGTTTCACATGAAGGCAAAAAAATCCCCCAGTCAGATTCTGCTTGTTTAAGATCACCTGAATTCACATGTTGGCCAACAGAGAGTCGCTTGGACTGAAAATGTGGTTGGAAAATGTCTTATATGTGAGACATACTGTATCTGCTCTATTGACAATGGACTTTTTTTTGCTTGTGAAATCTCACTGAAATTTGCCTCTGTGCCAAAAATCTCACTTGTTAACTTTTCTGCATACAAAGAAACTCAATTTGTATGAAATTATTACTGACTTAAACTCATTAGCATTTTCAGCTGAGAAGAAGGTAAAAACCCCAGGCGTCACTAGCTGTTTCCTGAATTTAACTTAGTATAAGCACAAAATTAGTATTTTATTAAAACATTTACAAATAAAGTTTCCATTCCATGGAATCAAAATAACAAAATCACCAATTTCTGGGAAACTGGCACAAGTATCAATAATAAAAACGAAAGTTGCTGCAACCAGTTTTGCAACCAACCAAAAGTTGCCAATAGTCTGTGGCCCTTTTTCCTATGTAATAAGTGACTTGCAACAGACGAAAAGCAAATTACAAATTTTGTCATATTATTTTGCATTCACATGCCTTATGTTTCAGAATGCAATCGTGTGAGGCAGTCATGGGAGGTGATAATTCCAAATCATTTTGATAACAGACTTTTCAAGATTTCAGACATTTCAAAATAAATGAATTAACATTTGATATGATGGTTGCATGACCACGATCTGTTAAGTAAGACGTAAGCGCAGGAGGAATTTATTTGGTAAATGTGTTTCCATCATTGTTTATGCACATGTTTTATTGAATCATTTTATTTTGTAATTTATGAAAAAATATTATGTGATATCCCAAAAATTGTATGGATAAAAATTGTGGGCGGAAACATAAATACTGAAATACTGCACAGACATGGCAGATAACTTAATATGGATGCAAGAACTAGTTTGTGTTGGTAGCTGCATGTAATGTAAACTCCTCATGTTGCTGATGAGTTTCAGACGGAGGCAGCCCTGACCTGAGGTCAGACTTAACCACAGAGTGCAAACAATTGACCACTGCTGTTGAGCTTCCTGCAAAGACATGAGAACTCTGCTGCTGTTCGCATGGGACAGAGGAAGTGCATGGACCAAAACAGACTGAGCCAAACTCAGGAAAAGATTCCATGGTACTATCTCTTAGTTAAACAGACAGAGAGACCCCTGATATGGCTGGGATTGGGATGCTATGCTGGTATTCCTACAAGGAAAAACATGTTGGTCAAACCACACCAGAAAGACCTAGCAGGCTTTTAGACTGAAGTGAGCATCACGAGAAGATCTTTTCAAGTTGTTGAGAAGGTTTTTGATCAAGAATATTGATGGAGAGTTATAATGACGACAATAGGTGTCTTTCAGAGATATTTGCACTAATACAGGAGAAGGCAAATTCCTTTGTTTGGGCATTTTTACCCACTTCAAGGATGAGCAGAGAGAAGATCCCCTTCTTTCTATTTACCTGGAGAAAGGAAATTGGTGAGACAAATCACACATCACGATGACAGGCCCCTCCCACGATTGATTGTTTGATTGACAGTAGTGTTTCTGCACAGATTGGACTATTGTCTTACCTTAGATCTGCCCTGAGTGAGCGGTCATCAGTCCACCAATAGGCTTGTTCGACTTCATGCGGCACCGCAAAGATCTGCTGCTGCCTGACAAAAGCAATGCATTCTGGTTAGAAAATTTGTCCGACTTTGATCAGCGCTGCAGCCGCATTGTGCTCAAATGTGCCATGTCATCAAAGTACCGTGAGAGCAAACCGAGACCAGCCGCCTAGGTCAGGTGCTGCAGTTGCTCAAAATCGGCTGCAACAAGTATATTGTTTCACCGCCGGAGCAGATGTAGACAAGAATGTCTCCTAAGCGATTGAGGTATTCTGTTGTTGGATGTAATAATGAACGTAGCAGTCGTCAATTACTCCCGGCATCTGAGCCTTTGAAGACGCATTGGATTACATTTCTTTCTGAAGGAATGCACCCCCAAACTACATAAATGTGTCTATCTTGCGAATCAGCTTCACCTCCAGAAGAAGTGAGTGTAAGGTTTTTTAATGAATCTTTGCAAATCCCATTTTCCTTAGAATGTGCTAGTTAGCAAGTTTCACAATGAATGCGGCTAAAGTTTACTCGGAAGTCAAAAGGCTCGGAAGAGAGAGGCGGGGTGAGCAGAGCTCATTTGCATTTAAAGCAACATGCAGTAAAGCGGCTTGCTGTAGACAGAGCTGTTTTTGACAGGGTAAAATCTGAGTTGTTTTACACTACCATTGAGCAATTTTAACCAAACTATGTTACAGACTTTTCATTAAGACCCTAAAGAATCATATCAACTTCTGGAAAATAGGCATCTGATGACCCTTTATGACATATTCCTAATGCATTTACTATCAAAGTGGCTTTATTGACAAGTTAAAAAAAACTGTACATAGCCAAAGCATTAGGGACATACACACTTTTAAACATTTGCATACAAATAAAACATTATATATATACATCTATACAAATGTACAGTTTTTACGGTATGTATACAGTATATTTACCATATTTATATATATTTAAATTTACAGTACAAATACACAAAACATCTTCTAGGTCTGATCTGTTCCTGTTTCGCAGTGTCATCTTTGTCATCTAGTCTTACATCAGTGTCATCTATTACCATACCATCATTTTTCTTAGCATTAGCTCTTAAGTCAACATAACACACACAGACACACACACACACGCAGTTATGTGAGTGTACTAAACTGGTCTACTGAGGTTAGTGTAAGATATGTCCTAGCAGCTTTCTCTGTGGCTTTGCGTCTGCTTTTCGTCATTATCTGTTCTGAGAATCCTCCTCCTCCAGAGCCTTCCACCCCCGCTCTGCTTTCTCTCTGTGTTTTATCTGTATCTAATACCTCTCTGGCTCTTATCAAGGCTGCTGTATCTCAGTTTTGTTGCCGATCATTGTAACCGCCATCTTGTTAGACAAATACACACACTTGTGTTTACTAATGCAGCCCCTGTGTGTTTATTGAGAGATTAAGCAAAGCACTAGGCTTAAGTATTGATTTCAAACCATTTACATCACAGATAGAGCTTTCATTTGAGTGCTTGAGAGGTGTGTGTCTGGTTTAGTCAGCTCTGGGCTTCATTTGCATCACTTGCTTACTGTAGTACAACTTCAAGAGACACAAGATTTGTGGTTGATAATGGCCAGACCGGCTGAGCCTGACTTAATACATCTGACAAACTATGGTATTGTTGAAAACTCTGTTCTTCTAAAGTAGAAAACTCAGAAGAGAAGACCAGGAGACTTCGGATTGGATTGTCAGCAGAATTTCTTTATTCTATGACATGTCTTGTTGTCTGTAGTCATCGAAAATCTCTCTCTTAAGTAATTTACAGGTTGTCTTATAGGTATTTTGGAGGAGGGACTTTTTAGGTGGAGACAAACATCAAAGAAACATACATCTGAGGAGGCATTAGTTCGTTACGGAAGCTTCCGTGGTCCAATAAACCTAACAAAGGTTGAATCTCTCAGTAGTCTGACTCATTGATCTTACCATTATCATAGAGACAAAAGGCACAGCTGTCTCGAGCTCAAATGGTCAGGAAATGCTCTCAAACATCTGAATTTCCTGACACTTTCTTTAGTCAGGAAGTGTATCTAAATTAAACATTTAAAATAAAATTTGTAATCCTTCAATTCCCCGTTTGAGAGTTCTAATAACTCTCACAAAATACAAATTTAGACACTTAAAAGTTAATTCTTGTAACTTGTAATCGTTACAGGCACATCGTACATGTTCTGTGTTGCTTATATGTAATTTTGCTGAAAGATCGTATGTGAGTCTCTGCGTTGTGTATTTTTTTCTTTTCTTCTTCTTCTTCTTTCTTTTCTCTTTCTTGTGTGATAGTTGGCTCGGCAGTGGGTCTGGTTGTTTTCTAGAGGTTGTGGCTTCATCCGCAGGTGAGAAGGGTGGTGCATATGGATCTCAGGACAGCCATCAAATGGTATCTGCACAGAGGAAGAAAGAAATACAAACAAGAGAGACCAACGGCACAGAGCAGTATTTGTAGAGTCTGCAAACATTAGGGTTGTATCCTCTGTTCAAAATATAGTCTGCTATGGTTGTTCCTTCTTTCCTATTTCTTAATTCCTCGACACCTAAAGAACAGTGAGGAAAGGATGGACTAATGGAGGGAAAGGCCTATGAAATCTTCACCTCAGGGTTGGCCCCAAGCCTGTTGCTTTCGGTTCTTCCTGGGCTCCTCACTGGTTCTTGTGTCTGCCCTATCCTATCCCTGCAGGGTGAGGAACAACCTTACCGTGTGACACATGAGCCCATGTTTTCCTTCCTGACACATTACTGCAGCTGCTGTAATCAACATCACTTGATGTGGTCCGTACCACTTAGGCTCTAATGGCTTGTTTCTGAATGCCTTTATCATGACCCATTGACCTGGGATGATTGTGTGTCCACCTTGTGGTGGAGTCTGCCAACACGACTCAACTCTCTCTTTGGCACTCTGCACTGCCTTTGTGAGGTTTTCACAGTAGCGATCAGGGCATCTGAAACAATGTGCACATCAGCATTTCTAAGATCAACCTGTCCTGATGCTTGTGGCCTATAGGGACAGTGAAGGTTCCACTTAATCTTCAACATTCTAGACACTTCCTTGACTACCTGTCCTGTGAAGTGGGTACCTTGATCTGAGTCAATGCAATCTGGAAATCCCCATCTGGGAATGAAATCAGTGACAAGACATTTAGCAGTATGTGCAGCTGTAGCACGCCCTGTTGGATAAGCTTCTACCCACCTTGAGATCAATGTTCTTCTAAATTCAGTTAAATGTGTGTGTGCTGCTGGTAAACTCTGAGATAGTCTCTCTATATCTTTAGGACATAAAGCGTTGGCAACAGTTTGTATTTGCACAACAGAAGAATTGGGAGGAACACTATCAGTTTCCTCAACATTGACTGAATTTACAGGCACATCAGTTACTGATTGGAGAGCTACATCTGTTTCAGAGAATGCTTGTAAATCAGGGTAAATGTTATCAGGCTGACTTACTTCCACATCAGTTTTGCCTCTTTCTTGAGGTTCAATTTCTTGGTCAAAGTGGATATTCTAGCACGGAGTTCATCGTTCTGTTTCTCTAGCTCTGAGTTACGCTGAGACTGTTGTGTCGCTAGCGTTACACTGAATTCTATGTAACAACAGATAATGCCTTTCACATTGTTCTTACGAATGCTTGCTCCTAGTACCTTTTACACTCATCTACCGACCAAGTCTTGTCTGGATGAATCTCATATTTCTGCGTTAGTTTTTGTCTAACTTTTCAGTGACTATTAGGTCCATTTGTTCCCCTAACAGTGTTTTGAATTCACTATCTGACCACAATGGAGTCGCAAGACCACTCTTTTCTGTGGTTGGAATCAGCCTAGCATTCATTCTAACCATTTTGTAAGTTTCTTCAGTACCACACAAACAAAACAAACACTTCTCTGATCAACAGAGGGTACACTTGTTTTTAGCGTAAATGCCAAAAAACCTTCCCTGCCTGAAACAACAGAGGATAACCAAAAATTAGCACGTAATGCTAACCTTCCCTGCCTGAAACAGAGGATAACTCATTTTTAGCACGTAATGCCCAAAATCTTCCCTGCCTGAAAGAACAGAGGATATATTTTCATCTCTAAAATAAAAACTTTAGAGGATAAACTCTTCCCTGCCTGAAATAGAGGATAAACGTACCTGCCTACAAGAACAGAGGATATTTTCATCTCTAAAATAAAACACTTTAGAGGATAAACTCTTCCCTGCCTGAAACAGAGGATAAACGTCCCTGCCTACAAGAACAGAGGATAAACCAAAATTATTAGCATGAAATGCTAACCTTCCTACCTGAAACAGAGGATAACTTTTAGTTAAACAAACCCTACAGATGTATGTTAACTCTTCTCTGACGGCACAGAGGATACACTGGTCTTAGGTTCTTTTGGATTAGAGACAGCCACTCACCAGAACCCTTGGTTCAGAGAAAAAAATTCAGTCTGGGAATCCTTGTTCAGCTTGAAGTTTCGCTGGATTCCAAAAGATGCAGATCTTTGTTTGAGCTTGAAGTTTTTCAGGTGAGGAAGCTGGAACTCTATCCGGGTCACGGCACCATCTGTTGAAAACTCTGTTCTTCTAAAGTAGAAAACTCAGAAGAGAAGACCAGGAGACTTCGGATTGGATTGTCAGCAGAATTTCTTTATTCTATGACATGTCTTGTTGTCTGTAGTCATCGAAAATCTCTCTCTTAAGTAATTTACAGGTTGTCTTATAGGTATTTTTGGAGGAGGGACTTTTTTTAGGTGGAGACAAACATCAAAGAAACATACATCTGAGGGAGGCGTTAGTTCGTTACGGGAAGCTTCCCGTGGTCCAATAAACCTAACAAAGGTTGAATCTCTCAGTAGTCTGACTCATTGATCTTACCATTATCATAGAGACAAAAGGCACAGCTGTCTCGAGCTCAAATGGTCAGGAAATGCTCTCAAACATCTGAATTTCCTGACACTTTCTTTAGTCAGGAAGTGTATCTAAATTAAACATTTAAAATAAAATTTGTAATCCTTCAGTATACAGAACTTTACTGTGTGGAATACTGTATCCCACAATGCATATCACATAAACTTCATTTTACAGTGTGAAAGAAGTGATATCAACAGCCTTGACTCATTATTGGATTGGGTTGCCAAAGCAAAGCTCTATATTATATAGATATTGTGACTCTTTCTACAATATTATGTCAGTAGCTGGCAACAAATGATTACATTTATTAAATAAGCGGTAACACTTTATTTTACTGTCTATGTACTTACAGTGTACTTACCCAAGAAAATGCTGGGTCGTATATAATAACTACATGGAGTTGCACTTTGTTTTAAGGTGTCTTTGTTACAGTGTAATTATACATTTAACTACTGAGTAATATTAATGAACTACATGACCTTATATGGGTAGGGTTAGGATTAGGGTTTGGTTTAGGGTTACTTGCACGTAATTATGCATAATTTATTGCTATTATAATAGTAAATAGATATAACGTGCAACAAGGACACGAGTTAAGGTAAGGTTAAGGAGTAGGTTCAGGGTTGGTACCTACCCAGTTATTGTAATTGCTGTAACAAGTACATAGTATGTACACACGGAACAGGACTGTAAAATAAAGTGCTACCAAATAAGTAATTAAATCATTCATTCAACTGATTCATTGGTGATTCATTCAGAAAAAGAAACTGACTTGATGAAATTGGAATAGCTATGATAACCATATTAGCCTCTATATCAACGAACGATAACTTTTTATAAATGTGCACTGCAGTAATGTCATATGCCGATGTAAATGCAAAAGGTTTTTAAAGCCAGAATGATTCTGATCGACTGCAATGTTTGTAATGTTCATCTCATGGATGAAAGAAAACATTCTGAAAGTAATTCCAATGACTTTGTTCCTCGACTTCCATTCTATTCTATCATTCTAAAACCCACATGGCCCGTTGCTGCGAGTGTGCCGTCCCTGT
This sequence comes from Gymnocypris eckloni scoliostomus, assembly GCA_027564155.1. NCBI lineage: Eukaryota > Metazoa > Chordata > Actinopteri > Cypriniformes > Cyprinidae > Gymnocypris > Gymnocypris eckloni. The sequence goes on along the minus strand of CM050432.1, from coordinate 17,910,365 downwards.
CAGCCCCTCCGAACAATCTCCAGACCTCAGAAATGTCTCATTATTCCTGAGACTACGTCAAGCTCCTAGGTTCTGCACAATCATCATATATCTGACCCAGTTCATACATGGACAAAAGGAGACATTTGCAGAAGCATAAACAGTGAAGTCGTTTGCTCGCCACCTACAGTCTGCTGTTTCAGGCTCTGCAGTTAAACGGTCACCTAGTAGAAGGCAGGAGAATGTCATAAATAAAGAACCAACCATATATGGTCTTTTCCTCTGTGTGCACAGCACTATGGAAACACATCACCTGAAGGGCTGACCCGGTGACCCCTCGCTGTCACTGCACTAGACGATGGGTGCAGATTTACGCTCACCCAGGCGCTTTTCTTGGCCTGCCATGTCGTCTCGTTTGACCGTAATAGGTACCGCAGCGGGAGGAAAAGTAATTGAAGTTTCTCTCTGCGTTCGAAGGTTTGCCAAGTGCGGAGGTGGGGGGCTAACTTTAGTGAGGGATACAGTGCTGCTGTTGGCATGGCAACAAGGAAGCACTGTTTGAGCATCGCTTCTTTAGTAGAAAAGCGACATCCCAGAGAGAAGATAGAGAGAGAGACGGTGTGAATAATTGTGAATTGCTGATTGCCTGCCAACAGAAGTAATGGGTATAGCAACAGGTCCTGCCTCGATATATATTTTCCAGTGACTGTCACCCCGTCTGACTCTGTACAAAGTTCAAAAGCATGACCTTCTAATAGACAGTGATCTATGTTTAATTAAACAGGAACGTTAAAGACTGTTTCTGATTATAGTGCTCAATGATAAACACATCAATATTTTCACCTTTTTACATTTTCAGAAAAATGTATTGTGGGTGGTTTCCAGTGCTCTGTGATTCGTTTGTTAAAGTGTTGTAGATGGATTAAGTGTGTTATTATGCAGTTAATTAGGGTGTTTTACGGGATATCTAGTTGATGGTTGCTAACTTATTATCAGTAACAACTAAATGCTTGATTTCCGAAAGTGTGTGAAATATGTCAAGTTTGCGATACATACTCTTTAAAATACGCTCAACACTTTACACACCTGCCTGTTATTGTGGAGACATTTCCAAGCCCCTAAACATGATGCGGCACAAGACGAAACATGATTGGTTGCTTTACCTGTCAGTCATTTGGCCTCTTGGACGGGCCTTAGCCATTCAAAGCGGCCAAGGTTCCCAGACTTTTGCCATCAGTCTGAAGGTCTGGCTACACAAGACTATTGCCTACAAGCCCAAGTCAAGAGGGCCCACTGTTGTCTGTCAGGAAAAGATTGTCCATCATGAAGCTGAAAGTTGTGGTATGATGAAAAGGGTCTTGGTTTTGTCCATAATTTGTTGATTGGATTTGATCGACTTGAAGTCGACTGTGGAGGGATAGGGTTCCTGCACGTGTCACCAGAGAGAAGTCTGTCATTTTCACCCTAAAGGTCCTTGGACTGTGAGTCCAAAATTCTTGTCCAATTTTTTGCACGTTAAAAAGTAAATTACAACCTCACGTTGTGTCAATACCACTTACACACTGCCTCCGAAACTTTCCTGCATTAAAAAAAACAGATTTTCTGCGTTTTACGCATCTGTAGCAAGCATTTTAAGAGGTGTTTCAACAATTCAGAGCCACCGTAAAAGCAAGCGCCAAAATCCAGAATGGCGCCAGATAAGTTGATCCACTTCGTCTCACAGCACAAAGCACTGTATAGGTCCTTGCACACTGAGTTCATGGAAATTGGTGGTCATCTTTTTAATATGTGGCTCCAGTATCGCTACCAAATCATCAAACTGAGCCACTGGCATCCTGAAGTAAACTCTGAATCACTCAGGATAGTCCCACAGCTCCTTGATAAGGAGGAGGGACTCTCAGGATTGGATGGACCCAATATTTCCTCTTTTTAGGAAGAGAAAGACATCAAAATCAGCCTTTTGTAAAAGCAACATTTTGTATTGTTTTGTGATTTTTTTTGTTGCAAATGATTAATTAATAAATGCAATATGCATTGGACTCAGTGTGCAAGGTGTCTGTGCATGACAATTTTTTAGATGACAAAAAAAATACATTTCTGACTCAGTGTGCACAGACAGACTGAGTTATGACAGATTGATTAAACATTACAAGGTCAGTTTTTTAACTTCACAATAGTAATCAACAACCAATAACATGCATTTAGAAATTAGAAAGGGTGGCAATGTTCAAATGCCTAACATTTAGGTATGAGTACTATACTAATAGTTTTGCTTTATACACAATAATTCAACGAATGAACAGCTGTTTGTTCACTTTGTGATTCAGCTCAATGGGACATGTGAAGTGCATTGCTTGTAATCTAACGTAATGCACTGTATTTTTGTAAGAACTTAATGTAAAACAAACAATCTGAAAGCTCCTTTGATTTAGGATTTTTCAAATAGGGATCAGAGTTAACACAAAATAATCCTCGTCCAACATGGAACAGCAGTAAATATTGCTCTGTGCTTCTGTCGAGTCTCAGACAGGGATCTCAGAATGAGCCAGATTTAGCCCCTTTGTTAATTTGGTTATTTTATGTTTGCACTTGACACGTCGCTGCCAGCCAAAGCAGCTGTCCTCTACACCAGGTTATTGAGTTCATGTTGCTTGACCAAGAATCATGTGGCAGCTGTGTAGTGGCATGAAGAAAAGTTTTCATTAAAACATATTCAGAAATTCAAGTGCTTAACATCACATTTAGGATGTTTTCACTCTAGCACTTTTGGTGAGCACATGAATTTGTTTGGGTTTGTATCAAGTATGAAAGCACCCGTAGTTCTGTCATGACAACTCAGAGAGTTTAGCATGGTAATGTACATGACAATATTAATGTGCTCAGTCTTGGTGGAATAGATCTGCTACACTGCTGCTGCTGCCGCGGCAGAGCAAGTACTGAGACTTGCTACTGCTAATACATCCATAGCATGCTGCTGTGAGCACGTAAGAAATACTGCTGCTGTACATATAACATGTATAAAATAACCCCTGAGGATAACATACACAAAATGACCCTGTAACAGATCTATACAACTGGAGCTGGGGAAGGTGGAGGGTTTCTGATGAGTGCTGCAACTGCTACAGCAAGCACTAGACACGTATTTGAATGTTGAGCAGCAGCTCATTGGCTACTGATAGGAAAAGAAACCAATCAGCTGCGCCATGGGAATAATTATGTCATTATGCCAGACTGCACCATCTAGAGTTTCATGACAGAAATTTAGATGCATGTGATTTAATGACTAGCTATTTATTATTGCTGGTTAAAACTGAGAGTCGTTCGTTTCAAATTCAGTACATGGTCTTCAAAATCATGATGAGAAAATTGGCCGAGTCTTTTCTGTGCTGTTTATCTGATGGGCAGCAGTGCGATGTGGCCTGTGGAAACATTATGATTCATATGACCCCCTTCAAATGCACAAAAACCCACCCACTGTTACAGCTTATGAGGAAACATGTCATGTGACGCCAGGTTTACGTGTGCAAGGACTTAATGTGAGACAGAGTAGAAATAGAAATAGCAGAGAAATGCTCCCCATAGACATTTACATTTTTTATATATTTATACAGCTGTAAATTATTGCACAATACATTTGTTTTAGCTGTATACATAAAAGAAAAAGTGTTCCTTTTTAATTCTAAAGATAAATGTAATGTGGGAGAGGGGGGGGGGTGAAAAGGCAAACCCAATTTCTGTCAAGTTTAATAATTTAGTACTCCTAAAATTATGACAATTTGAAAGAGCTAACATTCTAAATATAGACACAATTTAAAAAGTGCAAGGTGCATTTTTTTATGTAAAGGGAATTGCTGTCATTGTTTCCTTAAATTGTGTTCATTCAAACCTGTATTACTTTATTTTTACATGGAAGAACATTTTGAACAAATGATGACACAATTTTCATTTTTATTTAAACTATTCCTTTAAAACCATGCAACTGTCAGGAATGTGAAGACTTGTATATGTGAATTTGTTTGAAAACAAATGCGTTTAAAATGAGCTTTTCAGCTGTTTGTTTTATGCAGCATATCCCTTTTACAGTAATTATAGCGAGCTTGTGTGAAACTGGGCCAGCTCCTCATAGACTCCGCAGGAGCTCTCCTTAAAAGGCCAGGATGGATGATGTCGACTGTCTTTTTTCCCTTCCTCTTTCTCGCTCTCTCCCTCTTTTTTTCTCTGAGGAGAGGCCCAGTAAGCTTTGGGAATCTCATCATGCACATTAGAGAAACTCATGATATGATGACTTACGGGAGAGGAGGTGCGTTACCCCACACGCATACACAGATGACCCGGGCCGCAAAAGACCCGTAGCGGTCCATTAGCTGAAGTGGCAGAAAGACAAAACAGATATATCTACTTGAGCAATGTTTTCTTGTAATACTGCTGATGCAGATTGTAGCAAAATATCATAAAATTGGTCCATCATTTACACTGAATTTGTGATTAAGATTTCAGTGAATAACACCCAAAAGTCACTTTAACATGGAGCCAAGATACATGCTAAAAAACATGAGATGAGAAAAATTATAAGAAAATAGCGCTGCATTTGTGAAATTTGTGCTTTATGAATGGGAGAACACAACAACTTTATGAGCACATAATGCATAGCATAGAATAATGCATTTTTTAATCACATCCCATATTTTCCCCCTAGGTGCTCTGTACTTTAAAGCTTGCGTAGCAACTTTCTTCTTTTGTGTTCCACAGATGAGATTCATATAGGTTTTGAATTTAGAGTGACTAAACAATGAGAGGATTTCAATTTTGAGGTGAGAACATTTGTGGTCAATAGTCCATATTTCTCAGAGTGACTCACACAGTGGTTCTGGCTCATTTGCAGCTTTGGATTGAGCTCAGGAAGAGCATGTCATTAATAAAACCATAAGTGACTGCAGCTCAAGCATATCGCAGTACCACTGGACCAGGGTCAGCAGGTGTACTTTTATATTAGAGAAGTCAAATGACTTCCCCATCATTGTAAAAGAACAGAACAGCACAGTCAGGAAATCTCCATAGAACAGATATATCACAGCTCTGAAAGGCGAATGACGAGAAAACAAGACTCTCAACACGTAGAATTCACAGTTACATGTGGCTGTGAGAGTCAAATAATAATGAAATGAAATACACAGCATCCAAGTGTTTCAGCCTCTTCATGGTCCTCTTCCTTGACTGTGGCTTGCTTGATAATCTGTCAGGATAATCTGGCATGAATCTTGGATGTAGAATAGTTAGCCTGTCATCGACCAAGTTAGAGAAGTCGTTCAATATGAACAATTCTGGCTAAACCTATCCCATTTTACTTATGTAAAGTGTCGTATTTCAATGCAAGCAAGTTTGAATGTTTAAAAATAATTTGCAAGATCACACGATAAACATAACAAAGCTGTAAAAGCTGACTAGTGAGTAAATGAGCTTTCCTGTTCAGCATGATGATGTTTAATGTCCTCGTCAACCTCTGTAGTCTCATGACTCATGTAGACACTTGTTAGAAACTGCCTTTTTGGAGACACATACAGCAAAGGTAAAATCAAAAAGGGGATATTCCTGAAGTTCAAATCTAAATTAAAATGTATTTATAAAACACCTTAAAATGCACAAAGTGTACTAAAGTGCTGTACAATTACATAAAACACTATAAAATACAGCATTGACCAAATAAAATATACAATAAAGAGGAAACATATATAATGTAAATAGCACCGGTCTCAAAATGAAACCTTGAGGCACCCCACAGGCAATAGAAGCTATTGATGGTGAAAAGCTTCCAGTTTTAACTTACAGTAGTTGGGCAGTTCCTTGGATGCCCACGTGACACTTAAACTTTCAATTAGGACAGTATGGTCAATTGTATCAAATGCTGAGCTAAGATCCGTCAGAACTAAAGCAAAATTGCAACCAGAGTCAGTTTTTAATAAAAGGTCATTAGCTACCCTAAGAAGAGCTTATTCTGTGCAATGGCCTGATCTACAGCCAGGTTAAAATTGATCAAAAAATAAAACATGCAAATATCTCGAGATTATGTTATATGCAGATATTATGTCAGGCTTTTATTCAAAACCCCATTTAGAAAATTAAAACCTGCTCATTTCCAGGTTTTGAGGACTCATTTCTGTGGCACTTTATCAAAAAAAATTTTTCCAATTAAATTGTCTGTAAAATGAGAATTCCTTTCTACAGAGAAAAAGAAAAGACCTTCAATGTCCCCATCAAACTGTTTCAAGTTTATATGCCAACAGAGGAAAATGGAGTCTTTAACTGTAGTTCAACTGTGACCAATACTTTTAGCCATCATAAACGGGTCTGTCCATAATAAGGCTGCAGACAAAGGGAACATGCGCTTCTTCAGGCTACAGCTGCCAAGCTAGCGCTTTCAAAGATTCTGACACACTTTTTCCACTAGGACATTTAAGCTTAATGTCAGCTAGTGCTTCGTGTACACAATAAAAGCATAAAAGTCCCCCTCTTTCAGTCAGGAGGACGTATTATGTGTGCTTTTGTGTGTCTGGGAGCAACTGCACCTTGGGCCTTATGATGCTCTTGTCTAAAAGAGCGTGTGTGTGGGCTGTTCATGTTTCCCGTGAAGAGGGCAGAATCTGCTAGCCATCTGCTGTTATCTCTGGAATGCCGGACTTCGCTCATGGACATATATGTACCAGCGCGTTAACATTTTTGCTATTTTTAGCCACTGCCCGCCGCTGGAGGTTGTTGTGATGATGTCATAGCACCTATCAAAATATATCTGAATGTTTATCTTGGGCTGCTCTTTGGGCTAGCTTCTCATATCATGTTTGTTTGTGTTTATAATTGATTTTCTCATTTTTTCCACCATTACGGGGTTCCTCACAAGTACAGTTTGCTCTTTTCTTCCAGCTTCAGCATGGACACTGAGACATACTGTCGAAAAACTGATGTTAGTTTGCGATAAATGTACCAATTTTGTAAGAACGGGATTATTAATTATGGTGCTTTATGTTGTAAGATTGGACTGTTGGGATCAGAACATAAAGTGCAAAGAGACATAAGCCCATCTAGTCCTCTTGAGAATAAAACAAACTGCTATCAACTCCCATCTGTTATGTAAAATACATCTGTCATAATTTGTATTTGTTTTTATTTATTATGTTGTCATTAATGTAAAATAATCAACAATACATGTATGTCAGTATATGCATTTTCACAATAATTTAGTCATTTAACAAATCAAATCAAAGAGATAAAAATCTTTCTGACCCCAAACATTTGAATTGTATGCATTATTTTAAATGCATTTTTATTAATTGATTAATTGTTATATTCAACAAGGATGCAATACATTTTATTACAAACTGTAAAAAACTCTAATAAGTTATTTGTAATTGTGATTATTTTTTTCACATAAATGCTGTTATTTTTGTAATGTACATCTAGTTCATGAAAGTATTAAATAATAACTCACAATTATACTAATTATTAAATTAACTGATAAAATTACTTTACGAATCTGAATGTGTTACTGTGCTGTGCCCACAAATCTCCCAATAACTATAAAAACCTACATAATATCCATAAAATAAATGAATAGGTCGCTATCCAGTGAAAAATAATAATATTAATAATTTGACCTAAAAACTGAAAAAATGCTGAAGTTTACATACTCATACACAAAGTGAATTAAATTCTCTTCATGTTGAAAAATGGTATTGTTTGTAATACAAAAGCAATTTGTAAAACCTCTTCAAGGTGAAGCTTTTGTTTAAATTTCTTGTGCATCATGTGAGTTATTTGTGGTATTTATGTGTGTGTGTGTTTCTGTTGGAGTATGTATTATGTATAATTATATGGTTGTCTTGTATACTTGGATTTATTTGGTGTGGTATACAGTTTGTTTGGCATCTGTAGGTGTGCATTTGTTAGCACATCTGATTTACGATGTGCTGACAGTGGAAGTGCCCGAGGGAGTTCGAGGAGTAGCACAATGACTGGTTCAACGAGTGCCATGTCACACACACACACACACTACACACAATACTGCAGTCAGGAGCAGATCAGAGCTTGTCACAGGCCACTGATAGATTCCACTGCAGATTGAGAGGCGTCAGTCTGCAGGAGATACACAAGCCGTGAACTCTCTGCCCACTGTTAATGGCCTGGATGACCTTACTCTAAGTGACCTGATCAGGCACGACGTGACAGGCTTCCAGCAACAAGTAATATATCTATTCATGCTAAAAGCAAAAATGAAGTGGACGAGATACAATCCCAGATCAGAGAACTGATTGGCTGATTGACTTGATTCCATTTGCCATTGCACAGATACAGCTTGCAAATATAGCTGAGCATGTATACTTTTAAACTGCATATTTGAATTATATTTTATTTAATTTTGCTTCACCTTTTCGAGTTTGATTCAACTTATGAGACTCTCTGTGCAATATCCACCACAGCCAACCTTGACCTACTTTATCCAAGTGACTCTATATTTAAACTCTGTCCTAAAACTTCTTTACGCACACTTACTGTGACATATGCTTCTCAGTTTGATCTCGGCTGCTAAAATCATTCGGTCAGAGTCCAGAACTAGTTTTGTTCTAACAGTAGACCAGTGGTCTTGGGAGAGTTTAGACCTGTTATAAATTCAACTATAGCTATAATATATTCTACAGCAATGCATGATTGCATTGTTTATTACTGTGTGCTGTAGTTTTGTCATTTGCTGTATTATTAAATGCTCAAGCTCTTTCAAATAGGATGGATTCTGATTGTTTTTATGATTCATCAGCTAGAAAAAATTATGTAATTCCAACCAAATCGTTCCTCTTTGTCGGTATGGGTATAGTTGTGGTGTGGACTCTGCTATTCTTGTATAAGTAAAAAATTTTTAAAGCTATCTTTATAGTTACCATAATCATCCTTGGTGTGATTATTGGACAGCCTTTAGTACACTACCCAAAGTAACAAAGGACAGTCACGAAGTTCAGTCAAGAATAAATCTTCTTTTAATAAAGGAACTCAGGATACACAACATAAAAGACAAGTGAACGGACCAAGACTCAGGGGGAACTCAGGACTGTAAACACATGGGAAGTAATCAATGAGAACTAAAACAGGTGCTAGGAATAAATCAATCAACTTAACAAGAACAGGAAAATAACCAAATAAGGAAACTCAGGAGGGACAGGGAAAAAACAAAGAACAGTGAGTCTAGAACCCTGGCATAATCCCCCCTTCCCAATAGGCACGTCCCGCGCCGTAACATATCCACCGGGTAGGGGGGGTGGGCACCCTGGAGGCTAGTCCAAGATGGAGACACGGGAGGCCTCCAGGGCGAGGCAGGGGGCTCAGGCAACCTAGGCGGTCCAAGGGTCTCCGTGGCCTTGGCTTTCGGTCCGGCCACAGACATATAGCCCCCCCCTACATTTTCTTGGGGAAGTCCACAACATCTGGGGCGCTGGGAGGAGGTTCTATGGTGGGCTGGAGTTGATTAAATTAAAGGCTCTGGTGGCGGGCACCATTGAGGAGGCGGGCACTGAGCAGACCTGCGAGTAAGCAGGATACTCTATATCCCTAACCCAATACCTAATCTTGACAAATACCTTACTAAATATTAATAAACAGCAAATTAGGAGTTTATAGAGGCAAAGGTCGTAGTTAATGGTTTTTTAATAGCGAGAATAGGACATTAAAATAAAGTGTGACTAACGAGTTTCATCTTTGTTCAGTGTCTGTGCTATTTCTCTCCAGAAGTTATGACAGATAAAAATGTACACAGTACACAGTCGTACTGTTCCTCTTTACTTTACCGCATTATGCAAATGAATGACCAGTATTGATTTTACAGGTAAACTCGGTCCAATTGTGTGAGTGAAAGTCAGCTCTAGAATAAGGACTACAGGAACTCTGGTGTAAAATAAGGGAAGAGTCTTTATATCTGCAGTTAGTGCAGGAGGGTAGTGCTGTTACCGAGATATGCAGCAGAGTCATGCACAAGTTTCCTGTTTTAAAACTGGAAACCTGTTACTGTAATCAAATCATGTGGTGGCGAGTAAAATAACTAACCTACTAACCTAACCACAGAGAATCTCAGGCTCGAGCGGCATGCCTACAGACTGCCCAAAGTCTGCTCAATTAACGTCTGATGCATATTCCAAATAAAGTTTGCAGGTTAGTGTCATCAAATCTTTTGTTTGGGAGCCTCAGTATCAAGGTAACTATATCCAAAAGTCAAATCATTCATTCTGCTGTGAGTTCTATCTGTCAAATAATCAGTTCTTATAACTTGAATGAATGGACAGAAAGTTGATACACATTTTACACAGATTTTTTCAGTATAATATTTATTATATAATAAATTGTAAATAATAATACAAATTTTAATAATAAGTGTGCAAAGAATGCTGTTAACAGTACAAATATGTAATAATGATGATGATGATAATAATTACTAGTAGTAGTAGTAATATTGTATATTATTAATAATTATTATTATTGTCCTAATATGAGAGAGAGTAATTAAATATATTTGATTCATTTCATGAATATTTTTATTAAAATATTATACTAATCAATATGTTTGTTTATAATACAGGTTGTGATGCTAATTAATTTAAGATAAACAGCACAGTAAATAAAACAAAAGTGTTTTTGATCAATTTATATGTCAGTCAGACAGTCTATGTCGCTGGTTCTTGAGAAACTGGGCCAGACTTTTTGTTATAAACACTTTAAAAACAAGTAAAACATTCTGCCAGTTTTTGCATGCATATAATACGAAATTTGTTGCCGTGCATATGATACGTAGTTTTCGCGTATATATGATACGCAACTACCCCACAACTCTAATCCTACACATCGCGTAGCATATACACGCCAAAGTCCATTTTTGCGCATCAATACCACAAGCTTTCTTTTTATTTGGCGTACTATTTATACGCTCTTTCATGAGATCGGGTTGATCTGTGACACCTGGTTTTAGGAAAGAGAATGCCTCAGTTTCCTGTGCAGTGACCTCCTGACCTTTGACTCTTCACCCCTCAGAGTGACCTTATTGTCAACCCTACCCTTGACTACAGAAGAACAATTTCACTGTTGCATTGTATGTTTTCTGATTAGCAACATGTGAGCTTTTTATTTGTAACAGGTTGTACTTAAAAACAAACTGACCCTTGAGACAACACTAATTGAAGTTGGAAAGAGCTTTTTTACCAAACATCCATCGAAATGGCCGTCTCTCATCCCTTGAGATAAGTAGCTGCAATCAGAGGAGCTCAAGAGCTCTTCAGGGAGAGAGACTCGAAACACGCTGCACTGGTGCCACTTATCATCCCAAGCCGATAACACAGGAATACACTAATGTGCAGAATGGCTATTGTTGATGTCTGAGACACTCTTAAGCAGAAGCTCATTAGATTTCACAAATTGCTGCTGTCTTTGCCTGCACCGTTCGACTGAATACACCAGTGATTGCTAATGGAATGGATGATAGATGTAGCTGGTTCACATTTTGCCCACTGCACCCTCGAAGTGTTTGCGCAAGCCATGGTAACCATGGAAATGTGTGGGCATAAGTGCTTCCTCGTCAGAAATGTGCATAACTACATGTCAGATCTGTTAGCACCATCATTCACTGACAAAAACAGCCTCACTAAAGAGAAGCTTAGGAAAAACTAAATTCTATAGCTTAAAAGAGACTCATTTGGCCTTGGAGTGCGAGCCTATTACTGCTGTCCGCTCTCCTCTGGATATACACTATAATTAGCTCACGTCTCATTGAAATAAGGTTATTCTATCCATGTCCGCATTAGGCTGTCACTTCTATTTCTGCCACCTTGAGAAAAATGTGTGCCTGCTGAGTCCGGTATGAAGCATACATTATACAGATACATGAATGGAAACACTTCTAGCAATGCAGGTTTGATATCACACACCTCACATTTGGAAATGTATCAGCATTATACATTATGTAATTCATGTTATCGCTAATCTCAGTTGGGCCCAATTAGTTCACCCCAAATTTTTTATTCTGTCATCATTTACATACATCTTCATACATACATTTCATACATAATTTAATGACATTTTATTCTGTCATCTGGGTCCCATCATACAGGCACATGGCTTCTGCTACCATTTTTACGCTGATGAGACACAGCTCTGTCTCTCATTTCGACCAGATGATCTAATGTTAGCTGCACGGATCTCAGGCTGCTTGGCAGACATCTCGGCTTGGATGAAAGAACATCACCTACAGCTCAACCTGGCAAAGACTGCGCTTTGTGTCTTCCCTGCAACTCCAACTCTACAGAATGACTTCACGATTCAGTTAGGTTCATCAACAATTACCCTATCAAGTTCAGTCAGAAATCTTGGTGTAATCTTTGATGACCAGCTGTCCTTCAAAGAGCACATTGCAAAGACTACTCGATCTTGCAGGTTTGCACTTCACAACATCAGAAAGATCAGGCCCTTTCTGACAGAGCATGCTGCACAACTTCTTGTCCAAGCCCTTGTCATTTCTAGGCTGGACTACTGCATTGCTCTTCTGGCTGGACGTCCATCAAACACAATCAAACCTCTACAAATGATTCAGAATGCAGCGGTACGACTGGTCTTCAACGAGCCCAAAAAAGCACATGTCACACCTCTCTTTATCTCCTTGCACTGGCTACCAGTTGCAGCTCGCATCCAGTTCAAGACACAGATGCTTGCATATAGAACAACCACAGGCTCAGCACCCACCTACTTCCACTCACTATTACGAATCTACATCCCCTCCAGAAGTCTGAGATCTGCTAGTGAGCGACGCCTCGTGGTGCCATCACAGAGAGGCTCAAAATCACTCTCCAGAACATTCTCGTTCACCGTTCCTGGCTGGTGGAATGATCTTCCCACCCCCATCCGGAATGCTGGATCCCTGTCAATCTTCAAGCAACAACTGAAAACTCATCTCTTTCGACACTACTTGACTTCATCCTAAATGTAAAAAAAAAATCTTTACTCGTTATTTATTCCTTCTCTTGCTAGCTTGTACTTATTTGAACAATGCCTGAGACTTGGTGTTACGGGCACTTCCTCTGTCTGATTGCTTCTTCAAGATGAATCGCTTCATGTATTCCCCAACTGTAAGTTGCGTTGGATAACGTCTGCAAAATGACTAAATGTAAATGTGAATTTACTCAAACCTCATGTATTTGTCCTTATGAAAATTAACCATGGTTTTATTTTAGTAAAAGTGAATTAACCATGTTTTTGGGCGTATTGATTATCATGGTCCATTATCACCCAAATGCTCCCCGGGTGCCGCAGCATAAATGCTCCATCCACTGCTCTGGGTGTGTGTTCACTGTGTGTTCACTATGGGTCACCATACTTGGCTGTATGTCACTTTCATTTGTATAACCGCAGTTTTACTACACTCTTAAAAATAAAGGTGCTTAAAAGGTTCTTTTTGTCTAAATGGTTCCATTAAGTTTCACAAAAAGTTATTTGTGGTGAAAGAAGGTTCTTCAGATTATAAAAAGTAAAAAAGAGACGGTTCTTTAAAATTAGTTAAACTGACAAAATGGATTCACAATTTGGTCGGAGAAAAACGGCATAAACAGAAGAGACCGAAATGTGTGCAAGTTACAGCGGCAACTGATGCCTACATAGATGAGAGATTGTGTGAATAGGTTAGAAATCTTTGATATGTATATGTATGAATACCCAGATAAGTACGAGTAAACATATATGTATATAGCCCACATGTTGTCGTAATGCGCATGCGTCAACCGTCTGTGTATGTGTAGACATCAAATGGAGTGTACTTTGAAAGGCCATGCTTTAAAAACAGTATACTTAACAGTTCAGAGACTTTTTCAGAATGATGACTATATCGCAGCTTTATTTAAAGTACACATGGAACGTTGCAAGCCAATTAAAGACTATTTGGGTGGCCGGGTTTATTTAGTCTCTAGAGACTGTCATTAATTTTACTGCAGCTTTAAATGCTGTTAAGTGAAGAAAGGGACCCTATTTCTGGCCTGGGTTAAGACTCAGCTGTTGTCTGAGTGGGGATCAACGCTTGATCACTCATTCACTTGTGTTCTAGCGTTCCCTTGGCCTCTAAGGTCATTTTGGCAAAGCCTAGCCAGTGAGATAGCAGTTAGCACTGATGGCTCCATACAGATTAGCTGAATAGCATACATGGTATGTTTGCAGCAGCACTTCAACTCAAGCAAGTTGCAGAGTTACCCTGTGCAATATGTGCTTACCACCACTTTTGTCAAGTTGGAAATATTACTCGGTTCTTGTTGGTAGTAAAATAATATTTCTTATTTATCAAACAGATTTTAGTAGGCCTCCCTCAGCAACTGGCTCTCTTGCCTCTGTACTCTAATAGTGGTTGTTGTTTAAAAAGCATCATAGCGAAAATCTGAACGGCTGTTTGAAAATGTAAATATTGTTTCACTTACTTTCTTCTTCATAATAAGCGAGTTAGAAAAAAGAGTTGTGCAGCGCTACTTTTTGTACCACAGTAACTGGGGTAATCCCTGTATTTCTGTTTTTCCATAAGCGCCACCTACTGTCGGAGAGTGGATTTTCAGTTTCATTCAGCCTATCTGCCATTTTGTATGCATTGGTCTGAACAGACAAATCGCATGCTTAAAATTAGATAACATTTTCATGCCCAACATTTGTGATGGTGTGAATAGGCCTTTACTGAGTTCTTTTCCAAACCCTAAAGGTCATTTCACACCCAAATTCCAGTCATTTTACTAGGAATCCATGCAATGATGAAAGATGGGTAAAATATTTCTTCACACAAATTCTTCACACAAGCTTAAATTTGTTGTGTGGTTTTGCCATGTTTACCAACAGAGAGCTGCTTGGTTTTAAAAATGACTCACATCACTACAATGAAGACAATAGAAAATGGACACAAAATGTTGCTAATGTCACCGTATCTTAAATCGCAAGGTTCTCAAAACATGGTACCATTAGGATGTATTTAACTCAGAAAAAAATATCCCAGTCTAAAAGTGAGATGTTTCAAATATTAGAAGACAACCCAGACTGAATCGAAGTGACTTTGAGGAACTTAAGCCAAAAATGCACATAAACAAATGGACAGCTGAACTCACAGCTGCAATGTGATTGACATTTCCAGATCAGGAGGATGCTAGTATTAGTAAGAAGCAGAACGTTCAGCTACTGAAACCTACACATACATATAAATACAGTGATCAGCTGATTTATGCTCATTTCCATGTCTATACATGCGACTGTGCATGACTAACACACTTGCCCAAGAAACTTCAACAGTATATGAAACTGCTTTAGTGGGAAGAACTGTATGAATTGCATGCAACCACAAGTCAATATTACATCAGAAGTGAACTTTGCACATTATGTGGCAGTTTCTTCTTTTAGAAGAGCTACTAATGTTTGGGTTGATTGGAAATTGATTAGTAAATGTAACATCGGACTCCCATTTTCCACAAGTTGGTATGATTCTTTTAGCATCTTCATGAAATATCTGCAACATACTTTGGTTAAAATTCCTCAATGGTCATGTAAAAAACAAATTTTTACCTTGTCAAAAACAGCTTGAACAGCATACAATTGGCTGAGGGCAGATGTATGCTAATACAGGACAGTCCATTGGCAATCGTGGGTGGGGCCTGAACATTATTACATCATACTGATCAGAAAATCAAAATGGCTTGATAATTGAGACTGTTTAGGTTTTTGAGGGATTTAAAAATTATTGAATGTATAATTACAGGTAGATGAACTTATGGATGCTGGCCACAAAAGTGAGTACACCCTTAAGTGAAAAGTTCACCAGAGCTTCACAGGTTGCCACTGGAGTCCTCTTCCACTCCTCCATGATGACATCACAGAGCTGGTGGATGTTAGAGACCTTGCGCTCCTCCACCTTCCATTTGAGTATGCCCTACAGATGATCAATAGGGATTAGCTCTGGAGTCTCCGAAGGGAGGGGATCATGCTCTGCTTCAGTATGTCACAGTACATGTTGACATTCATGGTTCCATCATTGAACTGTAGCTCCCCAGTGCCAGCAGCACTCATGCAGCCCCAGACCATGACACTTCCACCAACATACTTGACTCTAGGCAAGACACCCTTGTCTTTGTATTCCTCACCTGGTTGCCGCCACATATATTTGACACCATCTGAACAAAATAAGTTTATCTTGGTCTCATCAGACCACAGGACATGGTTCCAGTAATCCATGTCCTTAGTCTGCTTGTCTTCAGCAAACTGTTTGCGGCCTTTCTTGTGCATTATGGTCTGAGCACTGACAGGTTGACCCCCCACCCCTTCAACCTCTGCAGCAATGCTGGCAGCACTCATACCTCTATTTCCCAAACACAACCTCTGTATATGACGCTGAGCACGTGCACTCAACTTCTTTGATTGAGCATGGCGAGGCCTGTTCTGAGTGGAACCTGTCCTGTTAAACCGCTGTATGGTCTTGGCCACCGTGCTGCAGCTCAGTTTTAGGGTCTTGGCAATCTTCTTATAGCCTACGCCTGGGGTCGGCAAGTAAGTTTGGCATCAGCCAGAACATAGTCAAAGGATAATTTAAGAAATGAATTGATGAAAAATGCAACTAGAATTGCCTGTGACAGACTGTTACAGTGTCTTTTGTAAATGGTAGTGAGCTGTTACTCTGTTAAATCCTGGAGGATAGTCATTAACAAAAAAACACATTTGTGTGGCGGTGTCCGGCAGAGTATGTGAGCGGAGTGGAGCATCAACAATTTCTCCTCCACGCATTTAATAATAATCCTCTCCAGGTTCACCATTTCCCGCTCCACTCCTTGCTCACTGATATCAGAAACACCACTCTGCATCTAAAGTATTTCAGTATGTTTGAAATATCACAGTTCTGTTCATCACTAGTGTTGGGTGTAACACGTTACTGTAATTAAATTACTTATCCACTGAAAAAGTAAAGTAAGGGATTACTGTTCATTTTTAGGTATTTTAATTACAGTTACTTATAAAGTACTTGCGTTACATAGAGTAAATAATTTCAACTGTTCTAAAAATCAATATTGAATTTGAAATCTAAATTTACCGTCTAAAGATAAAATTGAATGCAGCAGCTTTAACCCTCTGCGCACCGGCTCGTTCACTTTCAGATTTCCCTGATTCACAGAGAAACCTCAAAATACTCAGATACATAAGACTAAAATCAATAGAATCTAAAAAGCTTGAGGTGTCTACTTTTAAATGAACAAATTCAAATCAAAAACTAATATTTCTGATTATGTAATACGTATGAAACTGAGGTACAGTCTTTCCCGTATCTGAAAGCCTGAAGTGTCTTGAAAAATTCAAGATTAATCTAATTTTCATAGTTTCTGAAAGAAGACCTACTATGAGGAATTTACCTCTTAAGAACAGCACGATCTGACATGGCTTTATTCAGCAGAGAAGATCATTTCTGTCATTTATTCATACTTACATTAGTTAACGTTTTATTTTTACATAAACCTGAATGGATTTTACTAGTTGGGCTTTGCCTGAACATCTTGTCAAACTGAAATGTATTGTTTAGCTTTTAAGCTTTCTTGTTATTCAGATATTCAGAGTATTTCTTTGTTAACCAAAGAAGGTTACATTTTTTTATTAAAAAGTTTAAGTATTACAGTTGTTTTAAAGCTAAAAGGCTAAACTATTCTATGTTTGACTCAAATTTAAATAATAAAGAGTTTCATTTCTATTAAGGTTTATATGGATATTAAGCTGTGACGTAATTGTGATGTTGGCACAAAAAGGGTATAGCATGAAATAAACATGAATGAAGATCAGAAGGTATTTTATTTAAACTGTGTAAAGACATCAATACACACCATTTATCAAGTTCAAGCTACTCTCCTGTCTGGTTTGTTTGTCGGACAAAAATGGAAAATTCTGCGTTATGATTTGTCAGATTGCCTGTCAATCAAACTCCCTGCAAAGGGTAAATTACACCGTCATGGCACACAAGCCAGATGATTTGATATAACATTTGAGTCTGTTACTGAAACAGTGTGTGGTGAGTTAGAGGTTGAAGTGTAAGAGAGTTAATAGAAGTTACAATAATAATAGAGGTCTTTGCTTTTGTCATCATCACTTGTAAAAGTCTTGGTGCATGGCCATGTGGATCCCACAACAGCAGGAAACTTCTGCCACACTGAAGTACATTTTATTAGGATTTACAGTCAATCAGTAGGGGAAGGTTTTTGAGAAAACTCCATTACACTCCAAATATACCATCAAACTATGTTTAGCTTCAACAGAAACAGTTACAGAGTCTTATCTAAGTGACAGAGAGGTGGGTGAGTGGAAAACAGCTGCCTGCTAAACAAAGAGCGATGAGACTGTCTTTCCGACGTGGTCAGGCTTTTGCTGTGTTACAAGAAAGCTCAACACAACAATGTTAATACAGAGTAAGAATTAGAAAGAGAGTTCAGCCAAACATATATCCATGACTCTAGTATAAAACTAGGCGATACATCCATATATACTGTTTGTACACTACTGTTCAAAAGTTTGCAGTTGTATTTTTATTTTATTTTTTGTAAGAAATGTATTTTGTTCACTAAGAATGCATTACATTTTTCAAAAGTGGCAGTGATGACATTTCTAAAGTACAAAGACTTCTCTTTCAAATAAATGCTGTTCTTTTGAACCTCAAAATAATCCTGAAAAAAATATAATGTATCATATTTAGCAACACAACTGATTTCAACATTGATAATAATTAATGTATCTTGAGCATAAAATTAGCATATTAGTATGATTTCTGAAAGACCATGTGACAATGAAGACTGGAGATGTGGCTGCTGCAACATTTATTTTAAATTGTCATAATGTTTCACAATATTTTACTGTATTTATATATATCTTAACAACCTCAAAACAACCTTAACAAAATTATTAAAATCTTGCATGTCATTCATTTTTTTCAAAGTTTCTGCATTTATATTTATTACGCTCTGTCCAATAATATTTCATCTGTGTGTTACATTGCACTGAAAAAAGGTGAGAATACAAATATGTAACTTACAGTATCTTGCTAGACCAGTTAGAGACAATGACGTGCCACTAATCCTTGCCTATTTTAGATTAACGTTTTCAGGTTAATCTTGTTTTCAAGTCATATAATTAATACATAAATACTGTTCTAATCTAATACTCAGAATTCTCAGATTGTAAATTAATGTTCATCCCCTGAACTTTAAAATTAATTTGTGTGGATTATATTTAAATGTTTTTATCACACAAGTTCATTGGTCAACTAGAGAAAACCCTGGGAGATGTGCATTATAGCGGCTTACTTTGCTGGTCTGTGTTGTCAGTTTGACTCATTTTGTGAGTCAACACACCAGTAAACAATCAAATCCAGTGCACAGACAGTGTTTGTACTGTTCTACTAGTTACACATCAGGCCTACTCCCAGATACTGCCGATTAATAGACCAGTTACGTAAATACAGGTAACATATTTGCATGGTTATACACCCAAACAACTGCATCAGGAGAAGAATGGGGAGATGTGGTTGTGTCACATGACAGTCAGTATGACCAATGTTATACAATTGTTTGCATAGTTATGAAGAAACCTCAGGTTCAAAATGAGATGAAACGTCAAGGGATGGACTCACCATGGATGTCTTAAAGGGATAGTTCACCCCAAAATAACAATTCAGTCATTAATTATTCACCCTTATGTTGTTCCAAACTCGTAAGATCTTCGCTCATCTTCAGAACACAAATTAAGATATTTTTGATGAAATCCAAGAGCTTTTTGACCCTGCATAGACAGCAATGCAACTACCACGTTCAAGACCCAGAGAGGTAGCAAGGACATCAATAAAATAGTCCATGTGACATCAGTGGTAAATAGATAGATAAATAAAAGGATGGGTTGATTTTTTTTAAGCAATGAACATTATACCACAAATGCTGCTAATTGAGTTTGTATTGAAACCTGAATGTTCCCTTAGATCTGGACTCATGGATCAGAGTGGAGGATGGAGAAGACTGGCAGAGCGTGTACACAGATGGATATCACAGTTGAGGCCAATTCCCCAATTTGCTGGATTGTTCTTTTGATTGACGGTTTATTGAAAACAATGAGATAGTTCGTTGTATAATAAAAAACTCTGCTTTGGCTTTACTGTTAAGCTGTAGGAATGCTCTAATGACTAAAAAATGTGAGCCTTTTTAATGAGTTTGTTCAAATGTAATTTATGGATATTGTATTACGGATAATTTATATTAAATTAAAATGACTGACATCACAGGCATGATTCCTCATGGTTCTCAAATAGCCAGTTGATTTTGGTTCACCAGTAAATCTAATGGACCTGACGCACGTATCCAGCACCCAGTGAGTGTATCTTGGCATGCTTTCTGGCCCAGAGATGATTTTCTAATCAACTATAAAGATCAACACACACAGGCGCGCACACACACACACACACACACACACACACACACGTGCATGCGCACACACACACACACACACACACACACACACACACACACACACAGACACAGACACACACCACACACACAGACACACACACACACACACACACACACACACACACACACACACACACACACACACACACACACACACACACACACACACACACACACACACACACACACACACACACACACACACACACACACACACACACACAGATTTGCCAGCAGCTGATTCATGCACTGATTGCGTTGAAATCCATTAAAGTAAGACTCCTGTCTTGAAAAGTCCAAATAAAACAGCAAGAAAATATCTGGTACCACTTTAGATTACAAAAGACATACAGTATTCATTATCATTATTTCCCCTCAATAAACACCTAATTTGCTGCTTATTGATAGTAAGTTAGTCATAGTAGTTATGTTTGGTTAAGGGATCTAGAATATTTAACAAATGTTTCCTCTAATCTGTTAATTAGACATAGTCAGCATGTACCGTAATAAACCAAGACACAAGTTTGTGTTATTCTCAATCGTTACACGAATCCATGATGACATACACACCTGGATCGTCTCCCACTTAAATTAGTTGGACAATTACATTGACACTTCTTGAACTTGAAGTCATAACGCTCATCATGGTGATTATAGTTAGTAAAAGAGATGGCAAACATCTGAACTAGCCTGCCAGCTACCTGCAACCTGCACAAACCACACATACATGGGCCTGTGCCAACAATAACGCACTACTGTGCCAAAAGAAAAATAACACTCTTTACCGGCCCGGTAGAGCGGGACCACCCCAGTCAAATGGTTCCCGTCAACTCAATTACCCAGATGAGGATACTTTTAGAAGTCTTAGGGGCAAAATTAGTCCGTTTTTTTCCTGTTTCTGTTAATCATCTGCATTTAAGCCCAATCTAACACACTTTTCCCCCAAAACCAATGTTCTCCCCACGATATATAAAAATAAATCCATAAAAGGAAGTAAAAGATGATAATTTGAATCTGTGGACAAATTAAATATGAAAGTAGAATACAATGGTGAGCAGTTTTGATATCACAATCTGTACCTTCACAACACATGGATATTTAATATAGGCCTATCATCTTTTTACTTTCTGAACATATGCTCAAAATGTATCAAACATAAATTCAAATATCCAAATAATTGATAGAATATACTGATCATTTGTTATGAATGTACTAGTAATAATAATCATTTTAGTTTGTATTATTATTTTCTTCAGTGCGTGACATGCAATTCAAAGTGTTTCATATACATATTTAATTTATAAACAAGATTAATGACATTAACACGGACAATAAAACAAAACAAAAAGCTACAGAAAAGTCCTGACGCAACCAAGTGGAACATAATGGAATTGTCATATATTTATATACATATGCATACATTCGCTGGTTAATTACAGGCTTTTTAAAACTTTAGCTCACTGTATTGCATCACTGTATTACCATATAAATACCATAGTACATAAGACAATAATAATTAAGTTACATTGTGCCATATGCCATCTAATGCCATCACTGTACCATGATACCACATTACATTTTTACAAAAAAAAAAAATCAGGATGTAATTAGTTCTTCTGAATAAACACTGAGTCTGAGGAACATACTGTGTTTGTCTGCACATGTAAACATTATTAACAAGCAAGAAAATTAACACATGGTGGGCATATGGTTCACTTCACTTCATTTTCCATTGCTATGTAATATTTTTGTCCTATATGAGTCTATTAAAATATTGCATACATCACAGCTGACGTGAATGAAAGAGCTCACTCTTTTTAACTGCAGGGGTTTCCATTTCAGTCATAAAGGCGTTTTAAAGGTCGATGAACAAACATATTTTGGTGCAATTACTTTTGCATATTCAAATCCATTTTTTTGCATGTAGTAATAAAGCTCAGCAAAAACACATATTTTATTTATTTATTTATTGAATTAGTTTTATTTAATACTACATGCTTTTACTGTCCCGTGTTCTATGTCAACCCTAAACACCTTTGTATACAACTGTTAAGCATTTTCTCTCTGCTGCCCCGTAAAGATGACGTTATGCTGCAGATCCGGGGCTGACGTCGCTCGCTCTCGCGATATTTCGGCGTCAAGCAGGTTTTGAGCCTAAACACCCTCCCTCCCGTGCCGTCCCCTCCCACGCCCCAGCGCGCTGTGTCGGGATAGTGGCAGTATAAAGTATATCTTCCATCCGAGACAGATAAGAAGCGCCAGGCTAGAGGGGATGAAGATGGCGGATGCCAAGCAGAAAAGGAACGAACAGTTGAAGCGCTGGATAGGCTCGGAGACGGACATCGAGCCGCCCATCCTGAAGAAGAAGAAGACGAAGGTGAAGTTCGACGATGGCGCCGTGTTTCTGGCCGCCTGCTCCAGCGGCGACACGGAGGAGGTGCTGCGAATGCTCGACCGTTGCGCGGACATCAACTACGCCAATGTGGACGGACTAACCGCCCTGCACCAGGTGAGTTAAGAGCGGCAGGTCAGTGGCGGCTGGTGTGCACAGATCTGTGTCTGAGGACGGTTTGTTGGCTGGCTGGCTGGCTGTGTTTACTCAGCTAACGTTAGACACCACCATCATCATCATCACCATCTTCGTCGGGCCGTTTTGCGGAACCACGTAGCCGCTGAAGCTAATCGGACTCTGATTGAAATGGATATTAGCTATTTATGCGCGTTGTGCTGGATCGATGAAGCCGGAATAATCGTATTTGTGTGCAAAGGAGATTGTGAAGGCAGGGAGAGGATTGTCTGATTGTTTGTGTATGTGTTAGCTGCTGGTTAGCCTGTTAGCCGCTAAGTTTAAGTACATGTACAGCACAATAACAGTTGAATCTGTTTATAAACTCATCGGATGAATGTGCATGGGTTTTATTATGTATAGATTCACGGAGCCGACTCGTAAATGTGTTTTGATCAACTGGTCACCATTGAATTACATTGCGAAAGTTCATAGCAAACAGTTAACGTTAGCACGGCTGTGTGTTTGGAAATAGGCTAACGTTAAAGTTACCCAGTTGACACGTATGTTGCGTTTGAGATTATTGACTGAAAATGTGGTATTTATGGGGAAAGATTCCGTGTAATATGGTTTCTGTTGCAGGGTGAATTATATAAAACGAGACCACGAGCGAGCGCGCAAAAGGTCAAAGTCGCGCAGTTCATAACGAATAATTCGTTAACAAACTAAAATGTAATATTAGTTCATGTTATAACAAACCCGTATGACTTATTTACATGTGTGAAACTTCAAAGATGATATTTGGCAGAATGACAGCTCCAGTCTCCATTCACTTTCAAAGCGCCCTTTTCATACAATGGCGACTTATCTGTCAGTTATCAAAATTATTCTTGTCATCTACATTAACGATCCACACGAGAAAGTAATTCAGTACGTTCAGTACGAAACATAATGAATTCAAGTAAATCCCGACACAATTTATCATTCATTTTTAGTGAACTTTCGCTTTAAGACGTTTCCTTGGCTCGACTGTAAGCATCCGGGAAAGATGCCTCACTTTAGTGTACGTTAGTTTTAAATTAATAACTGTTTAACGCGATAATAGTTTTTGCTAAAAAAGTATGTGTGGCAAAGATAGAAGTGTGGTTGCAAGCAGAGGCAATTTCTGTCAATTTGTCTAGGAAAATAGGAACGATAGTATAAAACTACATTTTGTGCTTCATATTTACCTGTTACTGTACCTATATTGTCTTACACTTTAGTGAGATTTCTACTTAGCAATATTTTTGGCCAACATATACACAATAAACATGCTTATTCAGATGTTATAAGGGTAAAACATTGAATTACTCAATAAGCATTGCTTTGCAAAGTCAAAGAGCGTTAAAGTAACTGATGTCACAAACGTTTACTACTCTATACGTATCATGCATTTTGAGCTGGTATAAGTGGCATTTGATTTTGAAAACCTTAATATCTAAAGCCCTGCAATGAGTCTCCTGGGATTGATGTGGTTGTAAGTAGCTCCAGGAGGTTGTCTGTACTTACAATGCTCTTGCCTTTTTTTGGGCCGGTGTTCAGACAGGGGGAGGAAAGAATTTGGATGCAGCTCTTGAGACCTAACCATGACTGGAGAGGCTCCTGTCTCTATTGGGTCTGCTTTGTGTGTTTATATATGTGGACGCATGAGGGAACGGAGCGTTTTAGCCTGTGACCAGCAGGCAGTGAGTTCATAACGAATGGTATTTTGTATATAAATGATGTACATCTTCAACTAGCTCTTGAAATTGTGCTCGGTTTGATGAATGCATCGAGAAATGAGAATAGCGTGTTCACAAAAAATGTCACAGTGCTGTTCTAACAAGGGAAACCAACAGTATAATTGTATGAAGTTTGTTGGATGGCTTATACAAATATCTAACTTTAAGTAGAAGAGAAGATGCATTTTGTTGCTGGCGTCAAATCTATTCAATCTCTATTTGGAGCTAATTCACTTGGTGATGCAACTGATGTAATGTTTTTTGTGTTCACCTAGTTAATTGAATTTTTCATGTTTAGCGTTTACACAATCATGTTAATAATGTTATATTACGTATGTTTACAACATTCAGTTTCAGATTCTATGGAAGGGAATCAGTTTATGATAACACTGTTCCACAAGCTGTTTCTAAATTGACCTGAACCTGTAGCCTACATCGATGTAGGTGGAGGCATTTATCAAAGGCATATGATGTATTGATGCAACGGCGACATGTAAAATATCTGTATATAAAAGAAAATTATAATTATCTTTAAGGTATACCTATACATTTGTATATTTAAAAATCTGAAAAATACACTGTTACTTGTTTGACTTCTAAAAAAGTCAAATATTTGACAACTTAAAGTTTTAACAACTTTATTTTTAATACATTTGTTGTGTAAAAGTGTGTTAGGCACAGTTTATGTCATTACATATCTCAGTAATGAGCTGTCATCGGACAATTTGATGATCTCATATGCGACTTGTTTACTTTTCCATTTTTTTTGTTATGAAAACTGAAGTGTATTTTTTAGTTGTTGTGGATGTACTATTTACATTTACTAGAGAAACCTGAGGATTTGACAAGCTAGTTGTTGCTCAATTTCGCTTGTACAGAATGATTAATTACAGTTCTCTTGTTTAAATGCACGAGAGTGTGGCACTGCAGGCCTTTGAATTGAACAATTCCCTTTTATTTTTGTATCTTTAGACTTGCCAATCCTCAGCTTCACTTCAGAGATATATAAGATTGGAGTCACGTGGTTTATACGTTTATTTAGATGTCAATATGTCAGCAAAAGTTGGTTCAGGCAGTGTTTTGGTCACCCTGGTCTCCCAGCATAACCACAATTTCACACGCGGGCTCTAGGAGGAGGAAATAGACAGTTGCATGTCCTGTGTAGTGTAGTTTACTCACGGCAGTGTTTTGACTGAGCTACAGTTAGGTTTTATTGATTTTACTCTACGCAAAATTATGTATTTACTGCTCATTTTCATATTAATTGCAGAACTTAATGCTTTGTTGAAGATTAAAAGCATATGACTCATACCTGAATGTAGCACAGGGAGCTGATTGAGATCATGCGATTCGTCCCCATTCGGACAGTTTCACCGCATCTGTGCTGCAACAGGTAGTGACCTCACTTTCAGCTCACTGCTGCGTTTATCCAGGGAGGTACATGGTGTGCTGGTTCCAGTGACTAGTAGCAGTATGGCTAGGGTTATAAATATCACGTGCAGACTGGCTTGCAGGCGAGTGCAAGAACGCTAACTTTAGCACCCAGGCAACACACATTCTGTGCTGCTCAATCTCATAGTAGGGCTGGGCGATAAATCGGTTTTATCGATTAACTCGAATGTGTAGTTTACGTCGACTTGTTTGAATGAAAATTGGTGTTCGCTTTAACATCCGCTCACGCTCCCCTCTTGGCTCCCGTAGTTCTGAATGGGCTCGAATATGTAGAAAAGCTCTCTCGAGTCGATTCTGAGCTTAGTTTTGAAAAGCAGATGGCACTGCTTGCTTTAGAAACAGCTGTAGTCTGCTTTTTCCAAATTTACACACTTGAACCTAAAATAATTATTCATAAAAATCGAAAAAGTTGATGCAAATTATAAGGGTGTTCTCAGTGGGCTGTGTTTACATTAATCCTGTTTTATAAAAGCATTCTGAGCAGAGGTGAAATTACATGACTCAGCCGAATGCACGTTAAATCTAATATCAGCATTGATTACAGAAAGAATCACAATGCATTCGGACGATCTTAGAATCGATTCTGCATCGATTTATCATCACAGCCCTAATAAACACTACATTCAGATTCATAAATTGGAATGAATTAAAGCTGCCATAGAATGGAAAACGGTATTTACCTTGGCATAGTTGAATAATATGAGTTCTGTACATGGAAATGACACACCGTGAGCCTCAAACACCATTGTTTCTTCCTTATGTAAATCTCGTAAATAAAAAGACCACTGAAAAATAGGCGAATCAGAACATAACACTGACTGTGACGTTACCACCGGGACCACTAACAGTTACGCCATATACCCGCTCATGTTCTAGGCCAGCCGCTAACCGAACCATCAGAAGTTCTGCAGGTATTGTGAAGAACAACAGCAAAAATGGCAGATCATGGAAATAAATGTTATGTTCCAGTCTGTGCAGGGGATGTGAAGTGCAGGGATGGGTTGGTGTCTGTATTCAGAGTGCAGGGATGGGTTGGTGTCTGTATTCAGAAAAGCACGGAAAGCAAATAACGCGTTCTAATCAAATAACACGAGCCACTAACAGGACATAGTTAGCTCCTTGCTAGCTGTAGCCTGTTACTGTACATAAGATTTCACTTACCACATAAACAGAGTATGGAGGATGATGGCGAATGAGGGTTCAAAGTGAAACTAAAACACGATCGTGCATTTGAAAGCAGTTTCAATGCCCCGCAAATTAATAGCGGCTCCCTGATGCCCAGATTTTATATACAGCATAATTACCCAAGGATATAACTGCGAGAGAAAGTATTGAAATATATATTTTACCTGTGTTTCCTTCC
This sequence comes from Gymnocypris eckloni scoliostomus, assembly GCA_027564155.1. Classification (NCBI taxonomy): domain Eukaryota; kingdom Metazoa; phylum Chordata; class Actinopteri; order Cypriniformes; family Cyprinidae; genus Gymnocypris; species Gymnocypris eckloni. The sequence continues at coordinate 17,882,795 of CM050432.1, read as the reverse complement.
TGCTGTGTGAGCTACTGAAAAGAGCCGCACTGTGAAACAGCCAATCAGAGAAGAGCTCAACATTATTATTCATGACCCTTGCAAATAAGCCAATAACAGACCATTTAATTCTAGGGAGAAATCCTAGGGTTGTGAATGCACATGTAAAACCGTTTCTGGAGAGTTGCCATTGATACTTTTCTTATGACTTATTGTTATAGACTGCTTACTCTGTACAAAAAATCTACATTGTCTGTAGAACAAAAGTCGTATGGGGTGGTAAAGACATGAGGTCAGTAAATTACAGAATGTTCATTTTTGGGGGATCACGACGACAAAAATGTAATCAAATCACAATTTCATCTGAAGTGGCACCATTTCCTTGAGCTGCTGCTTCGCTTCCTGAACGCTGTCAGATCAACTCACAAGTTATCATGTCATCTCTGTGCATCACCTCTTCGTAACACTGCTGAAACTTATGTTCAAGAGAAAAAAACAACAGACTCATGCAACAATATGCTGTCTGGCGCATCTATTATAGAATGACACATTAAAAAACAAATGTACGAGAGAAAATATATTGTTTGCTTAGTGAGCTTCTTAATTATGTGCTTCTGTTTGAGAGTAAAACGGTGTGACGGTGGAGGCTGTTTTGTCTGGGGTGTAAGTGACAGCTGGGAAATTCTGGGTCTGCCATGGTTTCCAAAGAGAGACACAACAGGAATGCAGGCACAGCCACAACCCTTCCCACCCGACACACAACCACATATCTTCACCTACCTTCTTACCAAAACTCTGACCTCACCGATGACAGCACTGCAGAAGATTCCACCTGTGCCATAAATGACGTCTCAGACTACAAACCTGTCGCCAGGCTGTGCCTACACACCATGTCAAACAGATTACGTGCATGAAAATCTTGAATCTGAAAGATATTGGCGTTATGAAATGCTCATCCTTGGAAATCATCAAGGAACAGTCTTGCAGACACCAACGCTTCAGGCCTCGAGCGTAATCTGCTGTTTCTCCCCTCTGTTTGCATAACGCCTCCTCAAAGTTGTTTAGCCACTATATAAATCCAACCATTTTCTGGTTAACTGGAATGATAACATGAAAGATGCACCATATTTCTGTCATCAATAGTATATGGGAAAAATTCATAAACATGTCAAACTGGGTCATATTTCACCCCCAAATATTTTTTTATTAAACAACCAATGATTATAAGCATAAATACTAATTTACTTTGCTCTAAATAAATAGTTTAATAGCGCTCTAAACAGCTTGTTTTTAAATATCAGAGCAATAATGTCAATACAAAGGTTGTAAAAAGCTCTTTTTTATGCTTTTAATTTTTTTTTACATTTATTAAATGACCGCATTGATGCAAAAAAACTTATTTGTAAATAACTTTATAAGCTACATTTTATAAGCTAGTATTTTTATCGGGTCACAGACACTTTTTCTTAATAATTTAATTCAGTTCTAAGTAAAAATATTCTTGTCGGTTAACGGTTAATAATCGGTTAACGAAAGTTGGTTGTCGGTTAGAAAAAATAACCGAAAGGAACATCCCTAATAGTAATGTTATGTAAAAGGGTGATGGAGTCATGTTTTCTCTTTGTCAGTGTATAAGCTCCAGCCTAAAGGAAATTAGTCCTGACATAAATTAGGTGTGTGGGCCCTTATTTCCTCTTGGTTGGTGCAAGAGCATGCTTTGCCATGAGCCATTAACTGGCATCAGCGCATATTTTGGCTTTGACGGAACCATAACTAAGGAATTACAGTTATTACGAGACACTGTAAAAGCTGAATACGGTTCAGTGGTTTTGTGTTAAAGGTATGAAATAATTTATGGGTTTAATTTAACACAGTGGGTGGTTTATTTAATTGTAATGCCATTCAATTTGGTGTTTTCTGGTCCAGTAAGTGCAAAGTGTTATGATGCCATTTTGTCTTATATAATTCATGTTAATTGTTTTTCAATTGGTTTTTGATGATGTCCATCCCATCACCAGGTTTCTCATGCATATGTAATGGGCATGTAATTTGCATGTCAGTCAATTATTCATTGTTTGCCAGAAGTGGGAGGAGGTTGTCAAGACGGATCAGCATGGTACAGGTTTTAATCAAAGGTTAGCAATTGAGGTTTTTATTGTGTTGGCCTTTTTCCTTTGAAATATTATGCTTAGCAGCAGGAAGTAAAATGATACTTGGCCGTCACTGTGGAGTTGTGTAGTCATCAAAGTCTGTACTGCTTGATTGACATGCTAATATTAGAAACCAGAATGCCAACAGTTCGTGTTTTACATTTTGTAATAAGCAGGTTTGGCCCTGTCAGGCAGGCGGTGTTGAGATATTTTCAGTTGTATGCTTGAGGAACCCATAATCAAGGGCAGGAAGTCTGTTGAAGATATAGAGCTACAGAGTTGTGTCATCTGTTGTCTCTGAACATGTTGACTTGTCTTCCATACCATTTGGGTTTCGCATTGGGATAAAAAAAACAACAGCTAAGAAGCCCAGCCTTGGTTTTGCAATTTTTGATTCTAAGTTATTTCCAGTTGTGCTGGTAATGTCAATTCCTGCGTCTTACGAAAGTGGTGCACAAGTGACCGCTAATAAAACAGTGAAATATGTACACGTAGGCATGGGCCGGTATGAGATTCTCACGTTATAATGACCTTAGAAAAAAATATCACGGTATTACGGTATTGCCATTACAGGTCTAAAATGTTATTTTTAAATGTCTGGGTAGAAAACAACAGCCCTTTTCCCCACTGAACACAATATATTACATTTTTAAGAAACATAGACCATTTTGGAACTGTAAACACGTCAAGCTAAATAATTGAATGATTCTTAAATTAAGTACAGTCACTTAAAGTGAGCCTAAACCTGCAGCTCAATAATCAAAAACATAATAAAAACAATTTCTGTAAAAAATAAACCATAAAACCATTAAACCTGAAGCTCAACAAGGTTTTGGAGACATGCTCACTTTCTACACATTCATCTTTAAGTTTGGAGCGGTGAGGTACGAAGATGTGTGCCTGCATATATACACAAAGAGAGAGCGCGAGTGTGTTACACACACACACACACACACACACACACACACACACACGGTCTCTCTCCGTACAACACTAACAGTAGAAAAGTTAGTTTTTTAAATGTCATGATTTTAACAGATGTAAACACTGGCAGCAGGAGGCTTACATGTACAGAACTGATACCAGTTAAATGTAATTATTGTACTAAATCACAGAAACGTAGTATACTTCAGTCTGCTATTCCCCGCTCTCTGACGTAATGTGAGGGAGGAAAATAGTAGACGTTAGCTAGTTAATTAGCCATGTTATCTGCCTCGGTAGCAAGCCAAATAGTATTTACTTTAACACTGAAACAAACGGCTGGTGGGTGAGTCTCTGTCTTGATCGGGGGTGAAAGAGGGAGACATGAAGATGACACAAATAGTTTATGTACAACCTGTAAGTATTTATTTAGCGATCGGCGCTAAAACGTCATCTGAATGGAACTTCATTGTTTACGGAACATGATTTATCTACCTTACCGGAAAAATTCCATACGGCAGACTTCGTGTTTTTCGACGAGGAAAAAAATTCCAGGAATTCATCTCCTTCGGCCATCATCATACACACAGCTGACTCTCACTGACACTGACTGCTCGCACCAACCGGAGGGGGAGGGGCCATGTGACTTGTTCACTCTTCACTGCACACAGCTGAGGAGTCCTACACTTTCCGTCTTTGTCGACTCGTAAAAAACTGTGCATACCGCAGGAACGGTATAACGAAACAATTAAGTGGTTTTGAAACCGTGACTTTTCCAAAACGCGGTATACCTTGAAACCAGTTATCGTCCCATGCCTAACATTGTATATAAACCAAAAATATAAATACCACAGGAGCACATTCTGTGTGAATGGCCGTACGTTTCTTTCTTTGATTCCAAAATGGTTTGACTGTAGTATTTGCAGAATAATAAAATGTTTTGAATGATCTTTATTTAGAGGCAAATATTCCTCTGTGATTTTAATTCGATTGATTTATTGGCACGTTAATTGTAATTCATTCTTATGCGCTGCCACCATACCATTAGTTTGAATGACTATATGGCGGAGCAGGTGAACAATTTCAGACAAGCGTCACTGCGGGTTCAAACTGGTTTACTTGAGGATTGCTGATGCGCAAGAATTCTTAAGGAATGTTTTAGAGCCTGAAGTTCACCTTGTAGTCCACAAACACATTTATTGCTGTCTTAACTTTTCTTGTGCTTGATTGCCAGCGTTCTCCAATCAGCAACAAGTGTCTTCTGTGCTCTCTAATTGGTTGATAAGAGCCTATTTTTTGAATGTTGAGGATGCTTACTTGTGAACGTGAACTTTAGTTGTGAAAGAAGAAGTTAAGTGTCTTTCCTGTAAACCCAGTGGCAGTCCATGTGGGTCATTGTCACATTTATACTGATATTCTGACTGTCATTCTTTTAGTAAATGCTGGACAATATCTGTAGATTTGATTGGGAAAACTTCTTGGCCATATTTCTAAAATCGCTCCCCATACCATCATTCACTATTCACTATATAGGGAAGGAGTGAACGAAAACAAGTGAGCAAATTCAGACTGAGTGAGTCCAAAGTGCTGCGGAATGGCTGTCCCTTCAGAACTATATAAGGATATAATGGTTGAATTTTTGACCCAAGTGTTTCACTCTACAGAATTCCAGGGTAGTTCTCAGTAAAAGCAGAGGAACCTCTCAACTCGGCCGTCAGATGTGAGGCATGTCTTCTGCTCTGGGTCCAAGTGGAATGACATCAGCGTAGGTTTTCCTTCACATGCCGGTCTCTTTTTTCTTTCCCTCACAAGGGTGTGAGGGCAGGGCTCTCTTGCTCCGCCTGGAGAGAGGTCTGCAGGATAGTGATAAATAGCATGCATGAATTCTTAACTGCTTGTAGCTCAAGTCTGTGGTCCCGCTATGTGTTTGAAAGTGGCCAACGTGGAATGCCTCTGGAAATAACTGTTAAGCACAGTAAAAAGCTGCTGCTAATGTTTTTGAGGTAAACTTCTATGAATCGGTTACAGTATTTGACTAGTCACCCAATGACTTTGTTTTGATGTGTCTAACAGCAGTGCTTTTAATTTGCCTTCAAAACAGCATGATTTTGAAATCAAGAATGCATCTCATGTTAACGTCCAACTTAAGAAATGTGTCTGATTGGGGTCAGGTGAGCCTTTAAACCAGCCTAATTAATCAGGCAACCCACTAGTCATTTTTGAAAGTGAGTAGGTTTGCGCGTGGCTAGTACATTCAATACGTTTGCTTCGCTCAGCCCATCCTTGCAATATGTTTCAGGAATGTATTTAGTAAAGCCGTCAGTTGGAATTAACCTAAATTATTCAGTGTTTGTTTAGATATTGTAGTGAAGGTCTAAGAAAAACTCTCTTAAGCTCCCAAGAAGCACATTAAAATGAGCGCTTCTGAGAAAAAGAATGTTCTACCTGAAATGTACTCCTCTAATGTGTTTATGGAACAGCTCAAACAAACTTTTTAGGGAAGTGAGTAACCACTTTCAAAGAGCAGAATCGGAGCGGCTTATTTACAAGAACGGGATTAACTGTTTGCAGAGGACTGTAACGATGTGCCACACCACACGTCTCTTAAAACTAGGGGTGGCAATCTTTAGTCACCTCACGATTTGATTCCAATTCTTGGAGTCACGATCCGATTCTAGAAGTCCTTGTAATTCACGTCAACCTTTCCGAACTTTATGAAAGATTATTTTACGGAAGATTCGAGTGGAGTGTGTGTGTGAGGAATTGGAAGCAAGTAGAATACAGGTGTTTCTAAAGCAAACTCAGCGTCATGGCACCTCTGGTTAAAAACTAAGCTCAGAATCTATTCTAAAATTCTCAGAATCATTGATGCATCAGAATCACGATGGATCGATTTTTATTTATTTTTTTCTCCCACCCCTACTTCAAACTGACTTGTTGCATCACAGAGACGCATCCTTATATAGATCACGTTGAAGCTGCATAAAAGCTCACATAATTCTCATATAATTCACACTTCCGTGCTTTATTGCAAGATTTAACCAATCTTACAATATATATATAATTTGCTTTACTGCAGCAATGTACTTGCAGTAAGGTCCAGAAGAGGATTCAAAGCAAATATTTTCTCTGTAGTATGAATAGTTGTAATAATAGAAATGTTGCTCAAAGCAAATGACAGTTGTTGTCTGACAATTTGTTAAAGGTTGTGCTTTGGTGGCTAAAGGGGATGAATTTAGAGATTACTTCTCAGAGGATAGTTTTCATTTTAATGCTTCTGACAGTAAAACATTTTTCTTCAACTTATCACAGTATTTGCATGCTAGAGCCTTTTTCTGAGAAGTTGCATTCACTGATTTCTCGTTCTCTAGATGGTTAGTTGATAATTCTGGCACATTCCCAAGTCAAGACTTTATGCATGTTGTGGTGACTGTTTAATTTGCATTACACTGCCAAAAACAAAGAGTTAGAAGTAGGGCTGGGCGATATAACGATATGTATCGCGATAGACATGTGATCGATATCAATAAAAAATGTGTTTGATAAAATGTTCGATATTTTTTATTCTTCGTCGGAAGAAAACAGAGGTTGCGAAGCAAGTTTGGTTGCATTAACAAAGGCACTCGCTCTCTGGTAACCTAGCAACGTAGGGAGTGACACGCTAACAGCCAATTATGTAACAGTATCATGTTTGGTTGCGCCATATCGTTGTCTCGTGCTGGTCTGCTGGATTCGTTTTCATAAGCAGAAAATGAGTGCCGCAGCGAGCGAGGAAATTGTAAATAAAAGAGGAAAAGTCAGTTCGCCAGTATGGCAGTTTTTTGGATATTATAAGTCTGACCGTAGTCAGACCAATGTCGTCTGCAAATTATGCAAGACCGTCGTCCCTGCCAAGACTGGTAATACCACGAACTTGATGTACCACCTTAGCCGCGCTCACCCTTTGGAGCACAGCCGCATTCAACCAACAACATCTGTAGCTGCAACACCGCACAAGCAGCAGACCGCCATGGAGAGGTACTCTGCATCAGTGCCTTATGACAAAGAATCTAAACGGTACAAAGATATAACGGAGGCAGTGGCATATCATATAGGCAAAGACATGCTTCCGCTCCGCTTAGGTAATTAAGTGTTCATTGTGACTTTAGACTTATGTTAACATTTTAATTATTTGAGTTTTCCATGGTTGTTGACATTTCTGTCTTAATAACTGAGGGGATTATGATCAGAGGAAGGTTAAGTTTAAAATAAAAATGTTTAAATAATATATTTTTCTCTTGGTCCTTATTTTAAATGGGTCATAAAAAATATCAATAATTATCGATATCGACCGATATGAAACACTGATATCGTGATACAGTTTTCAGCCATATCGCCCAGCCCTAGTTAGAAGTTGAAATGACCAACTCAAAAACAGTGATCCTGTTAACCATGCTGTTGTACCTTCTCAAACCCTGTTAGATGATAGATCCTCTCTGTAGTCACTCTTACTTCATGCTTATCATTATGAATCAGGATCACACTTGTGAAGGTAGGCATGCAATGGTTGAGTCACAACGAAGGAATGTCAACAGCAGTCAGCGTCTTATACATTTTCAAATGACTGTCAGCATGTGTGGGTGTGGAACGTCATCATACGTGGGCGTAGAACGTCATCATGCAGGCTGACGGGATTGTGAATTGCCATCATGAATTGCTCTCTTGACCAAATGGAGCCAATAAAATGTTTAGAGCTTGTAGTTTGCTGTCACCAGATGTCAGAATGCTTGTTTGGGTTTTTCACAGATTGTAGATGAGAAATACAAGTGGTTGAGGGGAAAATATCCACACAAATTCTGACCTTCTTCCGAGCTTTTGTTTCTTGTTTGTGTGCATTTATTAGGTGTAGGGCTGTAGCTATCGAATATTTTAGTAATTGAGTACTCTACCGAAAATTCCATCGATTAATAAAAGAAAAAAAAAAACTTTTTCTTTTTAAAGAGCAATCCTAAATATACAAGAGAAAATAAGACAAGTATCTTAAAATGAACAAGTAATTTGTTTTTATTGCTGAAATAGCAAATATTAATAACTGAAAACTAAACCCATTTAGTCCATTTAATTGCCATGTTACATTAAAAATGCAAATACGAATAAGGCAAGGTACAAATAAGGTAAACACAGTACAACCTAAAAATAAGACATAAATCTAAATAATAGTATTAAAAAAATAATAATAAAACCTAAACATTGTGCAACTTCCACCTTTGACCTTTTTTAAAGCTCAAGCATGACAAGCCTTTACTGACTTCTTAGAAGTATTGTGGCTTTTGTGAGTGGCAGAAATTAGTTGACAGGAAGCTAATGTGGAACAACAACAAGAGTCCATACACATAACACATTTTTCAGAAACATGAGTTTAAATTTATTTGGAGAATAAACCCTCTTAAATGTCTCTGCATACTGGTGTGTGTGTTCACCATTCAATCCTTTAAAGGGGCATGTGGTTGCAAACAGTGCTCTGTATGTAGTTACAGTAAATGTTAGGGATGCAACAAAATCAAGAATTCTGGATGTGCTTGGTCAAAAACCAAAACCGAAAATGCTTTGTAATAATTATTTATTTTATTAAATACTAAAGTAATTTTGTAAGACTTTTAATTTAACAAAATTTTAATGACACTGAAATGAACAAGCCAATAAAATAACCACACTTTTATTGAAAGAAAATTGGACAGAAAATATATTCAATGTATATATAAATGTATTATTTTTATTCCGTTCTATACAACAGAATCAGACATAACTGTTGTTGTTTTTGAATATCCAAATAATGTATAGTCCTGCAAACCGGGTTTTTTCTTTCTCAAAATGCAGCGGAGGTGTTACCATCCTGATCATGTGCACACAATGTACTCTTCAACACTTTTTACATGCAATGTATTTTAGGTGTTATAATAATTATATGATTGAAGAAAATGACAATTATAAAGTTGTTTTATTTTCTCTCACCTAATGTTTTATTGTTATTTATTTTTTTAAATAGCCAAATTAAATGTTTTAATTTTCCTCAGAAATTCGGTGTTGTTTATCTGGTTATCAATTGAAGGCATAAAACTAGTGATCCACTGATAGTGATTTTTTTATAACAGATTATTTGTATGTTTATGTACCCGATAATCGATATGCAGAATCAATATTTATTTACTGTTATAAAGTAAACAAATAACAGAGTGAATAAGTCCATTCTTCACTTTGGTTTTTCCACCTTTCAGTCATCTTAACAACAAACAACGGTTGAAAATTAACATTTTCATTTAAAATTTAATCTTCAAATTACAACAATAAAAACATTTTATTTGTAAAAAGCATCATCAGCAACACTGATATTAACAATAAGCAAAAGAATGTCTAATGTTTTCAAATGGAGAAAATAAAGGACAGAAGTTATATCAACTTCATTTTAAACTACAATTTTAGGTTTATAAGCTGTTTAATAGACTAAAGAGTGAATAATAATTCACTGGATAATGTTAAATCAATTAATAATATTCTCTGGAATATTGAAATAAGCTATAACAAACAAAACATTGTATTTTATTGAATTTCATAACTGGCATGTTTTATCAGAATTATTAAAATGTTTTTGTCATTCTAAATTATGAAACCGCTGACAGCGCGGTTTATCCATTTACACAGAACTATACTCAAACTGCGATCGCTTGCGGAGATAATAAATAATGAATTTAGATAGAGATGTTTATTGGCGAAATAATGGTTCTATAGTAAATGTTAATATAGTTTAGTGAATCTTGTATAAAGTTACATGCGGTGGTCGTGCTGGAGCTTCTCCTGAGTGAACAGTGCTCCAGGTGTGTGTGTACTTGGATGGGTCAAATACAGAGAACACATTTCACTGCTGGTTATACTCTGTATAATTGTGTATGTGACAAATTTAAATAAAATAAAATAAAAAATGTATTCATATCCGATTATGGTAAAATGCTTAAATATCGGGAAAAATATCGGTTGATCTCTACATAAAACATCAATTTAATTTGTTTAAATCTTAGAAAATTCAACTTTTTAGGCAAACAAAGGGAATTTACCATCAAAAGTAAAACATGTTGGAAATGTTGTGTGATCATTCCTTAAAAAAATAGTTTTCATAATTTTTGTAGTAGTGTTATGTACATTCTGCTGAACAAATATTTCTGCTGCACGGTCGTCAAAAAACAGACTATTATTTTGACGGGTTGCCGTGAATACCTTTACATTTCTGTGTGTACATGATATGAGGATAGTGTTACTCAAATGAAACGGTGAAGCACTCATAAAGTGACTCGTTCTGGAGATGTTCTTCGTGTGTTTATGTCATCATTGATACGTCAGTGATGACGGCTGAGGGAGAGGGCAAACCTGAACACTGCTCGGCGGTGCGGCATATATTTTCGGGTGCCGAAAATTCAGTGCACCCCTAGTAAATGGACAAAATGATTCTTCGATGTACTCAGATTTTTACTCGATGTACTGAAATTTGCCTCAGATTTTTGTTGTATTTGAGTTACTCGAGTAACTTGAGGAATCGTTTCAGCCCTAATAAGGTGTGTTCTTTTGTGGGCCTATCAGACAGCAACGGGCGGAGGAGGGCGGTCAGTTGAGAGAGTGGGGAAGGGTGTTGAAAAAACCCTTTGTCAGATTGCAACAGGAAGTGAGTGTTTATTTTTTTCATTTCCTCACCAAGGCGTTACAAGTGATCTTCATCCACTCCTAGAGCTGGCTGTTTTACAACTCTTTGCGTGCGTCTTTACTCTTGTACCAGACTTGCATCATCTCGGCACATACACACTTGATTCAACGGGGGAGAGTGTTTTGCTAAGATGTGAAATTTCTTAATAATGCATGCAAAATCTACTCTCCCAGAACTTCTGAATCCTTCCTAATGTTTACACACGAAACATTTAAAACGACCTTTCTCTTACTTGTTATCTCTTTCATAGCCCTCTTCCTCCCGGTGATCTATGTCCTGTCGTCATCAGCAGTTGCTCTGTCTGTGGAGGAAGCCACTCAGTCAGCTAGTCCTCAGCATCTCCTAACCCTCGTCTTTCAGGGATGTGTAATTAATTAAGCGCTGACCCTGCTTCAAGCCCTCAAACCTGACTGGATCCTTAACTTTGCACATCCTAACAAATGGCAGATGTATGTCGAGGCCACCCTGGAGCCACCATTGCTGATCTGTGTTTCCTGTGATGATGGATATAGATTAATGAAGTGCTCCAGCCAGGGCTCGAAATTGCGACCATTTTGGTCGCATATGCTCCCGAAATGTAATCTGTGCGACTCCAAAATATATTTGGGAGCATTTGTGCGAGTGCAAATAATTGCTGTGGTGCGACCTCTACAGTTCTCTGCTAAACGTTCAAGAATTACTGCACAGCATGTGCCACGTGACCGGAAGCTAAAGCAGGTTAAGCTTTTCATTCGCGCGCTGGTCTAAAGTGTGCTTTTCCTTAGCCCGTGCACCTGAAACGCGCAAATTAAAAAGCCTGTCTAAGGGGTCGTTCACATATCGCGCCTAAAAACTCATGGAAAACGCTAGGCGTGCTGCTTTCTCCTTTTTTCCAAAGCGCTCGGGCGGTTGCGCTCCGGAGGCGTTTGTCATGCTAAGCAACCATCAGCTGCGCTCTCCTTTACACCGCCCTTCCGCTCAATTGGCGGTTGTGTTGCTCCTTAATATTCAGTGGGTGCTCCTAAAATAATTGTGGTGCTCCTAACTTCTTGAAGTTGGGAGCACCAGTGCTACCAAGTAAAAAAGTTAATTTCGAGCCCTGGCTCCAGCGCAATTATAGGCAAAAGTTAACGAGTTAATTCCATAAGAAATGAGTGCAAAAACTACCTTTTGTTTATTGCTGAGGTAGTAACCTTGTGTTACTTTAACTTAAATATGCATTTACTTTTAGGGTTTACCAATGGTGTACCTTTGGTGCTGCCCAATTGACAAACTGTTGTACTGGTAAGGCACAGCTCTTACACATACGAATGTAGAGAGTTGGTTATTTGAGTTCAGCACGTGATCTACCACCTAATAGAGTTGGGTTTAGGGTTTATGTAGGAATCACTGCTCCCAGAAAAGACATGTGGTGACTTGGTGACCTTCAGCAATTGAGGGCTCATGCCAATTTCCCCACCTTTAAAACTAGAGTTTAGAATTGAGAACTCATTTGTTTTGGATCTGGTCCCCTAAAAAAAGATTGGAACTTCAGCATGGGAAAGAAATACAAGGACACTGTCCTGAGACACTGTCCCATTCCATACCCAAATGGATTGTACTCTTTACTCTGCGTCAAAGGCTTTGTTTGAACTTTCTCTTGTGTGCAAGCACTCTTAACTGTTGGCTGTGTGAATGGCCCGTGGCACTTCTAGAGAAATTGCATTGTTGGAGATAGTCTGCTTTTTATCTTTTGCCATAGTCGAAATGCCAGGACAGGGGCATCAAGAGGCTACAGCATTATACAAGTGTACTGTTTACCCTGGCTGTTTAGACCTAATACCAGCCAGCAACCCCCTCTATGGCCACAGCTCAGAGAAGCAAACTTGGCTCTCACCGACCGGTATTATTTTGGCTGCCGGGTTTAAGCCGAAGTGCGACGTATATTTACAGTCTCTTCCTTATTTTCCCTCTACTTCTACCCTGCAGTCTCTTTTCCATGGGAATCCCATGGCTATATAAGGTTGTCAGTGGCTGGCGAGGCAAAGTAAGGCTTTCCCTCCTTGTTTTATATAATTATTTGTTTTATGCATATTTTGTGCTGCATTGCTGTAAAGTCTAGAAGTGCACCAATATTAAGATGCAGTAATTTTAGAGACTGATCAACTATTATTTTGAGTTTGGACACTGTTAATCTACTGTTTAAAGGGAAAGTTCAACCACAAATTAACATTCTGTCATTAATACTCACCCTCATGATGTTCCAAACGTGTAAGACCTTCGTTCATCTTTGGAACACTAATGAAGTTAACACAACTGAAGTATTTTATTTTATAAAATCCGAGAGCTCTCTGGTCCTCTATAGACAGCAAGGGTACTACCACGGTCAATGCACAGAACGCTAGTAAGGACATTGTTAAAATATTCCATATGACATCAGTGGTTCAACCATAATCTTATGAAGCTTCAAGAGTACTTTTTGTACTCAAAGAAAACAAAAATAACAATGTTGTGTAACTCTTTCTTCTCTCCCGGGACAGTCCGCTGCCATTATTAAGAGCACCAGGACGTTCAACGTTAGCTGTTCAGAATTAAGTAGTTTGTGTAAACCTATAGATAACGACCATTCCGTTTAAATTTTGCTCAGCTGTTATTTTTATTTGCACATATTAACACAAAGATAAATTTAAAGCTATATAGATATTACTATATCCCTTTAAATAGTTGTTAGATGAATGCAAATATAATATAATAAAACAAATATCAAATATATAGATACTAATAAATAAAAATGATTTATTTTTAATTTACAGTAAAATATGGCCATTTAATTTTCACCTGTTGAATGTTTCTGTTTTTGTTGCACATGCATTCTCTCTCTGTGTAGTGCTTACTGGTTCTACACAGACACACACACACACACACACACACACCATGAGAAGGAATTCCTTTTGTGGAAGTGGCTGTGTGCTGGTGCGTTGATGATGTGGAGAGAGGAGGCGGGTCTCTTGCCGGCTCTGGGCTCAGAGCTCTGGTCTTGCTTATCTGGGAATTTCTCCAGCGGTGTGATAGAGCCGGCCCGACTGCAGCCTCGCTTGATGGCCTCTGGGAGAAAGCGAGACGGGAGTGGGTCGGTTGTAACGTCCGGGAGCGTAGTATCATTGCTAGCGTTGCTTTATAAGGGAGTGAATTGGATTTCCTTTTAAAGAAAACATGTGCGTTATCAGACCTTAGACTTTTTCCCTATCTTATGTTATTGCGTGAGCTAGTGCAAGCTCATAAAAAAGGTAGCATTATGGATTTTATTTGGCCACGTGATATTTTGCATTTTGAACCAGCCCATTGATGGACTGTGTTTGGGTTTTCGTGACCGGTACTCGGAGGTTATCATGTGGTAATAAACATTTAGAACTAGATAATGAGTTTTGTGAGGGCAATAGCCAGAACATTATGCGTTACGATATGACAACCCATGAAAAGAAAGTTTGCATATGCTTTGCAGAAATGTTTGTTTTAAAGTCTAAAGCTATCTTAGCAACCAGCTGAGGCTTTTTTTGCTGTTTGTAGAGAAACTTGCAAAGCAAATTATGTCACGCTCTGCTTAAGGACCAGGCCAAGGCTAATGAGCCTTAGCCTGAATTAACATATCTCTTGATAATAATTATATAATGAGATATTATTGTCTTGCCTGACTAGCCTAAATGACCAAAGTTTTTGGACAAAGCGGTTGTTTTCAATTAGACAATGTTTGCTGGCTGGCTGTCATCAAGTCAGACCATTTATTTTGGCGTGTGCTCTTGTGGTTTTGCTTTTCTATTTGAGGCTAATAGTAAAAAGTATTTTTTCCATCAAGCACAAAATAAAATATTTTGAACAGTCTCCAAGTTGCCCTTTTCCATTTGACTAAAGCATTTAATGACCAGAGTCTGCCAACCATCAATAATTCATGTTTTTATGATATGACCACAGGATTTTCCTGTGTAGGTTAACAATTCCCAAAGTTCTATATAGGTGACTTATCCTGTTACAAAAACTTGGTTTATTCCATTACCCATATAATACATTTCTTGCTCGTTAGCAGCTGCTCTAACCAAGTATCAAAGGATGAGTTAGTTTGTGCACACTTGATCTGATTTTGAAGGATACATATTTGGCCACTTAAAAAAGGGAATGCCAAGGACAGTTGGCTCACACCACCTCTGGCTTCTGGGCTTCATCACTTTGCCAGCTGCAGCACACACCTTTTTAGTTCACGTGCCATCAACAATGGTAAACTGTATAATGAATTTTAACATTTATTTTAATATTTTATGAGGCCGTAAAAAAAAATAATACCTTGCAACAGTAATATACATCTATATTCATAAACGATGGAAATATGGCAGTGTTTAGTTTTCAAGTGTCGTGTGACAGCCGCTATCTGTGTGCGATCAGAAAACTGTAGGCTATATCAGAAGTTTAAACTAATATGGTTTAAAATTCATGATTTCAGCACCATAGACATACGAATCAAAACCAAACAGATGTTTTGTAGCAGAGTATCTGAGGAACGAGCTGTAAAGGAACAGCTCTGTTCTGGAAAAGGGGGTGGGGAGCAGCAGCTCATTTGCATTTAAAGAGACGTTGAGACATCGCATTAAAAGAGCATTTCTGCTTCTATCCAAATAGGCATTTTCAAAATGATATAATAAATTATCTGTAGGGTATTTTGAGCTGAAACTTCTGAGACACCCGAGTCTTATATTACATATCAGGGCTCTAGACTGCGACCATTTTTTGAGTGTGCGAGTAAAAATTTGACATAGTCGCACTTGTGCGAGTGCATTGTCTGTGCTGCTCCAAAGTATCTGCTTCATAAAGCGTGCACTGCAGAGGAGTCAGGAGTAGGGATGGGTACCGAAACCCGGTATTTAATCGGTCTCGGGGCTAAATTATGAAAGACCGGAGTATCGATAAGCTCTGACGTTAACGGTTCTGTTATCGGTACTGGAGAAATTATGAAAACACACATTTATTATTGCTATACAGAGGTGGAAAGTAACGAATTACATTTACTCGCGTTACTGTAATTGAGTAGCTTTTTTGTGTACTTGTACTTTTTTAAGTAATTTTTTTAATCTGTAATTTTACTTTTACTTAAGTATATTTTGTGTGAAGTATTGTACTTCGCTACATTTTAAAACACATTCGTTACTGAGTAAAAAAAAATCGCTCCGTGGAAACAACTGCAGCAAATAATGGGCAGAAGAAGAAACTGGCGCTAAAATCACAAGAAAGATGCAGACGGACAAGACAGGCGTTAATGATGCAGACCCAGCTGAAAACCAAACCCCGTCGTACTCTGCTGAAGTTGAACTTAAAGGAAATGAAGTGAATCCCTGGCCATATATTCATGCTCTATTATGAAGTGTTAGCTGTGTTTGCCTCGGGAGACCGAACTAGCAGCTTATAATATATCGACATCGCCCTTCGCAAGCATGTAGAAATAAGGTAAATACTTACATCATTGCATTGGTGGTTAAAATGAAGCTTTGACGGTTTAGCAAAAGGTTTTGCACAAATGAGCCAAAAAGACAGTGGTGCAGGGTGTGCAATATCATCTGAGATAATATAGTAATTGTTGTTTTAACGATGTGCGATTTGACATTATCAGTATTTTGCCAAAAACCAAACAAATCACTCTAAACAGTGTGCCGTGAAATCTAGTAACGTTAGATTAGACTAATCCGTATGAGGCGCCGCCTAGGATTTAAATCAAACTTTGCTTATCAACACACAAAAAACACGTGCATATACACCTATAAACACTCGCATTAATACATTACATACATTAATAATGTGCGAGTGTTTATAGGTGTATATGCATGGAAGTTTATATGTATGTGCGAGTGTTTATAGGTGTATATGCACGTTAAATCCTAGGCGGCGCCTCATAAATCTGCATGCATATGGAGTGCTTTCTTTCACTGCGTGATTCAGTCTGTTAAAATGCGTTTAGAATGATCACAAAATTGAAGATATAGAAGCAGAAAAATTATATATTTATATAATTTAATATAGTAAGTCAATATCACATGAAGAATGCCGTTTTTCCTCAAAAAATCACCATGATTACATAGGCCTGTAGTTTTTCTTTTTACAACAGTTCAAAAAACAAGAAGTTAATTAAGAGACTTGCGTTTTAGACACCATATTGCCTGTTTTTGCTCTATTTCGACAACAAAAATAATTCCAACCACAGCCACCATACACAGTTTTGCGTCTCTGACTCTGAGCAATGACGGTGTTTCATTCCTTGAATTAACCGTTTAAATGATTCTGTTCAATCGCAATGACTCACTTATGAGTGACTTGCTGACACCTACTGGTGGTTCTAATTTAACATTTAAAGTATCTTTTTATTTTTGTATTTCAAATGACTATTTACCATTTGTGACCTTGGCCTAGAGCACAAAACCAGTCTTAAGTCGCTGGAGTATATTTGTAGCAATAGCCAACAATACATTGTATGGGTCAAAATTATACATTTTTCTTTTATGCCAAAAAATCATTAGCATATTAAGTAAAGATCATGTTCCATTAATATATTTTGTAAATTTCCTACTGTAAATATATCAAAACTAAGAGCTTAATTTGAACAATTTTAAAGGAGATTTTCTCAATATTTGGATTTTTTGCACCCTCAGCTTCCAGATTTTCAAATATTGTCCTATCATAACATACATGGACATATGATTTATTCAGCTTTCAGATGATGTATAAATCGCAATTTAGGAAAATGGACCCTTATGGTTTTGTGGTTCAGGGTCACATTTTATGTCTTATTTATCAAAACATTATTTCTGCATTTGTAACTGCAGGCTAAATGCATTCAATGTCCGTGTAAATACATTTATGCCACTTCAGATGAAGCTTCTGTGTTTCCTCTGCATTGCAAAGATTAATTTAGTTGATACTGATTTAATTTGCCTGGTAACAGCCTAAATGTCTTATTATTCTAAATAACTGATTCCTTTAATTAAAAACACCTAGTTTGAGATTGATAGGCCCATATCCCAGGTGTGTCAAAATCTGGAGGGTGTTACTGGAGGGCCGCAGCCCTAAAGAGTTTAGTTCCAACCCTGCTCCAACACACACATCATGTAGTTCTTCAAATAAGCCTAAATGATTAGTTTAGCTGTATCAGATGTGTTTAATTAGGGTAATATCTACACTGTGTAGGGCTGTGGCCCTCCAGGTACTGAGTTTGACATCTTTGGTCTATCCCATTTTTTCCTCCCTCCCATTGTTAAAATGTAACTAAGTAATTTTTACTCTGAGTAAATTTTAAATGAGCTACTTTTTACTTTTACTTGAGTATATTTTTAGACTGGTACTTTTACTTGTACTTAAGTAAAATTTCAGTAATGTAATGGTACTTTTACTTGAGTAGAATATTTTTGTACTCTTTCCACCTCTGTTGCTATATATACACATTATCTTGCAAATTCTATCCCGCCAGAGTCACCAGCTGTTTTTATATGCAATAATATTCAAACTCTTGTCTATGATGCATTTTTGCTATTCCCAAATCAGAAGCGAGATCGCTCACGTGGATGAGTTCAGCACGCGCAACATGAAAGCCCTGTTTATGATAGAAGAGAGAACTAACAATTAAAACATGCTTACACTTTAGGCCTGTGGCTGTTATATTAAACTGAGTTTATTAAATGTTTTTTTTTAGCTTCTAAAGATTATAGCCGTGTTTCTTCTAGCACTACTTCCTTCCCTTCACAGCGGCGCGCATTCGTTCCTCCCTGACCAAAACTTAACGTCAGAATCAGATCAATCGTCTGTCGATTGTTGTAAAATGCCGTCTTTACAGTTACTAAATTGCTGGACATGTTTGATAATAAAACGTTGAAAGTACAATCCACATGAGAGACGCTGTTCCTCAGGCTGAAGTGTGTGTGCGTGTGTGTGTGTGTTTGCGCGCGTGTGTGTGTGTGCGTGCGCGGCGCGCTCCAAAACAGACAAGCAAAGTACACTTTGAGCTTGAGCGTCAAGCGATCAAATACACACAAAGCATGTAAAACGGCCGGCTTGGAGAGTATTCACTTAAAACACAGTTTATATCTTAAAGTGAACGAGAACAGTTGGGAGAAAATTGTGTGTCAATATTGTGTCTCAGTGACAGATTGGAGCTTCTTCAATGTTAATCAAAGAACAAAATACAAAGACAAAATCACTCCCAGCTCTTAATCTGAATAAAGTAATAGCTTTAATAAGCATTAATCTATCAATATATACAGTGAAAACTATGCAGTGTTAATTTATATTTGATCACTTTCAGATTTATTTTGTAGCTATTACTTACCTGAACATTAATGTTAGTAGACCATCATAGATAAATGAAGTTTTTTTTTTTACATTTGTTTTATAGTATGACAAATGGTATATTTGTCAGTTTATTTAACTTTGTTTCTTTGTTCATGTTCTTACTGTATCTTATCTTATGTATATAAAACACTAAAAATGCCTGCACACTGGTGCATTTACAAATTGATGTTTTATATTTATTTAATGAAATATTTATTTAACATTTCAGAATATAAAGCCATGTTTATATATATATATAAATAACAAAAAGTACCGATAAGAATACCGTTAAAGTACCGGACCGATAAGCAGTATCGATAAGAGTAGTAATACCGTTAAAACCTTATCGATACCCATCCCTAGTCAGGAGTCATTGTAGACTACATTGTAGCAGGAGTCAGATTTCACTGATCACGTGAAGGGAGGCGCTTTCAGCTCAAGAGCTTTGTGGGTAGAGCCTGGTTTATACTCGCCACGTCAGCTCGAAGGTGCGCGCAGCGGATCATTTGGTTTTCAAACTAAAGTTAAAGACAACTTAAACCAGAGATGGTTAGCATGTTGGTAAAACATGCAAGTCCTGTCAACGACAGCCAGTTAATTTTTACTTTTTGTTTTGAAAAGCTTGCTATCTTTGCTGTTTACTTCAAGATACGCTATGGATGCTTTCCTTAATTTCAATTTTATTATTTATTTGATTCCTCAGTGTTTGATAAACATCCTGTAATTTATTTGTCTAATATGTAATGCATATATAATACAGCATGTGATGTGTCCTATGCCATGCCTAGCCTTATTCACTTTTGTTAAATGTTATGCAAAACAGTTTGTCAGTGCAGCCTACCGTTTTTTTTGTAGTTGTGTTTTCTTTTAATTAAGATTAACAATGAATCCATCTTTTGTTTTAGTCTTAAATAGATATAAGTATTATAGTAGATATAAGCAAAACCACCAAGATCGCGATTTTGAATTGAAAGTGAAAGTGCACGAAAAAAGCAATTCCTGTTCACAAAAATAATACTGATGAAAAAGAACGGGTTGATGTTGCACACTTTCGTTACCATATAACTATAAACTATGATAAAAGTTCATCAGCAGGCATTGATTGATCAAATGTATCAAAGAAAAAAGAAATTGCGACCAAATTATGTACTCGTATGACCAACTGAGAAAGTTAGTTGCAAAAGTACCACCAGTGAGTGAGTCTAGAGCCCTGCATATTGTTAGAAATGGCATAATAGGTCTCCTTTAATGCAGAATCTCTAGCTCTTGTGAATAGTAGCTTTTACACAAGTTTTCCTGGCTTTGAATTGTTTATAACATTTACTGATAAGAATAATAATAGTACAATGTAAGTTATGAAGTGTGGAAAACGCCTCTCGAGAGCATTTAAGTACTTGAGCATTTTGTCATGGCAAATTCAAGGCTCAGCCTTCTATAAAGCCTTTAATAGAAATTGCTCACATGCTTTATTAAATTGTAGAGTTGTATTTTGTATTTTAATAAAACAAATAAACATGCAAAACAAGTTGACACTGACTGTTGTTCTATGTGCACAATAAAAAAGTCTCATTGGTAGTGATTTGATTTTCATTCTCGAATTCATGTAAAATCTGCTTTTACATGTTATTTTGAAATTAAGTTTGAAGCACTTATGTGACCTCAGACATTGGTTGCTAATTTTAATATGCATAAACATGCTCAATTAAGGTGTTGATATGTGAACATGAATGAACTTTCTAAAAAAAAAATATTCTGTCATTTACTCACCATTCATTTGCTCCAGAACTCTACGAGTTAGTAGATTACAAAAGATGACATTTTGAAGAATATTGGAAACCAAAAAGTTGCTGGGAGCCATTGAAAAAAATATTGAAGTGAATGGCTACCATCATGGCTTTCAATGTTGGGTGAACTACACAAATGTGGTTCACATTGTTGTGAGTTGTAACTTCAATTTCTTGAACAACTGGGTTTTTCTATAAATGGTCTGGGTAGACTGGAGAGAGACTTATGTGTTGTCAAAGCGTATATATGTTTAAACAGTGCATCAGGTCTTTGTTTTCTTTTAATATGCATTTACTTTGGTTGTTGTTTGCCCAAGGAGGAATGGTGAAAGAGAATTGGGAAAGCATCCTGATTTTTCAGCTGAGAGTCTACAGGGGCTGCTAGAGGAAGTGAGATGGGAGGGGGCTTCAAGTGTCTTCTACCCTTGAAGTGAAGTGCTGCTATAGTTAGATCCAAACGCTTCACGTGATGACTTGGGAGATAATCACTCATGGGCTTGCAGCTACACACTGTAGTAAAAATACCAGTTTAATATAGAGCTATTATTTCAGCTCCGGGAATTAGTTATTAAATATTAAATATTGCTTGGTTAAAAGTAATATTAATATTTAACTTAGTTATACTGTATTAAGTGACCGTCCACCGAACACTAACCTCAGCATATCAACTTCGAGCTTAGGTAGCTTTCTCTTTATGGCAAATAAGGAACAAAACTTCAAATCACATTCCAGAGACAATTCTTAATGAAATGAAAAATGGTTTATTCGTAATACTGCTATTCTAACATAAATGGATTAACTGATAACACACAAAACATACATACATACAAAGACATGCATAAGGGATTTTGGTAAGTAATTCCTAAAATTAAAGTTAGCCCTTTTAGCTATTTAAACGCTTGACTTGACCGGACAGATCACGACAGATGCCTTATTGCTCTGTTACTGCATTCAGATCAGATTCTACCAGTTCAATCAGCAATATAGATTTAGTTAGAATGTACTTGCTTGTTGACAAGAAGCAGGTTGGAAGTTGTTTTTTTCCTTCAAATGCGTTGCTCTGGTCTTTGTGCTCGGAACCACGTGGGTTGGTTCGTGCGTCTCCGGTGCTCTCGGATGGAAACACGAGAGATGTGGCTGCTGCGTGCGACGCCACAGAAAGCTTTCCTTTCGTCCGTAGGCGTTCAGCTCGTTGTTCTTTGATGTTGTGCCTTCTAGCCTTGAATAGATGGTTGGTTTAGTCGGTGTCGAGACAAAGTTCAGGTAAGAGCGAGCAGGCAGAGAAGTTACGAGCGCAGCTCCAGCGATGTTAAAGAGAGATGTTCCAGAGAGTCACGCCATGTTTCAGAGAGAGTGATTTGCAACTGGCGCGTTGTTTTCAACAGTCCAACTTGCTCCTCCCCACGGGCGGCTTGTCGAATCCGATGGTTCGTATGGGCGGAGCCCCGCCCATGTCCAGGCTTGCTGGGTGGACCAACAGTTCTGTGATGTCTCATCACTTTTGGGAAGGATAAACTTTATGGATCTTTATACGTGTATAATTATGCAGGGTATTACAATTTAACGGTCATCACCACAGTCTATCACATCTGAGTCTAGCTTTCTTTAGAGATCAAACACCGCATAATAATACACACATTACAGTTTATACCGTTTAAAGCATGATTAAAATTCCCACATTGTCCTAAATAATTGGCACTCAAAATCATCACATCATGCCTATGAGGGAACAAGTACACATTAAATATCCATATATTTATTTTGTGTAGTTGCAATAGTTATACGTGTCAAAAAGGCAAGGAGTTTGGTTTTCCTTGGTCCGTCCGACGGAGAAAAGTCCTGCTTTGTTTTAAATGGGGTTTTGAACTATGCTCTGGAATGTAGGCTTGAGTCCAGAACCATTCCCGAGCCGTCCGTACCTTTGCACGAGAGCGTTTAGTGATGGGGTCGGTTGACCCTCTCCACTTTTGCATGGAAGGAGGACTTTTGGGTCATAATTCATTTCTGTTGCTGGGTTGGAATTCTCTGTGTGTGTTTTCAGGTCGACATTGTGTTACACATCCCCTTTTGTGTGGAGATGTACCCGATGGAACATCTTCAGGCACTGGAACAAGAGGCAGAGAGAATGGACACACACAAGACACCAACGAGATCTCTATCACTGACTGAAAACTGGTGCAGGGTAATTTGGAAAGGCACAGGTGAGAAACTTGAGAAGACATAGGGCTAGTTTGTTTAGCATCGTTGACAATTGGGTCATTTTGACTGGTTTAATTGTCGGGTTTTCACGAGACGGTATAGGCATGATCTCAATCAGGTTGGTCACATTCTCGGGTTCGGATTCTAGGTCGAGATTACCACGTCGAAAAGGCGAGGGATGCCTGGCGTGCATTTGTTGAGAGACTCTTGAGACGCGTTCACTCGCTTGTGTAGGAGGAAGGCCAGTGTCAAAGTCACAACATATCCTACTATAGTAGAGATACAAAGCGCCGTGTCAGCGCAGACCAGGACCGAATAATTGCGCGCCAGGCGGAAGGCGAGCGATAGCTTCTAAAGCTGTGTCAACCGGTGTCAGATCAATAAGCTGCGTTCCTTCCTCCTTGATCCTTTCTTCCAATTCTGGATCGAGGACAAAGGAATGCTGCTTGAAAAAGGGTGAGATTTCGATTTCGGCCTGATACTCGTCGTCGGTGAGGTGATACAATGCTAGTTCGTCAATATGGAGGATCGAGCCCTTAGGGACTGTGATCCATAACGTTTGGTTAGGCAGACTAATGCGCGTAGCGGTGTCGTGTTGATCATATGTGAGGGTAGCCGTTCGGGCTGGGGTGTTCACCAACCATCGGTTTCCGACAATTTCGCTTGTGTTACCTCAACCTGAGAACGTGGTGTTGCGTCGGCGGGCAGCTAGCGTCGGGTCTCATGGCTTCTAAGCCACAGATGCCCTCTGTATTATCGCTGCAGAAAGGGTTTACTCGGGCAGAGGAAGTGAATGTCTTTAGTGAGCGTACACATCTTTAGGTTTGGAGCCAAGTACAACTGTTCGTTGCTATCGTGATACGTGACGACCTCGGGAGTGTGGATTTTGACATAGGTGTTCCCTTGCCAAAATCCAACATTCACAACATTTTAAGCCGGTAAACATTATTAACGCCAATAATGGCAAACTGAAAAGAAAACAAAGTCACCTGTTTCCGGGTTTGCGATATGGGAATAACGCTGCCGGGAAAGGGGTGAGATGGGTTTGATGAGACTAACGGGGCCCGCAGTGGCCGGGTTACGATGTTTGAACAAGGCTAAGAGGTATCACGTAGCACGGAATCCTATTCATGGCTAAGTTGTCAATCAAGGAACTTACATCGCGTATCATGTCGTTCATGATTTTGGCGGGTGGCCTCGATCGGTTGACAACGGTTCTCACAGCAATTACAACGATTTTACTGACAGTCGATCTCAATTTCAGGACCTGTATTCACGGATTGGTTAAGGGGGTTCAAAGTGAGAGAGAGGAAAGGAAAAACACAAAGTGAGACACGAGGAAAAAACCAAAAAAAAAAATTAAGACAAAAATTCAAAATCAAAATCAAGCAAAAAAAAATTAAAAACAAAATTGAGGGTAACTCCTCGCTACTAGATTGGTCCTAGCAGTGCTGTGGAGGAGAGAATATGGGTTGTGTCTAAGCATGGTTGCTATATGTTTTCCTAACATATCAATACTAATGCTTGTGTGGTGCATATGGTGCGTGTGGTGCATATCGGTCTGTGTCAGTGGGTCTGATCTTCCCCCTTTCCATGTCGGCTAGAGCCCAGGGGCCTCTTTATCTGGTTTCGATGGACCCATCGAAGGACTGGCTCGCTGCGCCTTGTCTGATTTTGATTCGATAGGCAACAGGTGAGAGCTTGTCTACAATCTCATGGGGTCCCGTCCAGTGAGGTAGGAACTTCTTTGACAGGTGATGGGGAGCATTCGCCTTGGTCGGGCGAAACTGTAGTACCACACTTGATCTCCGACATTGAGCTCATGGTGAGAGGCCTTTTGGTCGTAGTAGGCTTTCGGCCTTCCGCGCCGTTGTAGCTGCTGTTGCGCCAAGGCGAAAGTTGTTCTCAGGTGCTGATGTAACTCTTCCAGGTACTGGTGAGTGTTGTAGGCGGTGACGAGGTTCAGGTCACCAGGTTGGTACAGCAGGTGTAGTGGTAAAGGCCATGTTTCTCCCCTGTCATCATTGTGAACGGGGTATTCCGGTAGATTGATGGGGTGTGGCTCGGCGGCCATCAGTACCAGAGGGAGTTTAATGTCCCAATCCTTTTGATTGGTGGCTACGTATTTTTTAACATGCTGACCACTGTTCTGTTAGCCTGCGTTCCACTTGACCGGAAGAAATTGGGTGATGGCTTATGTGGAGTTTGGCCTGTATGCCCAGGAGTTTCCATACGCCTTGCATAATTTCAGCGGTGAAGTGGGTTCCATGATCAGAGTTGACCCTTAAAGGCAGTCCGAATCTTGAGAAGATATGGTTCAATAACAGACAGGCTGTTGTTTCTGCTGTATCGTTGGGAGCTGGGAGACACTCTATCCATTTTGTGAATTCGCAGACCACGGTGAGGAAGTATTTGTTGCCCCTGTCGACCGTGGTAGGGGTCCTACCCAGTCTATTTGGAGGTCCGACCATGGGAAGGTCATTCCTTTCCTTTGCAGTGGTGCTCGGTGGCTTGGATTTGCCGGTTGGAACTGGCAACACACCAGGCATCCTTTAACGATTCTGCTACGCCTTGCTGCATGCCAGGCCAGTATGATACTTGCTTGAGTGTTTCATAGGTGGCCTTGACTCCGTGGTGTCCTGCGCATGGTGCATCGTGTGCGTGTGTCAACATCATCCCCCTTTGGCCATGAGGGACTACGAGCCGTGGAGCAGTGGATGGCTCAGGGACATACGTGAGGACACCGTCTCGTAGATGCAGCATGTGCTTGATCGAATGGAGCGTGCGGAGGTCGGATGATGTTCGCAGGTCCGAGGTGGAAATGGGATTTTCCAAGGGGTCGGACAGGTGTACTACAATGGACTGTATGGCTGAGTCCGTATGTTGGAGGGTGAGGAGGTCTTCAGCAGCGAACTGAGGCGACAGGGAGATGTGGGAGGAGGCAGGTGTGTGCTCGCCAGTGGCGTGCTGGCGGCGGGTTACTGCTGCCACTGTAGGGTTGGGTGGGAGGGCATGAAAGGTCCAGGACTCTTCATGTGATGCACCTGCTGTGGTGAGGGCATCGTTTTGGTCATTTGAGGGGCTGGAGTTTGGGAGGAAACGTTTAGGATGTCAGACCTGATCTGGTGTTCTCCGGAGGGATGGCAGGTGACTGAGACAGCACTTTCAGGAACTTGGAGTTTCATCAGCAGGTGTTTGTTGGACGCTGCTGTGATTTGGAGTATTGGGTGTTGAGTTAGTGTTTAACTCTGTTGCTGGATTTTCAGGTGGGGCTTCATGTCCATCTGAAGTTAACGTGTTTATTGTACTCTGAGACTGAGGTGAGTGCTGTTTTCTGTGGCTGGTTCGTTTGTCTTGTCGCTGCTTTCTCGTCCGTCAGCTAGTCAGGCTGAACGGGTTTCCTTTCTTTTCCCACTTCTTATCTTCCTCTTTTCGTTGAAAGAATTCCTTCATCATCATTTCCATCATCTTCTGTGAGTCGGCGGTGGTGTTTTTTGTTCTTGTATGGACTCAGTTGGAGCTTGGTCACTTTGGAACCTTGGTGAATTCCTTCGTCGATTCCTTGGGCTGGTCGCCTTAGGGTGAGTCTGTCGCTTTCCGCTGGAGTTTCCATTGATTCCCATGAGCGTTGCTCTCTTGGGTTCCGCGATCTCTCCCATTGCCTTTCCTGAGGCCTTGCTTGGTCCCATGACTTATCCCAGTGTCGTCCAGGTGAGCGTTGACGTCCACGTGGTCCATCCCATCGGTCATACCTCTGTTTAGGTCGGGTTCCAGCGTGTGAGTCTCGTTCTCTGTTGGACGGGGGTGCATTCCACTCCCTGTGTGGTGGCTTAGCACTGTCTTGGCGTTGGGTGCCCTCCAGCGCCAGTTCTTGGTGTTGAGTGTTGAATCAAGAACTGCTGGGGTTTTGCGCTCTTTTCTGAGGCCATCTTTTGTTTGCCGTAGGCTTTTTGCACCAAGTCTCGCAACTGCTGAATGTTCATTGTTCGTGGGCATGCGAGAACGCCAAGATGGTGGCTTATGCCAGGATGAAGGTTCCTCAGGAAGAGAGTTTTAAAGTTCAGTTCCTCTTCCATGTCAGATTCGCATGAGTTCCAAAATATGCTTGTCTGAGTCGACTGTAGTAAGCTTGAGGAGTGTCGTGACGTCCTTGTCTCGTCTCCAGGGCAGCCACTAAGCCTTGATCGGACTCAGGGTCAGCAAACTCTTTAATTAGGGCCTTTTGAAGCCGCTGATAGTCAGTCTTTGTGTTAACAGGCTGCCGGTCAAGGAAGCTGCGCACTTCAGGACTGGATGTCGCTCGAGTAAGTATAGTTTATCTTTGTCCGTAACGTTAGGTCGCATTTCCAGATGGAAATCAATATCTTGCAGATAAGCGTGGACATTTTGGCTGTTTGGCAAGCTGGGGTTGAATTTTCCGATGTTTCGGGCGAGCTTGTCAAGATCTTTAAGGTCCAAGCTGCACCGACCTGCGGCTGGCTGCAGCAGATTCTTTTTGGTTCCGTCGTGATATAGCGTTCTTCCGACGGCGCTGGTGAATGTTTTAACACCATCCCTCCATCTTCGGTTCACGTGTCAGTCCATGAACAGGTGATCCAGTCCTGCTTGGCAGGGGTGCCGTTGGTGCACGCGCCTGTACTTGACGGCTCACGGCGTAGTTCATAAGCATGCCTGAGTTCCTCTTGGAGACTTTCAGACTCCTTTGTGACGTAGTCGAGCTGTCGTGTTAGGCGGCTGATCTCATTCCTTGACTCAGCCAAATGAACTTCGAGGGCCTTGATTCTGCTGTTTTGTCCCTGAAGTCAGTCTTTGCCTTCTCCAGTAGCTTCTCTGCATACTGTAGCTTGTCTGCACAATCAGCGAAGTCCTCTTTGAGTGCTGCATTTCGTGGCTGGTAGCTTCTAGAGTCTCTTTTAGCCTGTTGGTCTCCTCCTCGGTGTCCTGCTCCACCTCATCGGTCCCTTCCTGTCGTACCTGAGCTTCACGCCCAGCTGCTCTATGCGTCGTTGGGCGCTTGTCAGCTCCTGCTGGCGCAGCGGCGTGCTGTTTGAGGGTGGCGATGAGTATGTGGCTTAAAGAACCGGTGATCTTGGCTAATTCTCTGGGACTGTAGTTTTGACTTGGGTCTTGTCCCATAATGCTTGCGATGTTGTCATCTAGTTGATTCTGTGTCTGATGTTGGAGTGTTTCAGCAGCTTTAGGGAGTATGCTGTCGTTGTAACACTTAGCCACATTTCCAGTCCTTCCCAGTGACCGACATGTTCTGTTTCGTGAGACATGTTCTGGCGGGTCAGGGGATCTTGGACCGAACTGACACAGACCTTGAATAGGAAACAAAGCAAAAACAAAACACAAACAAAACAAACAGGGGTGTAAATGTGCAGAGTGTAGTGTATGCTAGTGTTGATTGTGTCTCTGTGTTTGTGGTCCTCTGGCAGGTGCTTCTAATTGTAGTCTCTGCAGATAAATTATTGGGCACACACAAGGGCAGCCCCGCTGTGAAGCAGAGAAAGAAAAAACACACACACACAGAATGGGTACACAAGGACAATAGCACTAAACAGGTCTCTCTTTTAATAGCAGATTTTCTTCGTTTCGCTTTGTTAATTCTGATTTAGAAGGGCGCTTCTAATCAGAGGATTGTATGATTTTCTCTTTTGTAATAAGACTGGTATTGCTATTCCAATTTTCTCCTTGGAGGAAAATAACAGCAATGACAGTACTTGTCCCTTAATGGCAGGATTTTATACCGCGACGCTGGTCAGCGATGTCACGCGTGTTAAAACTTTTGCCGATGTCTATCTTCTCATTGCACCTGCTTTAACCTGGGGGGGGATTTCACAATAGAGGGTAAAAGGGTAAACAGTTTGAATGTAGTTCTCAAGTTTCACATACATCTGTTCAATTGTGACATTTCGCTCTATTCGTGATTTTCCCGGCCAAGTCTTAAGCAAACAAGTCAAATTGGAAGTTAGTAACAGGGAAAAGAAAAGAGATTAAGATTTATTCCCAAGATTTAAAACTAATACGTTGGCACAAGGTGGTGCTGTTGAGTCTATATGCTTAGGTTGGTTTGGCTGTTTACAGGATAAACCAACTGACCTAGGTTGAGGAAACCTTAACTCCCTTTTGGGGTTTTCTAATTAGAAGGTTACGTTTCATGCTCCAGATTGGTGAAAAGTGATTTTGACTGTGTGGTTTCACTGTCACTTCTCCAACACAACACTAGGGGGAGCACTATCTACTCTCAGGCCTAAGTAAGAGGACTAATTTTAATTTAATAAAATTGTTTTAATTAAATTATTATTAACTTTACTTGAGTCAATCAGCTCACCTAAGAAAATGAAGTATGGCCTACAGATAGAGCCAGACTTGTATTTAAGTTTGAAATTTGGAATTAAAAATTAGAATTTGGTTTCTAATTAAAATTTATGATGTTATAATTAAAATTAATAGGATTCACTTAGGATTAGAATTTACAAATGCAATCTGCAATTGAGTTGACAAACCAATATTGTTGCAAAATGTAAACAGGAAGTGTAATTAATTATTAAATGTAATTAGAATTTTCGAATTCATAATTAATTATTAAATTAATTTACAGCTTCTAAATCACTAGTTTTGGATTCCCATAATAGTAATTCAAATAATTTCCAAACTTAAGCATTCCTCGTGTCATTAACACCAAAAAGATTAACAATAAAATAATTAATAACTAATCTGTATCCTACTTGTAAACGAAATTAAAAATTTCCTCTTGATAACTTAAGGCTCTATTGTAGTGGTCAAATTATAAGGGCGTTTTATGGTTCATAAATGGATGCTATTGTTGTTGGAAGCAGGAATTGAAAATTCCATTAAATGAAATTAATTCAAAATTAATTTGTAATCAATTGTGACATTCAACTAACAATTAAAAATTCCTAACAATAGCGCTTATCCATTGATGTGTTTTAAAATCATAAAAGCCATTATAATTGAATGAGGTCAAACTCACCATATAATCAACAGTATATTAAACCATTTTCTAATAACCCACCACCTTATTAAGCTGGTCCCACAAAAGGTAAAAAGACTTTAATCAGCTGTTATATTAAACCAACCTGTGAACTTGTTAACACTGATGATTGGGAAACATTAACACAGCCAACTTAAAACGTGTTAGTCTTTTAAATGAGAGACTAGAGAGAGAGAGAGGGAATTAGTGTTAGCTGTGAACCACATTTCCACCAACACTGCATTCAAGCTTTAAATGCTATGTGCTAATCACTAGCCGTAATGCTACCGCATTGCATTTGCTACGCTAAACTTCTTTGTTTCAGTTTAGCTTATATGCGGAAACTCCACGTGGCTGAACTGGTCGCTATGACGACTCAGTGCCTATAGGCAGAAGAAAAATGTGCTTCACGCTTCAGACTTGAATTTTCTATAGCACATATAATCTCACTCATTTAGGACGAGATACATTTATCTACGGGTTACTTATAACCCATCAAAGCCTCGGCGGGCTATTTATGCGAATATTTGTCTGTTTAGACCGCACTCATAAACACAAACACTCGATTGCGCAATCTCCCCTTTCTCAAAACGACTGGCCACTTCCTTTGAGCCGTGCGCTTGAATTCACTCATGAAATCAAATGGCTGAGAATGATTTAAATAGCTTTTTAAACATTCCACACCGGGGATTTGAAAATATAGCGGAGTTTGAAAGTGGGACACGACTTACAAATCAAACTATACAGGCCTTCACTCAGAGCTCAAACGAGGGACACGCCATTTGTCTCTTTGATGCGCTTTAGAGCGACTTTTACTTATTTACTGCAGTTTCTTCTCACAACTCGAGTTAAACAAATACCCTTTCTCATTCACACACACTGTGTTTCACAAACGAGAATTGCAATACCACAAATAACCGCTTTTCCTGTATTTACTCAGTTTTCCGGATAAAATTGAGAAATACCCTTTGTCTCTGGTTTGATTTTCAGATTAATTCTTTAATAATGCCAGCTTTTTTCCTCCACCATTTGTAGTAAAAATACCAGTTTAATATAGAGCTATTATTTCAGCTCCGGGAATTAGTTATTAAATATTAAATATTGCTTGGTTAAAAGTAATATTAATATTTAACTTAGTTATACTGTATTAAGTGACCGTCCACCGAACACTAGCCTCAGCATATCAACTTCGAGCTTAGGTAGCTTTCTCTTTATGGCAAATAAGGAACAAAACTTCAAATCACATTCCAGAGACAATTCTTAATGAAATGAAAAATGGTTTATTCGTAATACTGCTATTCTAACATAAATGGATTAACTGATAACACACAAAACATACATACATACAAAGACATGCATAAGGGATTTTGGTAAGTAATTCCTAAAATTAAAGTTAGCCCTTTTAGCTATTTAAACGCTTGACTTGACCGGACAGATCACGACAGATGCCTTATTGCTCTGTTACTGCATTCAGATCAGATTCTACCAGTTCAATCAGCAATATAGATTTAGTTAGAATGTACTTGCTTGTTGACAAGAAGCAGGTTGGAAGTTGTTTTTTTCCTTCAAATGCGTTGCTCTGGTCTTTGTGCTCGGGAACCACGTGGGTTGGTTAGGCTCCGGGTGCTCTCGGATGGAAACACGAGAGATGTGGCTGCTGCCGCGTGACGTCACAGAAAGCTTTCCTTTCGTCCGTAGGCGTTCAGCTCGTTGTTCTTTGATGTTGTGCCTTCTAGCCTTCGAATAGATGGTTGGTTTAGTCGGTGTCGAGACAAAGTTCAGGTAAGAGCGCGAGCAGGCAGAGAAGTTACGAGCGCAGCTCCAGCGATGTTAAAGAGAGATGTTCCAGAGAGAGTCACGCCATGTTTCAGAGAGAGTGATTTGCAACTGGCGCGTTGTTTTTCAACAGTCCAACTTGCTCCTCCCCACGGGCGGCTTGTCGAATCCGATGGATGAGAGTGAGCCCCGCCCATGTCCAGGCTTGCTGGGTGGACCAACAGTTCTGTGATGTCTCATCACTTTTGGGAAGGATAAACTTTATGGATCTTTATACGTGTATAATTATGCAGGGTATTACAATTTAACGGTCATCACCACAGTCTATCACATCTGAGTCTAGCTTTCTTTAGAGATCAAACACCGCATAATAATACACACATTACAGTTTATACCGTTTTAAAGCATGATTAAAATTCCCACATTGTCCTAAATAATTGGCACTCAAAATCATCACATCATGCCTATGAGGGAACAAGTACACATTAAATATCCATATATTTATTTTGTGTAGTTGCAATGGTTATACGTGTCAAAAAGGCAAGGAGTTTGGTTTTCCTTGGTCCGTCCGGACGGAGAAAAAGTCCTGCTTTGTTTTAAATGGGGTTTTGAACTATGCTCTGAATGTAGGCTTGATGTGTCCAGAACCATTCCCGGAGCCGTCCGTACCTTTGCACGAGGCGTTTAGTGATGGGGTCGGTTGACCCTCTCCACTTTTGCATGGAAGGGAGGACTTTTGGGTCATAATTCATTTCTGTTGCTGGGTTGGAATTCTCTGTGTGTGTTTTCAGGTCGACATTGTGTTACAACACACACACACACACACACACACACACACACACGGGGAGGTTGTGCTCCTCTCTGCTGTGGTGGTTTGAAGTCACAGTTCCTTTTAAAGTATGGAAAAAGCCCAGTGTCCTTTTTCTGAACTGCAAGCAATGGACATGCATTTGGGTTGTCTTGTAATGGTTGATAGTTAATTGTAGTTAATTGACGTAGCATTCTCACTCTGTCTGTTTATAGCCTTTTGTTACCTTATGTTTGTTACCTTCTTAATTTGGTCAATTTGACATGCTAGGACAGTTAACCTTTCCATAAATGTCAACACATCTATATGTTATATAATATTATGTTTTTACAATTACACAGTTGTGCTGTAATATTACATAATTTAGACCTATTTTGTGTATTTTTATTTTAGAAATGTTTTTTATGTTTTAAATTATGATACCCCAATTATAAAATATAAAATGTTTTATACAAGTTACATTATGTATAAAAACACAATTATGAATAATAATACATTATTAAAATCTTCATTATACAATTATTTTATTTATTTATGGTTTAAATTAGTGTTGGGTGCTTTACTGCAATGAAATTGTTAAAATAATGGTCAAATATTATTACTTTTTATATAGGGTTGAAATATGAGCCTTGACTGAGAGTCAAATTCTTTAGTGACCCTACTATTTAGCAGTTATTGCTTGACAGCGGTCGAGGGTCTTCCTCTTGGTTTTAACCTATTATGGAGCGACATCATCAGTTGGTCCATATAGACTATGTTTCTGGGGTCCGTAATCATGTCTTCAGAATTTGACCATAAAGGGCCATGAGAATCGTGCTGGTTAAGCCGAACTGAAGAGCTCAAAAAAACACAGCCGCCGCAGTTCCAAATGAAGTCGGACCCCCTCCGGCTCTCAGCTGTAAGGCTTTCTTTTCATCTCCCCCTCGGCAGAGATCGTCTCCAGGGGCTGCTGGAACAACCCTGGTGTGTTTTAAGTGAATTCCCGTCTTTTATTTATTTATGTTCGTTACAAAGGGCCAACGTGACCAAACCCTTGTCTTTTTTATCATTTCGAGGCCTATTTCCATGGAGACAAGCAGGGCTTCACCTCCGCATCAGTCGCATGTTTTAGATCTGCGGATTTGTACCTCTCTCTCTCCCAATGCAGCCGGAGCTCTTTCTGTGTTGTTTTAGGATTAGACTGGCGCATAAAATGGGCACCGTATTGTTTCAGCTGTAATCTAAGCCATATTTAACCTTTTATTGTGCCTTTATTAAGTTAATCTACGGATGATACTCTGTAATCAGCGCTGTTTGTCTTGTCCAAATTGAATGGCGTGCTTGAGGAGATGTGGGGTCATGACCCATCTTCTGTTTCTCAGTGTCAGAGAGGGTTTTCTCTTGTGGCACATTTGTTGGGAGTTTGTCAGGGCTCTTTCATCATCCCATGTCCACCAAGTTTTGTGATGCTTCTCTCTAATCTGCTGTAGTTGGCACCCAATTGTACTATATTAGGTCTAGTAAAAGATCCTCCTGTTGGTTACTAAATATAAATTTATTTGGTATTTATTTTTTCTAAAATTGAATCCATCTATCTATCATGAGACAGAATTGCAACAGTTATTCTCTGGGATTTCCTATTTTATTAATTATTTATTTAGGCTATTTTTATTTTTATTGATGTGTCTACTTTCAGACAGAATTGCAAAATAATATTTACAATATTTTTTATTTTATAAAAAATTTAATTCGCTTTTCTACTTTATTCATCTTGTTTCTCAAGTAACCAAACATGATTACAACAGTTTATTGTTTTACTTTATTTTTTTTGTTTCTATTGCCAAATAGTATTGCAACAGTTTATTATACAGTATTTATTTTATTAAAATGTATTTCTTTTTATTTATCGTGTTTCAGTTTAGGCAAAAAGAATCACAAAAATAATTTATTCCTATTAATTAATATTTTTCAGATGTGTTCCAAGTACTTTCATCATCCTCCGTTGGTCCTACCCTGATCTTAAGCTATAGAACGACCTGTGTAACTGCGTCAGGCTTGTCGTGATGCTCAAACAAACAGAGCGATGTTTTGATAGCGTCAGTGTTTAAACTCTTCTGGGAAATCATCCTACTAAAGATGATTTCCTTGACTTTTAGCTGTCGCTGCATATTACACACTTCACATTTCACGTACTGACATTCGATGTGGTCGGTCTTGTAGAAGTTGGCGGTCTGTGTAGGATCAGGTTTCATACAGTGCTACTCATCAATTCCTCTTTTGGGGTCATTTTAGTAATGTCTCGCTGATTTTCGTATCCCAGCGTATATAATGTGATTTATATAGGGGTTAAACTCGTTGTGCGGTTTCAAGTGCACTTTCTTGATTGGTTGAAAATGAAC
Organism: Gymnocypris eckloni scoliostomus; assembly: GCA_027564155.1. Taxonomy (NCBI): domain Eukaryota; kingdom Metazoa; phylum Chordata; class Actinopteri; order Cypriniformes; family Cyprinidae; genus Gymnocypris; species Gymnocypris eckloni. Next base: position 17,847,758 of record CM050432.1, on the reverse strand, counting down.
AAGTCTGCAATGTTTATGAATCCATGTGAAGAGTGCCTTATAGGAAATGAGGGCATAGTGTCTGTTCTCTTAGTGTTGGGAAGTTCCCTTATGTCCCGAGTCAGATTTGCTAACTGCGTTTTCTGAAAAACAGTATGGCTTTTGTAGACCTTTTAGACTAGATTATATTGTCAACATATCCACATTATTGTCCACATCCACTTTTATTATTATAGTCATTATGCAAAGAAGAGGAAGCACTCGGGTCCGCAAACTAGGACTGGATGATACATCGAATGTTCACTCTTTATTTTTATTTTTGATGACCATGTAATAGACCAATTTGGTGAATATTGTGCATATGAAGATGGATTATCTTTAAAAGCAGCTCTATATTTTTCAAAGGATAGTTCACAAAAAAGATTTTCACTTATCTTTGAAAAACTAATACAAATATTTTTGTATATATGTTGATCTTTGATTTGTGATTAAAAGCCTGAATTTAATGACTGATGAATTGTAATTTAGGCCCATCGATTCATTTTTTTTCACTCAACAATGATTGCTTCCTTTAAAATTATTTGCTGGTTAATATTACTATTGATTTAGGCCTGTATAAATGGTTTAATCTAAATCTTATTCATTTTATGGAATACCATTGTATAATTGTGACATTGTGATTATTTAAAACGGTTACTAAATCAAACATTGGGAATCTACTTTGCAACAATGGGTCTTTGGTTGAATGATAGCTTCACTGATTAAAAAACAGTTACTCTTTTAGAGCAAATGCTTAAATCTTAAGATATCAAACACTGTCAAAATGTTCCAAATATTTTTCTCTGCGACGCTTTCACAGAAAAATGGCAAACGAATTTAGTATTTTGACAAGATTAATAAAATAGCTAATAGGCTATTTTTGTACAACCTACATTGTATTGTTCTCTCTACGATACTTTTTCCAATGTAAACGTTAAACGAATTGTATCGTGACACTTTTTTCCTCCCCTAAAATGTTAAACAAATGTTGTGTCCTACGATTGACTAATTCATATAAATTAAAGTCAAAGTCAAGAAACTCAAGACTCTTGAAAAGATGAATAAAATAACAAAAACATTTTTATTTGGTAGTCTATCTCTTTAAGTAGTGAATTTAAATGTGAGATTTGGAAACGAGATCTAAATTTAGCGGGAACTGTCGGTTTGGGAAGAAAATCATTCAAAGCGGACAGCAGGTGAACAAACAGTGAATATATAGCGGAGTGGATATAACTGGATATAACCTTGCGGGAGTGGGTCTTTAAAAACTCTGGTGATGTCCTCTACTCTATGGCCTAGTTCAGATTTTTTTTTTTACAATAAGTATCTATAATCTTTGCTGAGAGAAGTTAAGATGATAAATGTGTCTGCTTTGATAATATCTATAAGCCTGCAACCTTGTTGATTTGTGTCCAGAATCAAGCATCTGCAGTCATTCAAAAACGAAAGCGTGTCTGTGAACAAAATGGCCATTAGTGTCCTCACTTGGTTTTCTTAATAGTGGTCTCAGATATATCCGATCACGCTTTGAAAGTCCACTAAAGGTAGCATTTTGTATAGTGATCCTGCCTCTAATTAAAAACCTGTTCAGCAGTATGAAATTTTGTTGTCAGCTGAGACTGTTTTCACTTAACTGCGGATTGAATTCTGCATGCTTAGGTTTGTCTGCGAGAAACGAGATGCGGTAGTGTCAAAACAGAACTACTCATATCTATCATCATGGCATCGGCTGTAAGAGTAAAACCGAGACTGGGCTTGTGCACGTCTGAAACTTTCTATTTTTAGAGCTGTTTGAATGCACTTTTTTTCAAGGCACTTATGTCTCTATAAATTTTTGAGCATTATCAACTCTGGATAATGGATAGTAAAGCCCAAAGGGTCTTCTTTGCAAATACACCAAAAGTCAGCAACTGTTATAATTTAAATTTAGGTATGTCTTTTTCAACTGAGTCCCAAAATGGGGAGTGCTGGCTAACAGGTTAATGGGAATAAACTGGAAATTCTATTTTGAATAAACAAATATATATTTTTTTTAATTAATCAATAAATCCTGAAAAAAGCATCACCCCCCCCCAAAAAATTTAAATAAATAAATAAATAAACGCGAGCCTACGATCAAATAAAATGTTTGTATATAATAGTTTTATAAATTTCCAATGAATTCCCGTAAATTCTCATACAGTCCTGGTAAGTTTCAAACTTTGAATATTTCCAAAATTCCCAAGACGAAGTTCCCAAGGAAATTTTCCGCCCCTTTGCAACCCTAACTCTTATTAGCGATGTATGTCTGGTACTAACCAATGCATCTCTCAACTCTGTCACACAGGTTTGAATGGAGATGACTTGTTCGCTATTGAGTCAGTACATCTCTGTGGTCTCTGTACGTGCCTGTCCGTGACCATCAGTGATGTGGGATTTGGATGTAATCCTTGCTGTTATTGCTAACATTAATAGTCAGATTAGCTCCCAAATGTCTTCTAAATGTGTAGCTGCACCATCAAATAAAAAACAGACCTCACGTCTGTCTGGATCAGTTTGACACCCACATACCAAATCTGTCTTCATTACACACAGATGACATTCTTATAGCTACTCTGTGCATGTTTGGAAAGGAATTTACAGTGCCGCTTTTTTCCTACGCTACACACAAGTGCTCAGAGACTCCAACGTGGTGCTCAGAAGCACTTTATGAAATTAGTTTAGAGTCCTTTTCTTTGGAGAGTAATTTCCCTTGTCTTATAGCTCAAAGTCCAGCTCTGCATTCCCTGATGTGATCACGGCCTCTCACACCTGTCAGGCCTGAACAATTACAGCCAATAAGGGATTGCCATTGTTGGGCTGTGGGAACTGCTGGACTAGGCTTATAATAAACATGGTGCGTTTTGAGGGCAGAGGGGGAATGCTTGCTTGCCTTAAGTGGGACATTATCCCAAGGCCGAGTGAATGACTTGAGGCAGTGGGCCATATTTGGGTGCCCCTAAATAATTATCCAGATTAAACGTGTTTTGTATCACTCTTAAATACCTATAATGGCAATCAATTTACAATGATGTATTTCTTTTGTGGTTGTTTTTCTGGTTGTTTTTAATGAGTCATTTAAAAAGACTCACAATTAGTCTTGAACTGTTTGAATCTGTCAAAGCTGTTCTTGATAAAAACATATGACTCTGAGCTGGATGTTTTTAATTAATCATTTAAAAACTCACAAGTTTTACTTAACCATGTTATTATTTTCATCTATTTTTTCATGTCTGTTGAAGGCTAATAATGAGACATATTTGTGATTTACTGGATGACTGTTTGTTATGCTCTTTCTGTTGAGCCTAATATTTCAGGAAGTAGTCATTTCTAAACCTCAATCAAACCAAATGTTTAAAACATTTAATTTAAAAAAAGTTTGTTGGGTATAGTCTAAAGCTAATCAGGTAGCAGTATCATAGCCGAGCATAAATAAGCTGTTAGCGTACTAACTAAAATCTTACATTTTGTGATTTATAGCTTTGGTTATATATAGCAATATGTAAACTAAATACATTAATGGTCATAATAACAGCTGAAATGACATCAGTTTTTATTTCTGTGATTTTATAGTTTTTGTAGGATTTCAAATCGAGCACAGAATAGTTGATGTAGAAGTTAATTTAGCCGATGAAATAGCTTCAATGTAGTCCTCCATGGATTCAACAGGCAAACTGAATTGTACATGACTACATACTTCCTACTAAATACTAAAATCATTTTCAGTTCCTTGTTTTTGTAAAAATTTGCACACGTCTAATTAGGGCTGTGACGGTATTGGATTTTCATTACCGTGAAGCAGCAACAAATATCGCGGTTTAAGTAAAAAATAAATTGACTTGTAGAGCCACAGCACATTGTAGCAGGAGTCAGATTTCACTGATCACGTGAAGAGATGCAATTTTAGCACAGCGCTTTGTGGGTAGAGCCTACACTCACTGCACAAAAGCTCAACACACTGGAGGATTTGGTTTTCAAACTAAAGTAAAAGACTGCTTCTTAAACCAGAGAAGGTGACACAAATAATACTGATGAAAAAGAACGGGTTGAATGTTAAACACTTTCGTTACCATATAGCTTTAAACTAGATTAATCAATGCATGCTGATTAACTTTTATCATAAATAGAGCCCTGAATGACTTGATCAAGAACGCATGCAGCTTGTAAATGAACATGGAAATGAATAATAATAAAGTCATCTTTATTCTTAAAACAGCAAATTAAATTAACAATAATAACAAAATAATATTAATCTCTATAACTTTTTTTTTTTTTCAATATCTTCTGAGTTTAATAGGAATTATGGAACAGTCTTTGTCATCGTTTGTAACCCATTCTTTGTACAAATTATTAAAAGAATAACAACCTGAGCAAGCTGCAGAAACAACAAGCCGAGCTCAACATGCCCCGTGCTTTGTTCTGGTGATTTGTGCTAAACTTCGATTCATATTTCTTTAGACATTGTTTTTCGGGTAAGACTCCGTGGATATAAACGCACTTGTCCAAACACAACTTGTTGCAAAATGTATTTGTTGAAACGGATAGGTTGTAACAGCAAATTAGGATGTAATTCATATTATTTTACTATTCGTTAGGCTACATTTATAATAACAACCTTTTTAAAGTGCAAAATAAAATATGCTTTTTCTTCTTCCTGACCCGACCGTTCCCGCGAAATATATCTCGTTTCCAGAATCTCACAATGACATTTCCTCTACTGAAAGAGACAGAGATAACAAATAAAAATGTAGTCTGCACAAAATGTATTTTATTGTAGGTTATTTATTTTATTCGTCTTGTCCAGAATCAAATTAGTTTTACATTTTGTTGTCAACGTAATAATAAGTGTCGCAGAGAGAAAAAAATCATAATAATGTAGGCCAGTTTGTACAAAAATGTAATAATAGCATGTTTGTTATTTTTATTCTTCTTGTCAAAATACTAAATTTGTTTAACCTTTTGCTGTCAACACGGAAAAGTGTCGCAGAGAAAAAAAGACATCTGTCATTTAAATTTATATGTAAAATATGAACAAAACCGTTGGCTTAGACATTGTAAAATTAAATCTCTTTTTCATGAAACCAAACAATTTAACTTCCCTGAGAAGAATGTCCCGAGTCAGACTTGCCTGATGTGGGTTTCTTCGCAGTAAACTGGCTATTTTGCAGTCGCAGTTGAAGAATCCACACTTAGCTAAACTTCATCTTTATTCTGCTCTGTCACTCATCGACGGGGCTCTAGGCAAAACCCTGCCGTGCCGCCCCCGCTTCACTCAAATACGATTTTAAAGATGCATGTGAAAGATTGGATCATTTGTTTATTAACAACTACATTAAAATAAAAGCAAGCACGGGCATGTGCTATTAGCAGTCAGGGCTTCATCTGAACAGACCCGGTCCGGTTCAGCACCTCCGAACTCCGATCATCTCATTTAGCATATCCTCTTCCTCCAGAGAAATACGTGTGTGTCAGGGTTATTGTAGTTTTGCATTTTTAATTCGTTTTATTGTAATATTGCTTTCAATTTTCGCTAAAAATGTAAGTTTCGTTTTAATTTTTTTTACAATTTGGTTAATTTTAGTGTAGTTTTTATTTAGTGGAGTTTTCTACCCTATACAGGTTAGTTTCCGTTTTAATTTGAGTTTTAGTAATTAAAGTTTAGCAGAATTAACAGAACACTTCCAGAGCACAGACCAAAGACATTTTAATTTAAACGTATTGACGCAAAACCACTAGCGACACAAAATTAAAGCATACTGAGATTAGAAAATTAATAATTTGATTATTGTATATAGTCGCTGTTGGTTTCGTTTTGTTTGAGCTTGTCATTGTTTTTTATTCTTCTTTTATTGTCTTAGTGCCTTTATTTTTGTCAAATACAGTTCTTAATACAACATATTTCACTGTTTAAACATGTGTACAGCATTTTTTATTTTTAAATTCGTTTAACAAGCATTTTAGAAGTAAAATAAAACTTTCATAGTCGCAAAAACCTGATGCTCGTTTAGGTGACTTGGTTTGCTTTGCATAAAATAAAATCGTTTACTGTTTTATAGATTACATGAAACAAACCTATATTTGACAAAAAAAAGTAAGTGGCACTGAGAACTGCTCTCACCCGAAGAGAAGGCAAAATATCTGCGTGCACTCAAAGCAAAACGCAGACTCTGCGACTGTCATATAGGATATGGGTTACACAAAACTACCCAAACATTACACAAAATTTTTAATAAAATAACCTTGATTTTTAGAGTATATGCACACAATAAAAGCAACTGATGCAAGCTGGTAATCACTTAAGTGGGTCAACGGAGTGATTGCGCGAATTATCCATTACCTCTCCATCCTCTGATGCCGGATCGATCACCCTGCTTTATTACACAAATTAAACACTGTATATGATAAACGCTAAATATTGAGTATTCCACTTGTCTAAAACACAGCAAAACACGGTTTTGGGTGCACGTAAGCCTATTTAATAGATAATATTACACTTGTGTTATCTCCACCGCGCTTTCTCTCTCTCACACACACACATCAGGCTATAATCTTACCTTTCAGAAGCGCGTGTTTGGCTTTACAACTCATCAGACAGCACCAGCAGCAAAAGGAATTAATGTCTGGATAGTTTTATTCGATTTGATGACATTTATGAATGTATATAATTATGTTTTGCATGTAGAGTAGCCTATGACGCTCAGTTGTGGGGCGGCGCGGGAGCGGCATTACTAGGGATGGGTACCGAAACTCGGTATTTAATCGGTCTCGGGGCTAAATTATAAAAGACCGGAGTATCGATAAGCTCTGACGTTAACGGTTCTGTTATCGGTACTGGAGAAATCAAGAAAACACACATACATTTATTATTGCTATATATATATATACACATTATCTTGCAAATTCTATCCCGCCAGAGTCACCAGCTGTTTTTATATGCAATAATATTCAAACTCTTGTCTATGATGCATTTTTGCTATTCCCAAATCAGAAGCGAGATCGCTCACGTGGATGAGTTCAGCACGCGCAACATAAGCCCTGTTTATGATAGGAGAGAACTAACCATTAAAACATGCTTACACTTTAGGCCTGTGGCTGTTATATTAAACTGAGTTTATTTAATGTTTTTTTTAGCTTCTAAAGATTATAGCCGTGTTTCTTCTAGCACAACGTCCTTCTCTTCACAGCGGTGCGCATTCGTTCCTCCCTGACCAAAACTTAACGTCAGAATCAGATCAATCGTCTGTCGATTGTTGTAAAATGCCGTCTTTACAGTTACTAAATTGCTGGACATGTTTGATAATAAAACGTTGAAAGTACAATCCACACGAGAGACGCTGTTCCTCAGGCTGAAGTGTGTGTGCGTGTGTGTGTGTGTTTGCACGCGTGTGTGTGTGTGTGTGTGTGTGTGCGCGGCGCGCTCTAAAACAGACAAGCAAAGTAGCCTACGCTTTGAGCTTCGGGCGCGTCCAATCGATCAAATGCACACAAAGCATGTAAAAACGGACGGCTTGAAGAGTATTCACTTAAAACACAGTTTATATCTTCAAGTGAACGAGAACAGTCGGGAGAAAATTGTGTGTCAATATTTTGTCTCAGTGACAGATTGGAGCTTCTTCAATGTTAATCAAAGAACAAAATACAAAGACAAAATCACTCACAGCTCTTAATCTGAATAAAGTAATAGCTTTAATAAGCATTAATCTATCAATATATACAGTGAAAACGATGCAGTGTTCATTTGTATTTGATCACTTTTAGATTTATTTTGTAGCTATTATTTATCTGAACATTAATGTTAGTAGACCACCATAGATAAATGAAAGCACTGTGGTATTTTTTTACATTTGTACATTTGTTTTATGGTTTGACAAATTGTATATTTGTCAGTTTATTTAACTTTGTTTCTTTGTTCTTACTCTATCTTATCTTATGTATATAAACACTAAAAATGCTCACATTTATGTGCATTTACAAATTGATGTTTTATATTTATTTAATGAAATATTTATTTAACATTTCAGAATATAAAGCCATGTTAATTAAGCTGCTAATCTATCATATAAATATATATTTCATACATATATGTGTATGTATATATGTATGTATATATATAAATAACAAAAAGTACCGATAAGAATACCGTTAAAGTACCGAACCGATAAGCAGTATCGATAAGAGTAGTAATACCGTTAAAACCTTAACGATACCCATCCCTAGGCATTACTATGAAGCAAAGTTAATTTAGATGTAGAATAACTAAGCAGTGATAACGAATGCCCAAAAGATAAACTACAAATATCTGTCCCTTTGCCCCTGACTGTGTTGCTGCCGAGGCGACTGCCTTGTTCGCCTATATGCACATGCAGATCGCCTGTTCTGTCAGGGTGGCGTTATGCACATGTTGCGCACTGCGCAATAAAACACATGACACAGAAGCACTGGTGCGTGCGTGCAGCGCGTGAGATAAGAGGGAGTAAAACACACAGATATGCTGTTCTGAAAGGGATGGATATTGTTATACCTCATCAGGGTTGCATTACGGTGAAGCGGTAATGCGCATCTGACAAGCAACAGCCCTACGCCTAATCCTATTTTGCTAATTTAAAGTTGCTATTCTGACAGTGTATCTGGAGAGGAGTGATTATTGTCTTGGTGAAAATGTAATGAGAGGGGAGATGTCAGCACAGAAAAGTACAACAATTCTGGAAAAACTTTTATAATAAACACTGTAATATTCCATACAAAGTAGAGTTGTCCATTTTGATTTCATGGTGAAGTCTGTGTGCAATAACAGCCACGTTGGACCTGTAAAAGGTGTTCAGAATCTTTTAAACTAGTTGTTTGGACAGTCCTGGTTTCCTCTACCTCTGGCTTGACAAGGCCCTGATAAGAGTAAAGAGGCCCACATGTTTCTACTGTGGTACTGTAAACAGCCCAAATTTGGGCAAGGATTTCAACCAGATTGTCGTATGCCCTGAACGTGAGGTGAGACTGGTTTGTGTGTTTCCTTGTCTGTGGTATCATCATGGCAACCAGCCGTAAGACCAAGAGATTTTACGGGCAACCGTTCAAGAGGTTGGAAAGCGTACGGGCAGTCTGTTTTCTATCGCGCGTTTTTGTTTACTACAACAGACTGAAGCGCGTGACGCTCGCGGTGACTTCAGCATCTGCCGTCTCAGTAAATGAGGACATAAATACATGAACAACATCTCCAGAACTGCTCTGAGAGTCACTTCATGAGCATTTTACCATTTTATTTGAGTAAAACTAGCGTTATATCATATACACAAAAGAACTGTAAAGGTCTTCTCGGCAACCCGTCAAAAAAGTTCGGTTTCACTTTGAAGACACTGCGGCAGAAATGTATTAATATTGTTCAGTAGAATGTACATACTGCTACTACTAGTCTACTATTAAAAGTATAAAAAATAATTTAAGTAACGATCACACAACATTTCTTCCAAAACATATGGTGAAAGAAATTAAAACACCCACTTATGAAAGTGGATACAGATATTTAATTCTTTGAAGTCTTTAACAACCTATAATAAATTAATAGAAATGAGGATTGTGTCTGAGCTATACATTTTAAAACGAACAAGCACTAGTGTAAAGGTAGCCTAACAGATGTGTAAACTGAAAACTATTTGAACTTTATTAAAACTATTTGCACTGATTTATTGTGTTGGATATATTTTGCTCCTTTGTGCAGTGGCTCAGGAGATGAGGCTTTGAGTCTGTATTAGGGCTTCCACTAACGACTATTTTTATTTCAATAAATCTATCGACTAATTTATCGATTAATCTAAACGGTTAATTTCCTGCAAAAAATATGCAATTTTACTTAAGAATATTTTAATAAACTGGTATTAAACCAAATGAAATCCAAATTTCTATGAAATTCTTTTTTAAAGCAAAGTGCAACATAGAATGCAAGAAGCAAGTGTCCAAATCACTGAATTCGAAGTTCAGTATTTATAGTGTAAGAATGACAAAATATACACGTGTTCTAGTCTAATAATACAATCATAATTAAAAAACACTTTTTAAAGGAGTATTTAGCAGAAATATTATTTACCAGAATTCATTTAGGTGAAAAATGCCAGGCTTTTTTAATAATAAAATTTAATTTACCACTAAAATACTATTTTATTTACCATTAAAACGGAGTATAGAAAAATGAAAATGGAAAAAACTGAATTTGAGAATAAAACTGATTTTATAGGGTCGTATAATTATAATAATTTTTTTTGGTGGTAATAAAAATAGATGTAAGTGAACAACAGCTTTTAAAATGATTTAAAATACATGTATAATAGCAATGATGCAATACTAATTAGTTCAAATAAAGTATCAAAAGCAAGAAATCATATGGAGTTATTGAATAAAACTTAAAATACATAATGCATAATAAACAATAGAGCTAATGTAGATTGCGCATGACAACAAAGGCCTGCAGCGGCGCCAGCAGTCTGATGATTATATTTACAAATTACAGCGCGATCTAATCCTTGTTTAATATTGACCGAGCACCATTTAATTCAAATATTCACTTAATCTTTTATATTTGGTCATTTCTTTAGGACAGAAATACTATAGCCGCTGTAATTAAATGAATATGTGGATGTCAAAACGTGTAAACTCGGAGTGAGGGTTTGAGCTTTTATTTTGAAATTCTGATGTGTTCTACTGGGTTTGCTTAGGTTTATAAATGATTTACCTTACAAATCTGATGAAATGGCACACGTACTTTCCCAAATGAACGTTATAATAAACCCAATATCAAAATCCGGTATCGAACATTTTTGAATGATACCCAGACCTATGTTTGAGTCTAACAATGGCCACTGAAGCCCCTCTGAAAATAAGATAATGAGCCATTGCCATGACCAAAAACTGTCTTTGCCAACTGTACAAATTAAGTTATAATATAGTTTATTTAAAATTGTATGACTAAAGTTTTTCTGTCAATGTTTTTTTTTTTTTTTTACAAGATTGTGATCGGTAACCGTTTAATCGGAGCACCCCAACTTGCTGAATAAAGGCATGTATTTCCTAAAATTTGACTGAACCCAAACGTTTGAACTGTAGTGTGTATATATATATATTGTCACTGCAGTAACAACACTAGTCTCTATCAAGCTCTTTTGTCTCATCGAGTGGTGGCTTGCTTTAATTACAGACTTTTCCATATTTCCCTCAAGGGATTTTGGTTACCTGATGATATAGCGTGTCTTTGTTTAGAGGAATAGGTTCCCACTGAAGATTAATGTTTGGCGCTGTAACTCACACTTATGAAACAGTTTTGCTAAGGCTCTTAAAACAGACCATAGGTAACTGAAATGCTATATACTGCAGGAATATTGTTTTGAACGGATCAATTTGAATAGGTTTTGAGATGCTAAATGGCTAGATAATACTATTGCTTAGATGTTAATTCCTTTCTTCTCTTTTCCAGGCCTGCATAGATGATAATGTGGACATGGTGACCTTCCTGGTGGAGCATGGGGCCTGCATTAACCAGCCCGACAATGAAGGCTGGATTCCCCTTCATGCTGCCGCTTCCTGCGGATACCTCGACATCGCGGAGTAAGTCCCACTTCCCCACCGACAGAAAAATACGCTTTCTTCTTTTTGTCCCAGGGTTTGATGCTGATTATTAAAACAAATAAATTGCAACTACTTTGTCATGTTATCACTAAGTTTTTTATCAGGACTTTTTATTTTAGACACTAAATATTAAAACACGAAGCTTAAATTACGGTCGTATAGTATTAGAATGCTCTATGAAGTGAAGTTCATTGTGACCATATTTAGTGCTGTGCGGTATACCGGTTCATACCGAATACCGGTTTTAATTTTTCTTATGATATGAATTTTTAAAATTACCGCAATACCGGTGTCATTTAAATAACGTTCGGAACGCGGCGACAGAGGGGTCTCTTTTTACTGTTGCATTTTGGCGAGGATACAGTTTGTTACGAAGCGTGAAAGTTCCGAAACTGAAGCACTAGTAGAATGTGATGAGAGAGAAGTTATCCACAATATCCACCATCCGCTGCATGAGCTCCCGCGTCTCTCACACACTAAAGTTCTCCGTCGATACGACGGATTCCCGTCAACTGCAGGGTTTCCGCCTTCTTAAATTCACTTTTCATAACTTTAAGACCGTAAATACGCTTACATTTCTCAAATAGTGTTATACATGTCTAAATTTTAGCTTGAATAAGTCTTAAATGAAGGAAAGGCGAGGTGCATTCAGACTGTTGAGGGGGGTGTGATCAAAGCCTGGAGTGGATTAAAGCACGTTCCTCTCTCCACTCTAAGCGTTCTGTAATAACTTTGCTCTGCATCCACTCCGGGTTTTACATTCCCGCTCACGGAGAAACTGCTCTGTGTTCACTCCATTTAAACGTTATCAGGGATTACTGAGAGAAAAGAAACATGTAGGAAACATGTAGCGCACTGTTGTTGTTCGGCTGCAGTTTCTCACTGACAACATAGTAACGCTCGCATCATTCACAGTCGGGTTCTTAGCAGAGAACACAGAGCAGAAATTGAATTTCGGCGCGGGATTGCGGCTATTAATAATAATTATACTCATTCCCGCAGGTATATCCGACAGAATATATCACATTTGCACGTGCTTTTGAGTCTTGAGAACTCACTCACGCGCTCTCAATTTCGGTGCGCCCACAGATCGCGATAAGGAGAATGACAGATTTGAATAATTATAAGGGGAGTTTGCAAATTTGATATATTGATTTAATACAACAGATCAATAAACAAGTACTGCATGATTTTGCTTTATATCATCAACAAAAATAGTTCCAAATAAAGAAACAGCTGAGCCGTTGTGCATCTCTAAAAGCACATTTTATATTCAGAACATTAATATCCACATGAATCTATGATTTTTATTGCACTCATGCCACCTCTGAGCCTCATTAAACATCTGAAAATGTACCTACAAGCCACTTTTGTAGTACAAATAATTGTATTAATACTAATTTCATATTTGGTAACTTATTTGTCTTATTGTACTTATTATATTGTTTTAAATATAAATTTTAAAAAGCTTATAAACATACATTATTAAATTTGATGTAGATGAAAATTATGCCATTGCAAAGGTAAAAATAAAATTCCCCTGTAAGTCACTTTAATGAGTCAAATGTCACATGGTATTCGGAAGGCAAATTTATCCTCAGAATTTTTTATTATTGATCAGAAGGCGCTCCTACATTTTTTTTTAATTAGGAGGACAAGCGCTCCTAATTACAAGAAGAAAAACACCGCTCTTAAACTTTGTGTGTGACTGTAGCCGTATGGCTGTGGAATAAGGTTTGGCCGAGGAAATATTGTCAAATTTTGTATAAATTTTTTTAACCCCTGTATTTAGTGTGGAATTTTTCTACAATATTCACTCATCATGACACTAAAATATGGCATTGTAAGTCAATCTACTGCAGTTTTTCTTCAGTCAGTAGAAAATGTGGTTAACACCCGGTCATGCATGAAAAAAATAAATACCGTTATATACCATGAAACCGGTATAATTTAGAAAAATACCGTGATATAAATTTTTGGTCATACCGCCCAGCACTAACCATATTCATTAATATCTCTTTCCTTTGTGCTTTGAACTCTATGCGGACTCTGGAGCCCTGCGCGCTGTGTCTCAGTGTTGCTTCAAGCGCATCATTCTGCGCACAGGATGTGCATAAGTGCTTTATGCCGCTCCGCATTGGAGCCTTTCGTATTATAATATTTTTGCGAAATGAAAGATTATTAATAGCCTTTCTTGTTCATCTCATCTGTTATATTGTGCTGCCTCATTACTGTGCAGTATGTTTAAAAGAAATGTATTTTAATTTTACAGCATATATGTTTATATTGTTTTCTATGAATGTATTTTACAACAATACAAAGAGCAATATATAGTTTTTACCAGATTTAGTCTTACACTTATTCACACTTCTTTGTTCCCCAATAAATATTTTTCCACTAATTTTGGATTTTATAAAATTATTGTGCACTCATGATTTTTCTAGAAAAATCTAGCTGAATTAATAAACTTTCTGTTGATGTATGGTTTGTTAGGATTGGACAATATTTGGCCGAGATACAACTATTTGAATATCTGGAATCTGAGGGTGCAAAAAAAATGAAAATACAGAGAAAATCGCCTTTAAAGTTGTCTAAATTAAGTTCTTAGTAATGCATATTACTAATCAAAAATTTAGTTTTGATAATTTACGGTAGTAAATTCACTAAATATCTTCATGGAACATGATCTTTACTTAATATCCTAATGATTTTTGGCATAAAAGAAAAATCGATAATTTTGACCCATACAATGTAGTGCTGGGCGGTATACCGGTTCATACCGGATACCGGTGTTTATTTTTCTTACGATATTAATTTTTAAAATACCGCAATACCGGTGTCATTTAAAAAACGTTTGAAACGCGACACTGTTAGAGAGGGGTCACTTTTCACTATTGTATTTTGGCGAGGATACAGCTGTATGTGTTACTAAGCGTGAAAGTTCTGAAACTGAAGCACTAGTAGAATGTGATGAGAGAGTAGAATGTGATGAGAGAGAAGTCATCCACAATATCCGCATTGACCGCCACAAATATCCACCATCCGCTGCATAAGCTCTCTCTCACAAACTAAAGTTCTCCGAACGACGGATTCCCGTCAATTGCAGGGTTCCCGCCTTCTTAAATTCACTTTTCATAATTTTAAGACCGTAAATACGCTTACATTTCTCAAATAGTGTTATAAATGTCTTGATTTCAGCTTGAATAGGTGTTAAATGAAGGAAAGACGAGGTGCATTCAGTCTGTTGAGGGGATGTGATCAAAGCCTGAGAGTGGATTAAAGCACGCTCTCTCTCCACTCTAAGCGTTCCCGTAATCACTCCGCCTGGATCCACTCCGGTTTTACATTCCCGCCACGGAGAAACTGCTCTGTGTTCACTCCATTTAAACGTTATCGGGATTACTGAGGGAAAGAAACATGTAGGAATTATGTAGCACACTGTTGTTGTTCTGCGGAACATCAAAAATCATCCCCGCCACGGCAAACAACATAGCAAACGCCACTCGCATCATTCAGTCGGGTTCTTAGCAGAGAACACAGAACAGAAATTGAATTTCGGTGCGGGATTGCGGCTATTAATAATAATTATACTCATTCCCGCAGGTTCCGACAGAATGCATCACATTTGTACGTGCTTTTGATTCTTGAGCTCACACATGCGCTCTTAATTTCTGTGCGCCCACAGATCGCGATCAGGAGACAGCTTTTAATAATTATAAGGGGAGTTTGCAAATGTGATATATTGATTTAATACAAAAGATCAATAAACAAGTACTGCATGATTTTGTTCTATTTCATCAATGAAAAATGTTCAAAATAAAGTAACAGCTGAGCGTTGTGCATCACTAAAAGCAAATTTATATGTAAAACATTAATGTCCACATGAATCTATGAATGTAATTGCACTCATGCCACCTCTGAGACTCATTAAACGTCCGAAAATGTATCCACAAGCCACTTTTGTGTTCTTCTGTGCCAAATTATACAAACAAATTTTTTATTAATACTAATTTCATGATTGGTAACTTATTTGTCATTGTACTTATTATATTGTTTAAATATAAATGTTAAAAAGCTTATAAACATAATTTTTGAATTTGAAGTAGATGGAAATGATGCCATTGCAAAGGTAAAATAAAATACCCCTGTAAGTCACTTTAAGGAGTCAAACGTCACCTCGTATTCGGAAGGCTAATTTTTATCAGAATTTTTTTTTATTGATCAGAAGGTACTCCTAATGTTTTTAATTAGGAGGACAAGCGCCCTAATTACAAAGAAAAACCCCGCTCTTAAACTGTGTGTGTGACTGTAGCCGTATGGCTGTGGAATGGGTTTGGCCGAGGATATATTTTCAGTCAAAATGTTTTTTTTTTCTTTAACCCCTGTATTTAGTGTGGACTTTTTCTACAATATTCACTCATCATGACACTAAAATATGGCATTCTAAGTCAATCTACTGCAGTTCTTCTTCAGTCAGTAGAAAATGTGGTTAACACCCGGCGGTCATGCATGAAAAAAAAAATACCGTCATATACCGTGAAACCGGTATAATTTAGAAAAATACCGTGATATCAATTTTTGGTCATACCGCCCAGCTCTAATACAATGTATTTTTGGCTATTGCTACAATATACTCCAGCGACTTAAGACTGGTTTTGTGGTCCATGGTCACATATTTCAAGGCATTCGTCTGTTTTTTCTACTTAAATCGCTATTGTGAGTAGGATTATTTCTTCCGCATCTCATCCAACGCCTCCCTTGCTAATTCCAAAATGTAATTTTAAACCGTAACGGAGGCTTGAGCCGTTGATAGTAGACTAATACATTTAATAACTAAGTTATGAGAGGAGTGAGAAAGATTAACTCTGTGAGTCAGCGCATCTCTCAAAAGTGTTCGGTGGCAATGTCTCTAGTAACAGTGAAACTTAAAGTACATTTTCTTCAGGAACAGCGCCATTATTATTACCTCGCTAAGTCATGTAGTTTTAAAGTTGTTAAACTCGTACTCATAAAATCGTCAGAGTAGTGCTGACAACATTAGCATGTATGTTAACGTGTGTGCAAACTGAGGGAGTGGGAGAGATAGGGTATGTGCAGAGATAGAGTATGTGCTTTCCGTACATAATAAAACGTTATTTTGTGGCAAAAACATGAATATGATCTGTCGTTTTTATCCTTTTGTTTACTATATTTATTTGTTTGGCCAGTGTCGTTGTGGGTTTTGGTTCTTTTGCTGTTTTAGGCTGTAAGGATCTTTGAAATAACGCAAATCATTTGTTGAAGTGATATGGTCATGTAATGCGGTCCCTGGAACTACGTTCACCTTGCGTTTCCCTGAAAATAATTGCACAGCTACAAGCATTCAATGGCACTGTAGTATAACTATTAATAACCAGCAAATTAGGAGTTTGAGACAAAGGTCACAGTCAATGGTTTGTTTATAGAGAGAATTGGACCTTAAAATAAAGGTATGTTTAATGTCATCTTTGCCTGACAGTTCATCTGTTGATAGTATTTTGCCAGCTATGTGTAACCTGGTTAAGATGTCAGCCCAGGTTCCAAACCCCAAGTGACCTCTGTTGTCACGCTACACCATAGTGATGGATTAACACCTAACCTGTGCAGAAATCATAGCCGTGGTGCATATGATTTAACACTCTGACACTTCGCTTGAAGGGAATCAAGTTCCATTCACTGAGTAATTCTTTCTGTACTAAGAATTGATAAACATATCCTCTTCTGTGAATTGATGATGAATTTAGCTATTTAAAGCGGTGTTTCATAACTTAATGAACTGTATCACTGTCTGCTACCTACATGTGCAGCAGCCTTCCAAGGCAGCATTCTGACCGTCATTGAATCTTAAAAGTGACAGACTTGGAACAATATATAGACTGTACCTCTTGTCCTCAAAAATAATGCTGCACATGAGAGAATTTACTTTGAATTGATGCTGATGTGAGGATATTGCTCAGCTAATGTTGCTGTGCGTTCTGGGATTGCAACATGATTTATAAAGTCGTGTCAATCATGATAATTGTTGTCATGGACCATTCTTAATTGGAGTTCAGACTTTGTCTTTGTTGCTTTGTTTTCAGTGTCACTCTTCTATATGCAGTGGGTGTTTTTAATATTGAATTTCATGTTTGAGCTATATTGGAGGCTTGATGTCTGTATAGGGAACGCTATCAGCTGACTTTTAAATAGGGCAAACAGTAAAACGGAACAAGCTTGCTTTTGTCCTGAATATTCCGAGTACTCTGACCTGTTTTGTGTCTGTTGTAACATTTCCAGAATCCGAAATAGGAATTGTGTACAAAATGGTAAAACAAAGTAACGAAAGCCTAATGATTTCCTAATGAAATTTGTTTTGATGCGCATGGAGGAATTTCGACATGCATTTCCATCTCCCATTATTGAATACATTTTTTATATTTGGCATTTCCAGCACTTTTCTTTTTTGTTGAAGATTTATTTTTGCCTTTATTACTGGACAGATCAGTGAATGCATCAGTTTTGCCTCTTAAATAATCTTAGCTAAGCATAGCTGATTGATCAGTTTCAAACAAAACGCTAAGTTTTTGAATGACAAGAAACTCGAGGTCTCTTATAGTAGAAAAAAAGACACCCAAATTCTGTACTTGCAGTCAAGAGGAGTTTTGCTAGAGTGTTTGATTTCTAGTGAGAAACTACTAGTTGAGCAGCTTTGAATATGTAAGGTGATCCAGACTGTAGTAAGAGCAGGTCTGTGCAGCCTTGTTTCCCTAGTGCTGCTGTTCTTGAATCTGACACATGAGGTTATTGAGGGCGATTTGTTGATCACGCCAAGGTCAACGCTGAAATGGTCTTTCAGGCAGGAGATGGCCACTCCTTCAAAATTCACAAGCCTATGTACTCAGTGACATGAATCCGTGCTGTTAACCAGTAACCGAAGTGTAGGACCACTTCACTGATTTTTTTAATTAAGATGCAAATCACCGCTTGAACTCATGAGGTTTCTGTGAAAAAAGTCCTGTAAAATGAGGCCCATTCCATTTCTTAATTTTCTTTTTCTTCCAAAAATTCCAAAGAAGCAGTTGTCAGTTCAATTCGGATGTTGCCTTTGCCTTTTAAAAACGTCTTGTCATGTATTTGCAGGTATCTTATCAGTCAAGGTGCAAACGTCGGAGTCGTAAACAGCGAGGGAGAAACGCCATTGGATATCGCAGAGGAGGAGGCCATGGAGGAGCTTCTGCAAAACGAGATCAACCGGCAAGGTACTGCTGCCTCTCCTTGACGCACATTGCACAGGCACTCCACACTTCATCTCTCATGACAATGATTCGGCAAGGGTTCACATAGGGCTGCACAATTAATCAAATTTCTAATCGCGATTATGATTATGGATGCCACGATTAAATAATCGTTCAAAGCCACGATTACAAAAATAAATGATTAAAAATGCCCACTTGCATTATTCTATTAGCTCAAGAAGTATTTGCAGCGCGGGGTTTAGCAAACTCGAACACACTGGATAAAATATATTTTGTCTTACTGATTGTTTTTGTCACTCTGTTGTGCATGATAGATATGTTAAACGCCAAACGTGTCAAAAGCGGAACAAAATAGCAGTACTCGTTTGAACTGCGCGCCACATTGACCTTTTATCCGCTTGCCTCAAAAGAAAACCGGGCGAGCTTAGAGCTCTTTAATTGAAACCAGTTTAAAGCCAAATAAATCGAAGCTGTTATTCTCATCAGCACTGATGAAGAAAGCAGCAGAAACATATTGAGTATTATTATGTTATTAATATACTAAATATATTAAAGGAGTAATGGAATATAATTACATTATGTTGTTAATTATTCTATCAGCATGTTTTTAAATGTCTAAATGTCTTTTAGGTTACTGTTTTTCAATGCAAACACCATTGACACCATATAGTTATGCAATTTTTTTACCATGGTAATGCGGTGCTGTACTTTTGGTTATGGATAAAAGATGAGGCTGTTACAGTTTTCATAATGGTGCTGTCAAATGTACATCTGCATCCCATCTCAAGCTCCTGTTCTAATGTGCATTTATAAGAGACAAAACTTGTAATATTACATGTTCCGTGCTACCAAATCAGGTGCTGGTGCCACTGCTCTCGAATGTTAGTCTGGAGCCCTGGTGTTATAAATTGTACTCTAAAATGTTACTGTAATTTTACATTTTGTCTGTTTAATTGTAAATGAAATATATAGCTCTAGTAAACCATTGTTTCATATTTATTCCTTTAGTTTTAGTATTACGTTATTATACCATGCATAATTTTACCTTTTTCTGTTTTAAAGATGAAACCATACCAATGTATAGTTGACATTTGAGGCTCAATGCTATAGAAAAGCAAAACAAGTTAAGGAAGAGTGTTTTCAGCCTTATTTAAATATATATTTTATATACGGCATGCAGCTTCAAACAATGGCATACATCTGTTCAAAATAATCGTTATTACTAATCGCAATAACAATCTCAAGGGAATAATCAACAATTATTATTTTGGTCCTAATTGTGCAACCCTAGGTTTACATGGCTTAGTCTTATGTCTACGTCATGCTGCTGTTGAGATCATTGCTTTCTGACGATTTTGAGTCAGAGTTCTTCAAATGAATTGCCTTGCACAGATGGCCAAGGGTGATATGTGCATCATGCTAAACTTTCCCATCTGCTGTGTACTCTAGTCGAGGCTGCGAGTCTTGGCAGGACTCCAGCGGGTGCACTGACTAGAGTGCTGACTCACTGACTTAATATTAGAGCCGAGCTCAACCAGTAGCGTAACACGCAACACCCTTTCTACTGCGTCCACTCTTAATTTGCCTGTTAACCTGGCTGGATTCTAGGGAATTTAGGAATTTAAGGATTTAGGAAGCCGGTGCAACCGTCAGTAGTGAGGTCCCTTACATAATGGAGAAACCTGATCCATTTAACCCGACGCCCATCGTAATGATCCCAAACTAGATGGAATGTTTTTTTTCTATTTTTGGCCTTTGTCATTCTTGATGATGAAACGAAGCCCAGCTGCGTCTGAAAGGCCCTGTTCAGACATGCGTTTACAGGCTGAGGTGGTGTGCGGCTCCTTGCTCACCAGGATGTATCAGCGGCAAATAGTACAGACTCTGCACTGACTAAGAAGAAGAGGTGAGAAATGGCTGCTGATGGAGGCGTAGCATTTCCACTCTCTTCTATAGAAATCTGTGAAAAGGATCTAGCCACACAATCCAAGACAAAGGTTCTTGCTGGTTGATGTGTCAGGGTGGTGCAACTGTCATGAGCATACTGACGAAAAATCCTCGATAAAAGGATTAAATGTACTTACTATAGTATTTGTTTTAAAGAATGCTGTTTGGTGTTTTTGTCTTTTTGGACAGGAAAAAGTTGATAGGAAGTGAAGTAGGTGAAAGTGGGACTGGAAAGAACCATTAGACAAGCTTCAAAGTTGAGTCTGCACAGATTTGTGCTGCCTATGAGGCTAATTGCTCAGACAACTTTTTTAAAGAATTAATTAAATTGGCGTGATCTTTTAATGCGTAATTACTGGCGTAATTTTTTTATTATTTAAAGGGCTCATGAAAAGCAGTTTCAGATTCTTATATTATATTTGATCGAGGCTAGTTTATAAAGTTTACAAATTTTCTTTTTTTTTTGGCACCAATTAGTCAATTTTCTGTTTTTCACATCTCTGTGAAACACTGTTGCCTCTTGCAGAAACTTAAGTAAATGGCCTTATGTGATTGGCTGACTGCACTGTATCCAAACCCTCTTTTACAGAATTTTGTGTGTTTTGAAACTTGAGATGGCAAACACTGTGATAGATACACATATATATTTGAGCTCAAGTCAGATCCCAAGGGAGAAGAAATAATAAAAAAAACACTAATTTGCAAAGTGAATCAATATAAACATAACTACATATCTGTGTTTATGTGTATATATATGTTAACAAATGTTATAAAAGATGATGGCAGTAAACCACAATCTAGACAGTGTAACGCGAGTTAATAATGGCAAAGGTAACAAACTATAAAAAAATACATTCAACTCAAGGAAATATTTCTAATGTGTACTGACTTTATTAGCAACACTCAAACTAGGATACGCTTGGTGGCTTAATGGTGTTAAACAATGGTTTGACGTTTATTACAAACACACTAAGAGATTAAAAATAAATGTAATTTTCTGCGTTGTCTCCGAGGATACATTTTTTGACACTGATGTATCTTTCAATAAAATGTGAAAAACTGACGCTTGTTTAGAATAATTGACACAACCTTTTTTTATCGTTGTGAAGTGTGATGAACAAACTGAAACGTAATCTTTCAGTTGCTCAGGCACATCATTAAAAACAAACTTAGCCAAGCAATGTTTAGGGCTATGCAAAGTCTCATACTTTTCATTGTCTCATTGATTGCATACAACAAGAAAGGATGTCAAAGGTGCACTAAGCGATTTTTGCCAAAAGATGTTGATATTTGAAAGCACCAAAACAAACACGCCCATACCCCAACAAGACCTCGCCCCTATTTTGAAATCTCCACCCCACACGTATGTACACATCCCTGGCAACGACAATCGTGGAAACAAGTAACGATGACACACATGCATATTCAAACAAAAGCTAACACAGATAAGTTGTGTGAAACGAAGCAAAATCTAATTTACTCCCCTATTAAGAAGAAACAATGCAACCTCGGCGTCTGATTCCAGGCCTTCCCGCTCCTTGAGCTCTCTTCACTGCTTTAAAGCTACTCTGATATTTACACGGGTACTACCTCTTGCCTGATCGTATCCCTTCTTTTTAATGTTTTATATCTGGTATTTTTCTCTTTTTCAATCTGTCCCTCTCTCTGTCTGTGGTTCCCTCATGCTTAAAAAAATCAACCATTGTGCCCATACCAAAGAAAAATAAAATCACATGCTTGAATGACTGGAGGCCCGTTGCTCTGACCCCCATCTTCAGCAAGTGTTTTGAGAAGCTTGTCAGAGACTACATCTGCTCTGTGCTGCCTGCTTCACTGGACCCACTACAATTTGCATACCGCAGTAACCGTTCCACAGACGATGCTATTGCCTTCACCCTGCACACTGCTCTCTCCCACCTGGAAAATAACACCTATGTGAGGATGCTGTTCGTGGATTATAGTTCGGCATTTAACACCATAGTGCCTGCCACACTGGTTGCGAAGCTCCAGACTCTAGGCCTGAACAGATCTCTGCAGGGCTCTAGAGTGCGACCAATTTGGTCGCACGTGCGCCCTAATTTCTCTCGGGTGCGACTAACAAAAATCCCAGGGCGCACTGGTACGTCCAGCCATTCGAGAAAGGAAAAAAAAAGTATCCGCGACTCAGAAACTCTGTGGTTCAACAAAGACACCCCGTTATATCGTGGTCTAAACCAATCAGAGATAGTGAAGGGCGGACCCCCTTCTGATTGGCCGTGGTCCAGATATTCCTGTATGTGTGTGCTGCGTTGACAAATGGCCACGTGTGCTGCAGTCAGACAGAGAGAAAGAGGTGAGTAGTAGAAATGCGTGCAGTGTTGCCAACTTAGCGACATTTAGCGCCTTTGTAGACCCCCATAGCAACTTTTTGTTTTCCAAAAAAAGCAACTAGTGACAAATCGAGTCTCTCAGAGTGTCTCTGTGATCGCAGCAACGGCGCGAGATCAGCACGCTTTCTCTGCATCTGCTCTGTTCAGCGAGCGCCTGAGAGAGCCCGCTCAGTTAAAACAGATATTATTGCTTCTCTAAATGTACATGCAAATATAGAAGAAATCACAGCACAGGAATTGTCTTGTCTTATATTGTGTATTATTTGATTTCATCAGACAACGGCTCAATACAATTATAAATTAGTATTTTGTGCAGACTAGCTTCTTGGAAAGGAGCGCTGGTTATGAATTCTTAAAGGGACGTGTTTCAGTCATTATTTCATATTTATCCTGTTGACTGACAACATAAACAGTCAAATATATAAAGTAAAACAGTTTTATTGAGAATTTGGCTGCATTAAAATACAGTATGAGCACAGAGAGACGATTAGACAGAACAGAACAGTTATTTTTTTCTTTACTTTACTTTGTCATTTAGCTGACGCTTTTATCCAAAGCGGCTTACAAATAAGAAGTAACTCAAATTAAAAGTTAAAACTATACATAATATATACACACATTTAAGAAGATAAAGACATGAAATAAACATGACAAATGCATACAACATTTCAAAACTAAACATTTAAATGAAAATAAAGCTAAATCAAAATATTAAATCAAGAAAAGGTATGAGTATAAAATGCTTCTAGCATAACACTAAAGGCCTAAGTATACTTTTTGCATAGTAAGAATTGGTTATAAAACTGTAAATACTTATTTTGTTTTATGTTTAGTGCAATTATTTAGTAGTCTGTGGTGGGATGGGGCAGGATTGTTTTATGGGTTTAAGGGGTTGAGAAGCACTGCACTAGAGCATCCCTTCGTTCAGACACAGTGGAAGATCTGATAAGAGTCAGTGGAGGGGGGTCAAGTCTGGGAGATGTTTAATGCTAGAGAGAGTGTGGCCAGCTGGTTTAGCCGAGGCCAAAGATCAAGAAGGCCAAACTACAGGAGTTGGCCATTCGAGGGGCATGTAACTGCAATGGAGGATAGTCCATAATACATTGAGCCATGAGATGTTCAGTTTGACGCCCTTAAAACACTTAATTTAGATTTTATTTATCTTGAGATGTTTTAAGTTTAAATCTCTGCTCAGTGAAGCACTTTAAGCACCAACACTTTTTCAGTAAGTTACCTTTCTTGTAGAATTGTGCTTCAAATAAAGAACTTTATGTTGACCAGGTTGTTAGTTAGTCGTTTACTAGTCAATATTGCCTATATAAAAATTTGGGTGCACCTAACTTTTGTGCCGGTGCACCTAAGAAAAAAAGTTAGGCGCACCAGTGCACCCAGTGCAAAAAGTTAGTCTAGAGCCCTGGATCTCTGTGCAGCTGGATCCTGGACTTCCTGACAGGCAGAAGTCAGGTGGTCAGAATGGGCAACAACACCTCATCTCCCCTGACCCTCAACACTGGTGCACCGCAGGGCTGCGTCCTCAACCCACTCCTGTACTCCTTGTACACACAGCTCCAATGTCATTGTCAAATTTGCTGATGACACAATGGTGATAGGCCTAATCACCGACAACGATGAGAGGGTAGATAGGAGGTGAGTACCACCCATCCCACAGTCTGCTCTCTCTGCTGCCCTCAGGGAGACGTCTCCGCAGCATCCGATCCCGCACAAGCCGACTGAGGGATAGCTTTTTCCCTTAGGCTATCAGGCTAATGAACAGTCAGAAATAACTCCTCTACATCACACTCACACAACATGCCATGCACTGCACTTTAACACAGTTCTACCGGACTACACGCACACACTGCACTAACACATCTGCTATCACTAGACACCATATAATGCACATCCACGACATTGCATATGCATAATCTGTTGCACCTTTGCACAACTATCTGTTGCACAACCATCTGCTGTAAATGTATAATCTGTTGCACCTTCACATATTACTATGTATAGATGTGTACATAATGTAGACGTGTACATGTGTATAATGTGTATTGATAACTATGTCTTTATAGTACACTGTGTGTACTGAGTATATGTATGTGTATTTTGCACATTGTCTTCTGTACAGGCTGTAAATACGTACTGTTCATATGTAAATTGTTGTTGTTTTTTTGCACTGTCTGGAGCACGCTCGTAAGAATTTCACTCACCAAGGCACTTGTGCTGTGGTGATGTGACAATAAAAGTGATTTGATTTGATCTAAATTCGATCTACTAATATCTGCCCTGTGCACTCAAACCGATCGCTCTCTTCTCTCTATCATTGCAAGACACGCCCTCTTACTGCGAACTGGCTACAAGTGTGTTTTGGGACTCGGTCCGATTCTGTGGTCAATTGTGTTTATCAAAAATCACTGAGTACACATTTAAGCAGTGTGCCAAGAAGAATCTTGATGTCACGATTGTCCAGATTTTAAATCCGGGCATTTCGGAATGCTAAAAAGGAGTAATTTATACTTTAAACTTGGGAGTTAGTTTTGAGTTGCAGCATGTTTTTGTTGTGGAGTAAACTCTCATATGTGTAAATATCAGGAACATATTTCTTCTTCATTTTATGACCATTTAACAAACAGTGAAGCTGGTTTTGTTCCCAAGTCATTTGATGCAACCTTTCATACAGAAGTAAGGAGGGAAGAAAAAGCAGAATTTATGAGTTTAATCAGGAGTGATTAATAAGCTGGTACCTGTCCATTTCAGGACTGTCACATCAGCCAATAAATGAGCAGTTTGACCAGTGAATACAATTGGCTTTTTACTTTGTCAGTTCCAGAATCTTAGTCAGTTTTGACTAGATATTGATATTGGCCATTGAAATTTTTTGGCTGAGCAAGGCATTCAAATATTTAGATTTCTCTCTTTATTTTCAAAATCAAAATGCCTTCCTCCACTTTTGTGGCTTTGGCCAGCAGCAAGTCCACAGTAGCTCCTGAAATATGAGCCTCAAATCGGTTATACGGCTAGACAATTTTCAGAGAGCAAAAATGGAGCTTGTGCTTGTCCTTTATCACTCCTAACAGTTCTACATGCAGCAGGAATTTGTTGATAATTGCTCTGCCCTGCTGTTAGCATGTCGCACTCTTTAAGAGCATGTTATATAACATTCGCAATTCAGCCCACGCTCCTGGTCATCCAGTGTGGGCTAGCCAATGGAAGTTGTCAGCTTTCATTTGAGGGTTGAAGGACACTTCAGCTTTGAAGAAGTGTTTGCATGCGTGATAGACCCCTGTAGACATCAGAAATCACGTTACTGGTGAGCCCTGTTTGAACGGCTCAAATGGAATGTCCTTTTCTATCTCTATGCCCGTCGTGAGCCCACGCTTTATTCCATGTATTGTATTATAAGACACAGCACTATTCTCAGCACAGAGATGGCATTATGTAACAGTGTGTGTTGTATAATGCCTTCAGCCTATTCTAATGGGATTATCTTTTTTTCCCACTCCCTGTCTCCTTTTGAACGAGTCCCCCAGTCATGAGGTTAAACTTAAGCAGAGACCACCACCACCACCCCCTCCGCGGGGTCATCTCTCAGACTTATTAGGAGTTGCTCATTTCCACTGAAATCAGGTGACTGGGAGCCTCTCTTAGCCAAAGCAACAGATTTTTCCAGCTCTTGTTGCTTTGTCCATCATGGATGGTGACACAATCTGTCTGACAAAAACAGATGAAGAGGATTAATTCACCTTATGTAAAAGAACCCAAAAGGCCCCAGTATACTCACAGTGAAGGTCTTAATCGCAGCACTACCTGAGCAGTGGTTTACTGTTAGCAATCGTATCAACGCTTTCAATTGGAATGACTCCCGAAGCAAACAAATGTTGTTTTGGTCTTATTATGTTTGAAATTGTCAAACCAGCTTGTTCCTTGATTTTGCTTCAAATATATTAGGGCTTTACTTAATTGACTTAAAGTGAACTTTTTAGTTGTAAACCCAAGCTCCTATCCACTGCTATTGTTTAGTGCTCTTGTGGAGGTCAGTTTGTCTCTTTTTATAGAGGCTGCACATTCTCCTGGCACTCAGTGCACTTTTGTTCTACCTGTTCTTACTCATTACGTGCTGCCTCAGTCTTTCAGACGAGAGAAAAGAGCCATTATGCTCATCAGCTGTCTGTTATACAATGCACTCAAACCTATTAAGAAGGAAAGACAAAGCAAAGCAGTTTTTTTTCTCCCTTCATTGGCCGTGTTGAATCAGCAGAGCCACTGGTGACATCGCTACTTGTTCACCATTTTGAGCAATCTGCATCCCGAGGGCCCGTCGACAGTTTAACCTCTGCCTTTTGTCCTGTGTTGCTGAGAAGTGCTGGTGCTCTGGTTTGCACCGGCAAATAAAGGACTAATGTTCATCAGCAGAGAAGTCACACGAATGCTATCCTGTGTAGTTCGGGTGTGGCGTTGCGACCGAATGTGTGCTGAGAGACTGTTGCATTTACACTGGCCACTGACATGCCCTTAGAATTCAACAACTCTTTGAAAGAAGTGAATGGCTTTTGCAAATCACTGTGCTTGTAAACCAACTTTAAGGCTCCTGCATTGCTTAAAAACGGCTAGCCAGCTGAGACAGCACAGATGCACTTTCGTCCAATATGGTTGTATTTTTCTTCATTTATTTGCTTTCATGGTTTTTAAGTTGTTGTTTTTTTGCTTTCCTGGGGCCTGTTTCATAAAACAAGTTAACCAAATAAACCAGGATTATTTCAGTTAGTCTGACTTATTTTAACCAAATCAACTGACAATAAGTCAGACTAACTGAAATAAGCCTGGCTTATTTGGTCAACTTTTCTTATG
The DNA here is from genome assembly GCA_027564155.1 of Gymnocypris eckloni scoliostomus. Classification (NCBI taxonomy): domain Eukaryota; kingdom Metazoa; phylum Chordata; class Actinopteri; order Cypriniformes; family Cyprinidae; genus Gymnocypris; species Gymnocypris eckloni. The sequence continues at coordinate 17,819,692 of CM050432.1, read as the reverse complement.
GTTTGTTGTTTTATTTTGTTGGTTCATATTGGTTATTAAATGTAATTCTTAGCAGATCTTAATATGAATAGGCCTATCCGTCTTTCACACGGTACCATGTTGTAATGCCTAAATTCAATTCAGTTTTATGTTTTGCATTATCTTTAATATCAATGATTTAGGGATTGTCGACCATAGCATGAATGCAATTATCAACCAGTTTTGAGTTTTAATATGCATTTTGAGTGTTTGATTCTAACGAAACTGGATTTATATTTGAGACCAGCTGCAACCCTATTCTTAACCTCTTACGTTGGCAGCAAATACAAATCTCTCAAGAATTTTGGAGAATTACGGTCTAGACATCATTAATCATTTCACTTGATGAAGCATGTTTTTACCTCTTCTATTTCTTCTACAGCTCTGTCATGAAGTTTGCACAGGAATTCCTACAGATTTCTGTCCTGTGGCCCCATCTTTTTCTGGCTTACTTTCAGCTCTTTCGTCAAATATGGGCCCCATCTCTTCAACTAAACGGATCAAAATCTGTCACTTTAATCACATTGCACTTCACTTTCAAAAATGAAAGGTCAAGTAGCTGTCAGTTATATTTCTGTATATATAAAGCATTGATCTTGTTTTGGTTTAACACTCAGTGGAGATGATGCGAAGCATTTAGACACATGGTAAATGGTCGCTTACTTCAAAGTTACATGCTCCTTTCTATTGTTTCCTGTTTTAGCCTAATGCTGTCAGGTCTCTACATGCCTAAGTAAATGCCAGGTTAAATAGACTAGAGGCACAGTGACCCATTTGGCAGTCCTCCATTGTGGACTAGTTTGCGGAACAAGAAAATGAATTTGAATATGCATAGAATATTTTAATGCACACTTGAATGTTAAGTGATAATACCAAAGTAATCCCTAGAATGTGAACTTCCTGGTAGTTTCCAGGAAGGCAATGCCTTTCAGATAGTAGTCAATAAAAGCTATTTATTTTTGTATTATTTAATATCTTATTTTGTAGTTTAACATTATTGATCAGTCATTTACTGTTTTTAAAAGGCATAATATTTTTCTCACAAACTTAACATTTGACACTATTTAGACAAACTAGTCATTCCTGAAACTGTTTACCTTTTACACTGAAGTCATCTTGGTGGCCTTAGTGGCTGTTCAACATTCTTAACGCATAAAAAAACCCATCTTGTCACGCCAAAGTGCCATATATTTTGCTTTTCGCAGCTTGTGGTCTTGGATATCCTACAGTTTGAGCAGATTACATTTATGTACTAATCTAAAGCATCTGTCCCTCCCTCCATCTTGCTCCAGGCGTGGATATCGAGGCGGCCAGGAAAGAGGAGGAGCGGATCATGCTAAGGGATGCACGACAGTGGCTTAACAGTGGCCAGATCAATGATGTCCGGCACACCAAGTCTGGGGGGACCGCACTGCATGTCGCTGCAGCCAAGGGATACACCGAGGTTTTAAAGTAAGTTTGCTTGCATTCAAAAAATTGTTTTGCCATTTTCCATCCATAAAGGATTCAACGGACACCTGTCATAATATTTGTCTTTATTTTGCCAGTTAAAATTTAGCAGCTAGTGAAGGTAGAATCAAATGAAATTGGTAGCGCAGGTGTATAGGCTTTTACTGCTTACTTAGTTGATCCCATACTTCACCTTTCAACTCTTTCAGTATCCCTAGGGTCTTGTACACAAGGCGAGACAGTTTATAACCTGTTTATCCATCTCAATTACAGTAGATTATCGTGAGCTGTTGAACAAACATTGCTCAGTATGCGTGTCAGGGGTTAGGAGTTTATGGTGCTTTTGGTCTTTGGATGTCAGAGTTGAATCAGTGACAACTGCTCCATCTGCTGCAGGATTGTAACCAGATAGACTGTTTTTTTTGTGTGCGTGTTGGATCTCAGAAGACTTCACAACTAATGCATATTTTTGTGTGACGGCTAACTGTTGGCATGTATAACCTGCCTTCTAGGCATTGGAAAAATGAACCTGTTGGTCCACATAATATCCCAGGCCTTTGGCAAATGAGGCCAAGCTTAGATTGCAGCACCAAAATCCAAGAAACCCAGATTTGTCTAATCTCATCATGCTATTTCTGTCGCTCTGACTGTTTGCAGGCTTTTAATCCAAGCAGGGTATGATGTAAATATTAAAGACTACGATGGCTGGACACCGCTCCACGCTGCTGCACACTGGGGCAAAGAAGAGGCCTGCCGGATACTAGTAGAGCATTTGTGTGAAATGGACGTTGTTAATAAAGTGGTATGGGATTTATGGTTCTGTCTGTGTGCTGCTAGACTCTGTGAAGTCTTTGAATTTAACCCTTACAATGTTGCGTTTTGGTTCTCAGGGTCAAACGCCGTTTGACGTAGCTGATGAAGATGTCTTAGGATATTTAGAAGAGCTGCAAAAGAAACAGAATCTGGTAATTTCTCACTTCTAACATCAGATCTTCAATTGTAAATGTAATTCTGAGCCTTGTCTTGATGCGGTCTGTGTTTGTTTCAGCTTCTGAGTGAAAAGAAGGATGTTAAGAAGTCTCCTTTAATAGAAACTACGACTACTGGGGACAATAATCAATCTGTGAAACCACTGAAGAGGTAAATGGTGGGATCGATATACTGTTTACTCAATGTCTTGACTTAACCATAAATGTCAAGGCCTCTTGCACTAGGGCTTGACTAGGAGTGCTTTGACACTAGATCTTTTGGTTTTGATGTTTGCCATCAGAGTTTGGTTGCTCTAATTGTTTTTTCCAAACTTGGGTGCGCAACAACAAATCCTACCTGAGTCCGCTTGAAAAAGTGGTCTGGGGTTCAGCTGTGGTCCTTAAAGGGATAGTTTACCCAAAGATGAAAATTAAGTATTAAGTTTAAGTAATAAGTTAAGTATCTTAATTTGTGTTCCAAAGATGAACGAAGGTCTCATGTCGTTCCAGTTTGGAACGACATGAGGGTGAGTAATTAATGACAGAATTTTGAGCTATCCCTTTAATCCATTTTAAATGGCAAAACCGAACTGCTATTGGAGACCTAACATAGTTGATCATCTCTGCTTTAGTAAAGAAACACTTCTACTTGAGCCAGAGAAGACTGCCCCACGAATCGAGACTCTGGAGCCAGAGAAGGTGGATGAAGAAGAGGGGGAGGGGAAGAAGGATGAGTCTAGCTGCTCTAGTGAGGAAGAGGAGGAGGAAGATTCAGAGTCTGAGAACGAAGCAGGTACCCTGTTTGAAACATTGACCACCACATACTTTTCTCAGCTAGCTTTGTGGTAATCAGTAAGGTCATTTACTTAGTTCATTTTTTTTTTCAGACAAGACCAAGTCTTCGGTTCCGTCGAGCATTTCTAACAGTACACCTGCACCTGCTAGTATGACCGTCTCGTCCCCAACTACCCCAAGCAACCAGGTGACCACCCCAACCTCACCTAACAAAAAGGTACATATTCCTCCCCTTGAAGGTGCGGTTCAACTTTCCCTCCACCCAGACTTCTCCTTGGCAATATCATTCATTCACTATAGCATGTATTTGAGCATGAGTCAATAAGCAAGAAAGGTGCATCTGCAGCTTTTCAGAATGAATGTTATTATCTTAGTTTCAAGGTGACTGTTGGGTTCATAACACAGTGAAGGAGTAACAGATTCATAATGTAACATGGCTTCACGGTAGCAAAAGACTAAAACATCAGCTGATCTACGTCATATTCAGGATTGTCCGTGTGCAGTGAATTCTGGGACTGTGCAATGCACTTGAGAGGAGAGAAAATGTCCTCCACACCTCTTTACCATGTACCTGCTGCCCTCTGCTGGGCAGTAGGGAAACTCCATCAATGTCATGCAACTTTCCTCAGGCAACGACACAATTTGTAGAGAAAATGCAGTTGTGCATAACAAATTTGATTTCACCATAAACCAAATTTATTGCAAACTAATATAATTAAATTGGGTTATTGTTGAGGTTTTAAATATTTTAGTTTAATATCTTTAGTTAATAATTTGAACTTGGCTTTATTTAATGCCATTTGGATTATAAATATAGATTGACTTAGTTATCATAAACCTTGTAGTTCAACTATTTGCACTAGAGATGCACCGATTGCAATTTTCATGGCACGATTCTGTTTTTGTCATTTTTTGTAAGTGTGACATGGCGATACAGATTTTTGCCGGTTCCGTCTTCTAAGAGCTATAATTGACAACAAATATGCACAAAAATCGATACTTTTTTCATTGCAAAATTGTTTAATTACAGAAATGATTAAACGTTACAGTTACCCCTAGCTAGACAAAGTTAGAGATGTCTCTCACTTAGAGAACTTTATTTTGAGAGTTGTTTGTGACTGGAAATAGGAAGAAAAAGCAATTAAATAAAGTTGCTGTATATAATAAAACAGATATACATCCGTTTTCTTTCACATCAATTTCTTACATAGTTTCAATTATTTCAGTTAGCGTAAATAGAAACCGTAGAGTTGATACCACTCAAATCAACATCTAAAGTGGCATTATATGTATTTACATAGACTGTTTGATGAAATTGAGGAGCCATAATGCATCTACACCACAATTTCAAATGCATAAATAATTTTAAAAGATTGTTGTTAATATTTTTTAAACGCATGAATAAGAAATGTACAAAATAAAATGATACTTTTTAAAATTAATCCCAACCACCACCAGGTGGCAGCATATGGCTTTTAATGAAGAGTCACTTGAGGTCTTTGCACACAGTCCGAAATTTTTTCACACATTAAAAAATAAATGCGATATCACGTTGTCAATCACATTTACACACTGCGTATGAAACTTTCGTCCGTCATAAAAAAATTCAGACCAGTTTCGATTTTCTGCATCTTCGCATCCGTAGCAAGCATTTTGATAGGAAAGGATAACGAATATGAAAAACGCATACGAAAATGTTGGACTCGTTATGGAAGGACCTTTAGTCATTCAACCGATTAGTTTCAAAAGGCTGATCCATTCATAAACAAGGCAAGTGACTATTGTCTTCAATACATTATCAGTTGCAGTTTGCACTGAATGCAATAAAAATCAGAAGAATCACTCTCGTGCGCAAATTTTTGGTGGCCAGATTTTAGTGATTCTTCCGTTTTTTTGTTATTGGCATTTTAATCAGGCTTCTTGTCCGGTCGGGCTAGTAAATTATCTCACTTGCCCAAGCGAAGCATTAATCGAGCCCTGTGGTTCTCCCACAGTTTGCTTTAGCCTTATACGTATTACAAATTGCGAACTTTGTGTCTTCTTCACTCACAGTGAAGAACTTCCATGCCGTTTACATGCTGAAGTAAGCATAGCTGTGATGTCAAAACGGACCGGTCCGGGCCGATCATGCGGAAAATTGGCTAATTCCGGTCCCTGGCCGGTCGATCGGTGCATCTCTAATTTACACTTCAAGGTGTATATAATGTATTCAAAGAATTGAATTTCCAAGGAGGTGTCCTTTCTGTAGTTTAGGTCTTCCTGTAGCTCCACTGGTAGAACATGGTTATATCAGTTATGTCATAACTGATTCTTTCTAAATAACCTACCCACAAACAAACCATGCCATGTCATAATCGGAGTGTTGAGAAGGAATTTTCCATTTTAACATTCAGGAAGCAATTTTTGTAGCAACGTTTTTCCGCCATCACAAGATGATCCTGATCTGAAACATAAATGAATATAACTAATAACTAATTTAAATACTTAAAATAACTAGTTTATATATGAAAATTTAATATTTGTTTTCTTTTTAATTTAAACAAAAAATCTAATAAAGTGTCTGCTGCTGCTGTGCAACACAAGATGCATTTTTGGCCCAGATATGTATATTAATACATAATTTCAAATGCACATTGATTACGGTGTCAAAATGTTGTAGACCGGTGAAATATAAATCATTATTCTTTATATATGAATGTTTATTTTGTCGCTTTCTGTCACTCGTGCATCAAGTATTTGTTTATTTTGCTGCTGCTTCTTTTTGATTTCATTCAGGGGTTCTTTCTCTTTTTTCTTGCTTTTTTTCCTTCACAATATCTGTTTTTCTCTCTCTACTCATCTTTGCTGTTGTCTTGGATGGCTTTAGTCTGATAACATTACTGCCCTTGTGCCTGGGGGGGAGCCAGGCTGTCCTGCGTTGTGGCGTCAAGGCTTGCGCAAAACTGGCATTTCACTTGTGCCCAAAAAAGTGATGGTGAGGCCTCGGTGTGTTCAGCATTGTGATTCCCGCCCCTTCTTCCTGCCCGCCCTATATGTTCCCCAACATGAGCACATCCCTAATCAATCAGATAACTGCCTAATCTAAGACCATTTCCTCTGCATGGTGTTGTCGCTGTCAGTCGCGGCTCTGCCTGTGATGACGTGCTGTTTTCTGTTGAAAATCATCTGTGTTCGTTTTATACCTGAATGTGTGGTCGACTAAATATGACAGGGTGACTTCAAAGTTGTGTGCACTTTGATAAAGATGAATTCATTGACTATTGACTCTACACCCTAACAGGTCACCAGGATGCTGATGAGTTGGCAAAAACTAACATCTTGATTGAAATTGGGCATGTTTGGTTTTGTCATCTGTGTTGTTATTCAGTATACTCACCTTGAGCCTAGTTGTCTTTTAAGTAAACAATTGTAATACACGTTTGCTTTTCTGAAGCAATGAAAACCACTAAACAGTTCAAAATGGCTCCCAGATGTTTCCCTTGAAGTGTTTTTTTTATATTTTAAGAGTTTTAGCAGCATTAAGCTTGCCCGTTGATTGATTAAGATGTATTTATTTATTCTAATATTTATTCATTTGTTAATAATAAATAGCTTTTTATTTGTTAACTTTATACATTTTAGTCAGTTTAGTTTGTGAACCATTTCTTCCTATTAACTATGACTTTGGCCTCAAACTTCTAATTTGCTGCTTATTAAAGGATTAGTTAATTTTCAAATTAAAATTCCCTGATAATTTACTCACCCCCATGTCATCCAAAATGTTTATGTATTTCTTTCTTCAGTCGAAAATATTCCAGGAATGATCTCTATATAGTGTACTTAGATGGACTCCAAAAGGTTGAAGGTCAAAATTAGTTTCAGTGCAGCTTCAAAGGGCTATAAACGATACCAGATGATGATGAATAAGGGTCTTATCTAGCGAAAAGATCGGTCATTTCATTTAAAAAAAAAATGTGTGTGTGTGTATATATATATATATATATATATATATATTAATGGTGGGCCGTTATCGGCGTTAACGTGCTGCGTTAACGAGACTTATCGGCGATAAAAAATATCGCCGTTAATCTATTCTCAAAGTTGGGTTGGGAGCTGGGTCTATACTACGCAAGCTATGATGACTTTCACCCTGATATTTTAGCGGATGTATACCTAGTCAATTGCACTGTAGGGGGCGAGAACGAGTCTTGAACTAGAGGCCTCGCAGTCCGTGATGGACAGATTGTTAACGGTTGGTCTGTGTGGTAATACAATCGACAGGACATCCAAACGCTCACCTATCATTCATCAACCTCAAATATGGCTTTTCATCTGAAAGATGTATGTAGTAGCAACTTTACATGGCCGCTCAATATGATGTTAACCTAGAGAAATGTGCGCTATTGAAGTGTTTGTGTGGGCGGCTTTGCCAGGAGGACAGGCTCCGTGCGCTCACTTGCTCTTAAAATCTCCGTAATTTTTGGTCATACAGATAAAAGTAGCCTAATACATCTTTCGAATCTGTAAAGACTCTACGCTTATTTGTGTGCACTCAGAATAACAACGAAACGCTGGCGCTTTTAAGCAAACAGGATGCGCTTTTAGGTCTCATGTGAACTTGAGAATTCACTCCCGTGTCACCCTCTGCTTCAACCTGTGTGTATGCCTAACGTTACTGTGAAATTACCACATCAGACGTGGACGCTAACATGGATGCAGCTATGAAGCCGGGTTTGCTTCAGGAAAATTTATTTTAAGAAGCTTCCCAATGGAAACTGTAAACAGTTCATCACGACCTCTTATGTAGGCCTACAGTTCAAAATTCATGTTTAACTGAATAAACAGTTAGTAAACACAAGTACATCTTATTGAACATAGTTTATTTTCATCACCAATTATCATAGTAGAACAGCTTTCTCAAGCAGTTTGTGATGCATTTTGGAAACAGGAGATGAGCCCCTGGTCTAATGCGCCACCTGGCTTGAGAAACCCGTTCTCAAAGACTTACTTTTAGCCATTATTTGGGTAGCACACATATTCTGAATGCCTTCGGCAGAATTCAAATGAGCCATTTTAATCTAGATTAATCTAGATTAATTCCAAAATTAATCTAGATTAATCTAGATTAAAAAAATTAATCTATGCCCACCCCTAATATATATATATATATATATATATATATATATTTCACAAATGCTTGCCTGTTCTGCGATGCGCATCTCAGATTTCACGTAATAATTAATGACGTTGAAAAGGTCACGCTTGATGTAGGATCCATCTCATTTTCTCCAAGTTCAAAATCGTCGTTTTACCTTGTAAACTTGTTGAGTTGTAACTCTCTTTTGTTGTAAACGGTGTTTGACTTTGTATTCGCACTTTCAACTTGTAAACACTGACTCTGTACTTCCGCCTACGTCAACCGTGACCTTTTCAACGTTATTACGTATTACGTGAAGTCTCGGACACACATAGCAGACCAGACGAGCATTTGTGTTTATAAAGCATATACATTTATTTTTTTAATGACCAATCGTTTCGCTAGATAAGACCCTAATTCATCGTCTGGTATCGTTTATAGCCCTTTGAAGCTGCACTTCTAATTTTGACCTTCAACTAGAGGTCTTCACAGAGGACCCGGGACCCGACCCGGGACCCGTTCGGGTTCGGGTCTATATTTTAATTGGTCAACCGGGTCCGGGTCGGGTCCCAATCTATTACTTCGGGTCCCGGGTCTGTTTAACATTGTGTGTAATACCCGAGTCGATCGGAGAACACCGCACCTGCCAGTGATCAGTGTCAGTTGGCACTTTATGTGTGTTTTGTAACTTGTGACTTTTAAAGCTGGAATAGTGGATTAAGAAGGCTATTTCTGTCGGCAAGAGAGAGGAACAGCCTAACATGGATGGAAATTTATTGGCAAAGAGGATTGCATCGCATGCAGTCAGTGAGAAGGCAACTAAGTTAACAGTGTAAGCCAAATTTTTTTTTGGGTGCAGTCGGGTCTGTGTCTTCCCAGCCGGGTTAGGGTCCAACTTTCGAATAATGGTCGGGTCCGCGTTGGGTCCGGGTAGTACATTTAAGGCATTTCTCGGGTCTGCACGGGTTTGGGTCCCACTTTCAAATAAAATATGGGTCATTGGTTGGTTCCGTGCAGCATATTTTACGGGTCTCTTCGTGTTCGGGTACGAATTTTGGGACCCGTGAAGACCTCTACCTTCAACCTTTTGGAGTCAATTTAAGTACACTATATGGAGATCATTCGTGGAATGTTTTCATCAAAAACCTGATTTTATTTTCGACTGAAGAAAGAAATTCATAAACATTTTGGATGGCATGGGGGTGAGTAAATTATCAGGGAATTTGAAAGTGAACTAATCCTTAAACCGTTAGTATTATGCATTATGTGCTTTGAGTACTAAGCGACCAATATGCTAGTAATATTCATGCTAATAAGCAACTAGTTAATAGTAAGAATTAATAGTAAGAATTGCTCTCTAAAGTGTAACATAAAGTTGGTATAATTTTTAATGTATTACAACATTTTTTAATTTTCTTTAATTTGCTTACATTACCACTGTTTTGTATTCCTATTTATTTTTTGGTTATAAAATATTATTTATTTATATTTATTGCAAATATTTTAGTTTTTTTAAGAATATTTACAACATACCATTAATTATTATTAATTTGTTGGTAATTTAAAATAAAGTATTTTTTTGTTTGTTTTGTTGTGTGTGTTGTTGTTTTGACCATTACATTTCCTTAAAAAGCAGGCCAGTGGATTTTGTGATTAGTTTAAACCATTTCAGAGCATTTACATAAATATTGAGAGAATGATATTTTTAATTCTGAAAACATCAAAAGGTTGCCCAACCCTACAGACCGGTGCTCCTGTATTTATGCCCTGCTTTGACCTGTCAGGCTGATCCGAATTCCCTGTTCTCTCACCCGCACACATGAACAACCCTAAATGTGTGCTCTCTGTGGTCTAGTAAATACCATCACTGCACAAGTGTGTGCTCTAGATATCCTGTGATCAAAATATTATAGAGTTGGAGTATGGGCTTCTCAGATGTTGACATTTCTATTGCAAAGAACAGTCTTGATGTATTTCCAAAATGATCTAACTTTTGTTTTCCACCCCCATCCTTTTCTTTATATGTTGTTTGTCCTCCTCAGGCAAGCACACCTGCAGGGAAGGTGTCTCCTAAAGACGAGGAGAGGAAGGATGAGTCTCCTTCATCGTGGCGAATGGGCCTGCGGAAAACCGGCAGTTACGGAGCTCTGGCAGAAATCAGCACAACTAAAGAGGCACAGAAAGAGAAGGACACCGCCGGGGTGATGCGCTCGGCCTCTTCTCCTCGCCTCTCATCCTCACTGGACAACAAGGACAAGGAAAAGGTCTACTTGATTGTAGTTGTTTAATATGGGGTGAAATATTCCTGTAAACCTTTTCATTGGAAGGAGTTTGAATTCAATCCTTGAGTTCATTTTACACTCTTGTTTCCAAATTGAGCCACAACAACATGTCCTCTTCACAGGAGAAGGAGAAGACACGCCTGGCGTATGTTGCACCAACCATCCCGAGGAGACACGTTAGCACATCAGACATCGACGAGAAGGAAAACAGGTAAAGAACAGACACATGCTGAGCACCTTGTGAAAGCACCTCTGTGTTGCATGTTGCTGTATGAGAATCACAAGCTGAAGTTTAGCATGTTTTTGTGGCTTATGCACCACATTCATGTTGTACGTGAGAAGAATATTACTAAAGATGGTTAGGTAGTGTCCCGTATCCTCTCAAATGTATTATAAGTATTTCTCCAACTGCTATGAAGGATATTTCTGTAGAAGTGAGTTAGTTTAGTAGTGTAAAAGATGGTTCTCTGGAATCGGAGGTACTATTTGTAGCATGTGGTTCTCAGGGATTCGGCTGCTAGTCTGGTACGTAGCGGCTCGTACACCAGGAGACGCTGGGAAGAAGACCAGAAGAACAGCGACGGAACCGCCTCACAAAACAGAACCTCCAGCTATCAGCGCAGGTTAGCTTTTATTCTAGTAACAAAATTGGGTTTACTGGCTAGGACTTTCAAAGAAGATGGGCGTAAGCCGGTTGCTGTTTCCTGCTGCTCTCTGAAATGCTTCTAGTGCTTTTAACTTGCTGTCAAGCGTTTATAGCTGCTTCTGTCGGCTTGAGTTTGTGTGAGACGCTTTGATTGTAATTCTAACCGTTTTAATATTACTATCCCATAACCATTGTAATGATTTTAGGTTCGATGCATAATTAACTTGAGTAGAACTGTAGAAGCGTGTTAATCTCAGCTCTATTGTACGGTCTTTTGAGCATGCTAGTCATCTTTCAAATGCATGTGCCTGTCTAAACCAGAGGTTTTCAAACGTTTTAATGCCAAGATCCCACAAACATGATGATTCCCTGTCAAAGAATAAAAAAAAAAAAATATATATATATATATATATATTAGTGGTGGGCCGTTATCGGCGTTAACGTGAGACTCTTATCGGCGATAAAAAATATCGCCTAATCTATTCTCAAAGTTGGGTTGGGAGCTGGGTCTATACTACGCAAGCTATGATGACTTTCACCCTGATATTTTAGCGCCGGATGTATACCTAGCCGAATTGCACTGTAGGGGCGAGAACGAGTCTTCGAACTAGAGGCTCGCAGTCCGTGATGGACAGATTGTTAACGGCTGGTCTATGTGGTAATACAATCGGGCAGGACATCCAAACGCTCACCTATCATTCATCAACCTCAAATATGGATTTTCATCTGAAAGATGTATGTAGTAGCAACTTTACATGGCCGCTCAATATGATGTTAACCTAGAGAAATGTGCGCTATTGAAGTGTTTGTGTGGAAGCGCTTGCTGCAGGACAGGCTCCGTGCGCTCACTTGCTCTTAAAATCTCCGTCATTTTTGGTCATACAGATAAAAGTAGCCTAATACATCTTTCGAATCTGTAAAGACTCTCGTTTATTTGTGTGCACTCAGAATAACAACGAACGCGTTTGCGTTTTAAGCAAACAGGATGCGCTTTAGGTCTCATGTGAACTTGAGCGAGAAACTTCAAACTTCGAATATATCTAAAAATACAGTACATAGAAAAATATATCTATAGAGAGTGAAATGTCAAAAAAAATAGAAGACGTGTGTGTTAGCATGGATGATTTACATGAAATTTAATCTGTGCAACACTTTGCATAATAAGATGGCTTTCAGTTCAATATAATAACAAAACGACATTTTGGGTTTTTATTCAACTAATAAGGTGGCACGCCAGATCTGTACTATATTTTTACTGTAATTGACAGTTATCGGCAAAAAAACAACAACGGGAGTGGGAGGGAATGGGAGTCATTCTTCTGGGAGTGGAACGGGACGGATTTTCCTCCAGTTTTTTCGTGGATTGGGACGGGAAGAGATTAAAGTTTGTGATGCATTTTGGAAACAGGAGATGAGCCCCTGGTCTAATCGCCACCTGGCTTGAGAAACCCGCTCAAAGACTTACTTTTAGTCATTATTTGGGTAGTACACATATTCTGAATGCCTTCGCAGAATTCAAATGAGCCATTTTAATCTAGATTAATCTAGATTAATTCCAAAATTAATCTAGATTAAAAAATTAATCTATGCCCACCTCTAATATATATATATATATATATATATATAAATAAAAAATACAGAGGCAGCTGTATTTTCATGCATGCGTTTATATTGTGTATATTCAAGTGTGATATAGATGACATGTTATGTCTTACGTTTGGGGTCAGTAAGAGATATATTTTTTTATGTAATATATATTCAGGAAGAATGCATTAAATGGATTAAGAATGCAGTAAAGACATTTACATTCTTAGAAAAGGTTTATATTTCAAAGAAATGCTGTTCTTTTGAATTTTAGAAACTATAGAAAATCTAGAAACGGAATTGTTTCAGTGCTGATAATAATCAGAAATATTTCTTGAGCACCAAATCAGCATATTGGAATGATTTCTGAAGGATCATGTGAAACTGAAGACTGGAGTAATGATGTTGAAAACTCATAGGAATACATTACATTTTAAAAATATATATAAAAAAATTAGAATCTGTTTATTTAAAATGTATAAGTGTTTCATAATGTTACCGTTTCATTGAATTTTTGCTCAAATACATGTAGCCTTGGTGAGCATAAGAGACTTATTTCAAAAACATAACAAAACTGACCGACCCCAAACTTTTGAATGATAGTCAATTTAAATCGTATTAAGTCTAAACTATATGCAGATTTGTTTATTACTTTCACTCTCGAGCTGTCAGTAGAACAACAAATGATCATGAATAATTAATATCATGAGCTTCGATCTGTCTTTAGAAAGCACATTGTGACACTACTTTAATTACATTTTTGTAAATTATTAAATATTTAATTAATATTTAGACTTCACATGCTAACTTTGACAAACATTGTCAAATTCCCTCAAATATTTCCTTATTTGAAAACCCTGGTCTGAAAGATGAAAGCGACCCACACCATCCCAAATGACCTGATCGCTTGTGTGTCATTGTGTAACGATGGATTTGCATGACTGCACTTGTGCCGCCTGGTTTGTTTTCGTACTCTGATAACACTAAAGCATGCTGGAGTGTTGGAGGTTTATTTTATAAAGCATGCTTATGGTTTCTATATAAGTAGTAGGCTTCTATTTTTATGTCTAGTGGCATTATTGATGGTTTTGATTAATTTATATCCCAAAATATGACTGTTTTACTTTATATGAAACCGATCCCCACACAAGCCAATCAGTACTTTAGACATATGTAAGGTATTGTCTGTGAGTTCATGTTTGTCCGCCCCCTGCTAACTCACATCTTTCACCCCGCCTCACCCACACGGCAGTACGTCTCACACGCTAGCGTTAGGCCGCACGTCTAGCTCTCGCGACCTGCCCGCCAAATCCTCCTCTGCCTCCAGCCTGGAACCTAACAACTCTAAAGCCTGGCAACAGCCTTCCTCCTACCAATCTTCCAGCATTCACCGCAGGTACCTGCCCGAGCACCGCCCTGCAAACACACACACACCATGTCCTCCATGTGTCTTTGTGTTCCCCACACGTAGCTTCTTGCCATTCTTGCTACCTGGGGTTTTATTTATGCGGTGTATGGTTTTACTATACGTGTGCTGGGCGATATATTGAAATTTCACAATGTTATTGTCAAAGTTAACGAGAGGTAAGGAGTACCTGTGAAATCTCACAACTGACAATTTAATATCAATTTTGATAGCACAGCAACATTTTACTTCATTGAAAGATATATAGAGTTTGCAGGGTATTGTTTTAATTAAATTATTTCTCAGTTGAATAAACATGAAATAAAAATCAAAGATGCAAATAAAGTAAACAGTGCTTAAAGTCCGCGTGAACCGGAAGTTTGTGGCCGTTTTACTTCCGTAGTGTGACGTACTTTGAATGAAACAGAATATTGAATTGGCTTGTTTTGTCTACTGCGAGTTGATTGGATGTAGTAAAGTAGGGGTTTAATTCAAAAATGAACACTGATAGTTGGAGGGGCGTGGTTAAGAATGTCATGCTCATGCCCAAGCCGTCAAACTGATGTCATGAGAGAAGGCCCATCATTTTGGAGGGGAAGAGCATTTTCAGAATTGGATTAAAGATTATTGTTTATGTGGATTGACTTGCATGGATGAATTGTTCACCACAAAAATAGCCAAGTGCGCTAACAAAATAAATATAATCAATTTTGATTTCACGCAGACTTTAAAATGAAATATAGAACATTTCATTATATGCCCAGCCCTAATTTTATTTGTTTATCTTATATTTTTATGTATGTGTTTTTATTTTGTTTTATTACATTTTTCATCTGTTCATTATGGACCTTGCTCCAGTTTTCAGAATGAGGGAACTCTTCCCGGCTACTTCTTTTCAGACAGTCCTTTCCTCCTCTTATCTTTGGTTTAGTCTCTTGATTGTTGTCTGTGTTGCTTTAGCGGATCATTTGGAAGGAGGCAGGATGATGCTTTAAGTTCCACTTCCTCCACCACCACAACAACGACCTCCACCTCCTCCGTTACCTCACCCACCGGACATCGCAGCCTGCTGTCCAGGTATCACCACACACAGCAAATTGAACATCCGAATGAAACACCCAGAGTGAGATGTGTTAGTAAATTGTGTCGATGTGTGACAGGTATTGGGCAGAAGAGAGTACGGAAAAGGAGAAGGAGAAAGAGTCGGCCACGGTCATCCCCACAATCAACACTGCAGCCACCACCACTACCACCTCCACTACTGGAACTTTACTGGGCTCTGACGGACGCGAGAGACGCAGGTACACACACACACACACACACACACACACACACACACACACTCTGCAACATTTTCACTGAGAGCGTTTGTGCACATACTTGATTTACTTTGTGGAAAACATAAAAATTGCTTAAACTCAATGTACTTTGGTCATTTGTCATTTAAAGAAGAGCAGCAAAGGACACAATAGATGTTTTCTTCAGTAGGCAGTTTTTTGTCTTTTATTTAGATTCTACGTATCAGCATTTAAATTGTTTAAACAATGTCTTATGTTGCAGCTCCTTTTAAGTAAGAACTGTCTTATTTATTCTCCAAAAGCCTATATTTACTCTCATTAAAGCTGCTGAAGAGCCTCAACAAAAGAGCATGTTGCTTCAGCTGTCGGAGTGACGACATTTAACTGAGGATTTTGTTTTGTGTTGTGTCTGTAGATCATACCTCACCCCTGTGCGTGACGAAGAGTCCGAGTCTCAGAGGAAAGCCAGATCCAGACAGGCACGGCAGTCCAGGAGGTCCACACAGGCAAGTCTAGACAATCATCGAAACGCCTCTGCAGGAAGTCTCTCTAATAATAGACAGATCCACACAGTGCTGTTTACAAATTTTTTTTTTTTTTCTGAGATTGTCTTGGCTCTTACTTAGGATTTGGTATATGCTTCCTGGAATTTATTACATCCTGAGCTCTGCGATGTGGCTGGGATTTATGGAAGAAATAACGGTTAACAACCGAGAAAAACTTGATTGTTTCCCTATTCAAAAGTTGTGTTTTCAATTCAAGATTATTTGTATAGCGCTTTTGTATGATACAATCGTTGCACAGCAGCATTACAGGAAATTAAGTTTCCACAATATATTTATATATTGTAGACACTTAACATATTTAACTTATGATTATTTCTGTATGTTGTCTGAGGGTTGGCTTCCTCTGAGGGGTTGGCATCATCTCTTCTCAGGTGTTCGGTCATCTCAGATCATTTAAGGGTTGGATCCAGACTGAAGCTTGTGTAATTCCAGAAACAGAGAAACAAATTGAGACATAATTAGCATAGCTGTTGTTCCAGTCAAGCTAAAATTATTTGTTCAACCCAAGCTAAATAATAATAATGTACGTTTGATCAGATATAACTGCAGTACAAGATTGTGAGATGCATTATATGAATGCTTGGCTAAAGAGATGTCTTTAATCTAGATTTACACAGAGAGAGTGTCTGAACCCCAAACGTTATCAGGAAGGCTATTTCAGAGTTTGGGAGCCAAATATGAAAAAGTTCTACCTCCTTTAGTGGACTTTGCTATCCTAGGTACTACCAAGAGTCCAGAGTTTTGCGACTTTAGGGAGCGGGTTGGATTGTAGCGGGATAGAAGACTAGTTAGGTACGCAGGAGCTAAATCATTTATGGCCTTATAGCTAACTGGGCTCGCAAAATTCCAAAATCGCGGTTTCTGTTTGCGTCATCACAACATTTCGGCCGTATTGTTTCAGTGATAAAAGTATTTCGGCCGAAAACCGAAAATGCACTTTTGGGCCATTTTCGGCCGAATATTCGGTGCATCCCTAGTTTCTACTTGAGACTTTATTATTATTCAAATAAATGTTTATTATATAAAATATTTTAGTAAACATTAAAAATGTTACATTTGTTGAGTTCCTTTATATATATATATATATATATATATATATATATGAAGAGCTCTTTTCCAAAACGCTATAAATCCATTTTAATAGTTTTCATGAAAATGACATTTTTTTACCTAGACCCATACATTTTGTTACTATTCAATTTATCATGTTAAAATGGTCTGTTGGCTCAGTCTGAACATGTTATACAATGATTGTTAAATGAAACAACAATATTGTCGATTATAAATGCAAATTTTTTTTTTTTTTTTTTTTCAAAACGCTACAAATCCATTTTTGTAATTTTTATGTTGGTTTATGTCTTAAAAAAAATATAGAACATGCAACATATGACATCAGGGACTCATACTATAAACCGGTCGCACCAGCCTTGTGTTGATGTAACCCCTCCGGGTCCGCACCATCACACCGAGCGGGTCTCGAACCCGGATTTCCGGTGTGGGATGCGGGCGCTCTAACAAGGAACGCCAAAGGCTACAGCCTCTAGCGTCAATCGGTTTAAACACCACCTTTACTGGTATACACATCTGTTACATTGACATCCCACAGTGGGTATTAACGCGCCACCGGAGAACCTTCTTTTTTTGTTGTTTTTTGTGATTTTCTTTGTCCAGTCTGCGTTTTCAACCCCCAGGTGTAGGTCTCACTGGCTCATCCAGGCCATCAAAAGTGTTATTAGAGTTTAAAGCACTCATTTTGAAGACTGAGCACAAACAAATGCTTCAAAGCGTCGCCATGTTGGATTGCATCGAACGAATTCTGATTGATCGAGAGGACATATCGCATTTAGGCTAAAAACAGGTTGGGCGCTTATAGCGGTTTGGAAAGGAACTGCATCTTGCAGTACATTTTAAACAAGGAAATATAGCGATTTGGCATGAAACATTGATGGAGCAGTGAATAGGTTCAGTACACAGCAAAATGGCATGACAAACTCATTTTAAATTTGGCGTTTATCGCGTTTTGGAAAAGAGCTCTTCATATGTGTGTTTAATTCAGAATCTGAATTGAATGGCATGATTTTCACCCTTTGACCTTATTTTCTTTTAGGGTGTGACCTTAACTGATCTCCAGGAGGCAGAGAAGACCATCGGTCGCAGTCGTCCCACGTGGCCTCGAGAAGAGGACAAAGAAGAGAAGGAGAAACAGGACAAGGAGAAACAAGAAGAGAAGAAAGAGACAGAGACCAAGGAGGATGACTACAGGTCACGCTACCGCAGCTTTGAAGAGGTGAGGGGAAACTCCTTCCTGTTCCCAGTTAAAGAGAACAGTGCAGTTTGTGGAATTCTAACTAGCAATCTAGTTTTTTTTGTCACAAGTGTTTTTTTTTTTTTCCTTGTCCTCCAGAAGTACCGGAGCAGCTCCTTGGCCTCTACCACCACGGCCTCCTCCACCCTGCCTTCCTCCTTGTCTAGCAGCTCCTCTTCTCTTTACAGCACCTCCTCTCTGAACCGGCCCAACAGCCTGAGCGGTCTCACTTCCACCTACAGGTCTACACGCGACACTGAGAGAGGTACAGCACTCAAACAATCTCATGAAGTAATGTCCAGGTCCTGTTTCATCCAAACAAATGAACACAATTTATGCATATTGGAAAATCAAGTATTTCTTGCGACAAGAAACTTCACAAAACTTGACTTTTAAGACAATGTACAGCAGTAAATATATGTATTGTTCCCCCCAGTGCAAATTGGCTTCATTGTCATGAAAAGGTTACAATGCAAAATGCAATATCTGTGTGGTCACTGAGTCGAGTGACATGGCACAGGAAGGAAAAGGAGTGATAAGGCTTTGAGGTGTTACAGGAACTGCCATACAGACAGGAAGTTCCTGTAGTGCGGTTGCAGAATGACTAAGCCAAGCTTCAGTTTGCATTCATGTGGATGCTAACTTTTATTAATAAATATATATTTTTTCCATTTCTGATTTGCGGAAACCTATGATAATAAAAAACACTTTTGTTTTCTTAAAGGCTAATGTACACTACCGTTCAAAAGTTAGCAGTTGGCAAGTTTTTTTTTACCATTCATGATGGTCAACTGCACACTTATAGAACCATATGTCTGTCTTCTGACCAGAGTCTGATAGAAAAGAAAAAGAGGACGACAAGGACGCTGAAGACAAGTCCCAGCCACGCTCTATACGTGACCGCAGACGACCTCGAGAGAAAAGACGCTCGACTGGAGTGTCCTACTGGACCCAGGATGTAAGAAACTTCTGCACGCTCACACAAACTTGCTCTATATGGACACTGGTTAAAGCTCCAATTTGTCCCCAGCCATGATGGTTATAAATATTTCCAATGAATGCATGCCTCTCCGGATTACTTGCTTCTGATTGGGCAATTGCAGCTGGCCAGGAAGAAAAGTTACCTGCCAGCTGGTCATTAACTCAATTTTATGTTCATGCCAAAGCATTTATGTGCATTTGGTGATTGGAGACTTAATTTTAGACCCTTTTATAGTTGGAATATAGTGGAATTTGACATTCGTTTCTGTGTTACAGAGCGACGAGAACGAGGCAGATCACCCATCAGACTCCGAAGGCAGCACTAAAGGAGAGCCTCAGGTGAACATCATATCACTTACAATGCATCTACTAACACAAATGTATCAGACAAAGTAAAAAAAAATCAGCTGCTTATGGTGTTGGACTGTTTTTGAAAGACTTTGAGGTTCTTTCACCTTGTATAGTCAAAGAACAGTTTGACTTTCCTTCATGTTTGGCAGGACAAACTATTCTACTGACCCTGTCCTTCCTCTTCAACTTCCTGGAATTGTCCCAGCAGCATTAGTCATCTTAAAAATGAAAGTCGGCCTGATTCACAGCCTGCCGATTGTCACCTATTACAGGAATAGTTAAGGGTTCAGTTCCTGGCTGCAGAAATCACACTTCCAGTGATAAAAGAAACTGCATGGCTAGTCACATGAGCTGCGCTTAGTGTGTACTTAAGCTGTTAGTATTGGTGTGACTGGAGTGATATTGTGAGTCCAGTCAGGGTAATATAAATATCCTGCATATCCTATGTCAACATGATCCTGGAAACAGATCACACAGAAGCAGTTGGGCGGAAAACTGGGAATGAGGGATTCAAAGTGGTGACAATGTGTTTGAGTCAGGAAGGTCAACATACAGAGTAGGAAAAAACTTTGTTGTTGGGTCAGTGGAAGAAGAACAGGAAATATTTTTGCATATCAAGTGGAAGAAAAACCAGCTAACGCCTCAAATCATCCTCCTATTCCAACACTTTTTCAAGTGCGCTTGTTACAGCATGTCATCCAGGTTTAAATTTAGCTCAAATATTGCAGAACAGAGCTAAAGATCGGTTTTTGGTTGGATGGTTCCAAATGATAAGTGTTCAGCGGGCCGCAACATGAAAGAACATCTAATGGGGTCTGTGGCTTCTTTATGAGACAGCTGTTTTTGTTAGCTTAATAGCACATGTTTCCTCTTTGTGTGCTGTTCTGTAATGAAAAGGAAGTTCTGACACAAAGCGGAGTGCTTCAGTGTGCTTCCAGGGCAATCAGCTTAAGGAGTGGGCTGCGCTGTCACATGGGTCATTGCCTGAGAGCTTCTCACTGCCCAGGCTCTGAGCTCCAGTCGTATTCTCAATACTGGGGCTTCACACTTGCTCCCAGCCCAATGTTTCAGATGAGAACAGATGAGGAAAGATTCTGGTCATGTTTTGAATGGAATCATTTTAAATAAAGAGTGCTAAAATGTTAATCCAGTTAATAGATTTTAATATAATATGAAACATAAAAATAAGTATTTTTTATATTTGTATATAAAATATAGTTGTAATGTAAATAGACCTTTTTTTCCAAATGAAAAATGAGTCAAGCAACATGGTTTTGTTTTATATATAACTTATAGAGTTCAGATGCAAAAGCCTCTAAGTGCAATTTGAAATATTCTCATTGAGCAGTTTTCTATGTTTTGTTTAGTTATTTCACTTTAATGGCAATGAAAAGAACCATATTCATTGCTATTAAAGTGAAATTACTGAACTTATACAATATATTACATATGCACACACACACACACACACACACATATATATATATATTGCATTTTTTATTTTATTAATATTTTTCAGCTGTCCAATTGAATAATTAGGGTTATTCAGGGTTCCCATGAGAAATCTGCAAAAGTCAGAGATTTTCAGGGATAAGTCATTTCTAGACCTAAAAGATCATTTTTATGGTTCATACATAATTCAAATCTGCTCTAAAATATTGGTGTCTCTGAGTTCAGTCGATACAATGATAAAAAATAAATAGATTAACCAGTAATTACATAGGACTGGAAACATTAAAATGACTCTTACACACATCAAGTATCATTGCCTGATGGGATACTGTCTCACATCATGTGTTGTGGTGGAATACTGCACGTTTTGTCAAATGGTAATAACTCCATCCATATGGAATATTATATTGTGCAAAGTATGCTTGCTGCATATTACTAACTTCCAAAAATAGCAGTTAATATGCAATTCCAAACTCCTTCCAATACTCTGTGTGTGCTCTGAGCAGCTGGGGAATAAGATCAGACCAAGAAGCCTTGGCTGCTGATCAGGGATTCATGAAGAAAAGCCCAGCAGGGCTGAGAGGGAAAGGAAACGGGAGGAGGAGGGATTGATGACCAAAGTCCTTTTACTTCCACCTTGATAAATGTGACACTCGTGTTGAAGTCGAACCTTTTGAAGCATGACTCTTATTAGGACAAAATCAAATGGATTACACCCAGATGTCTTCAAGCACGTCCTTTACTGTAGAGCGGTAAATGATAGATTGCCGACTCGCGCAGACTCTGATTAAATAGCAGCATTAAGCAGGCCATCAGAGCCAGGAAGAGCGTCACAATCCATCCCAGACTAATTGATAATCTGCATTCTAGACGCTCTGGTAGTCTAGACGCTAGACAAACTAAATGCATTATGAGCATGTGATTGATTAACAGCAGGTACAAACTTTGTAATAACTTCCTCTCTCTCTCTGTTCACATCCACAGAGTGACAGACTATCCAGGTATGTATCCCAAAACACACCGGGTCACTTAAGATCAGCTAAATATGCTTGTATTCATGCTCCATATAAGAACACAAATGGATAATATAAGTATCCCCCCTCAGGTATGACCCTGTCTCTACTAGCACTTCCTCCCTCGACCGTTACGAGCCTTTGAGTAGCCGTGGCATTGGCGAGAGCCGGCGGCCATACTCTCGCTACGAAAGAGACGACACTTATAAGAAGGTACTAACTTTGCACTGTATGATTACGTCCCATAAAATAGTGGCTTCCTTACCGGTTGAGTGTTTACCCAACATGCTCTTTCCGCTTGCAGCTTTATGAGCAGATTTTAACTGAAAATGAGAAGTTGAAAGCTCAGCTACGTGATACAGAACTGGAGCTGGCAGACATGAAACTGCAGCTGGAGAAAGCCACACAGGTGAGATCCTCTCCAGAATTCATTTTCTGAGAGACTTTGCCTGTATGTCATCTGCACTCAGACACCAGTATTTCATTGGCATTTTTGTATTGATTGCGGGGAAAAACACTAACAACTCATTCTTTAACGTTAAAATGAATCGTGATAATGCTAATACTCTAACACTGCTTTGTTGCATCAAACAGTCCTGGAAAAACTAGAAATAGGAGTGAATTTTCAAGTATCATTTCCAGGCTGAAATAATTCTTTTTTTTTATTCCATTTGGAGGGGCACATTTTTTACAGTATAAAAATTTGATACTGTAATTTTTATGCGATTGCAGTGTGTTGCATAAGTCATGGAAAACCTGGAAATATCTTAAAATGGAACTTGAATAAATTAATAGAATCATTCAATCAAATAAATTAATCTGAATTAATCGTGATCATTGTATACACTCCCACTGCTTTGTTGCATCAGACAGGGTTGCCACTGTCCTGAAAAATAGAGAAATATAAGTGAGTTTTCCAATATGATTTCCAGGTTGTGAATTGAAATGAAATAAAATAAAAATTTTATATCCCACCCTTTTCATCACCTACAAAAAAAATGTGTAGGTTTGTTTCTCCCCAAATTGTTAAAATGTATACTGTCATATACATTAAAAAGAAAAATAGAATAGGCTAGAATCTTTTTGTGATATACAGTTTCTTTAAAATGAATAATAATCATAAAAAGAAAACATGCTGAAAATGTCTTGAGCTCATTCGTTGTGGTGTTTGTGTTGCAGAGGCAGGAGCGCTTTGCTGATCGATCACAGCTGGAGATGGAGAAAAGGGTAAAAACAACTGTTACTTGAATTTGTGGTTGAGTTTTAATGAATGGAATTATCATCGTTCATGTGCCATGCAGTAGATGAGCATGTGTACTTGACTCTAATGCAGTGATGAGGCATTGAATCCATAAAGGATCATTTATAGATAAAGCCCATATCAGCATATCTGAACTCAAATGCTGAGATTTTGGAGATGTTTACAAACCGATCCAGATAAATGCTGACTTCTGGCCTCCATCGGCCAACCGGTTTGTAACTGTTCCGCACTGGTTTATGTCTAAAGGTTCCAGGCAGGTCTCAGGCTCAGCTGGGTGCTCTGGGTAACGTTTAACCTGAATTTAAAGTGTTTACAGCTCTGCTAATGGCTGAATCACATGCCTCTCACAGCCCGAGGGGTTGGAACCAAAACCCATCAGCCAATCACAATCCCTCTTTCACTCTTTTCTTTAAATCACGAAAGCGACACACCTTTCCAGACTTGAGAAGAAGAATGTATCATGCGAGATATAGAGTATGGTGTGGTTTCTCTTTCAAACATTGTATCTGCATGTGTGTGGAGCATCATCTTTGTGTGAAAATCATTCCAAAACTTGCGTTTGCTTTTTTGGGTCCATTTACAGTATTTAATGTAATTATATGTATTAATTATTTACATTATTCCTTAAATATGCACTAAATTGTTGTTGAAACCTGGTGCACATGCCTAAATACGCACACAGAATTGTTTTTAAATTACAAATTTTAAAGAAACGTTTCAAATATATATATTTTATTATTATTATTATTTATAATTAACTTTTAGTATATATATTGTATTATATATATTTTTTGTAATATATTCAATTATAAACAGTTGTAATTATTTAACAATTTTGATATTATATACAGATATGAAGTAACTTAATGTGCTCAGACCTGGTGTTAGCATGAATAAAGCGAACTATATTTCTAGCTCTTGATCTGCTTCACTAAGCAGCGTGTGGTTCCCTTCACTTTGTTCACTTCTCTGTTTTGACATTCACATGATGCATCCACGATTCTGTATCTTTCTATGTTTGCAGTGATGGTGAATCATGAGTTGTTTGTGTGTTTTAATGGCGTGTGCACTAACTTGTGTGTGTGTGTGTGTCTGCAGGAAAGAAGAGCTTTAGAAAGGAAGATCTCTGAGATGGAGGAGGAACTGAAGGTACTTTTTGTGTGTTTTTGAAGTGTGTGTGTTGTGTGCATCAATAATATCAATTAAAACTAGAATGATAATTCTTAATTCTAACGTGGCATGCTTATGTGAACTATAGTCCATGTTTGTGTAAATTAGCTTAGTCTATTTTGTCAGCTAGCATATAGATTACCTCCAATATGACGTGTGGACTAAAAGCAACAAAACTTTGACCCCCCCTCCCTCTTGTTTGGTTATAGCTTGTATATGAGACTGTGACACGATTCTTTCTTTTCTGTTCGTTATATTCTATCTGCTTCATAGTGAGTGTGATAAAGCCATTGACCTGTTTCAGCCATACTGTTATGTTGTACATTTTTAAATCTCTTTTCTAACATGCATATCCTATGACGAGTTGCCTTTTTTTCTGATGTGTGATGCATTTGTATAAATGCATGTTCGTGGTGACTGCAAAGAAGTTAATGTTAACAGGCGTGTATGCGTGGAAGGGTGACAGGATTGAATGTTTTGAGGTTATGGTAGACGTTTTCTCTAGCTTTTGGTTTGCATGTTTTAATCTTTCTGCTACATGATGGATTTCAGTATTATATTCACCACTGAATTAAGAGTCTGCGTGGGAATTTGTGTGCATGTGAAACTATACATTGAGGAAAACATAGAATTTGGGGATATCTGAGGATGTCCTCATTTCTAAAACTTATATACATTTTTATCATTTAAATTATATCAAATAAGTAATTTATATATCAATTATTTATTTTAGTCTGTTATTTTTGGTTAGTCTAGGAGTGGTTCTCAACCTTTTTGACTCCAAGGGCCCCCTATTGTCAAAAACAATATTTGAAGGCCCCCCCAAGATTTTTCTGATATTTGTTATGACAAAGCTGCTTGTTAAAAAAATATATCTAGTTGTAATATATTAAAATATATATTACAATTCCATTATTCTAAAAGTCTCACTTTTATTTCAAAAAAATTTTTTAATTGCCAATGAAATTTCTAGTTATTTGTGGTTAGTTTTTATTTATTTATTTTGTTTTTATTTTATACTTGCACATAGCAAATTCAAAATGCTAGCGTTTGAAAACTAGAAAAAAATATTTATTTTTAGAAACTTTAGAAATATATTTGTTTTAAGTACCCAGTTCTTAAAAATGTAATCAAGATGTCTAAAATATGATGTCAGCTAATGTCTTGATTTGTAGCAGTTTTAGCTTTTGAATTTTTGTTACTTTATACAGTTTTAAACCATCTTAATGTCCTGTGCTGAAGCCCACATTTGTCCACACCTACCTTAAGTCTATTAAATGTCCCCATTTATAGCTAGGGTAATGTATGTATGTGTGTCTGCGCATTTTTTTCCTTTTCAATTTCTTTGAATTATTTTTGAGATCCCGTATTTTTTTCCTTCAGTGATCTGTCGTTCACTTTAGTAGTTCACGTTAATACATTATTCCTTTTTTTGCATTTATTTTTGTCTGATGTCTATCATCTTCTCTATCGTTCTTTCTGTTTCTCTGTCTCTCGTAGAATCTTCCTCAGGTAAA
Source organism: Gymnocypris eckloni scoliostomus (assembly GCA_027564155.1). NCBI lineage: Eukaryota > Metazoa > Chordata > Actinopteri > Cypriniformes > Cyprinidae > Gymnocypris > Gymnocypris eckloni. Next base: position 17,793,515 of record CM050432.1, on the reverse strand, counting down.
GCAGGTGCAGTCTCTGCGTCAGTATAACGAGCGTTTGCAGGCAGAGAACAGGGCGCTGGCTCGCGTGCTCTCCAAAATCTCGCAGGGCTGCAGCCACCTGCCCGCCGCAGACCTGTAGACCCGCCCCCACCTCCCCTTACACCCCTCCTCATGCTCCATTCAGCTCCGCCCACGCCCATATAAAGGCAGGTGCCAGCCTGTTTCTGAGCTGATGCTCCGCCTCCTTCTGTGCTTCCTGGGGAGTTAAAAAAACACACAGTACAGTTATTGCTAAAAAAATGTCTACAAAATATTACATAAGTTTTTCAAGCTTTGCATTTTACAAATGACATGTTTCTTGAATTCATTTAATTGATACAAATTTTTTATGAATTGTCAATATTATAATTTATATTTTCATTAAACACCGCTCATACGAATCTGCTATTTTTAGAACACTTTTTTTTAGTAATAAATTGTACTGTTTTTGTTTTCTTTAATTTTTAGCTTGTTTGATGTTTTTTGGCCCCTCCCCTCGAATGTTGCAGAGAAGTGCAGTTCCTTTTGGATAACTGCGGCATCTTTTGCATGAGGTGCTTGACTGTTTTTTTTGTGAAATCAAATATAGTTTCTATGCTTTTTTGTTTATTTATTTTTGGAGACCAACCCTTTTTTTCCCCCCAGTCCCAGATTTTTTGATTCTGGAGTTGAACTGCTATTTATGCTCTGCCTGAGGCTAATCTGGATTGCATGGCTTCTGGAAACTCATGCATTTTAATCCTCAGATTGTTTAAATGTCATTAAAGCCTTTCTAGCGTAATCTAGCCGATTGTATACAGAATGAGACATTTTTTTTGTATGCAGTCTGTTTGCCGATAGGCCTCAAAACACGATATAATATAATTTTTTCTAGGACTTTACGTTCTGTTTCTTTTACTCCGGTCTGTTTTGTGGCTTACTTTAACACTGTTTTTATGGACCGGTTTCAGTACTCCACAAACTGTACTCTTGAGAAGTATCATTACATCGATAAAATGTAATTGTCAGTGGCAAGTTTATCACAAGGAAGTTGTTTCTTTGCATTCCTGCAAAATGTCTAAAGTTCTTCACTGGCACACAATTGTTTGCCTTCTCAGAAATATTTCACCCAAACATGTCATGATTTACTCACCCCTATAGTGTTAGAAACCTGTAAAATAAAAATAAGCTCACTGGGACTGTAAAACTCCATAATGGGATAAAAAGGCACCATAAAAGTGGTCCAAATGACTCTTGCTCTGTTTTAGGACGCGTCACATAATTTTAGCTCGCATAATGGCTTTTTTGTAAGAAAAAAGACTGAGAATGAAGTCAATGCTTTTGTTTGACTTCCTTTAGTTGTTCAAAAATAGAAAGAAAAGGGAATAAACTAAGATGAATCTCATTTATGACTTAAGCTAGTTTCTCCCAACTGATCGTTTTTCGTAGCTGCTGATTCTTATTTCGTAAACATGTTTGATTGTGTTTACCAAACTCAGTTTCCAGTTAGCCCAATTAGTAGAGTAGTTTTCCTGACTTCTATCCGTCTGTGCAGTCAGTGGTGAAATCTCAGCTATAGATCTCCACTTCAACACTGTAACCTGAAGACTGAAGCGGGTCGGTATCGAGTAGCACTCAGTGTTGTGGTTTATACAGACACTTTGAGCCACTCTTGTGTTCCTGCCCCTTTATTTATTCTGTCCAGTCGAGGACACACAAAGGCACTCTGTGTGTACAGAGAGATAGAGGAACATCAGGCCTGAGTGCTGTCCTCGTCTTTACCCTCTATCTGAGAGTGCATGGCTATGGTTTCCCATTCAACTGCAGTGTGCTAGTGTGCTGGTTTGTGTGTGTGTGGATCTATGGTTCCTTTTATACTGAAATGGTGCTGGTTCTGGCGACGAGGAATCAGCAGACTTAGAGACGGGGGCTCATTTCCACTGATTTTAGAGACAAATGATGCCGTAACTTTGATAGGGCTGACTGATGTAATTTTAATCATTTTGATGTGTGTGTGTGTGTGTGTGTGTGTGAATGTACACTACCAGTCAAAGTTTTTGAACTGTAAGAATTATTATTATTTTCTCTTCTGCTCACCAAGTCTGCATTTCTTTGCAAATGTACTATTTAAAATAACTGTTTTCTATTTGAATATATTTACAATTTGTATTTATTCCTGTGATTTCAAAGCTGAATTTGTAGTATTTATTTTGGTGTGTGTGAGTGTATATGTGTGTATATATACACACACACGTACATATATATTGTATTTATTTTGGTGTGTATATATATGTGTGTGTATGTATGTATGTATATATATATGCATATGTCTGTGTATTTTTTTTATTTTATATTATTTTAGATATATATTTATAGCAATTATTGTTTTATTTATTTTGCTATTGCAATAATTGCACATACAAAGAGTGACATACAAGCATTAAAACTAAATGTATTAGTTCAGAGCTCTGATTCAGCTTTTGGTTAATGTTAACGCATGGGATTTTTTATGTATTAAAGCTTAAAATTATATTTAACTATACATATGCACATAAATTAACATTATCAAACAGGTATCCAATGAATCACAAGTATCAAATGTAAAAAATGTAAATACATATATAATTGGTGCATATAAATTAACATCAAATGTAGATTTAAATATATATAATTAAAAATGAATTACTATTCAATTATAATTGTACTTATTGTTTTATGATATATAAATATTTTATATATTAGTTTGTTTTAATTAGCTAAATTGTTTGCTAATATGTATTGATTTATGGGTGCATATTAAATGAAAATTTAAATAAAATAAAAAGTTACATAGAAAGTATTAGTAAATTATTACTAACCTATTCGTTGTAAGTCTAATCTTGAGTAATGTGTGTAAAACTGAAAAACAAAAACAGTATTTTGAGGCTGCAGTGGGTGTTTGGCTGAAGTCAAAAATATCAAAATTTTAAGTCATTTCAGAGCAAATATAACATTTCAAGCAGATTGAAAAATATTGAGTGAATTAATGTCTGTCCGGCGATTTAAACATTATTGTGTTATTATTGGTTCTAGTCCAGGAGCCATTCCAGAGCCATTTTTCCTCCTATCCCAGATCAGTCATGTCTATGATTCCAGATCAGGCACCATCACCATTTCGGTGAAAAAGAGGGTTGTGTTGAATAGGAAGTGCTGTTTCGAAGGAAGGAAGGACACAGCAATTAACAAACATGAGCCACGCCAATAACACCGCACTCATCCTTGTCCGTTAATCTAACCGCCCCTCTCCTGTTCTCTCTTCCAGACGCTACCAGACTTGAAAGCAGACAACCAGAGACTAAAGGACGAGAACGGAGCGCTGATCCGAGTCATAAGCAAGCTTTCCAAATAGAACTGAGCCTCCCCACGACCTCCGGCAGTAACGGTATTGCACATCTAGATATTAATACAAGACAACGGCGACAAGAAGGCTCCATCTCCCCTTCTGTTTCTCAGTCCCCAGCTTCCCCGCGCTTCTCCGCTCCACCACCATCACCTCACCGCTCACACAGATCCACTGCGTTTACAGAACTAAGGACAAGCGTTAGACGAGAGAATGGCATTGAACACTTTGCGGGCGGGGAAAGCCTCCAAAAACTATTTAACCAATAAGCCTTAGTTGTACATACGCCACTTGCATCAAATTTCTCTTGGCTGTCACAGAACACATGATTTTATTAGTGCCACACTTTTTTTTCGTTTTGTGAATTATCCTTTTTTTATGTTTTGTTGCTCCGCTCTTTAATCTTTCTTCCTGTATAGATGCGTTATGCAATGTGCAGCTCTCTCCTTCCATTTCCTTCCACCCCCGTCCCGAACGGCACTAGAAGTCCCGCCTCGTCCTCGGAGGCACTGTCTCTCAGCAGAAGACTTCCCAGCATTCCACAATGCTGGCGCACGCGCACGCTCTGCACACTTCCTCCTCTCTCGCCGCCCTAGAGAGATGACGGACCCCTGGCTTTACCGATTAGGTGGACCTCATGGAATCGAAGCTTTCACTTATGTGCAATATATGCATTTCTTTTCTCTACAAATGCTTTAAGAATGGTCTCTCTTTCACCACTTTCGTGGCTCACCCCGGTTTCCTTCCTCTCCCCCGACTTCTCTCTCTAGTTTCTTTGAGTTTGTAGTGTAGTCGTTGGTTATATCTTGTACTCCTCACGTTGTTTTAGCAGGTACTGAGTGAAGTTGTATATACCTGTATGTATTGTTTGAGACCAGCACATGGCATGCGTTTATGGTTCCCTGTCTGTTACTATTGAAATATACCAACTCCAGAGGACAAAGTGGGTTTTAACTATTTCCTCCTCCTCTTATAGTCGAAAATGTCATTGGATAACAATAGAGCCGCCCTCTTCAAGGAGGGACGGCTGCACGTCTTCAGTGCATTTATTTTTTCTCTTAGTTTTAAGTGTTCACGGTAATTGTGAGAATAATATAATTGCTTCACTACATTTCACACATTTTATTCAGTATCTTTGGAAGAGTGCTGTTCATTCAATTTTTTTTTTTATCATTTTTTGTCCTTTTTTTAAAAGCTGTATTATTAGCCAAGGTGTTGTCACTAAAAGAAGATCCTAGATATCGCTAACCCAGATTTTTTTTTTACAATGTCTACATGCACTGTCAATGCCATGTCAGGAGTCTTGCGGTCTGGTTTAGTGAACTTTTGCCACCGCATCAGATGAAGTCCATGCATCGGAAACACGTTTTATGCATTTCAGTGGCCTTTTACTTACAATACTGTAGTTGGAAAAAAATGTCGCTGTAGTTGGACTGTCAGCTGTCTCCTCTTTGGTTTAGGTTTTTAATATATATATTTTGTTTCCTTTTTAAATTTCCCATCTTGTAAAATAGATGTGTGGCTTCATCCGTGCAAGCTGTGCTGTGACTACCAACCACTGAGAGTTAATTAAAATAAACTTGTACATTGTAAAAATCTCTCTTTTTGTGTCCTGTTTATTGTTTATAAAAAAAAATTGACATTGAATCCAGGACTTTTTGGATGTGAGAATCAGTCGACTGTTTTCAGATTATTATCAATAACAATAATAAATAAACAAAACCATTGTAGATATGATTTAGGATTGATGTTTATATATATATATATAAACATCAATCCTAAATCATATCTACAATGGTTTTGTTTATTTATTATTGTTTATTTATTATTGTTTGTTTATTTATTATTGTTAAGGCAGTCCTGGAAAATAATGGTGGTCACACAAAATATTGACACTTTGACAGAAAAAGTGTCAGAAAAGTGTATAAATATATATATATATATATATATATATATATATATATATATATATATAGTTATATATTCTGTCTGTTTTTGACAGAAAAAGTGTATATATATATATATATATATATATATATATATATATACACACACACACACCCACCCATATATACAGTATCGCATAGAAGTGAGTACACCCCTCATATTTTTGTAAATATTTTATTATATCTTTTCATGTGACAACACTGAAGAAATGACACTTTGCTACAATGTAAAATGTACAGCTTGTATAATAGTGTAAAAGTGCTGTCCCCTCAAAATAACTAAACACACAGCCATTAATGTCTAAACCGCTGGCCACAAAAGTGAGTACACCCCTAAGTGAAAATGTCCAAATTAGGCCCAAAGTGTCAATATTTTGTGTGACCACCATTATTTTCCAGGACTGCCTTAACCCTCTTGGGCATGGAGTTCACTAGAGCTTCACAGGTTGTTACTGGAGTCCTCTTCCATGACGACATCACGGAGCTGGTGGATGTTAGAGAACTTGCGCTCCTCCACCTTCCATTTGAGGATGCCCCACAGATTAACTTTACATTCAGCTTCTTTAGCAAGGCAGTGGTCGTCTTGGCTGTGTTTTTGGGGTCGTTATCATGTTTAAATACTGCCCTGCGGCCCAGTCTCCGAAGGGAGGGGATCATGCTCTGCTTCAGAATGTCACAGTACATGTTGGTTTCATGGTTTCCTCAATGAACTGTATAAATATATACAAATACACTGCTGCTCAAAAGTTTGGATGGAAAAGGATTGAAAAAATCATGAAGATTTAAAAATTGTTTTTTAATGAGGTCTCTGTTAATTAAGGCTGTATTTATTCGATCAAAAAACTGTAATACTGTGAAATAGTATTGCAATTTTTTATATTGGTTACCTATTTTAAAATACTTTAAAATAGAATTAATTTCTGTGATGAAGCGCTGAATTTTCAGCATCATTACTCCATTCTTCTGTGTCACATGATCCTTCAGAAATCATTCCAATATGCTAATTTATTATGCGTTGAAACCGTTGTGCTGCTTCATATTGTTTTTTGGAACCTGTGATATTTTTTTCTTTGAATACAAGTTAAAAAGAACAGCATTTGGTCAAAATAGAAATCTTTTCTAACAATATAAGTCTTTACTATGACATTTATTCATTTAGCACATCCCTCCTGAATAAAAATATTAATTTATTTAAAAGAAAAAGTACTGACCCCAAACGTTTGAATAGCATTATATATTGAAACACGAAATGTCCTTTTTAAATAAATGCTGTTCTTTTTTACTTTGAATACTAGCTCATTTGTATAACTGATTAAAGTCTTATTTGCATGAGAAATTCTACTTTTTTTCAAATGAGATACTGTTGTTTTCGAACTGTAACTGTAAGAAATGAAATCCACAGCAGCTTCAGCACCACTAGATGGCGCCTGCCTGATCTCAGCACAGATGCTCTGCTCCAATCAACTCAACCTGACAGGAAATGCTGGAAAAGGGTTGCTTGGTGAGTGTCGTGAGGTCTTTGTTTATTTTTTCCCCCTAATCTTACATGAGGCATGCATTTCTCTGAACCCTCCGAGTGTGTTTTGCTTGCTTCTTCCTCAGGGGCTTGAAGTTACCAAGCGTTCTCATGCAAAGGCATTTGTCCACAGATAAAGCCAGATCAAGTTTAAGTGATAGTTCCCCCAAAAACAACATGTCATCAATTAAAAGTCATAGCGCTTTTATTTATTTTTTTCGTGAAGTTATATTGAGGATGTTTTAATGGTGACATCGTTTTCATTTTTGTTTGAATCGTCACTTTAATTTTCTTCTAGCATTTCTCACAGAACCACAATAGTGGTTGTTTCCAGACTTCTTGTAGGACTGCATTGATAAATGTGCTTGGCATCGAATGCTACATGTTCTCATTGTGGCATGAAAAGCTCAAATAGTGCTCTGAGGATAATCGTCTGTATGGGTAGTAATTGCACATATCATGCAATGGGACTTTAGTCTTTAATTGTAGTTTGCATTTTTTTTTTTTTTTTTGAAGTCTGCTAGACTCCTTCATTCTTCTGGTTGTACTTCTGGAAAAGCTCACTGTTCCAATGGGGTACTTGACTAAAACGAATGTGGAAAAAGTCAGTTGGAGTGTTTCCTGGTTTAAAAGCAGGAAAAATACTAGAATCCAAAGCAATTATAGAAACAAACTTCCGTACTTAATTTTTTTTTTTTTTGGTGATTTGCACCAGCAGGCTAACCTGGATCAGTTGCAGCGGTGTATGTCATGTCACATTTCATGCTTACCCTTGAGTTATGTGATTTAAACAATTCATATACAAATACTCAAGGCTGTGGAAAACATGAATGTGAGCATTTTATTGCTTGGTTGAATTTGCAAGGAAGAAACTGATCCATCAAACCTCGCTGAATGAAGTTCAGCTGGTACTGGAGAGTAAAATAAAGAACAATCATAATGAAAATAATCATCATAAATCACCCATTAGTCAGCACTGTGTCTGTTCTAATAAGTAGTGCTGTCTGTCAAATGTATACTGCCATATCAGTGCTATTTCTGCAGTATTTGCTGTATGTATAAAATACAGAATAATTTAATTCATTGTTTGATTTGACTGTCAAAAGTACTATTACTTTGTGACAAAAAAAATTCAACAGTATACATTTTTGTGGATGTTTTTTCTTTTTTCATTTTTTTTCTTGAGCAGAAAAAAACATTTTCTTGCTTATTTTGCTTTTTCTCTTCAATACACATTTTTAATATACACCATTTTTGTGCTTTTTTCTCTTTAACCCTCATGTTGAGTTCAAGTCATTTTGACTCCGAGAAGATTTTCTTTTCCCTGAAAATGCCAGTTAATGTTATTATATTGGACTAAAGCCTGATTTTGCTCACACAGGGTATTTAAAAATATATTTTTGCACTCCTATTGACATTTTTCCTTCACCTTGTTACACCTATGTGTTCCCAGTGAAAAATGCCAAAACGCGTTTTTACAAAATACAAACCCTGAGCTACTTAAAAAAAGTAACCGAATACATTCAGTCAAAGATTTGGTGAAAATTTAGCTTAATGAAAGGTTTACAGGCAATTATTAAAAGCCTGGATCACCAAATTCGGTGAAGGATTTTCAGCACAGCCCAAGGGTTGCATAAATATACACTGTATACCTTCCATGGACACTTCAACATGAAAAACATACTAGTATTGTCTTTTGAACACAACTACAACACAAGAGGTTGAACAATGTCCATAAATAAAAGCATATCCATTAAAATACCAACAAAAAATGAAACGTTGACAGATTTGCCTGTTTGACAATTACATATACAATGTTTTTTATTATCAGTTATTGTCTTAAGTGTAATATATTTGTGTCTCTTGGAACTTACCTGATAATTATACATTTCTGTGAGATTAGCTAAACTTACTCAGGGCTTTCTAGTGATTTTATGTGGTGGAACATGGACAGTCATGCAGCATGGCATTGTTCAGTATCTTGAATCAACATTCCCCAGCTGAGTTGCACCGGTATATTTCCCTGTAATGAGACCAAAATTAGAGATCTTTAGGATATTTGAGGACTTACTCCCCAGTTGACCTCACATCGCCGCCTTTAATTTCTACTCATCTAGCTGACTAAAACTTAATTATCTGCGGTGGCCTGAACGACATCAGAAACCTCAAATTCCAGGCCGGTGGACTGCAGCTGAATATCTGGCGCCGATCCAGAGTTCGTCCTCCAGAGTCGAGGCTCATCTCTTGTTCTCCTGGATCCATGGCACGCTGTCAATTACCATAGACCATAATTTTGTCTGGTCCCTCCTTTTATAAAAATAAACAGAATCGTGTCTACAGTAATGCGCTTACAATGGAGGTCTATGGGGCAAGACACCCAATGGGAATGCAAACTCAATTGAAAGTATCACCCGATGCTTAAACATTGTGTTAATTAATGTCTGTACAATGTTATTTCCAATTTTAAACTCCTATCATGACTATACAATGCCATTGAACCTTTTAATTTTGTAAGGATACCAAAAAGAACGCTTTACAGAGAAAATCCACCCAGAACCAGATAATAACCAAAGTTCGTCTGCCTAAAACATAGTGCTGTCAAACGATTAATCGCGATTAATCACATCCAAAAAAAAGTTTTTGTTTTCATAATATATGTGTGTGTATACTGTGCAGCTCTATATTTATGTGTATATATAAATACACATACGTATATATTTAAGGAAAATGTGTTATATTTGTATGTTACGTGTATGTGTGACATTTATATTTTGAGTCCATAGGTAGCGTGGTGGGAAGTCCCATTCTGAGACTCGCGTGACGTCATCAACAACTCTGGATAAATAGGCTGCGAGGCATAATGGAAGCTCTCTCTGTTGCTCTGCTCTCCCATTCTTCTCGCACTCGTCTCTCTCACCGCCTCGTTGGGGCTATTTTGTTATTTTTCGTTATGTCTAGGTTCACTTTGTGAATCTGTGTTTTGATATGTGTTATTCTTATTTTCTTATCGGCCGCGGGTAGAGTGTTCATTTATTAGGCACGTTTTGCTTAGTTAGTAAGAGCTGAGCGAGGGAAGCAGGTGTCCGGAAGACTCACCCGTTCTTATTTTTACTTCGGGAGACAGGTAAGAACTTTGTTCCGAGAACAGGTGTAGTTAGGGATCCGTTTTCTTAGCTTTCCTACCCGTGAGTTGATTTATGTATTTGTTTATAAATATTCTTTGTGAATTGTTGTGCATTCCTTTTGGAGTGTTTGAGTGTAAATCAGTAGGGCTACTTGAATTAAATAAGAGGCGTTACGAAATTCACATCAGGTGTTGTGGTTCATTAATATGTTCGGCCTGTGTCCTTTAATTGATTGATTGAATTAACGAGCCTTAAAGTGGTTATGGGCCGTAACATTTGGGCGCTCGTCCGAGATTGATCTTGATTTTGTGTGATCCTTTTGATCTGCTCACACTTGAATTTGTTACTTTGTAACTTTGTTGAATCACAGACAATTGATGTGAGTTTTGGCTCGTGTAGTGCTTATTTTTTCTCCTTAACCTAAGACGTTTATTAATCATGTTTGAATTAACAAAATTTATTGCGAATCCGACGCAAGCTGAATTGTTCCAAGTTAACAGGGTTGATCTTATGAAAATTGCTGCACATTATAAGATTAGTTTTCGTAACACGCTGTCTAAACGTGAACTTCAGGTGTTGCTTGTTGAGTCGTTACATAAACAGGGCGTCTTTGGTGATGAGGAAAAGCTGGTAGACTATCCTGAAGCAGATGAGGGTAGTTCGGGAGATCTTGCTTTGCAAATCAAGAAGTTGGAGTTGCAAGCTAAAGAGCACGATAGAGTTTTGCTTAAAGACAGAGAAGAATGGGGCGTGAGAAAGAGAGGCGAAGGCGTGAGAAACATGAGCTTGAATTGAAGAAGCTTGAGATGGAACAAGCTTGCCGCCTCAAAGAAATCGAGTTGAGAGCTCGTGAAAGGGGTGTAACGGATGTTTCTGATTTCGACGTGAGTCGTAATATTCGTATGGTTCCTCCTTTTCGAGAACAAGAGGTAGACAAGTTTTTTGCTCTTTTTGAACGTGTGGCCATCAATCTTAAGTGGCCGAAAACATTTTGGCCCACGTTGTTGCAGTGTGTTCTTGTGGGGAAAGCTCAGGAAGCTTATTCTTCTTTGTCAGTGGAAGAGTCTCTTGATTATGAACAAGTGAAAATTGCCGTTCTTAGAATTTATGAACTGGTTCCTGAGGCTTATCGCCAAAAATTTCGTAATCATATAAAAACTGATGAGACTTATGTTGAATCTGCTCGTGAGAAAGAGTCAATGTTTGATCGGTGGTGTGCTTCCATGAAGGTAAAAACTTATGAAGAGCTCCGTGAACTGATTATTTAGAAGAATTTAAAAACTGTTTACCAGAACGCTGAAACTTACCTGAATGAGCAGAAAGTTCTCAAATGTTCCGCTGCTGCTCTAGCTGATGAATACGTGCTTACCCATAAGAGCGTGTTTGGTACTGTTCAAAATTCTAGTAGCAGCAGTCGACGGATTCAAAGCGTAGCTTTGATCGTGCTCCACGTGAGGATAAAGTGGCAGAGAATTCTGGCAAGTTTTTGTCCTCACCCGTTTTGTTTCTATTGTAAGAAACATGGACATTATTGCTGAGTGTCAAGCACTCAAAAGAAAAATAGTGTCCCTAAACCGGTAGGTTTATTGATGACGTCCTCGCCACAATTAGAAGGACTGGAGTTGTTAGCTTCTCAGGCTGACATGTGTGAAGAACAGGGGTATGTGCCGTTTATGATGGACGGATTTGTGTCTTTGGTTGGTAATGCAAATTCGCGAAAACCAGTCAGGGCACTTCGTGACACAGGAGCTGCTCAGAGTTTTATTCTAGAAGGAATATTACCGTTGTCTGATGAGAGTTCTATTGGTTTAAGTGTCTTAGTACAGGGGTTTGAGATGGGCTTTGTGAATGTGCCTTTGCACGAAATTGAGATTGAGTCCTCCCTTGTTACCGGCCGCGTTGTTGTTGGAGTGCGACCGTGTCTTCCCGTTCGAGATGTCACTTTTATTTTGGGGAATGACTTGGCGGGAGGAAAAGTTTTTGCTAGCCCTGAGGTAACTAATGTTCCTCTTCCCTGCGCTACTCCTGATGAATTAGCTCAGAAATACCCAGAGGTATTTCCTTCGTGCGCTGTCACTCGCGCTATGTCACAGAGACTGAAAGATACAAGCTTTAGTAAGTCAGAAGGTGAGTGGAAATTTGGTTTGAATGATATGTTCCTCTCTAATTCAGATTTTGGTGAAGTGAAGTGTTCGAATTCTGTTGATGGTTTAGGCATCGCCATCAAGAAACGAGATGAACATTTTATGGGGCTTGATAAATTGTCTCTGTCACGCGAGCAGCTTATTGTTGAACAGAGGAATGATGAGAAAATGTCATCCCTCTTTGAAGCTGTTGTTCCTGTTGAGCAACTCGAGTGTGTATCCCAAGGATACTTTGTTGAAGATGGTGTGTTGATGAGGAAGTGGAGACCATCAAATGCTGCTGCTGATGATGAATGGCAGATTGTCCAGCAGGTAGTAGTTCCCCCCTCATATCGTTCTGAAATCCTGATTTTTCATCTCCGTTTTTGCTTGCTGTTGATGCAAGTGACACAGGTGCGGGAGCTGTACTTCTCCAACGAGATCAGACTGGTGTTGAACATCCCGTTTGCTATTTTTCACAAATTTAATAAACATCAACGACGTTACTCCACCATTGAGAAGGAGGGGCTCGCTCTTGTCCTTGCTCTCCAACATCTCGATGTCTATGTGGGTTCCGTTTCGTATTCATTGATTGTTTATACAGATCATAACCCTTTAGTCTTCCTGAACCGAATGAAACATAATAACCAACGTTTGATGCGTTGGAGTTTGTTTTTGCAGACGTTTGAATTGGACATCCGGCATATTCGTGGTAAAGATAATGTCATTGCTGACGCTTTATCTCGTGTCTAATGGGAATAAATTGTATTTTCCTCTTATTTGTTTTTTAAGAGAAAAGGGGGAGAGGAAAAGGTAAGATCACTTGCATTCCTACAATTTATTCACTTAAGGGTGAGAGTGTTACGTATGTGTGACATTTATATTTTGAGTCCATAGGTAGCGTGGTGGAAGTCCCATTCTGAGACTCGCGTGACGTCCATCAACAACTCTGGATAAATAGGCTGCGAGGCATAATGGAAGCTCTCTGTTGCTCTGCCTCTCCCATTCTTCTCGTGACTGCCTCTCTCATCGCCTCGTTGGGGCTATTTTGTTATTTTTCGTTATGTCTAGGTTCACTTTGTGAATCTGTGTTTTGATATGTGTTATTCTTATTTTCTTATCGGCCGCGGGTAGAGTGTTCATTTATTAGGCACGTTTTGCTTAGTTAGTAAGAGCTGAGCGAGGGAAGCAGGTGTCCGGAAGACTCACCCGTTCTTATTTTTACTTCGGGAGACAGGTAAGAACTTTGTTCCGAGAACAGGTGTAGTTAGGGATCCGTTTTCTTAGCTTTCCTACCCGTGAGTTGATTTATGTATTTGTTTATAAATATTCTTTGTGAATTGTTGTGCATTCCTTTTGGAGTGTTTGAGTGGAAATCAGTACTTGAATTAAATAAGAGGCGTTACGAAATTCACATCAGGTGTTGTGGTTCATTAATATGTTCGGCCTGTGTCCTTTAATTGATTGATTGAATTAACGAGCCTTAAAGTGGTTATGGGCCGTAACATTGTACATTCATTTTATTTATTCACTCTAAAAAATTGTGCTATATAGCACTAAAAGTGGTTCTTGGCTCGTAATCATAGGGGAACAACTTTTGGTGCTATATAGCACCATATCTTTAAAGGTGCTTCTATAGCACCTTTGCCAAATGGCACTATGTAGAACCATAAGAGGTGTCATTGCATTTTATTTCTTCAACAAAAATGGTGCTAAAAAGCACCAACACTGGTTCTTCAACTCATAAAGAACATTTAAAGGGCCTAACAGGTTATTTGTATGGCAGTGGTGCTATATAGCGCCTTAATCACCCCAAAGAACCGCTTTCGAAACTACGTCCACTAGATAAAGCCATTCTGACTTTTAGCACTGATATTGAAGCACCAAGACTTGGTGCTATTGTAACACCCCCTCCCGGGTCCACACCACCACAACTCGCTCTTGCTCAGAGTGGGTCTCGAACCCGGGATTCCTGTGCGGGAGGAGGGCGCTCTAACAAGTAACGCCAAAGGCTACAGCCTCTAGCGTCAGTCGCTAGAGCACCTCTTTTTGAGGTCAGGAGAGTGAGGTTTTACACTCAGCCCTTACTGGCATACATCCGTTACACACCCCCCTAAACCTCACTCCCATCCGGGTCACGGCACCAATGTAACACCCCCTCCCGGGTCCACACCACCACAACTCCTCACTGTAACCATAATTTGTGTTTTTACTATCATTTTCAAGGAAAAAAAGAGATAAGTGGGATTGTTGTGTGTCTGTGTGTGATACATATTATGCAAATAAATAATTGTTTGTAATAAACTGTTGACTGAGCTTAACTTGTGCAAAACCTAGAACATGAATTTAATCTACTTCAGCTGCGCTGCAAACTTCTGATTGTGACATCAAATGTCTTTCTTCAAAAAACAAGCATGAGAAGATGGTCAAGAAAACATGCCACTATACAGTTCAAACCTGATTGGATAAGTTATGTATTGTGCAAGATGACTATTGTTGTGTTGCCTGCAGCATTTGGTGGTTTAATCATTTCAGTTCATGACTAAAATCATATGGTCACCCCCAGAAGAGCATAATAGCTTATTGGAACATCAAGAAATGAATCAAAATATCTGCAACAGACTTTCTTAGTTTCACAGTTTACAGCTTTTGTGTCTTAATAATACATGCTTGACATTGGGTGAATAAATGAGTACAGCTGGTACATTTTAGCATGTGGTCATTTTGAAATCTTTCTTGTGACCCCGTTCAAACATGCTGACGATAGTTTAACATACTAATTGAGGAGTATCTGAGATGTTTGGCGGCGCAAAGTTACTCCCAGTGCCACCAGCTCAAATGAACTGACTGGTTAAAATATGGGCGGCACACAGAACAATCCAAATGACCCATTTTGCCACCCCTCACCCATCTCAGCAGATGGCATCACACAGATGGCATGGTCATGGTCCACCGTCCGTTAGAGGACAGACAGGGGAAGTAATGGCCAGGCCTGCGCTTTGTAATGATTACAATGGTGTTGGGAGTCAAAATGACCAGAAGTTGTGTTGATCATTAAAGACAATGAACAATAAAAAGCTAACAGTTGCATTCTGATGAAAATAAACGGAGAAGTTTTTCATCATATTTCACTACTTAAATGGTCCTGCAATCTATTAAAAACACAAAAAATATGATATACAAATATTTAAAGGTATAAATATAGTTTAAGATCATTTAGACTGTGTGATTATAAAATAATCACAAACATGCTGTTTAGATTAGTTTTTAATGAAGTATAACATGTGATACTGCAAGACAAGCAACATCTATCATGTGATTGGTCAATGTCCAACAGAATGCAGTGATGCAATTAATCTCATGCTTGTTAATTATTTCATATTAAAAATGACACACAGTGGCCTCAAAATGTATTTGGACACTTTTAATAACAAAATATCAAGCCAAGTGGCATTTATTATAATTGAGCACGGACACTTTTCAAGCAAACAATGGGTTGGTTTATATATATATATATATATATATATATATATATATATATGATTTTTATTGGGGATTTATATCCAATGCAATGATATTCCTTTATTTGAAATGTGACTTAAGTGTCCAAATACTTTTTGGAGCCACTATATCTTTCACTATATCACCATTTAGCAGAGATCCACTATGAATCAAAAATTGCATTAATATCAGTTGCGGTTTCATTTTCAAAGAGGCAGAAATATGTCACCTAAAGTAACAGCAGATTTCTGTAAGCACATAACTTTTGATTGTCATATTAATCCTGTGTGATTTTCAGTTTTGAATTGAAATGTGAAACTCATCTCATGACGCAGGAAAATGTTGGTCCACTAAGTCATTACTTCTAGTCTAAAATAATGGAGTAGGGGTTTGAAGGTTTCAGAAATATATCAAAATTGAGCCAAATACCATTTGCTTACTCGGGGTGTGGATTATTTAACAAGTACCTGCTTGCAAATTCTTCTGCATTCACTGAGGAATCCATAAAAGAATGGATTCAAAAACAGTATCGTCGCAGAAGGCGTGACTTCAATATCTCCTAAAAGAGCTCTTTAGATAGAGAGAGGGAATCACTCTGGTGAAGCAAACACATCAGACAGCTTTTTAGAAAAGACCCTGACTGAAAAGAAAGCAAACTAAATTTGACTCTCCACTTATCTGCTGCTTTGGAAAATGCATCGGAGGTATGCTAAGTGGAATTTACTCAAAGTTAAATGAGTGATGAGTGTTTGTGCTGTGAGTAAGTTTCCCCAAAAGCCCACTGAAACATTCTAAAAATGCATTAGCGGGACCTAGTCTGTATCACAGGCTATTAATAGACCAGGCGCCTTAATGTTTCCCCTAAAGATTTCTTCCAATTATCTCTGCCAGTGTGTATCGAGAAGAACCAACTAGAAAGATCTTAAAGTGACAGTTCACCAAAATAAAAATCCTGTCATCATTTACTCACCCTCGTGTTGTTTCAAACCTTGTTTCTGCTGAACACTAAAGATATTCTAAAGAATGTTGGGTTACATTGCTGGCATCCACTGACTTATTTCACAATTATTTTGGGTGAACTATGCCTTTAAATGAAAAGCTATTTTCTATGGCTCTGTGGGCTTTAAAATCAATTCAGCAATAAATCTCTATATAAACATTTAGAGAACTAAAGCCCCTCTCTTTATTCTGCGGTCTCTGTTAAAGGTTTGGATTGCATAAACTGAATGGTTTGGTGACTCAACAGCACTGACTCATCAAAGTCCTTTTCTGAAAAAAACTACTAGAAAATTCCAGTCATTCAAAGGGTTAATCAACATAAGTGCCACTGGCTTTAAACAACAAATTCCTATTTACTTTAGTCTTGAGTTCTCTTAAATGTGTCCTGAAGAGAGAACCTAAATTATGAGGATTACATTTGGAATCAGATCAGTAGGAATCAAAATAATGTCAAAGCCACTTTGCATATTGGGCACAGAATATAACGTTTTTTTTGTATGTGTGTGTGTGGTCAATCTCCTAGAGGACCAAATCCGCACAAGAATGGTAAAAGCTGAAATATTTGACAGTGTGGAGACAAAGTTTCAGTCCCCACGAGGAAAACAAGCTTATAAATCAAAACGCAGAATGTTTTCTGTGAGGGACAGGTTTAGGGTTAAGGGATAGAATATAACGTTTTTCACCAGCCTTTACTTCAGTTTTCAGTGTCACACGATCCTTCAGAAATAATTATAATATGCTGATTTGGTGTTTAAGAAACATTTCATATGATCAGTGCTGAAAACATTTGTGCTGCTTAATATTTGTGTAAAAAGTTTTTACAAAAAAGTATTTGAAACATTGTACAAAAAATACAATGGTAAAGTAAATAACATTTTATTTATTTTATTAAAATAAATAAAAGTAAGTAAATAAAGATGACAGGACCCGTGAAGAACTGGAAAAGTCCCTTAAAAGATAAATAAGAAAATAGCCAATGCTACACAACACGCACCCCTAAAACATTTCAGAAGGGCGATGCTATTTCTGCTTTATTTCTTTAGCATCACATATTGGATATTTAATTTTTGAACATCAGTATCCACTCACTGGCATTTTAGACACTCGAAAATAATAAAATGTCAGTTTCTGAACCATTTGATTGCATGACAGACAGGCTGTGGTACTCAGAGATGACTCTGTGTGCACCTCCGTTCTCGAAGACATCGAGTTCCATCACATCTGAGAGTCCTCGGGTCACAAACACTCCAGCTCTGCACAACAGTGACTCATGCTCTCCTGGGACCGCTATGTGTGGGAAAACAGTCCATATTCATCCCAAACCAGTGTGACTCATCTCAGATGTTGGTCGTTCGTTTGTTCGGTCGGTCGGTCGGTCGGTCGGGTCGAATCACGTACAGTTGTATTGCTGAAGCATTTATTTTCCAGCATAACCAACAACAAACAATGTAAAATAATAATAATAGTGCAAATAAGATACAAAGATATTGTATCATTATTAGTGCAAAATAAAATTAAACTAAGGTGAAATTATATAAACTAACAGTGCATGGTAAATACAAGATATTTATTCTAATTTAATTATTCAGAGGTGGACATTAGTGATTTTTTTTTTTTACTTTACTCAAGTAAATTAAAAAAGTAGCCTATCTGTAATTTGTCAGTGTATTTTTTTTTTAAACTTCACTACATTCCAAAGCATGCGTTATTAAAACTCAATTTAATAAACAGTAAGATATTCACTATTCTCCATCATCCGTATTGCTGCTATATAAATACCCTGTACAAGCTGTTTGCAAATTCCTCTTGCACATCCCTGCTTATATTATTATTTATTAAGTCCACAGTATACTATCCTTTATCTGTATTTTTTTCTTATTATTGTTATTTTTTACCTATATTTATGTATTTTCTCTTGTGTTGTTACAATATTTTGCTCTGTCCATTGAGCGGACCTGAACTGTCCTGTTTTACATTTCACTACTGATTATATGTACTGAGTATGTGACGTATAAAAAACCTTGAACCTCGAATGTCATAATTTACTGCACTATTTCCTAAATAAAATATGTTGTTTTTTCTTTTTAATACTTTAGAACATAGTACTTTCTTGTACTCAAGTACAATTTGAATTCATTTTATTTGAGTAAAAGTAAGAAAGTAAGCCAACTAGATAATGTAGGCTAATCGAGTATTAAATTATATTTATTATGAAACATATGCAGGAAAAAAGTAGGATACAATATCATGCTTTGGATTCTTAAGTAAAAAGTTTTCCAAAGAAAAACACTCATGATAAAGTACAGACATTTGAAAAAATTACTTTTAAAGCAGAGTAAACATACTCTGAGAACTCTCCGTCGCCGACCGTTCGGCAATTTCCGTTCGTATCCGTAAGTCCTCGGAAACTCTCCAGAAGAGGGGCAGGACTCGGCGCTCGAGTGAGTGCGCCTGTAACTAATCCAGTTCATTCCCGGATCAGTTCACCTGGACTCCTGACGAACGTTCATGCGCGGAGCAGGTGAGCTTCACCGGATACTATCTTACCAGACAGCACTTACTTGACAGGTTTTGAGTATTTTAAAGTGAGTTCATAACAGTTACGGTCAACTTTAAAAGCAGACTTTGTGATCATTTTAAAACAATCTCCAAACACTTCTGAGGAATGCGGCGGATCTGAACCACAATATTTTGTTTGTGTTTACAAAGTGATTAGGGAGGCACGAGACAGTCGAAAAAGTAAAACCATGGCAACAGGGGGATTTAAATCTAACAGCTCAACGGACTTTCTGGAGGAATGGAAAGCAAAGCGTGAGAAGATGAGAGCAAAGATGCTTGGAGATATCGCCGCCGCCACCGGGAGAGCCACGGAGTTAAACAACAACGGCAGCTCGGTTAACTGTGTCTCCTCTACGTCCTCCTATCCGGTGACCCGCTCTTCCTCTTCGACCGCTTTGAAGGACGAACCGAACAAACCCGAGGCGCCCGGGGAAAACTTGAAAAAGACGCCGGAGAAAGTGAGTGGTGTCCCGCAGGCGGAGAGCTCGAGCCCCGCTGGTGTGGATGACAGTGATAAGGATAGTCCCACACACAGCAAGAGCAAAGAGAAGAAGAGCTCAGGGCCCAGCGCCAGAAAGGGCAAAGGACAGATAGAGAAAAGGAAGTTAAGAGAGAAGAGGAGGTCAACAGGTGTTGTCAGCATACCGTCCAACGAGGTGAGTTCACTTGTTTTAAAGTTAACAATTTCATCCAGGTAAGTTAACGTAGCAGCAGAACTGTAGTAAATGATCAGATTATATTTATAATCACAATACTCATAAATTATACATTTACGTGGTTTTCCAATGTATTACCATTGTAATTCCAAAAACATGGTCATCTGTGGTGGTACTTGTATGATTTCTATTGGGTTGCCTTCTTTACAACCACATTTTATGTGGCCAAATGTTAGCCAAACTTTGTAGATTAGGTAAAAAAAAACATGGTATTAGTAAAAATAAACAAGTATTTTATAAATGGAGTCAATATGGGACTTTTACTCTACTTGCAGAAAGTATGCTAAATATGTTTCGTAACAAAAGTAGACAAGAATGTGTTTGCCATTGTAGCCAGTGGTACCACTGTTCAAAAAAGGTGGCGATACCATACCTTTTTTGTAGGTGGTCAATTCTTTTTTTTTGAACTACATTTGCTATATAGATCTTAACCTATCCCTATGTGACTACAAAACATGGTATTAACTGTTTTCTTATTCTCCATAAACATGGAAATACCACAGCACCTCTTTTGTAAGTGATCTGTTTGTCCATTTGTGGCACAACCACATTTGCTTGCATAGACACAACTCCAGCAGTTATGTAACTTAAGAAAAGCTTTAATCTAAAAAATCAATAAATGTCACTTCATCAGTTCTTGCACATGCCTACCTTATGTAATGTATGTGAAATATCTGTTCAGTGCATGTTCTCCTCTAAGCAACTCTCACATAAATCAAGACTAGAAGGCACAGGGTTTGATCATTAACAGATTGAGATAATATTATATTTTCTCCATTTCATGATTTATAATAGCTGGTCTCCAGAATAACATTCTATATCATGTGATGTAGATGATGGAGAACATGGTTCCTCTAGTTTAAGAAACTTTATCAGCTGATCAGTTCACCATAACAGTTGGCCTCTAAAACATGCCAACTGACTCATAAGTTTCACCACTGCTATCTCTCACACTTTTAACCTGTCACGTTCAACCCCACATGGGAGGCTTGTTAGTGTAGTTTGCCATTGCAGTACATACTGGAGCTGTGAATGCCTGTGTACCACCCAGCCTCACTGCCCTGTGGATAGTTACTGTTGGAGGCTGACCAGTATGTCTGCTTGGGCTGAAGACATCCTGTCATTAGCCTCTTGTACTGTGCCAAGGGTAAAGTAGTTTGGGAAGTGGGCGCAGGCCAAGACTTAATGTTAGGGTGTCTTTGAGAGATAAGTGTGTAAGTATACACACTCATGCCCCATGTTCTCTCTGGGGCTGTAACTGCAAGAATGCATATGCGGGGCTGATTAAATTATTTATCGTTTTGACACTTTATTTTTATTCTGTCTGGGGTTGAAGCCAAGGAGAATGGCATGCAGTTTGAGCGCTCTAACTAGAGTGTGAGTGTGAAGGTAGTTAATGGCTATGACATGCTGTCTAAACACATTCAACCGGGTCCCATCACCTGAAACTATCATTTATGCCTGATATGGTGTCCAACTGTATGTCTTACGCCTCTTGGACATGTCAAACAGGTCCAATGTCTGCTTGGTTTTGTGAAAAATGCCCTTACTATCCTAACCTGCTTTGAGAAAATATATGCTGTAAAGCAGACATTTGGACTTTCCATAGGTCGTTTGCCTGTACTTCCTGCTGTGGGTTCAAATTTATAGGGCTCATTGTTCCTCAGTGTGCATTTAGAAGCTCTCTGTGAGTTATTGGACTCTTGCAGAGCCTCCCAGCTCTCTAGAAACCTAAACTTTGTTTCCGCTTTCTTTGTGATGGGTGCTGATGATAAAGTCTATAAAGCCTGCCCCGAAGTTTAGCTCACAGTAATTAGTTAGTAATTAATTGCTGTTGACTTTGCAAATGAGCATTTCAAACACCTTTAAGCAGACCTCAGCCTTCTGGATATGTGTATGTCCCACTGTAACTTTAATCCGTAATGTGTTTGTTTAGTATTACAGGTCTGAAAGTTCATATCACCAGGCAGAATGTTTGATAAATGTTCCCTTGCTACGTATGTTTAGCTAGGGTGACTGATACATTTGTTTTAATTTCTGAATGTTTGGACCAGCGCAGCTTTAATAAATGCAAATGCTATTGTTTGACATCTGGCTGAGTCTCAAACTCCTCATGAGTCACGACCCGTTTGGAGATAAAAGCCTCCATGTCCGGTCTGCTTGCCGGTTTTCCATTTCAAATTCCAAATCCAGCATAAACAACTTTACGTGGTGTGAAAATCTTGAGCTGGTGTTTGCACAGGAGACCTGGAGATGAACCTGGATATGACTGTCCATCAGCAGGGCAATCATTTTATATTTGGATGGAATTCACAACCCTGAGAAATAAATATTTAGGATTTCTTCTTGCTGAAGGAGTTGCAAGTGGCAAAAAGCCAGGTGTTTTATTACTGTCTGAAAGGAAGTTTGGCAAATCTAAAGCTTGAGTAGGCCTACATACTGCAGCGCTGAAAGAGATCAGAAGTTACGGTTTGCGTTTTGAAGCCCTTGGGAATTTGCTGTACATTTGTGACATTTGAACAGGAAGCCTGAACTAACTGGCAGATGTTTGGCATTGGGAGCAGTCATGTGGATGAAGAACAGTCCTTAACATTTCCTTATCTTCTTCTTCTAGTGACCTGTAGGGTCTGGTTAACCAAACAAGATCCTCGTACAAGCAAATCACAACTAGAGAAGTCAAAATGCTTCTGTTGAAGCACCATTTTCTTGTGGACTGCTGTGTTTTAAACCTGCGGTTGTTGATCAACCTATTGTTTGTGGTCGGTGACCTATTGTTAAATGTCAAAACATTAGCACCTTGGTTAACTGCTGTTGTATAATGTCAAACAAAAAAAAAATTGGTTTTCAATTTAATGACATTGTACATTTGCCTGGAATGAGACTTTGCTGCCTAAACAAGCATGTCACCATGTTTTGCAGTCACCAACACTACAGGAGGTCACATCAACACTACAAATACCTCTGAGATTCAGTCATGGGTAAGCAAGGTAAACAACCAACCATTAACACGTTCTCCTTTTGTTTTTAGGACATTCCAAGCTATGTACCAAGCATAGTGGGGTATTTTGGTAATCTTCTCAACAAGGAATATTCCTGCATTTATTTGTTACCATTGATATTTGTACTAGAGGCTACACTGCATTCATGTTCTCCACCACAAGTGTAATGCCATTAAGTGGAGATTATGAGCAACTTGAAAGTTTTAAAACTGAGGGCTTGATAAAACAGGTTGAGCCTGTTTAGACTCAGGGTCCCGCTACGAGGCTCTGGGAAGGTCTCCGAGGACTTGTTTATGTACTGCTCAACAGTCAAAGCGTGATGTACTACATCCATTTAACTGTCGGACCAAATCAGCACACATAATCGAAGAGCTTGAATGAAATGAGACTCCCTGTGCTGGCCCTCTGAGCGGTCACCCTTCTCCTCAGATTACATTTTGCTCCATCTTACCTAGCTGTCCGGTCTTTTCATGCATGACGCAGACTAACTCACATTCAGTTCAGAATTTATGCTCTTCCTTGTTTATGATGTTTGACAGGCATTGCCATTTTCTCTGCGAGCCACAATCATTTCCATGCGTGTCGTAATGATGCATATATGATGATAGCGCCACCTTTTGTGTTTGGATTGGTCTCACTTAGGAACACAATGGTCACGGTGTGTGCACATGAATTAGCTAGACAGTTGTGCGTTCATCATTCTTCCTCATTGACAGTGTGTAGGTATGAACTCACCCCTTTCCAGGCTTGTGAGTTTGGACTCGCTTTTTTTGTTTGCTTGAGAAATATCTCAGTGCTTTGTCAGCGTCACATTGACATATTGCTGCAGATTGATTGTCACTTATTAACATGCACCAGACACCACATAGAGAATGAACTATATGACCTGTTGCTCTCTCGTGCGGGCCCGCTCTTATCAAGTATATTTGTCTGTGTTCAAAAGCAGTTGCTTCTTAGTTCAATATTTGAAGCCTTTATTATCAGTGGGCAAAGTTCAAAAGAGGAAAGAATAAGTTGTATATCCTGAACCACGTGTTGGGGAAGCTACTGTGAAGTTGTATCTTCCCAAGCAACTCATAATTAAATGACAATTAGACTACAGTAAATGTGTTGCCTTTAAATCTGTTTTAGCCAGACATGACACGATAAACCAGTTAGCAATAAAAGGTATTTTAATGTAATTGTTTTTGACACTGCATTTTGGTAGTTGTTTGGTTTCTTTTTCTTCCGCATTGCACTGGGTTGTCCTGCATGAAATGTCATTGGACTGAAATACTGGTCCTCATGCATATTAATTGTCAAATAGATGGAGACTCATTGTAGATAGAAGAGACTAATTGTGCAATTTGAGTTCTGTGTATCGCCCACACAAGTTTCATTTGATTGTGTCTTGTGGATGATAGTTTCAGCATTTTCATGTCGAGCCTAGTTGGAATCTATGTGGTGTGCTATATAGTGTCACACAAACAATATTTTAAGTTGTGATACTATTTTATATTACAGATTTTACTGTCTTTTTGATCTTATAAATGCAGCCTTGGTGAGCATAAAAGGCTTCTTTAAAAATATTAAGCTCAAATTTGGGATCGGTACTGTATTTTTGTTGTTAGATATATAAATATATAATGAAACAAATAAAAAACATTAATATAAAGGGATCTCAGAGAGTGCATTTGATTACAGTGTAACAAAACATTGACTGCATTTTGTCACATTACACTGGAATTCTTTGAATAAATATGTATCTAGAAATAGCTGAGCTGGTTTGTCAGGTTACTATAGTTTGGTTAGTGTAGCTGTTATAGTAACTGTAACACTTTCACTTTGTCAATCTGTATTCAATGGGGAGCAAAAACACATTGGGCAGTGGGCAGTGTGAATTTTTTTTTATTCAGTGTGTATTCTTGAAGCAAGTTCAGAACACTTGGAGAGAGATGCCAGCGTGTTTTTAATGATATCGGCTAACACTTTGTCACGCAGTGATTATTTACACCGCTGCCTGTTAGCTTTGATTGTGTGTGAGCAGAAACAATGATTATAAAACGGAGTGGATTTGGCCAGTATTTGTTTGTGAACATTCCTTTCAGCAGGGCGCTTGGTATGAGTCAGTGGTAAAACCAGGCCACTCTGCGTGATTAGGCATTAGCCTGTCTGCTTGCATTCACCACTGCACAACAAGACAAACCAGCTCGCTTTTTGCTTGCTGTTTTTCTTTTCTTGCTATCATCCTTTGATCTTTTCTCTCTCCATCTGTCATCTCTCACTGTGTCTGTTTTCTCTTTCTGTCATGCGGTGAAAAGCGTGCTGATAGGTTGATATTTTCAGGATCTCAAATCTTAAAAGTGAAGCTGCTCTCCATGTAAACGAATGGGACTGCAGTCAAAATAAAAAAATCAATTACACTTCCAATACAATTTTCCAATACGAAATATGGTTTTGGTATTTGGCTCCAAATGATGTAATTTACTCAAGATGGCAACAGCCATGCTGAGATGTATTCGCTTCACTCTTCTATAGTGGAAGGAAGCAGAGATGCGTCGTCCATCTTTTTTACAGTCTATGGTTTGACCTGATACAAGATACTGTGTTTATTAGAGGAGCAAAGAGCAGAAATGGAAAACAATGTATAGTTGAGTCTTTGTTACAGTTATTTTTGTTACTGTTGGTTTTAGTATTCATGCTGTATTCATGTCAAGGTAATTTGAATGAACCAATAAACTTAATGAGTTTTAAACTTATGTAGCTTATCTCGTCCCACACATGTTTATTTGGACATGTATTATGTCCAACGTGTAATGTTGAGGAAGATCTGCTTTTAAGAGTGAAACATTTTTATGACCAATAATATTAAGTGTCCTTTAACCATATGCAGAGACAATTTTGAATTATTGTTGTATTTTGGCACAGTTATGAAGTGATGACAAAATAATTATTAGGCTACAACAATAAAAAAACGCTTCAAAATATTTGTATAATGTTAATTTAGTCAGTATCCAATGAATTTAGAATAAAATGAAGCATCCCATTCAATGGCAATCATACAAACATCACTTGCATGATTTATACATTCACCTTGCTATCTAAAGAGTCAGGTAGCATGCTGGCGATTCCTAAATATTGGGCAAATAAAGGCTTTTTTTGCTTTGGAAGATTTGTACAATATACCTCAAATGGTTATTTATATTGAGAAATATTCTTGACTCTAATAACAAGAGAAAGCATTAAAGCAATGTAGATGTGGGAAAAACAAATAAATCTTGACAGTCATTACAGCAATGTTTCTCTTCTCCAGCGTGTTGAAAGTGTATGGCCCAGCCAACATGAAAACTCAAAATGATCTAAGTTTTCTAGTCGTAAATACGACTCAAGGGGCTTTTCTGTACGACTAGGAAACTATCATACAAACATTTAAAATAAGATGTGAGGACAGAATCAATGTCCTCTTATAGTTCTGCTTGCTTGGTTATTTCTCAACCCAATCGTTTGAATTGTCCTTCAGTTGTAGTGCAAGTTTCTACGCTGGTGGCATTCACCTTTATCAACCTTCACAGAGTCTTTGTCAAATGCTTAAATATGCCTTTCACCTTGATGGGCACAAGGTCTTCTTTTCGTGCATTTGTACGGGCCATGCCTGTTAACCTCTAGACCACAAATGACGTGAGAGGTTATGGGGTCAACTCCCTAGTCAACACCTGCTAATCTGGCCTTCCAGAAGCGTGAGTCAGAAGAGGCTCCAAAGAAAGCAAACAGGAGTAGAGTCATTGTTCCCAACCACTGGTTTTCCTTTGTAGCAGGGGATGCGTTTAGGGTGACGTGGCAGCTTTACGTCATTGCCTGGAATATCACTCATTACATTTATGCTGCAGATGCTTTAGCACCAGCATGTTATCAACCAAACATCAGGTGGCATCAAGTGCAGGAATGTTGATAATGTTCACACTCCCAGGGCTGAGCACTGTATAAGTGACAGGTAACTATGTGCGTAAAGGATCGTGTTGACAGTGCGATGGAGTTCTACTCTAGGCTATACATAAATGACAGTGTATTATTAAAAATAAAGTTAATTTATAACCACCTTGTGAAGTTCTCCATATATGACTTTTTTCTAATCAATTTCCAATGCCCTACATCTTTGGCCCTGTCCACACGGAGACGCGGTTAGCTGTATATGTAAAAATGTTGTATCGTTTAGGCATTTTGTCCAGACGGATCCGGCGTTTTGGGAGTGTGAATCCACAATTTTTTTAAACCATGTCCCAGAGTGGATAAATCTGAAAACGACACCCTTTGTGTTTGTGTATACAGCCATTACATATATTTTCTGAAATGATGATATCACCCCACGTCTTGCCCCTAGTCAGACAACGCTATGTAACGTAACAGCAAGAACAACATGAACAAACAATGAACGCTTGTCTTTTTATTAACTAACATTAACACAGATTAATAAATATATTGTTTCTATGTTCATTATCTTGTTGTTGTATTGGGGTTTGTATATAGCGCTCAAGGTTTATGCGCATGCTCCAAGTCTTCTCCATTGTTAGTGAATCTCTGTGGCAGAATTACAGCTCCACATACTGCTCTGGCATGTATTCTTCTTCGTTTTGAGTCAGTTTCGTGTGTACGCAGATATTTCTTGAGACGAGAAAAAAAAAGAGATCAGATAGGGAAAGCTCTGGCTTTGTGTGTTTGTGGCATTTTATCTCTGGAAATTTGTCATATTAAGGAAGTGCAATGGGTTGTGAATACCTTATCAAGTTGACTCTAACTTGTTACTTTCTAAACCCATTTAAAAGTGACATGTGATCGTCTGTGAACGATGCAACTGCTCACTTGCACTTCCTGCTCCATTGACTGGTATTATTCAGTCTGAACAACCTAATCCTGCTGTTTATGGACCCACTGAACTCACCCAAACTCTAGCTTGTGAGATACTCAGGGTATTTCACTAACATCCTGTATAATGGCCTACTGATAACATTGCCTGAAAAATCATGGCAACAAAATGGCAACTTTTTTTTGTTCAGCAATCTTTTCAAAGTAATCATTGCAGGCTGTAGGTTTGGTATGTTTGACTGAGGGCCAGGCTATTTTGTGAATTATTGTATTGGTTCACTATATAACCGTAATGACTAATTTTTTTTTCTTTTTTCGTTTAAGACCTGTTGGCTCCTTCTATTTAAATGAACTAGCATAGATTGGTATCACAAGGTTAGACATGCAGTGAGTGATCTATCTATGATTGGTATGTTGCTGATGATTTACAGGGTTGATATTCCAGATCGGTTGCTGTTGCCCTGAGAGAGAGAGCAAAGGGTTGTATCCTGCTTCAAGTAAAGGATTGACATTAAGATTAAAGTTTAGGAATTCCCCTTTTCCTCCCATTTAATATCCTTTCCTACTGTAACTCAAAACTCTCTTTAAACTTCGTTTTCCTAGCTCATTTATTTTTTTGTCAAGTATTTGTCCTTGTCCTTTCTTCAGCGAGAGTCAGGCCCTAAATGATGCATAACCATCACACACCCCTGTTTTCACTGGATGGATATTCATCTTGGATTTTCGTCATGTACGTATTGATCCTAATGGCTTCCTTCTGCATTCTCCTTTCAGCTTTTCATTTTTCTCCCCATCCTCCCCTCCTCGACCTATCTCTGTTGATACTGCGGTTGGATTTTGGACTTGTTTAACCTTCAGATAAACTGTTTATTTTTGTCTGCTCTTGCTCATCTTAAATGTCCAATTTGATCTTTCTTATTTTTTCTAAGTCTGTTTCACTGTTCTTGTTTCAACCCCAATAAGAACCAAACGTGCATACATCTGGTTATATGCAGACCAGTTAGTGTTTTATATATTTGAAATGCATGTTATCGGTCCTATTGTGAATGATTCATCCATGCAAATGTTCAATTTTTTTATTTTCTTGACCTGGTAATGTTTAATCAAAATATCACCTGAATATGATCTTCATGGTGAAACAACAGAGTTCTCTTTGGTAACCTATGCTGGACGTCCATAATCATAGTCCTTAAATCCAATCCCTCACTTGCATTCGACTGCAAGCTCAAATTCAAATCTGCCTCCATCCATTCAACAACCAATGCCTAGACCCAAGTCTATAGGCCATACATTTGATTTCATTTTTGCTAATCCGCTTTACTCAGATTTATGTCACTATGTGAAAAAAAGGTCTGTTGCTACTTCTGTTACATTATGAAATCGTAACCTCTATTCTTCATAATTTATTAACGTCCTAATGATCTCTCTATGTTGGGGAATGCAATCCCATGTTGCATTGACAAGCTCAGTGAAAAAATAAATGTGTTAATGAACAAAACTGGATGTATTGGTTTCTTCTAATCAATATATGTGCATATGTGCCATGTATTTTTACATTAGACATTTTTTTTGTATTTTTTGTATATAGTTTCACCCCTTTAAGCCAGACTCTATTGAAATTGAGTCATGTCGTCTGTAATGTCAAATGCTCCAAATTGCCAATTATAAGGTTTCATGACAACAGAGTACTACACGTTAAAGGCAGCTGCTGTCTGTATGCAGTAGGAAACTCACTGTTATGGAACAGAGAAATAAATGGCAAATTGTCTAGTAAACACAGACTGACTATGTGGTTTATGTCTAAATGAGAGAGGGAAGGCAGGTGAGTTTGAGATATCTAAACATTTATTCCCTCAATTGGGACAGAGCCAATGACAATTAAAGCACCAGACTCAGGGTGTGATCGTCTGTGAACGATGCAACTGCTCACTTGCACTTCCTGCTCCATTGAACGGTATTATTCAGTATGAACAACCTAATCCTGCTCTTTATGGACCCACTGAACTCACCCAAACTCTAGCTTGAGAGATACTCAGGGTATTTCACTAACATCCTGTAGAATGGCCTGCTGATAACATTGCCTGAAAAATCATGGCAACAAAATGGCAACTTTTTTTTGTTCAGCAATCTTTTCAAAGTAATCATTGCAGGCTGTAGGTTTGGTATGTTTGACTGAGGGCCAGGCTATTTTGTGAATTGTATTGTTTCACTATATAACCGTAATGACAATTTTTTTTTAGTTGAAGACCTGTTGGCTCCTTCTATTTGAATGAACTAGCATAGATTGGTATCACAAATTTAGACATGCAGTGAGTGATCTATCTATGATTGGTATGTTGCTGATGATTTACAGGGTTGATATTTCAGATTGGTTGCTGTTGCCCCGAGAGAGAGAGAGCAAAGGGTTGTATCCTGCTTCAAGTAAAGGATTGACATTAAGATTAAAGTTCAGGAATTCCCCTTTTCCTCCCATTTAATATCCTTTCCTACTGTAACTCAAAACTCTCTTTAAACTTCGTTTTCCTAGCTCATTTGTTTTTTTGTCAAGTATTTGTAAGCTTGTCATTTCTTCAGCGAGAGTCAGGCCCTAAATGATGCATAACCATCACACAGCCCTGTTTTCACTGGATGGATATTCATCTTGGATTTTCATCATGTACGTATTGATCCTAATGGCTTCCTTCTGTATTCTCCTTTCAGCTTTTCATTTTTCTCCCCATCCTCCCCTCCTCGACCTATCTCTGTTGATACTGCGGTTGGATTTTGGACTTGTTTAACCTTCTAATAAACTGTTTATTCTTGTCTGCTCTTGCTCATCTTAAATGTCCAATTTTATCTTTCTTATTTTTTCTAAGTCTGTTTCACTGTTCTTGTTTCAACCCCAATAAGAACCAAACGTACCTACATCTGGTTATCAGCAGACCAGTTAGTGTTTTATATATTTGAAATGCATGTTATCGGTTCTATTGTGAATGATTCATCTATGCAAATGTAAAAAAAAAAACTGGTAATCTTTAATCAAAATGTCACCTGAATTTGATCTTCATGGTGAAACAACAGAGCTCTTTTTGGTAACCTATGATGGACGTCCATAAACATAGTCCTTAAAGCCAATCCCTTTCTTGCATTCGACTGCAAGCTCAAATTCAAAACTGCCTCCATCCATTCAACAACCAATGCCTAGACCCAAGTCTATAGGCCATACATTTGATTTCATTTTTGCTAATCCGCTTTACTCAGATTGATGTCACTATGTGACAAAAAAGATCTGTTGCTACTTCTGTAATCGTAACCTCTATTCTTCATAATTTATTAACGTCCTAATGATCTCTCTATGTAGGGGAATGCAATCCCATGTTGCATTGACAAGCTCAGTGAATAAATAAATGTGTTAATGAACAAAACTGGATGTATTGTTTTCTTCTAATCAATATTTGTGTATATGTGCCATGTATTTTTACATTAGACATTTTTTTTGTATATAGTTTCACCCTTCTAAGCCAGACTCTATTGAAATTGAGTCATGTCGTCTGTAATGTCAAATGCTCCAAATTCGTCAATTATAAGGTTTCATGATGGTTAGAGTACTACCTTTAAAGGCAGCTGCCTGTATGCAGTAGGCAACTCACTGTTATGGAACAGAGAAATAAACGGCACTGTCTAGTAAACACAGACTGACTATGTGGTTTATGTCTAAATGAGAGAGGAAGGCCGAGTTTGAGATATCTAAACATTTATTCCCTCAATTGGGACAGAGCCAATGACAATTAAAGCACCAGACTCAGGGTATGTGACAGACAACAGCAATATTATTACTTTTCACTCTCCCCATTTACTTCTGTGTCAGATGCTAGCCAGATGACCTTATATACTTCCTCTAAGGAAGTTACTGTCCTTACTTTACATCTGCTAATGGAAAAACAAGGTATTTTATTAGTGGAGAGATGACTTCGGCCTATTTACATTACCAGTATCTGTTTATTATAATGGCTGAGGCTGATGTCATATCAGCGATTTACTAATACCTTTGTTTTAGCATTCTTCTAGCTATTGCTAACAATCTGACTGGATGATAATTATGTGCCTTGCATGTGATTCACTCATAATAATATGTTTTGACTGTTTTCTTACCATTGTTTGCTAAGCTTGACGAAGTTGTTGGCCAATGATAGCTTAATACTAATATAACCAGTGGGCGTTAATTACCCACACCAACCAAAGGAAGACCAGCTGCATTTTTGTTAGATACAGATTATGAAGTATTTTTTTATTTTGGGTAAATGTCAGAAATCCCAACCATGAGACTACAGTTAGGCTATGCCCCTTCAAGCATTGCCATGCTGACGAGGAGTTGCATTGCACACATTACCATAAAGGTGCTTGGTCTTCACCTCTCCTAGCATTCTGATTGGAGGAGGTAGGTAATACCCAGACGTGATTTGAAGGTGACTCATGCTTCTGTGTCTGTTAATGTTGGAGCACAATGGACTCCATACACAGAGGCCCTCGGTGGGGAGGGTCAAGCATGCTCCAATGGTCCCAGCCCAAATCGCTGATTAACACCGGCCTGAATCTGAGAAAGCACATGGAATGCTCTTTGGCTTGCATGGTATGCAGGTGTATTGTCCCTCTTGCTGTACTGACAGACGTGGAGAGGGTTTGTACTACATTGTCCTTTGTTTGAATAGAGCTCCGGTGGTTGACGTCACGCAATCTACACTCCGACATTTTGGCAGGCAACCAGGAGAGCGCTAGAGTGGCCGTATGCTGATGACGTATCATGTCTGCGCAAATGTATGCAAGTAAATATGTTGACAGGCAGGTGGGATATGATTTGGTGAACATTTTTATCGTCCCAAGCCTTCCACACAGACAATATAAATACAATGAGATCACCTTAAGTCAAGACAAGTTGAGCTTTATTGTCATTCGGCTAAATGTGTGGACATACAGTGGAACGAAATGCCATGTCTCGCAGGACCACGGTGCTACATGATTAAACATAAATATAAACATACAACACTAGACATAAGAAACAATTTTTTAAACCTATACATGGCTAACTAACTTACTGAAAGCGGTAATCTAACTAGTTAGCTATCTATAGGATTAAAAATAGGTTCTTATGTCTAGTGTTGTATATCTTTGTATTACTTAGTGATTGCTATCAAGATGTGAAGAGACTATCATATCAGCATATCAAAAAGTGTTAAAAAAATACATAAAAATCACCTACCCTGCTTTAACTACTGCTGTAGAAGATTGAATAGAAGAACTGTTCAGACACCGCATTTTAAAAGTCTGATTTCAACTGGAAAAATCAAATCACGTAGATGCTTTAGTCTGATTAAAATTTTCTAGAAAGATTTCAGTTAATTGACAATACATTGAACAATATTCTACCTGGGTCAATAATTAATTTCATGAAATGTTGAAAATACAATGTACTATAATGTTCCATTTGGTATGCTATAGTTTTTTTCTTCATATGATGACTCTTTGAAAGTGTTTGAAAATGAAATGACAACTGTGTACTTATGCAGATTATTCCACTGAGAAAAATACTTGTCTTCAAAAAAAGTTGATGACAAAACTCAACAGTGCTATTCGATTTTGGACAAATTGGATGTCTGTCCTTCACCGACTCGATTTTGTCGAATTAAATATGTGCTTGCTGTCACATAAAGAAATGCAGCCTCTGTCTGTGTTTTTAGCGCTGAGTAAGAAAAGCTTGTAAAAATTCTTTGGATAACGATGAGTCTGCTTTATGCCTCGAGCAAAGTTCAGTTCCCATCACACCCCACTTCCAGTGTATTTCTCTATTGCTCATACTCTCTCTCTCTCTCAATCTATGTTGACGCCCCTCTCTTTTCATCCTACTTTTTCTCTCTTGTAATTACGGTTTAGGCATTGACCTGCATGTCGGGAGTTGCCCTTAATTTTTTGTTTTGTAGCATGTCTGTGCATGTGTTCTGCATGAGTTGGCGAAGTGGAAACACGAATGTCTCAAAGCGTGCTAACGTTACTCTGGAGTCCCATTTAATTTAGTAGTCCTGGTAAAGACGACTCTGCTCCCTGCGGAGAGCTTAAATAAATGCTTTCCAAATGGGTTGTAAGCATTGTGTTTTCTTAATTAGTGGTGTTTGCCAAGGCAAGTATGATTTGAGCAAACCCCTAACCCTAGGCTTATGCATTGTTTGTCCTACACCTGTGGTGAAATGGAACTGAAAAAACATCCCACTTAATATTGAACTCCAGCCATATCTAGAGACTATAATTAGATTGGTATCACAGAGACTAGCCTGGGCAATTTATTGAAATAAAATCTAAATCAAATCACTTTTACTGTCACATCACCACAGCACATGTGTCTTGGTGAGTGAAATTCTTGAAAATCTATATTGTGATATGGTTTTAGTGTGATTATCAAACAAAATACATACACTGTATGTTTCATGACTCATTAGGATATTAAGTAAAGATCATTAGTAAATTTCTTACTGTAAATATATACAAACTTCATTTTGATTTGTAAGATGCGTTGCCAAGGACTTCATTTGGGCATCTTTAAAGATGATTTTATGGCCACATAGACAAGGACCTGACTTGATTTACATTTCACTTCTGATTATACCCTGTATAATTTAGTATGTGACAAATAAACGAACCTTGAACCATGGTTGTATAAATATTTATGCTTTTTATGTCAGGAGCATGCAGATATCCTTCGTTCCATTTGCTAGCATTGTTTTAACCCTTAACACTCTGGTCTTATCTTAATTAAATCGGCTGTCTGCATACATTGCCTCAGTCATGATAATCTGACATACAGGTTTCCAGGTGAGTGGCCCCTCTCACTAAAACTTCAACTCGATGCCTACTTTCTCCTGCTCGCATTCCCTCAAGTGCAGCTATGACAGAAATACCCAGACTGCTTTCCCATTAAATGTTAATGTTGTTGTCGGTCAATTGTAACTTGTAGAGTGGCGGCGTAACGTGATACAATGAGCTTTGTGCAGCAGAGTTTCTTATTGCTTCAGTTCATATGCTGAAGTGCTCATTAGTGCTATTTTCGGAAATGAACCTGCAGACAATAAATTAAACTGATGCTATCATTTGCTTACACTCATTTCACGTTAAACCTGTATGACTTTTAGAGATGCACCGATTGCAATTTTCTTGGCCGATTCTGATTTCCGATTTTTTGGAAGTGTGGCCTGTCGATACCGATATTTGCCGATTCCGATTTTCTTTCTAAGAATTATAATTCTTAGACAGCATATACAAACACAAATCTATGCAAATATCAACGAAAAATGATTGACATGATAAAATAAATTATTAAACATAACAATTCCCCCAATCTGGACTGAGTTACAGATTTTCTCTCACTTAAACAACTCTCAAAATAAAGTGCTTTGTTACTGGAAAGAGAAAAAAATTGTTAACTTAAAATGAGTTGCTTTTTGTAACAAAAATGTAATTTCCCACTGTTTATAAATGGTAATTTATTTCCCCTAACCTTATTAAATGTGTCATCTTTCACATCAAATTCTTTGTTTCAATTAATTAAGTGAGCATAATAAGAAACTTTAGAGTTGTTACCATTCAAATGAAATGATTAACAAACTATCTTTCCACTGCTGAGGAAACAGAAGCTGCATCTGTGGTATTAGATGCATTTACACAGACAGTTTGTTGAAGCTGAGGTGCCATAAATGCATTTACACTGGAACATTTCAAATACATAAATAATTGTATAAGATTAATGTTTTACATATTTTTTTTAAACATATAAATTAATGTTGAAAAAATGCAATGATACTTTTGAATATGACTAAACCATCAGTAGGCGGCAGCAAATGTCTGTTTTAACGAGCGAGTCATTTATTAATTAATTCAACCGATTCATTCAAACGGCTGATTCATTCAGAAACGAGGCAATTGACTGTCCTTATGAATGGGCCACTGAATCAATTGACTCACTCAATTCATTCAAAAACATGGATTCATTCAGAAACGAAACACCGCTGTGTGTTGCTCAGAGACACAAAACAGTTCTGCTGTGGCTTTGATTGCAACTATTTTCGTCGGCGAAATTGAGCAAAAACAGTCAGTATTTTGTCTAAAATCTAAGTCACTTAATTTTAACTTCTTGTTTATTGAAATACTATTTTATAAAATAAGTGTCACATTGCAGTCATGTTGATATTGATATTCAGGGCAACATCATGGTCGAATAATGTTGCTTACCTAAATCATATTTTGTAAATATCTTTTTTTTTTCTTCTACCACAGTATGCATCTATACATTTTGAGTTACTTTGTGTGCGCTGTCTCTCTCACATACTCACTCAGGCTGTTCAAGCCTCATCTGGCACGCCATAGATCCATTATCAATCACACTGAATGCCATTAAAATTAGAATCATTCTCACGTGAAATGACATGTTTACTCGCGACTGTGATATCTACTGTGAGTGTGCGCGTGGCTGTGACGTCTCTGCCTGCCATATAAGACATAAAAAAATTAAAATATATATTTTTATAAATGTATTAGTCTTTTTGTCCACTCTTAAAAAAAAGGTACAAAGCTGTCACTGGGGCGTTACAAAAGCTAAAAGGTACATTAGGTTTACCCCTGAATGTGTATATGTTCCAATGATGAAAGTACCCCAGGTTTGTAATGACATGACGGTAAGTAAATGATGACAGAAGTTTAGTTTTTGGGTGAACTATTCCTTTAAAAACTGACTTTCTTTGATAAAGGCTGAATGAGGTTGTGGTCTTTTTAAGCATATGTAATATGCAACAGGTCATAAAAGTACAGTGTCCTAGTTTTTGGTTACCTCACAGGCACAGCCCTGGTCCTCAACTGCTTTACTTACCTTACTGCTTTACAACATTAAACTCTTATTATTAGTAGCTAAGTCAGAGCTGACCCAGAAGCGGCTCTGCCAAACCCACAAGATCCCACATTTTTGTAGCTTTAATCCATGTCCTCTGGAGCAGAACATCTCCATCAGAACTGTCAGAGTATTTCCCCTAACCTCTAAACGGAGGTCTCACTCCCCAAGGTGCAATTTCTCAATCCATTATGCTGGATTAGCTGTATGTGGCAGGCTGTGGATGTGGGAATACCAACAGCCACCCTGCAGTCTCTCCACCAGGGTTATTGTTTCAGAAAAGCTGGGTTCCCGTGGCCTAAGGGGGAATTGACCAGTCACAGTGGTGGTTTTCTCATGAAAAACAAACATTACTTGGCCCAAAGGCATCTGTCTCTTTTTCTCTATTTTTCTTCTGTCTCTGTTTTGGTTTCTTCTCTCTCTTTTTGTAACTTTGCCATTTGTATTGTACATTTATGCTTATTAATTATTTATTGTAGCTTTAGGCATCTTATTGTCAAGGTGGTGGTACAATGGCAATTACACTACTAATGTGGCAGTCTGAGAAAATTAGCAACATTACCATGGCCTTATTAAAAATATTAAAGAAACAGAAATGGTTCTGTGCAAATACCTTAAGGAGAACATTATATAACTTTCTCAAGAAAAAAAAAAAAAATGTAAAATAAATGAATGAAGAAAAAAAATTAAAATAAATAAATACGTTAAAAACAATAATTTAACAAATAAATAAAATACTAACATGTAACAGTAGAAGAAAATAAATCCCATTAATAGTATCACAAATAACCAAAACATTTTGGTTACGCTTTATTTTAAGGTCTCCTTGTTAATGTAATTATACATTTAAATATGGCGTAATTTTAATTAAGAATATGTACTTTACTATAGGGTTAGGGTTGGGGTTAAGGGTTTGGTTTGCATGCAATTATGCATCATTGACTGTTATTAGTATAGTGAGTATAGTACATGAGTCTAATAAGGACAATATTTAATATAATGTTTCAGAAATCTGTCACATTCACCTAGTTAATATTTATGAGATAAGACATTTCATGTCATAACATCACAAACACTCCATTGAAGCTCAACCTTGCCACTTTAAAGCTTGTGCTAGTGCCACAGAAAGGTTAAGGGTCTCAGTAATGCTGATGAGCTAGTACAGCTGCTTTGCTAATTGACAGAGCAAGCCCCCTCTCTCTCTCTCTCTCTCTGTGTGTGTGTGTGTGTGTGTGTGTGTCAGCAGGTCTGATGGGTTTGAGTCAACTCTAACAGGCCACTGTCAGGCTGCAGATAGAGATCAGCATTCCACTCATTTATATGCAAATCAGGATTGACGTCATTAGCCGACTGCCTTTGTGAATGTTCTTGTGTGATTTAAAAAAATATAAATGTGTGAATTGTTGTATTGGAAGGTAAAGTTATGATGAGCGCATCTTTACATTTTGTGGGCATGTTTCGGTTGTTATTGTAAAGTCTTCTTAAGCCTTTTTGCTGTCTGTAACATTCTTTCATGCTGCGGGAGAGCAGTGCTCTGGAATGCATTAATCGCTGACGTCTAGTTCTCTCTCTCTGTCTCGGTCTAAAGCAATGTGCTCCAACCTGACTCGAACTGTTTAGGCTATTTGACTGCCTGTAGAGAGTGAGGGTTTGTGTGGAAAATATGGTGGTGTTAAACACAAATACACAGAAGAGAGGAATACTGTGACACTTTTTAATCCCGGTAATTATACAAACAAATGTTTGTATAAATTTAACAATTTTCTTTTGAACTTTCTCATAAATTAATTCTGAAAAAAATGCATTACAAAATATTAGGCAGCACAAAGGTTTTCAGCATAACAATAAGAACTGATTCTTGGGCGGCATCAACTCTTCATACTATAATGATTTCTGAAGGATCATGTGACACTGAAGACTGGAGTAATGGCTGCCGGAAACTCAGCTTTAAATTAAATGTTAAAATATATTAAAATAGAAAACATTTCACATACATTACACTAATAAATTCAGCCCTAGTAACCTTACGAGACTTCTTTAAAACATATTTTAAAAAATCCTGTCGACCCCAATGTTTAAAATGGTAGTGTATACACTACATGCTGCTGCTGCTGTTGGTTATTTTTATTTAAAGCTGCAGTCCGTAACTTTTTTTGCATAAAAAAAAAAAAAAAATTACAAAGTGGATATAATAAGAGAGTACATCATGAATCCATTTTCCAAACTGTGTTTTTGGCTTGTCCTGAATCACTACTGTATACCTATAATAAGTGTTTATATTCGGTCTATTTAGACTGGTTCGGGTAGATACCGCTGTGGAGTAGCCCGGTTGCTACATGATTCGTCTTAGACATTGACAGAGAGAAGTAGCTCCGGCTACAATGTTCATTCGCAACATGCACGCAGTTCTGTTTATTAACCGCTAGAGCGCTAAAAGTTACGGACTGCAGCTTTTAAGTAAAAATTATTTTTTATATTTGATGTATCAGTTATAACTACATTTTAGTCATTTAGCAGATGTTTTTATCCAAAACGACTTACAAAAGAGGACAATAGAAGCAATAAAAAAGTTAGTCGAATGCAGTACACATAGCATAGCAAGGTTTTTTTATAATAAAAAAAACAAGTGGAAATAATAGAAAATGAAGGAATGCTAGAATTAATTTAGGGTATGTTTAGTATCATTTACCATTGGTAAAGATAGTAAATACAGCCTAAATACATTAAAAATACAGTAGGCTACATTTATTAAAAGGAATACAAGTACTTGCTTTTTAGAAATATACTTCAATTATTGTTAACATTATGCAACCACATGATGATTTGAATCTTGCATTTTGCTGTACTTAAAATGTGCTCATTATTCAATTGATTTATTATTGATTTTATTGAATTTCAACCAAACCATCTCTTATTTCAAAAGAATATTTTACAAAAATGTCCTTCCTCATACCAGGAGTCTGTCTGTCACAAAGATTATGCATTGTGTGTATAAAATAGGAGAGGCTTCCTTTGTAAATCATTTACGGACATCTTAATTATAATACAGACTACAGAGGAGAAAACACACTCTGTTTTTCTGTTGGTTTGACACTTATCTTACAAACACACATTTTTCGCCTTTAGTTGGACAACCCTTATGCTCAAGTGCTTATTAGTCATTAATTTCCCTCTTTTATAGAACTTTCTGATGGAAGATTTAATCAATATTGATAATAGTTAATATATATTTGATTGGCACTTGGAATTGGAAGCTCTGAAACTTTGTCGGTTGTTTCTGGTGATATGTTTGCTAGTGAAGCAATTTCAATTATGTCCTTGTATAAGGAGACCCACATTTGCTGTTTGAATGACTGGTTTGAGCTTGTTCCAAGTAATGCCCCCAGATGACATAGATGAGATTGAAAAGTCAATTAAGTTACGATTTGAACATTTTTTGTAAAAGCAGCAAAATATACCTATATTTTGACATTGTGAAGACATTGCAGATGGTGCTTCTTGCATGTGCAAAACTCAACATCACAATGTTACTGCTTCATTGCTATGTGGTAGGGGTGTGCGACATTAACCAAAAATGATATCTCTCTTTTGAGGTATTTTTCGATTATGGCAATTAATCAACATTTTGTCAAGTGTGTTTTTGTTCGGGTACTGGTTAAGGCATGTCATGGATAAATAATTGTGACACTAAAACCGTCAGTAGGTGGCAACATGTCCCTGTCTTAATTAGTGATTCACTGAATCATTCGTTTAAATGATTTTTTCAAAATGGCTGATTCATTCCAAAAAAGGAAGCGACTTGATGAATGGATCATTGACTCATGATTTGTTCAACTGAACACTGCAGTGTTGCGCTGAGATGCACAAATGTTCCGATAAAAATAAATAAATAATACAATTTAACGATGAAACAAAACAATAAAAACAGACACTATTGTGTATAAAATGTAACTCACTCAATATTTACTGATTGATCTGTATACAATCAGTATCACATTCGTGCTTGAAAATCGGGAAATCGGTAGTCTTGCTTGTTTGATATTGCTCAACAGTATCATATCTAGTCTTGCATAGCCAGACCTTCAGACTGATGGCTGAAGGTCTGGAATCCATGGCAGCTTTCATTGGCCAAAGCCCACCCATGAGGCCGTTTGACTGACATTTCAAACAACCAATCACAGTTCATTTCGGTTAGCATCACGTTTTGGGGTGTGCAGATGTCACCACAATAACAGACCAGTGTGTAAAACTATTGGACGTAGTTTAAAGATTATATGTCGCAAACTTAAAAAATGTCACATACTTTTGAAAATCCAGCATTTAGTTGTTCCTTATAAGTGCACGTCTTCACAGTTGTAAACTTGGCAGAAATAGTTTTGGGGGGCTGAAATTTAATTAGTGCTTGTCACGTTTTGACTGCCAGCGTCTATCTCGTGCACACAACGTACACCTACTACAACAGTTAAATGTATCAGCGTTGATGACGCACTTCACCATGACCAAAACTTGTGCTAGAGTACCTGTATCTAAAATGTGTTTGCCTGAATTGCGGAGAGGTCACTTATTGCCAAAAATACTACTACAACTGGTTGAATACACCCTAAACATACAGAGTTCAGATACCTATTACCTTAAATGTTGGCTTTCGGCTAAAAGGAAACTTTAATTAAGGTTTTGATGTTTCATTTAAATAATTATATTCGATGCATCACTACTTGCAAGTTGGTTAGCTATTGATTCAAGTAAAAAACTCCAATCCCTAAATCTTAATTATCCTCTCAACCTAAGATGTGAGATTTTTTATAGTACAGATGAAAATTGTAAGCCCAGTTGTTTAAAAAAAGTAATGGCATAACTCTCCTCAACACACAATTATTTGATGAGTCATTCGTATCTGTAGCACAGATGAGTGAGACAAGTTAAAAGCTTAATGTGAATTAGTGTTGAACTAGAACCCCAAGAATGAGTATCAGTAAACATTTTAGCATGTAATCATTTAAACATGATTTAGGCAATATAGTTTTGTAGAATGTTTTTGAAATTATATCTTTCTAAAAATTCATAATGAACAAAAGGTCAAAGTGATTACGACAGACACACAGAACAAATACTGCTTTAGTCATCTTGCATGTTTTGGATTGTTTACTGCAGCGAGTAAGAGGATGGTGTAATTCAGAAATTGTTTCAGTTTGTCTAGGTTTGTTTACTGTGTTTTTTGAGGACATGTTTGACCTGAGGCTACAAGTGGTCTTGTAATTGCGCAAAACATTTTTTGGAGTTTTTCCTTTTTTGGTGAATGAAAAGAAGGATCACACAATAGAACAGAATTGCAGAATGAATTTGAAGGCTTATATTCTGCTCATTGATTTGCTTTGCTCCTTTCTCTCTTTCTCCTTTCTCTTTCTCTTTGAAAAATCCTTCAATCTAATGTTGATTCTTAGTTATAGACGAAACAAGAGAAGCTTTATAAAAAGATAAATGGAACAACGAATCTTGGCTGGTACAGAGAAACTCTTCTGTTGTTGTCTCTTGTGTTTAGACGGTGCCAAATTGAAGCATTTTAGAAATCTCCACTGGCATAATTAAAATAAATTCCCCATTGTGCACATCAAGGGTTTTCCATGCCTCACTGATGCACTTCATGTCAGAATATTGTCTCTTTGATTCACGTTCAAACATATGCTCAGAGTCCCATCGCTCTCCCAGCAGAAGTCGAGCTGCCAAACCAGTGAAAGAAGTTACGCAATATTCATAAACGTTTGTGGTGGCGAGGTCACGTCCTCCTCCCTTCACCCCGCACTGTTTACCCATCATCCTCCTCTTCTTCTGCTGCCCCACTCGATGGGTGGTGACTCACAGTCTGTTTTTTCAGAGCCGTATCACGGCTGACAGCGTGTTATGTTTCACGAGACAACCCACACCTGGTTTCAAAAGCTTTCAATATTGTATTTCCCAGGAATTAACAGTTTACTTACATTTTGCATAACCAGATATGGAACATATTTGCGTTCTCTAATGTTGTACTTTGAAGACACTATACAAGTTTAAGCAGGATTTGGACGTCTGATGATTTTAATAAAGACGGGCATCCAATTTACTTTGTCACTGAAATTATTTGGTGATTCTGTTAATAATTATGCCCATTTATTCGCCCCGTTCCGACTATTTATATGTCTGCGCATGTGTGCAAACCTGACAGGGTGAGCGAAGGGACCGTTTAAAGCTTTGATCTGGGAGCAATGTGTTTTATGTGCTTTAAAGCATCACTGCAAGGGAATTCTGCCGCTCTGAATTCTCTAGCTGTAAGCAAATAGGTTTTTATATCTGCAGAGTAATGTGAATTTAATTAGGCGCTGTTATTCTCTAACAAGCTGAGGAGATTAACCAGTTTTGAACATCGGTTTCCCTTTTAAACGCTAATCGGTTTCTTAGTTATCTGCTCGTCTGCCCCCAGTATCGAACCCTGTTTTACACATGCATTTGGGTAATGAAGAGAGGCTGCATGGCATAAATCAAAGCACTCTCTGCCTCTTGATTTGCCACTTATCATTTCATCTCTTTGAGGTTCTTCTATCGTGCGCCTGTGGATTGAAGGAGAGCTTTATTTTGGCTCATTACTTGTCTCAGTGGGGCTACCATGTAAGGTCCGCAGAGGACCCAGCTGTATTGGAACAGCATTCTGAGTCGCTCTCTTTGTTGATTTCCAACTAAACTATTATACCAAGCCCACCACTTAGGAAGTAACACGTACTAGTAAACGGACAAGACAAGTTCACAACCAGTTTAAAGATTCTAGTTGCATCTGTTTTTGTTTGTTGTCTTTGGACCTCGGGTTGAACATCTTTTTCTGATTAGTGTTTTTTTTTCTTCAGTTGCCCACGTGAATGTTGCGTAATCTCTACCTACATGGATCCATACTTCTGTTGTGCAACGTGCCTGGAAGCAGCACATCTATAGCGCACAGTGGTTTTCTCAACCGTATTTTCCATGTGTCCAAGATTAAGATTGATTTGAGTGTTAACAGGACAGTGGGGCAAAGGTACAGCTTTCCCTGCTGGACATATATGGACATATTCACATGCATGAGATGCAGCTAATGCAGAAAAACATGTCAAATTGTTGAAATAAAGTTTATTTTTCTTTGTCAATTGCCATTTTGACATCCTCAGTTTACAAAATAGATAGTTAGTCACTCTACTGAGAGCTAGCTTCATGAATGTTTCATTGCACTGAGAAAGTAGGACACATTCACAATTTACAAGAAAACTAAAATATCCTCTCTGCTTTTTGTTTTTGCTTTTG
Source organism: Gymnocypris eckloni scoliostomus (assembly GCA_027564155.1). Lineage (NCBI taxonomy): Eukaryota > Metazoa > Chordata > Actinopteri > Cypriniformes > Cyprinidae > Gymnocypris > Gymnocypris eckloni. The sequence goes on along the minus strand of CM050432.1, from coordinate 17,749,609 downwards.
TCAGTAGGGTTTGGGTATTACTGCATAATGTTTTTTGCTCAGCGGCTTCTGGTTCAGTTTGGAAATCTGAAACCCTCTGATTATCATCTCTCCATCACATTACATCAATTTCTTGTAGAAATCAGCAAAGCTAATTTGTTTCCCAGAGATAAATTGTCTGGATAATGTGTATTCCTGTGAGGTCCAAAGGTGGTTTTTGCTGTTTTTCTCATTTCTGCGTCCGTTTTGAGCTCTGTGAGAGGTCAGTGACGTTTCATAGCCGTACGGACGGTTTCGGAGTGACTTGCCAGTGGTTCTGCAATAACAGGCCTCAAAACCCCAAAACACAAATGCTCACACTGGCGTTCCCCCAGCCCCACCGCCACGGTCTGATGTCTGCAGCGCTACTGTGTTCTCATTGGCAGAGCGGTCGTGGACTACACCGTTTGGCTGCTCTCCTCAGCACATCGTCGTCCCAGAAAGTGGTTGACTCCTCACCACACAGATGTAATCTCTTCAGCAAACTATCATTTCTGGTGGCTGGGGGAGGAAACGTGATATATTTTTGCTTCTCTTTCCTAACCAGTCCACAACAAGCACCTAAAGAGCTGAAGCAAACCCTCAGAATGGGGAGCTCTCAGTGTTGGTGATGTTACATGCAACCCTCTGCTTTCCGAAGGAGCTTTATGTCACCATAATGCCATTGGGCCTGTAATTCAAGTGGGACTGAGTTCTGTAGTATTCTCCTTTCATTAGCTAGCTTGAAGGAATTTGAGGCTTTGGGTCGCTTCTTAAATAAATAAACACATCTTTGAGCTTAAGAAGCTAATCTGGCCTTTTGGTTTGAAGTCTCTTTGTTTTCTCTCTGCTTTATGTTCCTGGATTCCTGGAAGTACAGAGGAAATGAAAGGAGAAATGGTGAGCTGGATGTGTAAGAGGGCTTTGATTGTATAGGGACTGTCAATCACACTGACAGGGTCTCAACAATGGCAGCACTGTGCACAGACAGATTTTTGAGCTTTGTTCAAGATACATGACCAAAAGCACATCTAAAAAAGTGCACTCAGTTATTTTTCTCAAAGAAATAAATAGTACTTTTGAAAAATATATTAACAACAGTACAGCTCAGCAATATCTAACAAAAAGTATTATATTTTGTCTATAACAATAATTAGACAAAGTTTTGATTGGAGGTTTGTGATTTATTGTTTCTTTTAAATGACACAATATAAAAAAAGTGATATTTTGAATGTGAGACTAGAACCCCAAGTAAACTTCAGCAAGTCATTATCGTAATTGGTTGTTAAAACAATTCATTCAAAGCATTCATTAAACCGATTTGTAAAAAACAGTGATCCATTCTGAAATGAAACGCCACTGCTTGTTGCGTGAAGAATGGACAATGTTTCTGCTCTGGATTTGTTTGGATTATTTTATATTCAAAACAGTTTAACAAACAAGAAGTTAATAATAATTGACAGTTGTCAACATTGTCTGTTTTTGCTCTGTTGAATAATATCGTGATCACATTCGCAATCATGCTGATAAACAGGAAAACAGAATAGTTGCTTTTGTGATATTACTTGATCAATTTTTGCCCCATATCTTGACATTTGCGTGCATACTAATAAAAAAATATTTTCTCTTTTTTGTCATGATTTTACGATCAAAATGATTGATTTTGTGATCATTTACAGAAATTTGTAATCGTTTTTTAAATAATTACATTTAATGATATTGATTATTAATACTTATTTAATTAACAATTGTAATATTTTGTTAAATAATATTATGTATTATGTTAGATGCACAATAGTCATACATGACTTGCATAAGGAGTTTGTTTATTGCATAAAGTCACAAATAAAGTTTGTTTATTTTAAAAAGTGAGTGAATGACGTGTAAAGAAACAAATGACAACAGGACAAATAACTACAACATAAAGATTCAAACAGTGCTTTTTATTTTTGCTGCTGCTGATTATATTAATGTTGATGATACTGCAGTAGACCTACAGTAATGCATGGATTCAATACGAACAAAACCGGGGGGACTGAATCGAGTTGTCTTTTGTGGTTTAATAACTCTTTTTATTGCTATCAAGCATGTCATACATTTTATTTTGTCCTTAATTCATGTTTCTTAATCACTCTAACATGCTAATAACTTTAAACTACTGCCCACAGCAAGCTGTGTGGATATGGGCCACATAGCCTGATATAAACACAATCTCTGTCGATTTGACACTTATCATACCCCCCAGCTATAGAAAACAATAACTTTTGCTTACTTCATTTTCTTGTGTCCAGCATTCGTCTATCTCACACATCGTTAACTGCTTGCGTTTGATTCCACAGACAGGTCCATATGCCGCAGATGTTTGCTTCTGCTGAGATGCTAGTCAAGTAGAATTTCAGAATAGTAGAATTTGTCATCTGTGGTTTATTATATGGACTATAGAACAACTTGGCACATGGAAATTGTTCCAATGACCTTGGTTAAAGAAAAATAAGGTTTCTGTAGTTTTTAATTGGTTTATTCGTAATAGTTTTGTTCTTGAAAATTAAAAATGGAATCTGTCTTTCAGTTCCGAAACGTAAAAGGGACTTGAGGTAAATCAAAGTTTAATTTTGTTTTTGATCTTAAGCAAAAAAACTATATATTTTTTTTATCCTGGGGTCTCGAATTACATGGCAAAATTGTATTTCAGCCTTCTGTTGATCAGAAGTAATGAAATGCTCTGCACTGGAATAGATTATCATCATACTTCAGAGCAGGATGTCCCAGTTTGTCACCAGAGGAGCATGTCTGCTGCTTTAACACTTAGTATGCCCAGTTAGAAGTTGGTTTGTGATCTGAAATATGATTGAATTGTACAGTCCCCCCCAGAACATAGAAGGAAGGGTGCCCACCAAAGAGGTGCCTCCAATTCTCCGTGCATCAAAATTCATCTATTTTAAAACAGTGCAGCTACAAAAATATTAAAAAATATATATTTTTTTCTTTTCAAACCTCTCACTACAACATTTTTGACATCATCTATATAGAAATCGTCAAATATCCCATGAATTCTTTGTAAGTGTGAGAATGTTGTATATGTGCAGCATTTTTTGGTGTCAGATGTGAGTAATGTAGTGGTATAATGGGCATTGTAAGGCTGAAAGCCGGACACTCTAACTCAACATTACGGCTGCTTACAGTGCGAGGTATCCATTCATTCTCACAGAGTAACCGACCACAGCATTGCAGGGTTTCTGTGACTCTTTTGATAGCTCTATGAAACCCGAACAGTCCCAGCGCTGAGCTTCTCTGAATACACCCAGCGTTCCACAGCCAAGACACCTGCGAGCGCTTGACAAAGGAACCGGGCCTGAATGCGATTGGCTCCGGGAATGGATGGCTCTTTCGGTGAGATAAACCCAATCAAAGAAAGCGTAAACAGATGGTTTTCTCTCCCTTAAGCATCGTAAGGTTTTACTGGCTTGGTATCCCTGCCAAGACATCTCTACCTCATTGTTGGGCCTTTTGTCACCGGGAGCCACTACTGCCACAATGACCTACTGTTCTGCTTGATGGGTTGGGATTTTCTCTGGATTTTGGGAGAGAGGTAAAGCCAAGACCAAGAACACCGCATGCAACTCGGCAGGCTAAATGAGACACACTTGTGTTTGCCATCAGTGTTATTGTAGCTTGATGTGTATTTAGCAGGGTGGGTCAGGTTGACATTAGATCCCATTTAGGATGTGTCTAAAAACGTGTTGCCTTGCTGAGCAGTCAGTCAATGACTACGTTTACATGCGCACAAATAATGCGAATATTTACAATAATCAGAGTAAGGACTTAATTGCATTATGATGTTTACATGTCACTCATTGACCAGGCCAGTGTTTTATGTATGACGGTACCTGCTAAGGAGTTTTAGACTGGTTTGTAAGGGACTTTTTTAAAACAAATTTAAATGAGCTTTGGGCACTACCGTTCAAACGTTTTAAATAATTAATACATAATCATTTTAAATAATCAAAAAATACTTTTTTCTGCGGTTATGCATTATAAAATTATCAAATGTGATAGTACATACAGTATATGATTGATAAGAGATGTTTCTATTGCAAATAAATGCTGTTCTTATGAACTTTATTTAATCAAAGAATCAGACATTTTATTTATATAAAAAACAATTCAGCATATTAAGGACCATTCACACCAAGGATAATAACTATAAAAGTAACGTTAAAGGTATAGTTCTAAAATCGTTGTCAGTATTAAATAATTTAGCAGAATCCATCCTGCTATAATGAGCTTGAGAATTTAAAGTGGCAGATGAGCGTGCGCTGAGAATAAACAGTTTGCTGGTGTGGATGCTAATATAGTGTTCTTTATAGTTATCATCGTTGGTGTGAATGGGGCTTTACAATGATTTCTGAAGGTTGATGTGACAAATGAAGAGTGGAGAAATAGCTACTAAAAATTGGCTTTCCCATCAAAGGAATTTATATAAAAATTCATGTTAAAACAGGACACAGTTTATAGTAGAATAATATTTCACAATATTACTGTTTTGCTGTAATTTTATCAAATAAATGCAGCCTTGGTGAGGATGAGACATTCAAAAATGTAAAAAAAAATAAAATAATAAATCTTACTGACTTTATAGTTTTGAACAGTAGTGTATTTCTTGTTAGGGTCATAAAATCTATTTAGAATATATCGATTCATAAACATACAATTATAAATAAACTTACTTGTAAAATTCTTTCAGACACAATTTTTATTTTTGCAACCAAATGTGCAGTAAAATAAAACAAATTATAGAGAATCCCTACTGCTCTTTATTACTGTGAGTCAAGGTCATTGCAAAAAATAGGTTAAACATGTTGTTTTCTTTTTAAATTTAGGATTACAAAACATGTATATACTGTATGTATTCAAAATGTATATACAATATATTTTGTTATACCACATTACATTTTTAAGGTCTTTAAAAGAAAAACTTTTATTTAAAAGTTTAGTTTTTCAAAAACAAATTAAACTCCCATAAATACAAATAGAGAGGAGCGCTAGTTCACAGAGGAAGCTCTTCCAGCTCTCAGTAGCCCGTTAAATCATAGTGTTACATGTTCACCCGTCCTGTTGCTATATGTGCTCCCACTTACTAGGTCATCGTTAGACAATGAGTCAGCAGTTCTCTAAACCTGCTGAGTGTCAGGCTCATTAGACAAAAAAAGAGAACAAACCAAGTGAAGAAAAAGGTTTCCAAAAAAGGGAGGGGAGGGAAAATAAGTGAAAGAATGTGGAGGACAAGAGGGGGGTAGATGTCTCCCTCCTAGTGTGCACTCTGCCCTCTCGCCGAAGCGTGGTCTGGTCTCTGAGCATGACTGAAGCGTGTGCTTATGAGCAAGAACATGCCGCTGTGCTCAGTGTGAAGCAGAACTTCTGGCAGCTACTGAAACCAGAAGAGCATGTCTGTTCAGAACTAAATAACCACAAATAAAGAGCTTGAAACCATAGCACAGTGACAAAGCAGTATTTGCCATCGAAGTGGTTAAAAGAAGATAACAGATCTTGGTGATTGACTAAACAGCAGTTGTGCTTCCTGCTGCTAGCATAAACCCTGCACAGCTTGTCCACGATTAGCATTCATGTTCGTTTGTTCATATTCCACACTCTCAGTCCATTCAAACATGATTACTATATCATTGGAATTATTTCAGAATGACTGTTTTCAGTCGATGATAGATAAAACATGGACAGCCAATCGGAATCCACCCAACTTTAAAGAGTGCGAGCATTTGAAGCGGCAGGTGACTAAACGGCAGCGTATTGATGAGAACGCCCATGTATTTATCTTTATAGTTATTGTTCTTGAAGTGATCAGGTCATTATGCTGATAGTGGTAAAATAAAAGATTATAGTAAAATAGTGTTGGCAATATGCTTTATTTGTCATATCATCCTATCGTCAGCCTGTGAGATCACCAATATGCAATATTATTGCGCAAATGTATTTAATACATTTATTTACTTGGTTTTATCGTCGGAAATTGAACCAACTCCAGTGTAAGGCTAAAAGCAGCCTAATGTTTTAATATGACTGAATTTGTTTTTAACATGTAACAATTTAATAGAAACATTGTAAGTGCGCGCTGAACAACAAAACTCTGCTGTTTCAGCTATGAGTCATCTGAACGCATATGATTGCCGTTGCATTCATAAAGTCAACGGAATCGTGTGTGATTGGATAAAAACTACAAATGCAGAAAAATAAATATGGTGGAACAAGTAAGCCCTAATATTAATTAGATGGTACCACTAGCCTAATAATAATAATAATTGTATTGCTATCGTGAGAGGCATCAGGCGATATCTCTGACTATCGTCGATACATGATACTATAATCTATCGGCACAACCCTATTGTAAAACCCCTATCAACACTCATTGCAATTTTAACTATTTTAAATATTGACAAAACTGTGGCTAATTGATACAAATTTTATGGCGTTTTTTGTTCTTGAAAGGGCAGTGGAGATATGAAGAAATTGAGTGGGAGAGAGACAGGGGGATGGGATCGGGAAAGGTCCACGAGGCGGTATTTGAACTCGGGACACTCGAAGCACAACTGCAGCATGCTCACGGGGCTATCATCGCCGATTCTAATTCATACGAATTAGTACGCTTTCATACAATCCCCACTGATTGGTTAGGTTTAGTGGTATGGCTTTGGGTGGACCTACTTGTTTACTTTTTTTTCTCTAAAAATAATACGTGCTTGTACAGATCGAATTGTCTGAACTCGTACAAAATCGCCACCTCATAAAATTGTTACATTTTCTCATGAAATCGGATAGTCTTTAGCACCATTCTACCTTTTGTTCTAGCTTTTGAGGGGGGCTCTCATACTGCTTTAAGTCATGCATATTTGGCAGACTGGACACTGTTGACGCCACTATTCTGTTTGTAGTGACTGAACACTTACCTCCCTTGTCAAATAAAGGCGAGAATAAACAGTGAAGTTGGTAATGGGAAGCAGTCTCACTGTGTTTTCCAATGCATCAGAAGAACTCGTGTCTGGATAAACGTTGAGAGATAACCAGTCACATCTGGTCAGTAGCCCCTTCAAGGGTTATTTAACACCAAATGCCCTCTTTTAGTCCTGGAAGAGGAACGAGGAACCGGCTGATTAAGAATGATCTCTGCTCGACTATAACCCTTAAACCTGTTGTCGAAGGATGATGTAGGGAATTTGTAATGATATTTATGGCTTCCTGTGGTCGTGAAGACTCCTACTTCATAAAACCAAGCATTTAGGCTGTGTTTGTTCAAGCATTTGTTTATTCTTGATCGTAAACAAATGTGATGTGTACAGTTATTAACGCTTTGTCACAATTGTTCATAGCCCACCGTGGCATATTCGTGAATATTCTGCTACTTGTCTCAAGTTCACTTCAGAGCCCTGGTTGTTTCTTCATCCATATAATGTGCATCTTCTACGTGACAAATATAGCAAAACATCAAGCAGCCATTAGGCGTGAGGAATTGGAGGCATGTTATTAGCCAATTCTCCAAATGACTGGGAAATTACAGAGTGGAGTTTGTGATCAGCAAATTTCATGCATTCATAATATTTTGCACTATTTTTATTGGGTGCTGTAAAGCGGTTTTCTGACTTTATCAATCGTCTCTGTAGAGTCACAAAGGAATATAAGAGGTCAATATCAGAGTGCTGAAGTTAAAGTCCAGTACTAAAGTCATAAATGACTTAAACTGCTGTTTTCCATATAATAAAAGTGAATGGAGACCAGGGACAGTTGTGGTCACCGCCGCTGGCTTTCATTTTGTGCTAAAGAGCATCTCTTTGTTTTCCTTAAGCAGGATCATTTTTGGATGAACTTATTCTTAAAAAAAGTATTGTTTTTATAAAGTAAAGGAAACTTAAAAATAACCTTTTGTGTGAGTCACACCATGCTCTGAATCAGATTGTACAAATGATGGGATGCTTCTGCAGTGAGTTTATGATGTTTTTCATTAAAAAGTAGAGCCGTAGTGATAAAATCAATTACTTATCTGCTTTTGAGTGACTTTAGTAGAATTTAGCCTACCACATCCATGCAAAGTTCTGGAGCTAGAGAGTCTTGAAATTCAATTCAGGCTTGCAAATAATTGCATCAGTCTGTGGATGGCTGTTGAATAAAATGCCCACTCTTTGACCAACCACACGGGCAGCAGAGAGAAATATAACCTTGAGATAATGATTTTAGTTTGTTTTATGCAGCGATATCACCTCAATGAATGCTCAATTTACAAGAATAACCTGATTATCCTGATTATGAGATGCCACCTGTATCTACCAATTGTTCCTTAGTTGTTTATAGGGTTAGTTCACCCAAGAATTTAAATTGTCTTCATGTACTACTTTCTTCTTTGGAACATAAAATACGATAATTTTATAAATGTTTTAAATTTGATGGGATCAAAAACAACATTTGATTTGAACCCACTTTGATTTTCATGGTTTGGGCATAAAACAAATCACAGGTTTGAAACAACATTTTCTGGTTTAATTAGTGTTCATAGATCTAACATGCTGGAACTGTTATACGAAATGGATGTGTGATTTAACGACATATAGTAACGTAGAGGTGGCTGGACAGAACTGAATTCGGAAATAACTTTACAGGCTGCAAATCTGCACACGATTCTTTATAGACCAACCAGGAAAGCCTCAGTGGTTTGCTGGAAGTATGTTGTTATAGGAAAAAGGCTACCATTTTAGGAGAGACGGTGCAAAGCTGTGAATGCTTTCTAAGCTCTCACAAACATTCCTTTAAAACCTCATAATACATCACGCGGACCATCGTGGTTACACTAAAAGCAACTCTCTTGGAACATTTGAAAACGCTCTCAGACCTGGCACGGACCAAGCAGTGGATTAAGTCTGATGTCCTGACTTTGTCCTCCTCCTTTTGTTTTTATTATTTTTATGTCTGACTGATGGAGTCGATCCTGCTGTGTCTGTTAGTGTTATCAAATGTGGGCCTGGGTTATGCATGCTTGAATCGCTGTTGGGGATGTGTAATTGACAGTGCTTTCTCTCTGAGAATATACTGTGGTTTGGCCACACACAAGTCATGTGTGGTTTGTATTTGTGGTGATTTTTTTTTAAACAAAATGTCTTTGCAGAAACTGATGGAGAACGAGGACTTCCATGTAAGAGAAAGAGGACTTCTATGCGATTTCTATGTAAATCATTCATAAATCAGTTCATGCATTAATTGTCCAATTGAATTGTATGCAAAAATATGTGTGAAGTCTTTGCGTACGATATAAAGTAGTATACAAATAGTATACAAAAATAGATTTTTCTTGAAAGTACGTTTTTTTAGTGTATTTCTTTGCCCACCAGTGTCTTACAAAAAAGGTTGCTAGCCACCGCCAGCATTTTTGATAATTTTCACAATTTTAATGGCCCCCCGGAAAATAAACATTTTGTTGTATGAATATCTGAATAAGCTAAGAGAAAGAACAGAGCCTCTGCTTTTTAACAAACAAACACAAAAAAAATGTTTTATTATAGCTTCATGCATTCTGTTTTGATCAACACTTAAGTATATTAGGTTTCATTTAAAAAAAACATAACATTGCGTTTTTGTCAAAGACTATGTCGGATCAGTGTACGATATATGATCAAAACCTAGATGGAGTTGATCACTTCCATCAAAGCTCACGGTCCTAAAACACTTCCTGGATTGTCATTTCGTTCTGTAAGCTTAGGCAGTTTTGATTTATATAATGTTTGATGATCATGCATTCTGTCGTACACCAGTGAAAATACAAAAAGCTGGAAAATGTCATCAATGGTGGGCAAAGAGTTAAATGTAATTTAAATGTTTATCTCAAACACATAGGCTGCATTTATTTGCCTTGTTGCTGTATAAATAGACTTATCTGGCAGCTTCAAAACTGATTTTGGCCAGGATTCCTCTAACAGCATAACAGTCTAATAATGCCCAACAACAGAGAGAGAGAGCTTTGTTGATAACCAGGCAAATATTTATTCACTATTAATTTCTTACTTGTGATAAAGGCGGATAAAAGGGCAAAAAACTATATTTATACACAAACTGACTGGTATGTGCAACTTTCAGACATTGACCTTCATCTCAACTCTCACAGAATTGCCTGCGGAGAATAGTGGGATTCATAGGCAGTGGAAGATGCATCTGTGCTGCCTTCAAAAACAATCTGATGAAGGGGTCTCGGTAGACAGGATGTGACACGATCATTGGATTCAGATGTGCATTGTTGCCTTTCTACCTCCATATCCTCCCTGTGGTGGCAGCATTTTTCAGCTTTTGGGAGCATCCGGAATTAATATGTTTAGGTCTCCCCCATATAGTGCACCGAAACTGTCGCAAAAGTCCCCAGTCTAAATCTTCTAAAATTAAATGAAAAATATGATTTATTTATTTTGGGAACAGAAAACAGGCAATGACATGTTATAAGGGTAAAATATTGAGAGCTGAGCTGACCATGACCGCTAGGCTGTCAGAAAATGGTTTATGATTCAAATTAATAACCAGAGAATGCCTTCCTCCGGTTGTGTGTGCGCGTACAATATTTTGTGCACTCAAGGTGGCTAAGCCGTAAATATGTGTTCACCAGGTGAGGTTAATTTCTTGTCCAGTGCAGGGTAGAGATAGGCAAGGCTGCCATCATAAATCTCATTCAAATACTTGCACAACATTTGCAGGTGTATCTTTCTGCCTCAGTAGGCAGCATTTTAAGGCATTGTAGGCAAGCCTAACATTTGTATAATGTTTTATAAGAAATTGATACTTTTTTCAGCAAGTATTAAACTCATCAAAAGTGACAGTAAAAAAATTAGACTGTTACAAAGGATTTAATTTGTTTCAAATAATTACAACTTCTATTCATCAAAGAATCCTGAAAAGCAACATAAAAGTTTGAGCACCAAATCATCATGTTAGAATGATATCTGAAGGATCATGTGACACTGAAAACTGGACCAATGGCTTATGAACGTTAAGCTTTGCATTTCAGAAATAAATTACATTTAAAGAAAATATTAAAACAGCATTTTTAAATTGTTACAGTATTTAACAATAATGCATCTTTGTTTATTAGACTATTGCATTGTTAGCTTAGCTGTATTGTAATCAGTTGAGTGTCAAAGTGAAGAGTTCATAGTGCGGCAGCTCAGGTTGGAATATAGTCATATAGCGGCTATACCAATATCACGTCTCACATCTGTTTGCGTTGTATTAATGCGAAAGGAAATATTAATACTCAGAACCATGTTTGACACATGAACCAAAGGTGTCTCCTCAGTCCTCCAAATTTGATTCTAATGTGTGCTTATGAAATAAAATGGCTTTTAGCTGTGCCCAGAATAATCTTGGGATTCTGGGTTAAGTCATTAAGTCACTCCAGGAGACTGTGGGTTTGTGATGATTAAAGACAGGTGACTGCATCACGCACACACTCGCACAAACACTTTTCACTTTCCATGGGTGTAATACATCATCCTAATGAACCTGTGTAGCCAAGGCATGCAGTACTTGATTAATCCACAGTCATTAAATCCAGTCTGCCGAAGACATCAGGAGGGAAGCGCATCCAGAGCCCCTCAGCTCAAGTCTCCATCAATCTACTGCATAACTGGCCTGAGTACAACACCGGTCAGAACACACAGACACCAAGAGCTTTGGAAATTTGTTCCCACTCTTTTACTGTTAAACACTTTAGAGAGAATTCCAAAACTGAACCATCGCGTGTAAAACAAAATGTTTTAATTATTAAAATTGGTTGAAATAATAATAAATAACTAAAATAAAATACACAAGATTGAGTCATAATTATTTTTAGAAAGTTTTCCCAGAAGAAGGATATTGTACAATGTAAATATGCGATCCAGAGCCCCTCAGCTCAAGTCTCCATCAATCTGCCTGCATAACCTTTGGCCTGAGTATAACACCGGTCAGAACACATAGACACCAAGAGCTTTAGGAAAAATTTGTTGTTAAACGCACTAGAGAGAATTCCAAATCAACCATCGTGCGTGTAAAAAACAAAATGTATTAAACAAAGGTTAAAACTGCATAATAAATACTTCGGAAGTTGGTAAAATAGATTCCGTTTCCTGGATTACCCCAATACTTGTATTTCAAGCCAAGATAAAATACACAAGATTGAGTCATAATTATTTTTTAGAAAGTTTTCCCAGAAGAAGGATATTGTACAATGTAAATATGTATATTTTCCAAAGCTTAATCATATTTATAATAAATATTTTATAAATAAAGTATAAAACATAAAAACATGTTATTTAAGAAATAAATGTTTTTATGAGAAAGTAAAGCACATTTTCTTATGGTTTTATCTCTTCATGTTGAGAGGACATTATGAATGTAAAAGATACATCTTCAATTTGAACATAGGGCCCTTATATGCATAAAAGCTCTACTAGTTCGTTCATTTGTCTGTTATTGAAAACAACAAAAACAACAATGTTAAGGAGGGTTGGGATGGAACTGGAGTTTTGAGGCAGACATGTTGCACATTCCCTCTTCCAGGAAAGCGGAATTAACATGATATATTGTGAATATTTTTTCCCCACTGGCCAGACACAAAATTTCCACTGGCACATGAAGATGAGCACAGTGGGTTTTTTGTTTAGTTTTTTTCTGAAGCCCCTCTCCCTCACTGCAAACACAAAGAGGTTTAAGGTGTGATCATCTAACCTGTCTTTTCTTTATTTCTCCGATGCTTTTTCTTGTTTAATTTATATTACATAATTTATTTTTTGTTTTGTATTAATCATAATTACCCCTTTCCCCTTTTCTGACCCGTATAATTAAAAAAAGTACATTGTTTGCTGTAATGTCTGTATGCAAATATCTAGATAGACTTTTTGTAATCATCTTTTTGTTGTTGTTTTATTTCTCCTGATATGACCCCTTTAAAAGTCTTTCCTCAACTGTGTGATGATAAAATTCCATAAACTGGCATATAATTTGCAAGCCAGTCTCTAAGCAGATTATGTTTTACCACATTTAATGTTAATAGGTCTGTATGCTTTTTTAAAATATTTTTACAGTTTTCTTTTAAAAGGTCACTTAGTGCGAGCATGTCTCTGTCTATATGTTTGTACACTAATGGCTTCCTTTGAAAGTGTCTTAATAGTCATTTACTGTTGTGACAATAATTTGCCCTCAAGTTTCTAAGCTGTCTTAATTGACATAAATGATTGTCATTATGCAGGGTAATGTCTGATTTTGGCTAACGGGCAGCGGAGTGCAGAAGTGACCTCTTTAAGGCTGCAGCGGGGGCTGATGAAGCGTGTTTACTGATCCCTGGGGAGGGGGAAGTGTGTGTGTGTGTCTAAGTCATAGTTTATACATTCATTTGCGTATGCCGATGACTATGAGAGGATTAGAGTTTGGCCCGTCCCCAGGAAGTGTTGATAAAACCGGCTGTGTAAATATTACATTCCAGTTTAGCCTTGTAAGGCTATTTTTAACTTCCCAGCCCCGTTCTGAACTCCACCTTCACTCTCTCTCCTTCTTCCTGAACAGGAAAGACTGGTTTACGTGCTGCCATAAAACCGGTTTCTCTTTGGCACTTTCGTTAGATAGGGCGTTGGGTGTTATCATTCATAATTAACTCAAACTGTCGGTATTCTCAAAATTGTTATGTGAATTGTTAATGTTGATGTAAAAAGTTCTGTTCCCAGTGTGTACTGGGACATTCCACTTCCAAAAATCAAAAATCCTAGACTCCATACCACCACAGAGGTTTGTTGGTGGCAGCACACTTTACTTCCTGGCATGTCTATTGTGTCTGTATATGTGTATGTGTGTTAGCAAGGAACACAATTAGGCTAGACTCTAAATCATCGTAAGAGCTAATAATCCCAAACAATCGGAACAAACTAAACTGATCGAGCCTGAAATTTCTCTGCAGAGCTTGGATGAGATTGATGACGATGATGGAGAAGAGAAGGAGAGTAAGACGGGAGAAAATCTTACGCAGCACAACACGGTCCAGAACGAGACATTGACCCCTGACCCCGGAGCAGCCTACTCGATACAGGTGAAGAGAGTGTTTGTTAGTCATTTCAGAGGATAATCCTGCCTCTAGAGGATGTAGAGTGCAGTCACTGATCAATATCGCCTTTACAGGAGGTGGCCCCGTGAGCTCAAGAAACAAACACAATCAAGTAATATAAACAAGCAGGCCTACAGAAAGCTGCATGGAGCCACAATCGACATAATAATAACTGCATGACACTACATACCGCAATACTTTGATACACATGGGTGTATTGTCTTTTATTTACCTTGTGTTATTTATTTATAGTTTATTTAGATAGGGGACAGTTGCAAAAGCATAGATACATAAACAGTCATACCGTCATGATGTATGTATCATAGTGTTTTTAGCTGAAGCCACTAAATTACAACAGTTATTGCCTAGTAGGAGCTTTTGGTTTAAACTAACAGTACAATTTGCATTAATAAAATAAGATATAAATTAAAATAATAATAAAAAGACAATGTAAAACTAAATGTGAGAGGTGGCAATATTGTTCCTGAATTAGCCACAATTTTTTTTTTTTTTTTTGCAAAATGGCTAATGCTGGGACACATGACTAAGTACTGCTCTGGCAAGGTGGTCCATAGAGTTTTGCCTCTTTTAATGAAAAGGCAGTTTGGGCAAATTATGTTCTACGGAAAGGGATAATACAATTGCCTTTTAACGCTGATCGGGTGGTGGATCTGGTACCACTTTGCTGTCTTGATATTATTTTGTAAATGGATGTGGAAGCAGCGTTATTTAGGCATTTGAAGACCAATTTAACAAAATGCATGGAGGTAAAATTTGCAAAACTTAAAATCTTATATTTGCTTAGAATTTGGTAGTGATGGTACCTTATTCTCTTCGTGTCCAGGACGTTCCAGGCTCAGTTATAAAGACACTCTATCGTCTTAACTGATGAGCTTGGGACCATGTGGTTATAGCCATACGAGCGAGAGGCAGTTTTTTAATGGAAAAGCAAACAGAGTTTTTTTTAGTATTTAAAGTTAAACTAGATGAGGACAGCCAAGATGATACTTTGTCTAAGTTGGCATTTAGTTTGTCAGCCACATAAGTACTGGTATTACCAGATGCATACACCACTGTCATCTGCATACATCTGTAGACCTATATCTGGACATACGTCTGGCAAATCATTAATATAGAGGCTGAAGAGTATGGGTCCCAAGACAGTGCCCTGAGGGATCCCTGTTTCAATTTTGAGAAAGGTGGATCTCACATTGATAATTCTAACACACTGTTCACAGCCTTTTAAATATGATTCAAAACAGGACAGTGACAGTTTAGTGGAAATTAATGGAAATATTAATACGACTGGTGAGGGGCTGGGTCAGAATGCTACTATATTTTTTAAGAAAAGCTGTATCTAAATTATAAATATCTTTTGAGAAAGTGGTGTTTAGATCCCGTATAGCTTTCAGAACAGCTGTCTGACCAACCTCCCTAAGCTGGAATGAGTTATAAAAATGAGACTCGAGTGCCTATGTTATATAAAGCTTGTATATATGTGTATATATATATATATATATATATATATATATATATATATATATTAATATAATTTTTTTTTATTATTATATTCATATATATATTGGGGTCAGAAAGAGGTTTTAGTTGTTTGTTTTAAATAAAGAAGTAATACTTTATTCAGAAAGGTTGCAACAAATTAAGTGTCAGGAAAGACTTTCTGTTGATCAAAGAATCCTTAAAAAATTGTATCATGGTTTCTCCAAAATAAAAGCAAGCAGCACAAATGTTTTCAGCATTAATGATGATGATAATAATTATAAATTTATTGTGCTCCAAATCAGCATTTTAGAATGATTTCTGAATGATCACGTGAATGAATGAATGAATGAAGACTGGAGAAAATTCAGCTTTGCCAACACAATAATTATTACAGTTTTAAAATACATTAAAATAGGAAATATTATATAAAATAGGGGCTTGATGTTGCAGGGCGGAGCCACAGATTTGAGACAAAATCCTAATATTAAACAGTCCAAACTCTTATAGATTAACATACAAAAATGAACGAAGACAGAGTTATATGCGAGCCTATATATATATATATATATGTTCTTTTGTGATTTTTAGTTCAATCATTTCTTTAATATTTCTATTACTTAAGGGGAGTTTACTAAATATTAACATAATTGATATGCCAAAGTTCAGAAACAACAAAGTGCAAATGTACTAAAATAAGAGATTAATTCATCATACATTACAGACAGCTTCACTTATTATAGCGTAACTGGAGCTTTTCTTAGAGTGCTCTAAAAAAAAAGACTCTCGCAAGACTGAATTCAGTGATATTCTTTAATAGTGTAGATGATCTTGGCTCGCTGTATAATTTGTTCGCTATTTGAATAATCGTGGACATGTGGTTTATAATTAAACTTAAAAAAAAATGTTTTTATTAAACGTGAGCAGGTTAAATACAAAATAAGTCTTATTAAAATGTTTTATGACATACTATGGTAGGCTACTTGCCTAAAACGTTATGATTTGCCTGGTTAATGGATTACATTAGGCTACAGTGGTTTGACCAGAGACTAGAGAACAATTACAGAGCTGTGCTAATGTGATTGTCGGTAGAGAAGCGAGAAAGCTTTGGAAGACGGCTCATAAAAAGAACAAAGACGTAAATGGTTTTTACAAGTCGGAATCTAAAATTAATCGCGTGAACATTTCACATGAAATTCAGTTAGGGGGAGATGTGGGGACGCGTGCCGCAAAGCGCACAAGAAAAATACAGCCGCATATTTCTGGTCAGTTTAGTATAAGCTGATCGTTAATCACAAATCTATCACAAAATCAAGTGGGTTATATTGGGGATGATAGAGGGGCACAAGGAAAATCTCAGGGCCAGTCCTGCGGCGGGGGTGCTTCAGCACCCCTAATTCCCATGGCTATGAATGTATGCCAGCTTTTTATGAATAGTATATTATTTTTCAGGCATACAATCACCCTCATATTGTTCCAAATCTGTATGTACACAAAATAAAAGGTTTTGAAGAATGTTCTCTTTTTTATTCAATGTATCTATATAGTGGCAAGGAGCTGATCAAAATAAAGCAAGTAGAACGTCCTGATGTCGAATGATAGCATTGAATGAGGAACAGGCCAAACTTATTCACTAAAAATCTCTAAAAATGCATTTGTCATCTTTAGCTTACTGAAGGATGATGATGGCTAAATGTCAATGTGCCATGAGTTGAGCTCTGGGAACATGATTACGTATTTTTCTGAATGATGCATCGTTTTGTTATATCTAATTTCCTCCTGTTGGGTGGTTGATTCCATGTAGCCTCGGGTTGCTGAATGCATAAAGGATGTGATATCTGACAGTGTAATCACATTGACATTGTGTGACTGCATGTCGTCATGTATTACTTTTCCCTGGAATGGATCGCTACTGTATTATGCTGTGAGAATTTCAAACCTATTATTGCAAAATATGAAAGGACTTTTAGTGAGCAATTGTTTGCAACTAAAGGCATGGTGAAAAGTGCCTTTCTGAAAAGATATTGAAATGTGCTTCAGTAAGATTGATAATTATGTTTAAATAAATAAACCTATTACTGCCCGAGCCTTGAGAATGTGAGTGGTTACATGTGTTTCTGTTGATCCTGGTCATGTTCAGCTGTCTATGCCAACCCACAGTTCTCCAGATGTTGGCCTCGGTTGTATCGGACTCTGTTCATGTTGTATGTAGGATATTACACAACGTTTGGTTGTGGTCCTCTAATTTCATTGGCCAAGAGGCATGTACATTATATGCTATATACACATCGACAATCAAGATCTGATTACATGTAATCCGATTCCAAAAATCATGAACTCAAAATTAGGGGAGATTGTCCAACGGTTAATCGATCGCGGATGGATTCATTATCTCGGGCGGATAAAAAAAAGTGTAAGAGATAATAACAGTAATAAAAACAAAAATGTGTTACCAAATACGCTTGGATGGCCGTTAATAATAATCGGAAAGTCTATGTGTGGGAAACACTGAATGTTGATATAAAAATTGGAATGCATTTTCTTTCTTTTTGCTTTTTTAGATGACAATATGGTAAGTTTAAAACAAGTTAGATAAAAGTAATCTAAAAAATACATTACCTAAAATGAGTAACCTAGATTAATGACTACAGTTTTCATCATGTATTCTGTAGTAAGTAATGAACTACAATTTGTAAGTAATCTACTCAGCTCTGTATACAATATATACTCTTACTGACAGCACAAATAACTAGGGCTGCAGCAATTTCGTCGACGTCATCGATTACGTCGATTATAAAAATCGTTGATTAGCATGGAGGGCGTCGATGCGTCGCACCTTTAGCCATGCCCATTGCGTGAGCCTGCAGTTATCCCTACTTAAGACTGTTTTTCTTCCATGTTTAACACAAGCAAGACTCTAGAGCAGAAGGTAAAGGCTAGTATGGCAACACTTCACTTCATAGAGCATTCATGGAGCATTCAATTATTATACGTCCGTCAGAACCGCATATATTTTATTTTTAATTATTTATTGTTATTTCCTTTTCTTTATTTTCTTGTTATTATTTTTCTTCATTTATTGTTATGTTCTTTCTTCCTTTGTTATTGTTATCATACATTTTTGTGAAGTATTAATTATGACAAAACTTTTGAATAAAATAAAAGATTAATAGCAGAAGTTACTGTTATTATTTATTGATAGTTTAACTAAAGAATTCATCAACTGATGAGAAAATAATAGATTAATTGAAAATAATCAATAGATTAGTCGACTAATCAAAAATTAATAGATTAGTCGACAATAAAAATAATCGTTAGCTGCAGCCCTACAAATAACCCAACACAAATCAAATTGCTGCACCAATAAGCCTTGTGCTTATTTTTCCATTTTATGTATCAAATTGATGGCAAAGAAATCGTTTGACCAATTCTTTAACAATATGATAACAAGGTGTTAGGATACAAGTAATTTGGATACTAGAAATTATCCATTACACATTTTTCCTTTGCGTTAATGTCAATATTGGCTTTAAACAAACTATAATACAGTCAAATGACTTGAACTTCACCACCATTAAGCTTCTGACAGCTCTTTCGATATATAACCTTTTTTTTTTTTTACTTTTCCCTGAAAGTTTGTGTTAGAATCCTTTGCAAGAGCATGATTATGAACACAGTGAGGCTGTAAAAGTGGATTAGTGAATGGACGAGTTTACCTGTTCGGCGTGATGATGATGATGATTAATGTCCTCGACAACCTCTGTAGTCCCATTTAGCTGTTTGTTAGCAACTAACTTTTTCAAGAGAAGTAAAAACATAAAAATAAGCTTGTGTTACCCACAGACCATAATTTAAACAAAAATCTATTCAAAAACCCCTTTTGACTGTCGACTGTGAAGTCTTCCTGACTTTTATGTCATTTCCTCATTTCCTCCCATTATATTTAGTGCCTGAACATAAAAACCTGATGCAAAAACTTGCACTTTCTGTTTCTTGCATGTATCTTATTGAAAAATAATCAAGTATATTACACTGGTTTCAGAGTGTTCCCTCATATTACGTCCCCATTTTGTCTAGAATCACGTTTGAAGCAGATGGCAGATTTACGCATCCTTGTCAGATACGTGAGCGTAGAGTGCCCTTACAAATTTGCTGCGGCATTTATCAATAGCTTGGAATGGCTTTTGTGGAATTGCATGCCATATTTCACTGCTCTCTGACCTCCCACTAGACGTGGTCATAATCTAAGAACTTTCTACAATATTAATATGATGCCTGACAGCTCTCAGGTTCACTGATTACAGTGTTGGATGCCCATGATGTGTCACAGGATATTCACCGTACAGTCTGTTCAAGGCCGCTGGTAATTTAGGGATGCAGTAAATTAAAAGATCACAGCTTAATGAGTATTATTCCTAGATAGTTTTATGCTGCGAAAAGCTTTTCCCTTCTGGTGCTGTGTGTGTGTTGTTTTGCTGCTTCTCTCTCTAATGAAGTCCTGATCAGCTCAAGGCCTCCATCTGCTTCTGCTTAAGCTGCGTTTTACCTTTCTTCTGCCATACAAGGAAAACACACTCTGATCCCGGAGAACCGCTAAAACTCGCAGAACCGTACGGAACATTCCATGGGATCATCTCGCTCCAGTGTGGCGCCAATGCAGCAGTGCATCGCTGGAAAATGTAACTCCATCTGTGCTCTGTGCAGTGCATCAAAAACCTAGAGAGCTGCCTACCTAGACATCAGTAATCAACGAACACGGCTTCCTTGGTATCATAGGTGCATTTAAACATGCAAATGAAATTGCGAAAAGGTGTCTAGGTGGGAAACTCGGTTAGGTTTGAGACCTAAAACTTGCTTGTCAGTAGGGTGCACATTTAATAACATTTTGGTCAGAACATTCGCACTAGCGTTTGAGACAGCCTTTAAAAGACAATATTGGGTTAATTCTGAACCAAAGTGTTCATGCTCATTTGCATTTTTAATTAGCACTCCTCGTGTGAAGACGTTAGATGCGCTGGGAGGGATTTCCCATGCGTCACCACGCTGACCCCAGTAATAAGAGCGATGAGATAGTGGCAGTCTAATTTTCACCTGACAAAGGCCCCTGTTAGAAATGTTATGGAGCAAAGCAGAATTTGCATAAAGTGCAATTAGATGCAGTTTCCTTTAAAACACTGCTCAACAGCTGGAATTATTTACCTTTTTTTTTTGCTCTGTAAGCTCGAGGATTTCGTCGTTCTTATGTAATCTTACGATGCTAATGTGGGTAAATATGAATTGTGTACGAGTAAAAGGCTGGGTCACTTGTCTCTGGAAGGATTGGAATGTTTATCGCAATAAAGCAGGAAAGATTTAGGGTACATGAGAACAGCTTCCGAATGCCAGAGCAGGCCTGTTCCGCACTTTATTAGACTGGCTTTCTGAGATCTTACCTTTTTAAATTGGCTGTCAAAATCACAAAGCCCGTCATCGCAAACAGATATGAATTCCTTTTTAAGCAATGTGCAATATACCAGGAAAGAACTGAGCTGAATACAATGAATATATTAGCTTTCTCCATTTCAGTTTCCCTACCTCCCTTATCTCTCTTTCTCTCACACACATTTTGATCTGTTTCTTTCCTCTCCTTTTCATATGTGATGACAAAAATTCCTATTTTTTAAGGTTAAGGGCTTTCAGCTATACAAACAATAGTTATATTGAGTAATTTAGCACTTTTATCACCAAATTTCCATTTAGGTTCTGCATGTTCATAAGGACACATGTAAGCATTCACAAGCCATTTTACTTCTGTAATGTGACGTATTTCTGAGTGAAAGTATAATAAATGAGAAAAGATGTAGGATGGGACTTGATTTTGATGATTAGCTCACGAAACATGTTTAATTATATCTCAAAACTAGGCCAAGAACCACCAGATAGATGCAAGGACATTAAAAAGGATTTTGCCTCTGAAATATGTTTTTATGATGGTTGAAACTTTATACGCTCCCCTAGAGCTTTGTGTTTAAAAAGATGATAATATTGTGGTGGTGGTGGAATTAGATTGCCAATATCTTGCTGGAGCCAAACAATATTTCGAGATGCTTTGAGGGAATAAGAGGAATGATTAGTAAAATCAGATTTTAGTATAAAAAAAGAAGAAAAACATGAACCTAAACATTATGAACTTCGGCAGCCATATCACCCTGCAGCCCAAGACCGGTTGCCCATTGAAGCTAAGCAGGGCTGAGCCTGGTCAGTACCTGGATGGGAGACCTCCTGGGAAAACTAGGTTGCTGCTGGAAGAGGTGTTAGTGTGACCAGCAGGGGTGCTCACCCTGTGGTCTGTGTGGGTCCTAACGCCCCAGTATAGTGATGGGGACACTATGCTGTCAAAAAGCACTGTCTTTTGGATGAGACGTTAAACCGAGGTCCTGACTCTCTGTGGTCATTAAAAAAACCCATGGCACTTCTCGTAAAGAGTAGGGGTGTAACCCCAGTGTCCTGGCCAAATTCCCCCCACTGGCCCTTATCAATCACGGCCTCCTAATAATCCCCATCCACTTGATTGGCTCTATGACACTCTCTCCTCTCCACCTGTAGCTGGTGTGTGGTGAGCGCATACACTTGATTGGCTCTATGACACTCTCTCCTCTCCACCTGTAGCTGGTGTGTGGTGAGCGCATACACTTGATTGGCTCTATGACTCTCTCTCCTCTCCACCTGTAGTTGGTGTGTGGTGAGCGCACTGGCGCCGTTGTCCTGTGGCAGCCGTCGCATCATCCAAGTGAATACTGCACACTGGTGGTGGTTGAGGAGAGACCCCACCCCCCACGTGATTTTAAAGCACTTTGGGTGTACAGCAATACACAATAAAGCACTATATAAATGCATCTTTCATTCATTAAACTTTGTTTTCCTGGAACATATGGTCTGAAAGTGTTTTGTATTACAGTTGGATAGATATCAGCCTTTAGTGAGAGTTTGAGAATGATAACCATAACCTCTAGGCCATCACACTGATGGAAATTGTTTCTTTGAAGCAAACACAACCGTAAGGTTCAGCTCTGTTTGAGTTATAGCACCTGGATTTATTGTTTTTTTGATTAAAAATGTTTTGTCTGGTCTAGCGTTGGTACCTCAGAAAGGGGCATATGAATAGAGGGAGTCATACCGTTCAAAGGCCAACATAAACTATTGGGAGGCTGTTGCGTGTGGGTTTGTGTTTGTTTACCTGTATATAGGTCTGTCTGTTTGTCCATTAAACCAAGAGCTTATTCAAATTTTTATGCATCTGTTTTATTTTTCAGGACACTCCGAGATCCAGAAGTCATCAGAGGTGAGTCTGACTGAATCTAATATCTGTCAGAGGGTAAATTGTGTCTTTTCTGCAGCAGAGTGAGATTGAAGGGATTAAACCGTTTTAGCCGTTGACCGCAACTCTGGACCATTCGCTCATCTGGTGGCTTCTTTCAGATGTAAAAGTATTTTCCTGGTTTGAAAATTTGCCTTAGCAAAACTGCTGAAAAAGAAGCGTCTTGTCAGAAGAAAGGGATTTAAAGCCTGTGAAATGAAAGCATGGCTTAACTGGACTCATTTTCAGAGCCACTGCAAGAACGCCAGTTGCTTTCATTCTCTCAGTTGGCAGCAAAGTCAAGCCTGAATTTGTTTCCACTTGAATGATACAAGTGGACTGTTTGTATCAAGCTGAGCAGACAAAATTAAGAAAAAGTTATTGGGAGTTGAAACTTAAAACTCACTCCAAAACCAAACACTGAATGACTTTGACAAAGAAATATCCCGCATGACCCCGTGTCACCTCTCACGGAAACACTTTCTGGCCCAACAATGGCTATTTTTCTTAAACATTTCCAGATGTCACATTCAATTTTTATACAGGTTGCAGCAGTTGAGTTGAGATTCATTCACCATTTTTTCTTTTGAACTGCTTCTTAAAACGCATAAGTAATTAATTCAACTTTAAGGGAGAAATGTGAACGGTTGAACGGTTTCTCAAATGGTTCATCTCATTGAAGAGCAACCAACTGGAGGTTTGATTTTTCACAGAGGTTTGACAGTTTTTTTTACGTGGGAACCCTAATTACGTCTAGTGAACAGAATATCATAGTGGGCTCTAGTAGAGGCAAAACAACCACTCACCCATAACATGCAATGGCTAGCAAATGCTAACTAGGGCTGTCACGATATTAGATTTTTCATATCACTGTTATTGTGGCGATAAGAATTCACAATATCGATATATCGCGATATCTATAGAAACTTTGGGGGGATATCAGTCAAATTATTTTTACTTTGTTTATTGAGTTTTTTTTTTTCACCAAATGAACATAAGGATACTGATAAACACCGGGCACAAGACTCTGGCTTTCTCTGTCATCTTTGAAGCTCCTATGAAATAATGAGATAAAATACTGTCAAGTTCAACAATATGACGAATAAATATTAATGGGAACACTTTACAATAAGATGTCATTTGTTAACATTAATGTATTATCTAACAATACATTTATTACACAATTTAAATAAATGCATTTAGCAGAAACTTTTATATATCCAAAGCGACTTACATTCATGCATTCAAGTTACAGTTTTTAAATGGTATTTAACAATTTTATTTTACATAATTATTACACAATTTATTAATCTTTGTTAATGTTAATAAACATACAGTCGTTCATTGTTCATGTTAGTTCACATAGCATTAATGTTTACAAACACAACTTATGATTTTAATAATGCATTAGTAAATGCTGAAATGAACATGAACTAAGATTGATAAATGCTGTGGAAGTATTGTTCATTCTTTCATGTTAACTAATGTAATTAACTAATGAACCTAATTGTAAAGTGTTGCCATATTAACATCAAACTTCAAATACTTGTTCACAAGTTAACAGGTTAAATATATGAACACCGAAAACCTCTGTCAACAGGTTATTGTAACATTCCCCATTCTATGACAAGTAAAATAATGGCAACTTACTCTGATGAACACAGCTCTTCTCGGAGAAGCTGCTGCGAGCGCTGCTCTTCTTCTTGTTTGACGGGTGTCAGGATTAAGGTGCAATACTGCCACCTGGAGGTCAACCAGGTACTGGCGCTGGAGTATTTACATGTTATCATAAGAGTCCTGTTCATTTTAAATATTGTGGTTATCGCCAATACCGGTATATCGTCACACACTAAATTAACACGATATTGATAATTGTTGCTTTGAATATCACGGTTATCGTCAATACCGGTATATCGCGACACCCCTAATGTTAACCACTCAGAACATCTCAGCATCCTGACAGCTGGATGTCACATAGAAGTGTAAAAATCCATCCAAACATTTGAACTAGTTCATTTAAATGAACAAACTGGCCCATTTACAATCACTTGGACTGAATTTGCACAGAAATTGCCAATGCATTGTGGATCCAGGGTGATGCAGTGATGCCCATCTGAAGCTCAGTCTGGCCATTTGATTAGTCGCCCATATTTCTGCCCCGATATTTGCACTCCAACACCCAGGGCTCTGCCGCAGCCGGCACGACAGGTGGACAGCACAACCGGCAGCAAAAACCGCAACGAACATGCTCACAATGTATCAGAAGAAAAGGAGGAGCTAGCAATGAATGAATGATGCATTTATAAAGCGCTTTATAGTATATTGCTGTACACCCAAAGCGCTTTACAATCATGTGGGTGGGGCGTGGGGGGTTCCCCAACCACCACCAGTGTGCAGCATCCACTTGGATGATACGACGGCTGCCACAGGACAACAGTGCCAGTGCGCTCACCACACACCAGCTACAGGTGGAGAGGAAAGAGACAGAGCCAATCAAGTGGATGGGGATTATTAGGAGGCCATGATTGACAAGGGCCAGTGGTGGGAATTTGGCCAGGACACCGGGGTTACACCCCTACTCTTTACGAGAAGTGCCATGGGATTTTTAATGACCACAGAGAGTAAGGACCTCGGTATAAGGTCTCATCCAAATGCCATAAACTTTAAAGTAATAACGTTCTGTTGCAGATAATTAATGTTTCGGAGACAAGTAAAATATGTCTACTATTGTTATTTGAGTCCTAACCAAGAGTTTAATCTTGAGGAATTAACACAAAATGAATTAAATCTGCAGCCAGCTTGTACGGCCAACATATTTAGAGTTGACTTCTGGCCCTCTCTCTCTCATACACACAAAGCCCCCTGCCGGGTTTCCAGGAGCAGATCATTACCTCTGCCTCCTCCTGTTTCCTCTCCACGGGGGACTAATGCAACAGAGTGGCTGTTACATTCCCAGGACATGAACATTCAGATTGGACATCTGCTCCGTTCTCCGAGTTGATCAGATTCAGACTACGCTATACTGATAGAGCTACGGAGAAATACATCACACACCTCATTTGGACGCATTACTGGACCTCTTCCTTTAGGGTTTCCTTTATTATTATTTCTACTTTTTCTGTCGTTTTCAGTGTTGAATAATATAACAATAGATGTAACGTCTTTGAAAAATATCAGGGCCGAGTGCATTTTTTTACTACAATTTCACATTTTCTGAAGAAAATTACTATAGTCGCCACTATGCTAGATTATTGTCTGAACATTTCTAGGTGGTTTCTTTGTCATCAAGAAAAAAACAAAAAGAAATGGCTCAGGTCCATAATTATACTGTACTAGGAAAGTTCAACCACTTCAAAGAAAGCACACAATTTGAGATATCGTTCATGTCCATACTACAAATTTGTGGGTAGAGTTAATCATAAGGTTTTCGTCAGATCTCTAACTCCAAGAATGAGCAATAATAATATTAATAATGATGCAGGACTTAGCTAAATAGTTTGGGTCCATGAGCATTAGGCCGGTCGGTTGCACATTGGCTCCATTCTGAAAGTTTGACCTGAATCTCCTCATTAGATGAAGCACTTCACCGTACCTCCTCATTAGCTGGAGGATTAGAACGGCCGTCTGTCAAAAGAGAGAAACTCTGGGAATAATCGCGGAGAACATTTGAGCTGGCAAATGGTTTTTCAGTGCCCGAGCGATCGTCGCCTGACCAGACCTCCGTGGATTATAATGTTATGTGGGCTAGAGCTCCCTTCAGCCCGTCTGTTGTTAGAAAGTGTTAAAACCTTTAGAAGAGAGAGGCAATTGAAGCTAGTTTCAGCCAGAGCAGGATATTTTATGCGGTGCCGCAGTGCTGCGTTTGTCACTTTCACAGCTGATTTCACAGCAATTTCAAGAACATTTCTGAATTCTGATTTTTGGTAGCTGTGAAATGTAAATGTTTGAAATGTAAAATGACAAGTTGTTTTGACAAGGGCTGTGTCCTCTTTTAACTTGAGAGTGGCCGCAAATGAGAACTGCAGATCTGATCTGCTTCAAAACAACATTTAGCTTTTGTTTTGTCTTTCCAACTGAATGAATATATATATATATAGGACATAATAATGTTGGACAGATTTTATTTGAGGTGAGGCAGTGTAACATTACACACGTTTGAAGCATGAATTATGCATGATGCACATTGTCTATTTATTCTTCAATCTGATTTTGATGCAGTTCAGCATACACTGAACAATTTAAAACTTGTTCTAAATGCAGAGAAATCTACACTTATGATGTTTACAAAATAAAGTCTGCATATTCAAACTCATGCTCAATTACTACTCTTCAGGGTTTGGAGATTGAAGTAGTATTTAAGTATAAATACCTGGGGTTTTTAATTGATGATTGTCTTTCTTTTGGGCCTCATATTCAGTACCTTGTGAGAAAATTAAAGTCGAAACTGGGCCTTTTCTTTAGAGTCAAGTATTATCTTTCTTGCAGCAAGGAAGAGATTGGTAGCAGCTACATTTTTGTCAGTGTTGGATTACTGTAATATCATATATATGTAGGCACCTAAGCATTGTTTACAGGTGTTGAATTCAGTTTATCATGGAGCATTAAGGTTCATCACAAATTCAAAAGCCCTTACCCATCATTGTATTTTGTACTTTCGGTTTGATGGCCGGCATTGTCATCCCATAGACTTAAGCATTGGTACATATTTATATATGCAATCTAAAACCTAAAAATTAGGTTTACTTCCCTCATTACACAGCAGAATATCTTTCAAAATGGTGTAAAGAATAATGGGCTTCGCTCACAGGACTATTATCTCTTAAGCACCCCTAAAGTTTGTACTAATATGGGTAAACGGGCATTCAGTTATGCCGCTCCATTTGATTGGAATCAATTACAAGATAAGTTATGCTGAAAAGAGTTGGTATCACTAAATGTTTTTAGATGCATTTTAAAGGATCTAGTTGTAGTCACCTGATTGTAAATGTTTTGAGGGAATTGTGTATGTTTCTGTGTATGTAAACTAATGTATTTAGTTTTATGTGTAACTAAATGTGCTGCCTATCTTGGCCAGGACCCTCTTGTAAATGAGATTCTAAATCTCAAGAGTTTTTAATTCCACACATAGTTCTGACTAAAGAAATTAATTATTATAGTTTTTCAGTTGCTAACATCCTTTTGTCCAATCTGTAGCCACATATTCAAAACTCTAAACGCAATTAACACAACATCCGTCGGTTGTAACCATACCATTAACACAATTCATGTTGATTTCACACAATATTCAGTCAATCAACATGTTTCTAAAATGCTTAAATGTTCTTTTCACATAAGCTTAACCCATACCAAAATTATGGATCTTTCTTATCTTTTTTACAAATGCTTAAACACAGCTTGTCAGAAATGAAGACCTAATGTTCCAAACGTTATATATAGTGTAAAGCTTCTACTTCTACAACAACAGCAGCTCAAAAGTATTGAAAAAATCTCTCTATATAAAATATTGTAACAACTGATAAGCATTTTTACGTAACCGATCACTGAAATATTTAGAAATAACTGATTCCAGTCTCAGTTGGAGGAATAGTCAGGTGTTGAAGCTCTTTCCATTACATCAACAACATAGAGTGAAAAAACTCTTTGAATTGGTTTTGTGGACGCAGAAAGACACAGAATTAGAGAGAGAGAAACATATAATTTTAAGAAGAGGTAAGAGAAAGGAGTGAGTGTGTGTTGGACTGTGCATATATATTTTTTTCTTACACAAGTGGAACCTAAAGCTTATTTCTGACATGGAATATAAAGAGTAAAGGCCAGGGTAATTGTGACTTTATCTCAGATTGTTTTTTTTCTTGCAATTATGAATTTACAGTATCTAACAATTCTGATAAAGTCTGAATTGCAAGATGTAAACTTGCAATTCCAATATAGAAGTCCGAATTGTGAGATAAAAAGGTTACACATATGGTTTTAACTTTTTATTCTGTCATGGAAACAAGCTTGCATAGTAATCAAAGGCCATGTATGTTGTACTTTTTGTTGATCACTGGCATCAGCAACCGTGGGCCACCATCCACATCCAACCCACACGGTCACACCCACTGAAAAGCAATTTCAATCAAGGTTCCAATTACATTTCTGCATGGGGACCCTATTTTTTCTATTGTACATTCTATAAAGTAATGACTCATTCAATTTGAGATAGTATGTTGCCAATAATGAACATATTCAACACTTAAAAATGTAAAATAGATTTCAGTTGAAGGTAAACTGAAGGCTAAATTACAAAAAAACATGGATTTTTATTTTGTGTATTATATGCAGGTAGAACTGAGACATGACAAGTAATGCAGTTTTTGTAATGCCATTTCGACAGTCTATGCACTATAATTTACTACATGTTCCTATTGGATAGAAAACCAGTGCCAATGTATTGACCGAATGACTCGATTTTGAATCAGATTTGCTGTGTTTTGATAAGAGTTAGTATTTGTAGAAAAAAGTATTCATCAATGTAGAGTTTGTATTTATTTAACAAAATGTGGTTTTGGCCAGCAAATTAACTATTTGGCTAATTGTGTGATGTAGATGTGTTGCTTTGTTAAGATTTAGAAAAAGTACTTTAAGTATTGGTAAACGCTTGTTAGCAATTGAAAAAGACTGTAATTATATCCTAAAATAAGAAATTGATGTCACAACAATCTGTAGAGCTGCTGTGAAACAATGTGCATTGTGAAAAGCACTATACTAATAAACCAGACTTCACTAACTCTCAAGTACTGTAGGAATTTCCCTAAAGAAACTGAAGTCACCATAAGATCAGGGACATTTATTAAGAACATAAATAGACTCTGTTTTGATTACATGATCTCCTTTAAGAGATGCATCCTGATGATTCTCTGGATGAGACTAGCTTTCTATATTCTGTTTTTAAAACAGAATTTTAGATATTCCAATTAAGGCATATCATTTCCGCACCATCAACGTCACCAATTAGAAATGCAATATTTTAGGTTTACAGCTTATTCTCAGTCCTTCATAGATCGGCCGCCCCATTCTCACACATCGTTTGAGTCAAGGCATCTAACTTTTTTTGCATGAAATCTTTAACATTACATACAATTTCAGGGAGCATGAAAAAAGCAGGGAGTTCATAAATCCACAAATCCTCAGGCAGGTAAAAGACCACACGCACGAGCCTTTCTCTGATTCAATGCCAGTTCTTTTCTTCCCACTTATGTGGAATGTACAGACAGGCCTAGCTCAGAACAACACTCTGAAGTGAAAATAAGGCCTAATAATTTGATTCCCGGGAAAGGGTTATCAGCCGAATGAGTGAAATATTATGTAGGAATCCTCTCCAAGTCTTCCACATATGTAATTACTGAAATGAAGCTGGTTAAAATAAGTTCCACATGAATATTCCCAGAGCGTCTGGTCTAAGCGAAGAGCGAGAAAGATGGGGAGAGTGGAACAAATTGAAAAAGACAGATATTCTTCCCCAACCCCACTCCCCCTGCACTGCGGTGTCCCAAGACACAGTCCTGTAAGAAGCAGGTCTGTTCTCCTTGCTAATGAAAGCGTATTGCTCTAATACATTCTACTGTGCCATGAAAGGCTTTTCATACTCCGATAATTTACTACTTGAGTTTTCTTATTTCCGCTCCTATAAAATAAATGATGCACTTTCCAAGCCATTATGTTGGAAAAAGGTTGAGGTCTCATTTGAAGGGAGAAAAATGTGTGAAAAAAATATGTTTTAGCGAGGCATCTTTTGTAACCAGAACACAGTGAAAAAGCTAGCACCTGGTGTAATTTTTTTTAATGTACGCTTTTAAGGAGACGTTCATATTAGAGGTCTGCGGTACCGCCAGCTGTGAGTCACGAACTAGGCACACTGTTCGAAAATGTTTTTCAGCGTTTATAAGCATGACAACTTTGAGTTTGTAATGTGTGCTGTATTTGATATATTCAAAGGGAAGGTAATATGTAGGCTTATTTTCACTCAAAAAATGAGATGGTTTTTTGTGTGTGTGTGTGAACAGTGATGAAGACGGAAATCATCACCATCGACACGGAAGGCAAGGCAGCGGTGCTGCGCCCACAGCCCTGGAGAGGATAGAAGAGCTAGAAAGGGTATGTTTCTCTGCATTTACCATCAAGATAGAGCAGACTGTCCTACCTACAGCTTTTCACACAGGTCCTGTCCCAAACAACACATTTGAGCTGAACTTTTTGATCTCGTAGACTTTCCTCATACCCTTCGAGTCCAATTTTCATCTCAATCTGTAGATTTTGCTCGAGGCTGAAATTTCAACATTTCATCCAGTTTCCGATGGCTTTCTGCTATCTTTATGTCAACACCAAATGCCCTTTCCGACTGTCGCAATCCTGACCTTTCTCTGGAAGACATCTCCGTCCGCAGTGCTTTTACGAAACGCCACGAGACCAAAACCCGTGCCTCTTACAGTCAAATGTCAGCATACTTTCAAACCCGGAACCCACACGGACTCATTGTCAAATACTGATATTACATTTCATTTCAGCATGGGGTCCATATCCAAACCCAGTAAGCCTCGAGTTTATTTTTAGCACCTTATCTTGCTGTGGTTTCATATGGTTTCACTTGTATCTCTCATACAGCACTATAATAACCTTCAACTTAATTGGCTTAAGATATTCCATGCAACAAACTGACATACGCTTTATAGCAAAATGAATGTTTCTTAAACCTCAAGATCAGCCGAGCAGCGATCTTAAAGGCACAGGACGCATTAAGATACGATCGTGATTGTAACGTTTAGACTTTAATGTTCTATTTTGAACAAAAAAAAACAGCACATCCTAATCACGCTCGATGTACCAAGTTTGTAATAGGGATGGGTCACGATTCTCGAATATTCGATTAGTCGATTTATTCATTGAATATCGAATAGGTTGTGCAATTATATTTGTCTAAATATTCCCCATGTTTTCTGTGCTCATGCGGTGGTGACGCGTAAGCAGAGGTAAGCGTTACCAATAACACACCTAAAAGCTGTCAAACAACAGAAGAACACTATCTCACGAATGCTGTAGCCTTGCAACTAAGAACGATGTCAAATACGAGTTCTGTGCGGACCACAAATAGAGGTGTTCGAGGTTTGCTGAATCCTTATTGGGAAAAGGCACGGAAAAAGAATAGCGCATTCTACGGATCCACTAAAGGGACATATGGTTAGCCGCATGCTAGCAATAGCCTGTTAGATTACAGTACATGCAGTTTGACTTACCAGCAACAAAGTAGGACGATGGCGGATGATTTGTAGATCCTGAGCACCGCTGACAAACATCTAATCTTGTCAAATGTGTGGTAAGTACTGCCGCTCCATAGTATAAAGAAGTAATCGCGAATTTCCAAAGTGAAAGTAAAACGGTCGTTATCCAACAATATAATTACGAGAGAAAGTATTGGAATACATTTTTTGAGCAGTTTAATACCTTATGAGCAGTTGATTTATGCAAATGGATGGACTGCTATGTTAATAAGTGCTGACATTCTGTTATGTTTATTGTATTAATATGTTTTAGCATGTTACAATAATTATATGGCTTGAGTTAAGATCTATCTTTAAATAAATTAAACCGTTTGTTATCATTTGTTATCTCTTTCTCTCTCTCTGTTTTTGGGTTTGTACTACTGTAATTGCGCTTAAGGCTTTAGATCTGATGGAATTGCACTTTCACAGGAGCTGGCCGCGGAGAGGGAGGAGAACAGTCACCTGTTGAATGCCCACCAGGACAAGGACGAGCTGATCATTAAGCTGAAGGAGGAGATCGACCTGCTAAACCGGGTGAGAAGCAGACAGCGGTCTCGTAGCACCCGAATGAGCGACTTTACAAGCGCACGTGTCCAGAAGCGTTATCTGTCATACATATTTTCGTTTCCCATCCAATAACTACTATAATTTGCGTATGGAGACGGATATGTCAATATAACTGCTATTAATGTGTCAATTAATTAGAAGTGACAATTTATAGGCAGCTCGCACATGCTTTATTCGGGCTTAGCTCAAATCAGGGTTTCTATACATTTTCCATATTATTCCAGAATTGACCGTTCGCAAAACCCGCCCATCCTTAGTTACTGTTGATCTTCCCGACAAGCTTTGCATTCAAGCCATGGTGCTACCGCTAGGGCTGTGACGGTGGCAGATTTTTACCACCGTGGTGGTAATGGACCAACTACCGCTGGTGGCGCGGTGTTGTGATATATATATATATACAGGTGCATCTTAATTAATTAGAATAAAATAAAAGTTCATTTATTTCTGTAATTCAACTCAAATTGTGAATAATCTTGTATTAAATTAATTCAATGCACACAGAATGAAGTAGTTTAAGTCTTTGGTTCTTTTAATTGTGATTATTTGGCTCACATTTAACAAAAACACACAATTTACTATCTCAACCAATTAGAATACTTCATAAGACCAATACAAAAAATATTTTTAGTGAATCGTTGGCTTTCTGGAAAGTATGTTCATTTACTGTATATGTACTCAATACTTGGTAGGGGGTCCTTTTGCTTTAATTACTGCCTCAATTCGGCGTGGCATGGCCGTGATCAGTTTGTGGCACTGCTGGGGTGGTATGGAAGCCCAGGTTTCTTTGACAGCGGCCTTCAGCTCATCTGCATTTTTTGGTCTCTAGTTTCTCATCTTCCTCTTTACAATACCTCATAGATGTTTTGAGGTGATTAGCTGATTGGCATGTCACCATACTCTAATTTGAAATACTGCTGTTATATTCCTCTTATAGCCTATATTTATTGTCCAACATTCCAAATTTTTTCTGTCATTAATTTGATTTCACATATTGGTATTCAGTCACTGTTTATAATGCCAACACTTGTACTTGAAATATTTTCAACTGAAACTGACATGGTTTCTAGAGAGCTAAATGTTTTGTGAAAAAAGGGAAGACTTTCAAATAAACTCTGTAAAATAAACTATTAAACAGAGTTGATTATCACTAGTCTAGTGATTGTACGTTATTGTTGCCATCGTTCAGGCTGTATTTTAGTATGTTTTTTTAAACAAAGCAGCTGATATTTGCGATAGTGACATTTATAAATCTAGTGGAGTGCCAAGTCGCTTTCACCCCCAAAATGGCAGAAGCGCTGGGCTGCTGCTGGCCGCTGCTGTTGCAATGGAGCGTTCTACAGAGTTTCACCTCTTGGTCTTCTATACTCCTTTGTTATTACATCAAAATGTACGTCAGTATGCAGTTTTCCCTATTGCTCGCGTGCCAGCCATTATTCCTCTGTGTCCCACTGTTGGCAACGCACGTCGTAGGTTGCCGACCCCCTGCAGTAAACATTATTACTGTTTACTACACCGTGTTCCTGTGGCTCAGTGGTAGAGCATTGCGTTAGCAGCGCAAAAGGTTGTGGGTTCAATTCCCAGGGAACACACATACTGACAAAAATGTATAACCTGAATGTACTGTAAGTCGCTTTGGATAAAAGCATCTGCTAAATGCATAAATGTAATGTAAATGTAATACTACACACACATTGTCAAACTCCACTGACTCTGTAGTCCAGCCAGGCCGGTGTCTCACACTCTCCCTCACAGTCTGCATTAGAACGCAGCTCTTATTTTAGGCTCTCTATGGGGAATTCACCCGGTAGGTGGTTCTGACTCTTTTATGTCAGGCCTGTTGCATTTGTCTGAGATTCCAGTCTGCTCCCGCTTCTTTCCAACACAAACACCGCTTCAGATGCCCACACCAACAAATAGGCAGACAGGTCAGACTCACACGGACCCCTCAAACCTTTTCCTCGTGTGGCTTGTTTTTATGTTTCCTCCCTGTAATATACTAAACACACACACACTAACAGGACATAATACAAAGATCAAGAAATAAATTCACCAAGCTTCCAGGGACAGATATGTGAAGGTCACACTTCAACTGAAACATCACGTTTCTCTCGACAGTACAAAGCTCCAAAAGACAACAAGATGCTACATCTGTGTCCCAAACAGTCACCTGCCTCACAAACTCCAGCATGCATGTGCTTAATTGCTATACAGTGAAGAAACGACACTTCATCTTTTACGTCTTCCGTTACCCACTGTAAACACTGTACCATCTACACTTGGATAAATCAACACTGCAGCTCTGCTACACAAAACCCCACAGCAGAACTACTCCAACCACACACGTACATAGACTGGAGTACGAACAAAATACATACAATATACTACAAACGTACACTCTAAAAAAGCCTGTGTTAAACAACCCAGTCCTTCATCAAATATGGATAAACTTAGCAGGTTGTTTTCACCCAGCCGTTGGATTCAATGTTTAACCCGACCTTCTGGCTTCCCTGATTTCACTCAACCATTGTTTCAAAATTACTACATGACTGGCTTAAAACAAACCCACACTAGGTTACAAACTACAAACCAGACACAATTACTAGAGTCATCACCAATACTCTGAAGGTCAACATGTATTATTAAGCTATAAGCAACACAAAATGTGTATTAATTCAATATTACTTCTTCCAACCTATTTGGGGAGCATTTTAAGCACAACATATATTAGTTTAGAATCAGCAAGCTTAGCCTATAGCTACACAAAACTACCCAGCAGGTTGAGTTAAACATTTAATCCAATCGCTGGGTTCTTTTTAACACAGTATTTCTTAGTTTACTTGACAATATACCGGCAAAATCGCAGTTATGCACTGACAAAAACATCACGAACGCATCACACAGTGCAGGTAGCCTATCTGTCAGCAGCACGTGTATATTTAAGAGTGTCTGACGGGGGGAGCTGCTTTAAACTAGACGTGTGGGGGGTAACACTTTAGTAAAGCAAATAACGTAATCGGATTACTATTTTCCCCTGAGTAACTACTTGTACATTTACAAGAAATTATCTGAGATACTTTTTCAAGTAACGCAAGCTACTTTGTTTACCCTTTTATTCACTGCCGCTCTCCTGTCCCCATGTTCAACCAAATCAAGAGTACGCGTAGAGGCACTTCCTTCAGCCTGAGACTTATTCATTTCCCTTTTGGTGTGAAAGGGCCCTCACAGTTGCCAAAAATGCTTATACTAAGCTGTCAGTCAGTGGTAGTGGCTAGGGCCTTAGCAGTATGACATCAATGCTGCTTAGTAAATCAAGACTGACATTTCAGACTTTTTAAGTTTTTTTAGGGATAAAAAATAAATGGGGGCATTTTTATTATTGTACAGCGGTTGTGTCCACATGCTGCTAAGACAGTGACATGCAAACACCATGTAAAAGTGAATTTTTCTTCTGATGTCCCCTTTACAAATAAGAAAGTGACAAAAACAACACAATGCATTACTTTACCCCAACACTGGCATTAACTTGAGTTATCTTAAATCCCTTAATATAAAGCATGTCTCATGTTTAGGAATAATTGGATTACGCGCTTTCCCTTCAGCAGCTCGCTCTGTGCTCGCCGCTATTATCCAGATGAGTTCGTACAAAAACTACTGTATATAAATTATTGTTTGGTATTAAGAAAAAAACTTGACATACCACCCAGCCCTAACGCATCTAATCTTTTCTGTCGTTAGTTGAAAATGCTACTGTATATACACAACCTTAGTACACAAAGAATGTTGCCATGCGTTTAGACCCGCTGTGCTACTGCCGTATGCTATCTGCAAACGCCGGCTTCTTCCCAGATCTTACACCGCCTACCATTGACTTGCCTGATGAACTCCGCTTTAGAGTGCAGCGTGATGAAATATTCACCGCTTGCATGTCATTGACCTCAACAATCTACTCCATGTCTCTGCCAGAGTAGCATTAACAGCATGCAACAACACTAAAAATACTTCAACCGCTTTCTTCGTCCAACATTATTAATTAGTTTGTCTGCAAGTGTAGTGGCAGAGCTGGGTAGATTACTTACAAATTGTAATCCGTTACTGATTCCAGATTACAGAAACGTAATCCGTTACATTACACATTTTAGGTAATATAATTAGATTACTTTTGATTTAACTCGTTTATCACATTGATTTAAATAGAATTATCATGTACCATAATGATGTAAAAATTCAAAGAGTACGAAAACTTGTTCCATTCATTGTAATTTACAACATGAAGTGCATTAAACATTATATTATGTCAAAGTGTCCCAAACTACGGGTTCGTAAAGGAACTGCAGGGGGTTGTGAGTTTAATAAAAAGCTGACAAATAAATTGAATCATAAACATTTTTATATGAAAATAAAGAAGGTTTACCCTTCTTAAACCTGAAATGATTTTTGTAAATTCAGTGGTCAAATTCTTTCGCCACCTGACTAATGACTGATCTTTGTGTGAATGTCCACAAAGCTGGACTATAAATACATATTTAATATGTATATAATCGGTAGGCTGTTTTAGAAAGGAAAATTTAAAAGATGAAAAATAGAAATTAGTTAGAATCAATGAATTATGAATCATTTATTGCTATTGTGTGAATATGTAATCGTGTAATCTATAAAAAGTAACTGTAGTATGATTACGAGTATTTAAAATATTTTATTTTCTCATAAAAACTGCACCGGAATTCTATTATAATCACTTTTTTTTCAATTTCCTGGAAAATCAAGTGCTACTTTTCATAGTTGTACGCACAGCCTCCATTTAAACAACTTCTCAACCTTTGTTTTGGAGCTCGTTTCAACATGCTGCGAGTAATCCCGCCGACTGTCCGTAATCGTTAGTGACTGAGGAAACTGTAAATTAAACTTGTCACTTTACTGCCAGAGCTTTTGATGAGTCCACAGCTTGTCTGCCACTAATTGAACCTGCTAATGCTTCATTTGTTATTATTAATCCTGCTCCGGCAAACAGGAGACCCGACAGAGATGCTAGGTTTTAACTTTCTACAATAGCAAAGCCTAATGCAGTAATTGACATTTCATATTTTGGCTTTCATCATGTTTATCTTTCTTATGATTTTTTTTGGAAAAATAAGTAAATACATTTGAACTTGGGAAGTTTCTGAAATGTGGTTGATTTGACACAGAATCCCACACATTTCTGTTTAATAAATTTTTGAGCTACAGATATTATATTGTTATCTTTGCTATGCTCTAACGTCAACCTCTATTGGAATCGGTTGATAATCACGCTTTCTGTACATTTGACGTGTTTTTCAGGATCTGGATGATATTGAAGATGAGAACGAGCAGCTCAAACAGGAAAATAAGACCTTGCTCAAAGTGGTCGGCCAACTCACCAGATAGAACCCGGCGACCCGAGGATGGCGTCTCGCTGTCGCGGCCGGAGGGATTTGCTGAACAACGCCACCGCCGCTCGCCTCTGTCCTTTACGTGTTCTGCTCTGGTCTTACGTGTCTGTCTCTCTTGTCGTCGCTCTCTGGAAGAGGATGCGTGCGCGCCTTGGAGAGGCTTCGAAAACCCGGACCTCTGGATGTCAAACCGAGCCGCCCGACGCGGCGTTATTCAAGGCCTGTTGTCAAAAGGAACTCGCCTTCTATTTAATGTAAATGTGTGTATAGGCTGCGCTGACTGTTCTTTTAAGGCTTACGCAGGACAACGAAAAGAGGAAATGCCTTTGAATGTAAGTGGTGCGGCACCAAATTGTTTTCTTTTATTTTCATTTTTCGAGCTCAGATGGATTTTTACATTCAAATCTCAAATTGTTCGAATCGCACTTATAGGATATTTCAACTTCCTCTATCAGTTAAAAGGCCACAATTGCCTTTACATTTAAAATCTGTCTCTTTAACACATCATTACCCGTGAGTCCAAAAAGTGGCTGTTGGACAAGAGCCCACGTCTAAACTTGGGCCTCATTTTAAACTGGGTAACCGATCCTCCCTGGCAGTTGGCGGTACTAGGACCGATTCCGTGTTTTGGCCTCCAAGAGCGTAGCGCAATGAACGTGTCTCTGGCTTGGAGCTTGCAAATCCTGTAATGAATATTATCTGTTATTGTCTGATTTCTACATTTTACACGCTGTACAAATGTTTACAAGTTGTTTCAAATCTTGGTATCAATAGATGTAGCTACTCATCGTGTACGGTCGTGTACGTATAGCCTAGGCCGCTGCTGTGCGTTTTCAAAATAACCAAATCAATTGGAGACGTTAAGCCGTGGTTTCTCGTAGCCGATAAAGACGGCGATATGACATTTAATACTTTACGTTAAATTGCTATTGCAAGGTCACCACTTTAGGGGTTCATATCTACATCGATGATAATCTACAATTCTAATGAAATGTAATCTGTAAAGTCATTTAAGGGGGGGTATCTTTTTTCTTTCTTTCTTTTTTTTTGGTATGGGGTGGGAGATATCTGCATCTCTTCACCGCTTTACATAATGCATGTACAGAAGATTGAATAAAAGTCAAATAAGTCAATACAAATCTTTCATGGCATTTGTTTTTCTTCAGTAACTTTTTCCATTGCTGTAATGAGGAAAAAATCTTTCAAAAACAGGAAAGAAAATGTATGTTTTTAATTCATTCTTTCATTTACTTCACCACATTGTACGGACAAAAAAGCAATAAAAAATATTATATAATAATGATAAATTGAATGAAAAGAATCC
This sequence comes from Gymnocypris eckloni scoliostomus, assembly GCA_027564155.1. Lineage (NCBI taxonomy): Eukaryota > Metazoa > Chordata > Actinopteri > Cypriniformes > Cyprinidae > Gymnocypris > Gymnocypris eckloni. The sequence goes on along the minus strand of CM050432.1, from coordinate 17,710,071 downwards.
AATTTATAATCCAAATTATCATCTTTTATGGCCCACATAAGTAGGTCTTAGTCATAAATGTAAATCATAACTGGAACAACATGAGGGATAGTAAATTAGGACAATTTAAATTTTTTTGGGTGGACTGTCCCTTTAACGTACATGAAATATGACCACAATCTGAGGCACAAGATTGTTGGTTGGTTGGTTTGTGTACCTGTTTTATGCTAAATTTTTTTTTCTTGGGGGTGAACTTTGATGCCAGCATCTTCTTTACAGCATTCTTTTACAGCGTTCACCCAGTGTTTCCCGCTGTGTGATTTCAGTCCTCTGTGAATAGAACGGGCCCCTGATTGCCACAGCAGGACCTCGTGAGGCGTTCATAAAACCAATCAGAGTCTAGCGGGCAGAAGGCTTTGCTATCTAAAGGATGCAGGGAATCCGCTATGGCTCGCCTGCATATTAATAAAGCGACGCCTCTGTGGTCATTAGAGCCCTCACCCCGAGAGAGGAACGTCTGCTATCGCGCTAATGCTTTAGTAATTGCTTCGTCTCCCCCTCTCCACCGCTCCAGGACAGACGTGCATCTGGATTAGCATTTTTATGGAGAAAAAGCCACGCGGACTCTTCTGGGAAGAGTGGCGACACGAACACGTCCATTAGTGAACTTTAACACTCCTGTACCTTTGAAAATATTTGTCGCTTAAGTAACAGTGCTGGATATTGACGTTCCTGACTGTACTGACCCCGCTCACATTTCCCTTTCTCTGCAAAGATGATGGAAGCTCAGACGACAATCTTGCTCCGTGACCCTGTGTTAAGAAAAATGCATTCATTCAAACTAACTGGAGACACTCCTTAACAGGCCTTCAAGTTTCAATGAATTCCAACTAAAAGTAGAAATTATTTAACTGATTGATTGCAATTTATTCATTCTAGTTAAGTAAGCTAGCCCTAAAGTGATTTTCTGTTGTATCGCTTACAGAGTGGGACTGACACGATTGGCAAAAGTTACTAAGGATTATGATTATTCACTCTTCAGTTATTATAAATAGGATAGCAATGATTAGTTTTATGCCGAACAGCTGCACGATTATGTTTAAGTTGACACAAAAAAAGGTTATTCGTTGTTGCTTTGAGCTCAGGATCGTTAGTATCAGGAGTGAGTATTTCCTGCCAAGCTATTAGCTATTCCCTTTTGCTCACAGTAAAGTATGATCTTCACCAGCAAGAAAGAAGAGTCACGGAGCGATTGCACAAGATATACAGAGACAAACAGCAGAGAATTGGCAAAACCCATACTGACTCATTAGAGCTACGCTGGGCAATGGAGTCCGCTAATAACTGCTAATTGAAGAAACCTGACAAGATCTCACCATTCTGAGGATGCTTCGTGCTTCAGGTTTGACACAATGGTTGTGGATTCACTCTTCACTCCGGTTACTTTAACCATAACTAAGACATACCAAATCTGAAAAACTGGGAAGCAGAGGAGAACAAATTAAAAACAGTCCAAGATTTAAATATGCAATTGATTTTTTTTTTCATTTTGTAGGCCTACTATATAATTAGGGGTTGGCGAAAACATTGATGAAATCAAAATGCGTATGCTGTTCTGTATCATCTCGGCCACAAGGGTGCGCTGTTTGAGTTCAAATTAGAGTGTAAATCAATGAAGAAGACGCAACCCTGTGTCGAGGCTGATACAGAAGAGTAAATGAGTGAGACTCATTTTGCGTCCAGGGGATAATCTCCAAAATGTCACTACGCTGACTCAGAGGAGACGTTACGGTGCCTAATTGTTGAATTAAGTCCTTATTTTAGTTTTATTTCTGTACAAAAAGTGTTTTCATCGCTTCATAACATTACAATTGAACCACTGATGGCAAATGGAGTATTCTGGCGATGCTATTCGTACTTTTCTGGACCTTGACAGTGCAATTTATTTGGCTGTCAATGGGACAGTCACATGCCTCCTGGTTCTCATCCAACATATCTTCAATCGTGTTCCAAAGACGAACGAAGCTTTTACAGGTTTGGAATAACATGGGGGTAAGCAGTGCTTGAAGTGGGCCAGTACGCACTGGTACGCAGTACCGGCACTTCTATATTTTAGCCTTTAGAGTACCTACACCTTTTTGTGCGTACCGGCACTTCTGACATGTTGTCGGTACTTAGAGTAAAATCATCAGGGTCTGGGTGATAAGGCTATATGATCCCATATATGATTAGAAATGATATAGAAACTATGTAAAGCACCCTACCCAGGCGGGATCACATCATCTCGACCCATCACGTGAATGAACACAAGCAGAGTCGTCTACTTCATTGTGTGGTGCGAGAAAAAGGGGAGGCGATGTCATAGGAGACGTGCGGAGTTGTAGAATAATAATTAATTATTGATTACTAATTTGAATCCGTACTTTATAACGAAAATAATCTTATCTTAAATCATAAAGTCATATCTTAAAATTTAAAAAGCATTTTCAGTAGTCCAAGGATCCAGTGAACGAATTCAAAACAGTGCTAATGCAGAGAAAACATGGCCGATTTCATCAGCGATTACAGAGAGAATAGTGACTTACGTCCAGATGTCAGTAAAACTATTATTATCAGCATGTTTATAATGAACGCTGATTATGCGGTGGTCAGAGATTTTGAATGGATCCGTATATTAAAGGCAGGTGATTTAGTGGTCCTTGGTATTGGTTCTGTTTGGTATTGCAGCTTGACTTGTGCTAATTTGTATTGAAAACTTTTATTTAATTATTGATTGATTGATTGATTGTGACACAATACATACATTGTGAATTATTAAAAAGTACTTATTTAATATAAATAAGTAAATAAATAAATAATCAAATGGGGGAGGGAGTACCGGCACTTCTTTTTTTTCCACTTCAAGCACTGGGGGTAAGGGAAAAATGTCAATTTTCATTTTGGGGTGGAGTATCCCTTTAATATATAAATCTAGAAGTAGCCTAAATGCAAAAGTAAAAAGTATTGAATAATGAGTTTCTTATATTTATTGCATTTAAGCATGTATATATTTTAAAGTTTGTACTACTGTAAAAGAAAAAAAGAATCACAATGAAAAAGCATTTTAACAATGTTTATATTTGAAATCAAAATAATGGATAAATGTTGTGTTTGTGGTAAACAGATGTAGTGGACTCCTGTGTGAAATCTGGCTTGTGCTGTGAGTAAGCTTTTCTGCAACAATTGCACAATTGTAAAAACAAAAATGCACTGGATGATCAAACATTTAGGTGAAATAAATGTATATTTTTGAAAAATGTCTAAAAAAAAAAGCCTCCCCCCAAATGGAAAAATCCTCTCACAAGAGTCACCTAAGAGGGGAATTTCCCCCATTTTCAAAAATGAAATTCAGGCACTGAATAAATGTCTAAAACTACTGATTGGATCATCACTATAAATAATTCTACGTGATAAAAAGATGGTTTTAAAAAGATCGGTATCGGTGATCGGATCAGCAGATACCTGTGATCAGCCTTAAAAACCCTGATCGGAGCACCCCTAGACATTTGATTTGTTCCCAATCTAATATCGTCTGTCATATTGCACACCCCTACAGTATATAATATAAGCAACAGCGGTACAGTTGGTTATGATGTAACCTGTAGAAAGTCCCCAGCACTAAAGCACAGATTGACAGTCCGTCTGGAACACACAGACCAGCACAGTGATACAAACTAACAAAACCGATGAGAAGCCAAACCAAGACGTAATCCCGTTCCTCATTTCCCTTTTCATTTTCACTTTGCACAACGTTTTCATTCACTGTTCTTTGTTGTTGGAATGATTGTCCTAACCCCGACAATCGTCAAGAAACATCTGAAAACTAATCTGACTTAAGTGTATCCTGCTGGAAAAGCACCACAACAACAAAACACTTGTGCTATGCTTTGACTATTACTAATGTCCCTTCCTGTTTATACTATTCTCAGTGATGAAACTTTGTATTAGCACTTCTCTTCCTTAAGATGAATCACTTGTTGCGTTCCTCACTTGTTAGCAATTGTCTTTGGATAAACAGATCTGCTAAATGAGCAAATGTAATGTAAATCTAATGAATGGTTTATATTGAAAATGTTTTAATTCTAAATAAACTTTTCTAATCATATCTATAGTAGCATTTCCTGTCAATTTTGCATCATTGGCACACTTTGCCCTACAGTTACAGTACGTTTACATTTAAACTGCATGTACAAAAATAATAATATTTATATGTTTACTACAGTATACAATTGCTATAAAATGTTTCTTGTGAAAAAAATAAGAAACAAATACAAATTAAAACGCTTATTTCTGATATGCATCTCGCAAACGTAGGCAGCTACAAATGATGGGCCTCTACACGTGACCCTGGACCACAAACCAGTCATAAGTAGCACAGATATATTTGTAGCAATAGCCAACAATACATTGAAAATAGGTCAAAATTATAGATTTTTATTTTATGACAAAAATCAAGTAAAGATCGTGTTCCATTAAGATATTTTGTAAATTTCCTACCGTAAATATATCAAAACTTAATTTTTAATTCATAATATGCATATTCATTTTTTGCAACCCTCAGATTCCAGATTTTCAAATATATTTACATTTAGTCATTTTGCAGACGCTTTTATCCAAAGCGACTTACAATTGGGGAATACAAGCGATTAATCTTGAAGAGGCAAACATACAGAGGAAGTGCCCATAACACCAAGTCTCAGGCATTGTTCAAATAAGTACAAGCTAGCAAGGGAAGTAGAGAAAGATAAAGAGAATAGTTTTTTTTATATATATATATATATATAGTTGTATCTAGGGATGGGTCACGATTCTCGAATATTCGATTAGTCGATTTATTCATTGAATATCGAATAGGTTGTGCGATTATATTTGTCTAAATATTCCCCATGTTTTCTGTGCTCAAGCGGTGGTGACGCGTAAGCAGAGGTAAGCGTTACCAATAACGCACCTAAAAGCTGTCAAACAACAGAAGAACACTATCTCACGAACGCTGTAGACTTGCAACTAAGAACGATGTCAAATAAGAGTTCTGCGGACCACAAATAGAGGTGTTCGAGGTTTGCTGAATCCGTATTGGGAAAAGGCACGGAAAAAGAATAGCGCATTCTACGGATCCACTAAAGGGACATATGGTTAGCCGCATGCTAGCAATAGCCTGTTACATTACAGTACATGCAGTTTGACTTACCAGCAACAGAGTAGGACGATGGCGGATGATTTGTAGATCCTGAGCACTGCTGACAAACATCTAATCTAATCTAAATGTGTGGTAAGTACTGCCGCTCCATAGTATAAAGAAGTAATCGCGAATCTCCAAAGTGAAAGTAAAACGGTCGTGTGCAGTTAATATACAGTCTAATTATCCAACAATATAATTACGAGAGAAAGTATTGGAATACATTCTTTGAGCAGTTTAATACCTTATGAGCAGTTGATTTATGCAAATGGATGGACTGCTATGTTAATAAGTGCTGACATTCTGTTATGTTTATTGTATTAATATGTTTTAGCATGTTACAATATTTATATGGCTTGATTTAAGATCTATCTTTAAATAAATGAAACATTTTGTTATCATACAGATTAAAAGCATGAATGGTCTTTCTCTCTGTTTATGGGTGTGTAACACTAGCCTAATAACGTGGCGTGCGTTGTTTTTGAGGATACCAGCCAGGACGACCATTTTGATGTCATTTTGTGTGTATTTGGCCACTTAAGCGCAACAAGCTTTGAGTGTTTGGTTTGGTACTCACAGAGCGCGCCTTGGATGTGGCTGTGAGTGCACAGAAAAGGAGAGCACGAGTACCGAATGGCTTAAAAAGACGTGAAAATAATAAATTGTGACGATGCAACAATGACCAATTAGAAAATTGACAATTCTGTCAACTGTACCGAAATGTGAGCTAAAGTCTTGTAACGCGCTAGGAATTCTGGGCCCTGTGCACCTATGGGCCCCCCTCGAAATCACGTTCAGTGGGGGGCATCGTAAAATGCAAATAATGTTTGTGGTGATGGGTTTTTGTCACATAGAAGGGAGAGGGAGGTCACATCGGGGAGGTCTCCTTCATTTCGGGCGATCTGCTCACTAATTGAATGCAGGTGCCCCGGTGGCCAGGCGATCGTGGGCCCTCCAGACCTCTGGGCCCTATGCACTCTGTCACCCTTTCCCCCCCACTGGACACAGCTTACCCACAGTTCTCTGCTAACTTTTAATTGACTAATTCCACTACTTTATGAAGGCATTTTCTCTGCGCATCAATCAGTGTACTAAGAAGTGTCCTACTGCCTCTGATTTGAAGAGGAATGACCAACGGAGCAGTGATCACCCTTTCCTCCTGTTAAGTTGTGATGTATCAAATACTGTTTCTGGGTCCACTCCGTTTCAGTTGAGAATACTATCATGTCCAGCACACTTCAAAGCTAAGCTTTTAAAAGCTCACGGTGTACAGTACAGTCTTTGGGCACACAGTGTCCAAGATAACAATGTTTTAAGTTTTAGAAAAGATGAATCAGTCTGGCCAACTGGAATTTTGGTATGAGATAAAGGTGGGATCGTGTTTTTTAGGCAGTACTTACAGCACAGCGTGACTTTGTTCTTTGCTTTTGGGATCTAAAGGAGCATTTGGACCCGGAGACGCGTGACGTAAGACTTAACAACCAGATCGGTATCATCTGGATATGTTTACCACATCATGCCCATGCCCACCATTTCCCCAGCGAGCCACACACACACACACACACACGTTTGACTACATCAGTGACAACATTTCATACACACACTCACAGGCTGGCAGTTGTCGAACCTCAGACAGTCAATTTGTTGTGTATGTCAAACCCTCAGTCCAAATGGTCTATATATTTTGACATAAATGTGTCACCACCGTAATGGCAACTAATAGGCTAGTGCATCAATGTCCAGTGTTATTACCTGTAATTATTAACACCACCACCCCCCCAACATATTTATATTACATATTCATAACATGACTATTGCAACTCATTATTAGTCTAAATAACCCCCAAAACAACACGTATTGCCTCATACTTATGACTCGGGACTGTGCTGTAGTTTATGAAAGCCATGGTTTTACTACATATAAAACCCAAAAACATGGTTACTATAGTTAAAGCATGGTAACCACAAATTAACCATGGTTTGGCTACACTAACCACAGTTTAACCATAGTACAGTAAAACTGTGGTTATACAAATGGTAAAAAATACATCAAAACACCAGCAAAAAGCTACTTTTTTAAAATAAATTATAGATCAACTTTGAATCAGGATCACAAGAGATGCCACATTATGAATGTTTAAAGGGTTGCATAACAAACATGACACCTCTGTTATTGCAGAAACTGCATTGAATTAATCAGATGAAGTTTACTTATAAAATGCATGATACTTTCGTAACCACATCAGGATTGTATCTCCGCTCAGCCACAGAAAAGTAACATGAGGTTTTTCACTGTAAGGATTTGTAACTTTAGATCATGACCAAATTTAGCACTCATGCTTGAATGTGGTCGAGAGAAGGCGCACAGACACCAGCCTCATCTTGAATTCATTGCTCTTAAGCAGACCTTGAAGATCTACTCTGAGATGAAGCGGCCGACTGCTGAGTAATATGTACTTAATGGTGCGAGATGGTCAAAGTCATGTATACCGAAATGCATTTGATCCTGTGGAGCTGATAGCCCTGAGACCCCCGCTCTTATCTTGTTCTTGAAGGAGCCCATATTTCATTATCAGCTTCCGTGCGCCTGCTCCGGCGCCAATCCGCTCAGAGGATATCTATGTGGGCTTCACACTCAGTAAACCTGAAATGGAAGATACTGAACTAAAGACAGAAATGTTGTTTCACCTTTGATGCACTTGACCCTCGAGATTCAGACATTTTCATAGTTCACTGTTATAATCCATATATAAATCACTTAGTGACATTTATGACCCATTATCAAATGGAACATGCTCGTAGTCTTGGCTTACAGGAAAAATAAATTAATAATTTGTTACATTTATATAGTAGTTTTCTGGGTACTCAAAGCACTTTTACATAGAAGGGAAGGGGAGGGGGGGGTCTCCTCAACCACCACCAATGTGCAGCATCCACCTGGATGATGGGACGGCAGCCATATTGCGCCAGAACGCCCCCCCACACACACCAGCTTATTGGTGGAGAGGAGACAGAGTGATGAAGCCAATCAGTTCATGGGGATTATTAGGAGGCCATGATGGTCAGAGGCCAATGGGGAAATTTGGCCAGGATACCGGGGTTACACCCCTACTATTTTTCGAAGGACATCCTGGGATTTTTAATGACTACAGAGAGTCAGGACCTCGGTTTAACGTCTCATCCGAAGGACGGTGCTCGTTGACAGTATAGTGTCCCCGTCACTATACTGGGGCGTTAGGACCCACACAGACCACAGGGTGAGCACCCCCTGCTGGTCACACTAACACCTCTTCCAGCAGCAACCTAGTTTTCCCAGGAGGTCTCCCATCCAGGTACTGACCAGGCTCAACCCTGCTTAGCTTCAGTGGGCAACCAGTCTTGGGCTGCAGGGTGATATGGCTGCTGGTTAATATATATATAGTTGTGATTATATTTACACACATATTCATAGATATTTCATTTGTTTTATTGTAATTGCCAGTACAACAAAAAACAACTGAAACCTCTTAAATATGCAAGTGTTCTAATAATTTTGGCCACCACGATGTATCTATTATATATATATATATTATATATATACATATACATATACATATATATATATATAATTTATAATGTAAATTAAAATCTCTTTTTCCAGCCTGAGGTGAAACGTGACCGTGAAAACACATCTGAGCACCAGCTCCAAAAGCTGACCTTGATGAGAAGGTCAGGGCATTTATTGATGCAACAAACTCATCCCTCTGCTGTCATCTGTTATGTCTAACAACATTTATTATTTCTCAGCTGCAGACACAACTGGGGCATTTCTTGACCAAAAATGACAATGACAACCACAGTTTCTTATACTGCATGATAAGGATTTTTAAAAACAATTTGCAATTTCTAGCTGATTAAATCACTATTTTAGTACAAAAAATAACCATTTTGTTATTTTTATTTCATTTGTTCGTTCATGCCAAATTTAATGTACTAAGAACAATACAATGTTGCCATGGTAACATTGTTACTCATTTCATGCGGTTTTGAAGCAGAACAAGGTCATTTAAGACAAAAAGGCTCTTGAGAAAGTTCTGTATCAACAGGAAATAAAACATTTTTATTGAACATTTGTGTATATGAAGTTATATAACAACAGTCAGAAACTCCACAGAGTGAATCACTACACAAAGTGAAATGAAATTGTAAAACACCTCATCAAAAATGAAGGTATACACAGCAATATAACTGTCGGCTCACCGCTGGGGCGAGCAGTATGGCAGGAAAAACACCCCGAACAGTTCTACAAGATTACAGAGAAAATTACACACACAAAAAATACTCAAGCAGGCAGTTGATATACACAAAGGCAACTAGGATCTCCCTACAGCATCAGATTCTAAATCTTTACACAGCTTTTTCTTGAAAGGTGATTTTTCGTCATCGTAAGGTTGTATGCGTATACTGTGCTGAGCGATCGGGCTTTTTTGTTGTTGTTGTTTCTCTTTTTCAAGTTGTCGGGTGCGGTTGTCAGAGCTGTTTGCGTGCTTTGGTAGGCTTCAGTAAAAGATAGCGTTGCTTTGCAGGGCTAGAAATGGCTTTTCATACAGCTTTATAAACCTCTGAGGTGCAACAAGCAATGCTGTCTTCTACTGTACTTCAAGTTCTACACCTAACGTGCAGACACCTGATAGTACAACAACACCCTTTTGTCAGTTTGTGACTCTAAAACTGCACTTTATCCTTGTTTTATAAACAAGCCTCTTGTATTAAGGTATCATAAATACTTATATAAACGAGAGTACATAAGTCATGTGACATAGGAGTAGTGGAGTTATAATTGTGCCTATAGTTGCGATTACACGTTTTGGAGTTCTCTAGATTTGCTCTCTCCGACAGGGTAAGAAATCATATTCGGCTATGAATAAAACAAATGAATCAATATTTATTGCAACATTGAAATGAAAGTGCCAACTATACTTGGTCCCACGATAAAAAGTAGAAACAAAACACACAGTCCATACTGTACATTCTGAGTTCCATAATAAATATAAAATGGTCTTCAATAGGGCACTAAAGGAACGATAACCAGGTAATATTCATGAGTGTAATCATAACAGAGATAACAAAATGGTACAGCCAATCATATTAATAGTACAACAGATAGTTTCCATAACACGATTGATACAATTCTCTTATATCCAGGTGATCTCAATAATGAGGAAATGATATCAGGACAAATATAAAAATATATATACACCTATTCTGAAAGGGAAGGGTTTTCATATATACATATATACTAGGGGTTAAACGACTTCTGATTTTTTAAAGTCGACTTTTATGTGATGAAAGTCAAGTCGAAGTCGACTAGTCGCTGATGACGTCATTAATAAACAAATAAGTCTGCAGCTGTGACAAACGCCTTGTGCACAGCTATGAATATGACAGCGCTGCCCACATGACTATTGCACCTATAACAGCTTATTTGTATCAGTTCTTTAGTCTTTGGGTCGTTATATTTATCACAGATTCCTGCTCGTTCTAAATCAGATACAGATAAGTAGTACAGTAAAGATTACATTCATATGAATGCATGCATTAGTGAGAGTGGTTGCGTGTGTGAATTCATTCTACCTGGCAGCGTCTCTCTACTAGTAGTGAAGCTGTGGGATTTAGTTAAGAAATATATGCTAGAACTTTTCAGTTTCTAAGCTAATTTACAGAAATCACAGAACAGTGTTGACAATACATGTTTGCGCTAAATGATTCTGTGCGCGCAATCTGCGTGTGATGTGTCGTACGAACTACTGTCTGAAGCCTATGTGTGTGCGTTACAGTGCAGCAGCGCATTAGATTAGAACGTGATTAATTTACCTGTACAATAAGCTGTTTAAAACGTGCATTCTGCTGTTCAATTTCCAGCATCCAGTAATATAATCACACATGCCTTGTGTAGCGCATTCTGAGTATGAATTAGTTTATAATTTTAACTGTTTGGAAACGGAGCGTAAATGTTGATTTATTATCCTATTGCGCCCTCTATAGGACCAGCGACTAGTTGACTTTAAGCGTCATGGCAGAGCACTGAAGTCGATTAGTCGGTGCAACCCCTAATATATACACGTTTACTTGAATGTTTGGATGGTTAGATCTGTGTGCAGGAAAACTCAATGGGGAAATCGGAGGAATCCTTAAACAAGTTTACAGATGTTGAGCTCCAAACTACACACGTGTGCTGTGACCTAACCAGACTACGGTCGATGGATACATCGTCTCGCTGTATAGGGTTTCGTTTTTACTCTCTCTCTCTCTTTTGCCCCTATCGAGAGATGCCGCCCGTTTAAAGACTAGGGAATGAACATACAAGTATTGCACAGTGCTCAAAAAAATGCTGTGTGAAGTGACCCGTGAGCGCGCGTGCACTCCGTAACGGATATCGGAAACCGTCGCTCTCTCGTGTGGTGTGATAGGGGGATGGCAGCACAACGTCACTATAGTAAAAGATGGCTGCTACCTACTGAAAACTACAACGCTAAGCACACACCGCAGTCACAGTGATACACAACTCAGTCCCTAAAGACTCCTATGGAATGACAAATAGCTTTTTTTTCTCCTTTTATTTTTAAGCAACAGTGCTATCACCTACACAGTAACATTGAAAACACTTAGAATCTCCTCCTGAAGCTAGCATCTAGTGTACGTGAGAGGTTCCTCCAAGATAACTCATGGTTTTAATGGACTAAACGTCTACTCGCCCTCTTGTTAGACCCGTAAGTAAAGGACATTAGAATGTTATCACCTGTACAGACCATTAACTTTTACGGTTATTGTTAAAGATTCTCTAATGCTCATGGCGTCCAAACCGGTCAGGGGCCGGTTCGCTTTCTTGCGCTATTGAATGAACGAACAGACTTTTCTCGACAAGAAACAGTCCGCTCCTGTACAGTGCAAAACAGTAGCCACGGGGGAAGGGATTGGCAGTTAAGCATGGCTAACTCTATTGTCACTGTGAAAAGGCAACAGAAAGCAAAAACTGCTGTTTAGGGCACTGTCGCGGCCAAAATACATTGTTGCCCGATGAACCGAAGCTACAACCACTATCTGAGTGGCGTTTGTGCATGGAGGGAGGAGTCGCAAGCTCCTCGTACCTCCCTGAAAACAATGGCAGTGTTTAAAAGCTCGCCTCTCCTCTTCTTCCTCATCCTCATCATCGACTCGTCGGGACAGAGCGCTTCAAAGGTTTCCGTCCCGCAACGTTTGATTACTTTTGATTGAAGGCAAGAGAGTCTCTTGAAAGATGCCCTGGTGTAAATAAATCCCCCCAGTACCCGGCCTTTAGCAAAGATCGTAAAAAAAATCATGCAGTTACCAAAAATATTCAGATGTTGACTTAATCTAAAAAATAGTTGTCTTAAAGCTAGAGTCAAAACTCCTGGTTTCATTTTTTTTGGAGGCTGAAACGTAATTTCCTCAACGAAATGAGTCCAACGACGAGAAAAGGAAGCGATTCACAAATTCAAGCTTCAAGGACACGATGGCTACAGCTTGTCAATTTACGGTTTCGCAAATGCGCCAGATCGGATTCGGGAAGTTTCGGAATCGAAGGACATAAAACAAGAAAGAAGCAAACCGGGGACCCGTTTGACTAAAAGTTAACAGCATCACCGTATGAGAAATAATAAAAAGAAAAGGCTGATTGGTTTTTGTCAAGTAAAGAAGAATTCCTTCGATTAAAGTAGTTTAAGCGAAGCTTACAGGTCCTCAGTTTGATAAATTAGTACAAAAAGTTATTACGAAATAATGTGCTTGTATAATTGTCAGCAGCATATTACATGTATACCATAAAACCATATTAGTTAATGGCCTTCGTGTTCAGTGTGTTTATCGTGTACGGTACATTTGTATGCTTTTTTTTACGTAAACATGAAACGCAAACCGTCCTTTACGAAGTGAGAGAGTACCTCCACTAGCGTCTTGCAGGTTGGAATTCTTTAAATATTTATATAGAGATATATTGTATATTTTAGTGGAATGCCATAAGGTAAAATTCTTAAATCCGTTATATATAATATTGGCTCTTCTATGTCAGCATTTACATAATTTAAAATAGAACATCTTATTAAAAACATCAAGATATACACAGATTAGGAAACGGGTAACAACATACAAACACATAAACTAGAAATCATTTTCGTCTGCATTCTGATATATACACATGTGGTACAATAAATTCCTCCAGTCATGCGCTATCTATACAGATCATATTGCTTAAAAGAAGGGGCATTTGGTCGGGGAATTTTAAGGTCGTGGATGGAGGTAAAACAACAAAGAACAGAGAAAGTTTATCGACAGGAAGGAAGGAGGGGGCGAGGGGTCGAAACTGACGTAACAACACAACATCTCAAGGGGTGGTCCGAGAAGGCGGTTTTCTTAGACACGAAATTAGGACTGAGGGTGCATGAATCCTTATATCACTGAGGTATTTACACGCACTGGGTAAAGAGCACTACACGACAGGTTTGTGGGAGGGGTGTGGGAGGTGTGGGACGGGGCAGGCGGGTGTTGGGCTCAGGCTGCTCTATTTTTTCTGAGCTGCCAGCAGGGAATCCACTTCCTCCTCCGGCTTGAGCACGTGCCACTGAGCGATGGGTCTCCTTGGGTTGGCCAGCATATCTGACCAGTGACGGATCTCGGTGCCTGAGCTGTTCAAGCCCACAAACACTTTGCCGATTGCATCGTTCTTGCCAATCTTGTCATAGTCCAGGACAGTTATAACAACTTGAACTTTCTGTAATAAAAATTGGAGACACACATTTGTAATATAGCATTTGTGACTTTCAGTTTGTCCGAACATGTGCTGGGTAATAATAATGATGATGATAATGATGATCAGTGTCGTTAAAAGTTTGTGGTTGGTAGATTTTTGTACTGTTTCTGAAATAAATCTTGTGCATACCAAGGCTGTATTTATGTGATCAAAAATACAGTAAAAGCTGTAATACTGAGGAAAATGTAAAATATAATTTATTCCTGTGACAGAGTCATGGCCAAAAATATTGGCACCCTTTTACCATATGATCAAAAAAGATTTACACAATTACCGGCACCCTTATATTCAATACTTTTGAAACCTCCAGTTGCCAGTTTAACAACGCAGCTCTAAATTTTCTCCTATAATGCCTGATGAGGTTAGTGAACACCTGACAAGAGATCAGAGACCATTCCTTCTTCCAGAAACTCTCCAGATCCTTTAGATTCACAGCTCCATGACGGTGCTTCTTCTCTTCAGTTCACCTCACTCATTTTCTACAGAGTTCAGGTCAGAGGACTGGAATGGCCATAGCAGAAGCTTGGTTTAGGGCACAGTGATCCATTTTTGTGTTGTTTTTTGAGGTTTGTGTTTGGATTATTGTCTGGTTTAAAGATCCAAACATGGCCCATTATAAGATTTCTAACAGAGTCAGTCACTTGTAGATTTTGTAATCTGTTGGTAATTGATAGAATCCATGATGCCATGTGTCTAAACAAGATGTCCAGGACCTCCAGCAGAAATATAAGGCCCAAAACATAAAAAGTACAGCAGTATATTTCATTGTACAAATGGGGTACTTTTTATCCTTGTGTTCACCAAACCCTTCTTGGGTGTTTGCTGCTAAAAAGCTCATTTTGTAGTTTCATCTGACCATAGAAACCAGTCTCATTTTAAGTTCCAGTCGTGTCTGACAACTGAATATGCTGGAGTTTGTTTTTGGATGAGCTATGAGAATTTTTCTTGAAACCCTCCCAAACAACATGTGGTGATGTAGGTGCTGTTTGACCTTTTTTAAAGGTTTTCTGACCCCGAGACTCAACTATTTTCTGCAATTCTCCAGCTGTGGTCCTTGGAGAGTCCTTTAGCCACTCAAACTCTCTTTTTACCATGCATTGGCACGATATAGACACGTGTCCTCTTCCAGGCAGTTTCGTAACATTTTGTGTTGATTGGAAACTCTTAATTATGGCCCTGATGGTGGAAATGGGAATTTTCACTGTTCTAGCTCTTTCCTTAAAGCCACTTCACTAATTTGTGAAGCTCAGTTATCTTTTTCTGCACATCATAAATATATGCTTTGGTTTTTCTCATTGTGATGGATGATTAAGGGAATGTGGCCTTTGTTTTCCCTCCTATTTATATTTCTGTGAAACAGGAAGCCATGGCTGGATAATTTAATGTTCATAGTCACGCTGGAGTGCTCAAAATTGTGAATATGAATGGGAATATACTTTAGATATATTTTACTCATAAGAATTTCTAGGGGTGCCAATAATTGTGTCCAACTTGTATTTGAGAAAAACATTTATTTCATAATGATATTTCCCCCCATTTTAAATTCGTATTATCCAATGAAAGGTTAGACACAGCCTTCTTTGATCATATTTATTAAGGGTGCCGATATTTTTGGACATGACTGTATATATATTAGTGCTGGGCAATGATTAATTACAATTAATTGCATCCAAAATAAAAGTTTTGTTTACATAATACACGTGTGACCTTTGTATATTTATTATGTATATATAAATACACATGCATGTATAAAAAATCTATGAATATAAATATTAGTGCTGTCAATTGATAAAAAAAATGAATTGTGCTAATCACAGTCATGGACTGTGATTAATCATGATTAATCACAAATGTAAAATACTAGGATTTACCTGTAAATGTGTTGAAATAAAGAAATGCATGACAAACTAGTTTAAGGAAACAGAAACTTTTACACCTTCGCCAGATATGAGACATAATCCTTATTTTTTTCAGGCATTATCAGTCTTTTTACTGAAAATAAAATGTTTATCAAGCCACATCACTTCAATCCCAGTATACATTTACCCAACTATTATCAAAAGTATTTAAATAAATACAACAAAACATTTTCTTGCGACCTTACGTGAAGTATTATGACAAAATGCATTATGAAGAAGAATTGGACATGTTCTGCAGCTGCATTAGAGCTAATATTAGCATCATGCTTCATAAGACAATTTATGAGATTAATAATACACTTTTACTCAGAACTCACTTCAAACCACCATCGAGTGTTTGTAATAACTTCCTTTTGTGATCACATGTGAAATATGGTCGTTTACTGTTGTTAAAATATGCTTTTTATGGCCTTTTATATCGATGCACAAATTAAAATTATCTGATGTAAGTTACACATTCATCTCAAGAAAATCACATACAAACCATATTCTATCGTAATCGTGTGTTTTTTATCTTATATAATCTATAGTGGCATGTTTATTTCTGCTGTGTAAAAGCCTTAATATGTCTGCTCTGTCTGAAACCCACGTTGTTTGTGTTACAACCGCTTCTCCGTTCTTAAGTTGCCAGGTAACTTATACATTTCCAAGTATAATACACATTAGTAAAATGATCTATTTTCAGTTTTATTTGTCTATACGGCTCTGTAATTTTTCCCACGACTGTATTTTCAAAATAGCCCTCTTGTTGTGCCGCTACCCTGGCAACACTGGTTCGCTGCAGAGCCGCTGTACCCTCATCACACACGACAGATAAACTTCCATGCTCCGATGATGGCAAGAAGTTGGGTCAAACCTTATAATGCGATTAATTTGCGTTTAAAAAAAAATTACACGTTCAAATATTTTAAATAATCGCATGCGTTAACGTTGACACCCCTAATAAATATATACATGTAAATATTTTCTAAATACATACTGTATGCGTTTGTATTTATATATACATAATAAATATACACAGTACACACACATATATTATATAAACAAAACTAATTTTTTATGCGATTAATCACGATTAATTGTTGCCCAGCACTAATATATATATATATTAGTGCTGGGCAACAATTATATATTCATATATATATATATATATATATATGGGCAACATAATTATATATCGATATAGCCCTATATATATATATATATATAGGGCCCTATGAAATCAAATCGGTTAGATTTTTTCCCAAAGTCCGTTTTATTTTTGTCTAAATTCATTTTTTTTCCATTTAAATTTTTCGGGATTCCGTTTTTTTTTTTATTTTATAATTTTCTGGACTCCTTTTTAATGGTCAAAATTAAATTGTATTTATCAAATAGCATGTCTAATTAATTAAAATTATACAATTCATATAGAGATACAGTATATAAAGTACATTTTATAACTTAATGAAGAGGCCTTTGATATTATGAATATTTTACAAAGGGTTGTTGGGCAACATTGTTTAACAATGACTGAAAATACACATAGTGGTGCACCCAATTAACCATTTTTCAAATACCACAACAGTTATCTCAGTGTGATGGTCTATTCAAGGGCCTGTTACTCTGTAGCAGCGTGAGTCTTTGAAGAACATGGTGGCAGATACCAAAGAAAGGCCAGTGGGTGCCACCAAAGAGGTCCGAACTACTCTGTAAATTGACTGTGAGCACAAAACAGATCGTGTGAGTTCGGGGTCAATGGCTCGCTCTTAGCTTGCTTACTTTGAGCCCGATCCACCCATGCACAAAATGAGAGCAGACAATATAAATTTGCATCTTCAGAGCCCTGGTTATCCTTCGATCCACCTTTCCGCTTGGATTTCACTGACCGGTGAGAACAGGCCTGGGGCCATTGTTCTCGGGAGCCAGAGCTAATTTGGCATATAATGAAATATTGAGGGATGTACAATGAGTGAGGAACTGTATGTTAGGATGGAGAAAGGCCACTCTGGTTAACAGACCCCCAGACACACTTTAAATTCAAAGCAGCTCACTCAAAGCATAAAATGTATCCTCTGAACCGTGAAATACTAAATCAATTTGAAACAATTTTATTCTTATTGCACTAGCAAGCATTGCATCCATTTTATTCTCTAAATAATTAGCAACAAAACTTTTGGCCTCACGCCGAACCTTATCCCATTTCACAAGTTACTTTTCGTTTGTTACTTGTTAATTAGTCTCTATAAATTTCAACACAGGATTTGTTAATTAGTCTTTGATGACAATAATGAAAATGGCAATTTGCATTGAATTTGCCATTGCCTTTTTAGTGTTAGTGTTTAGTGTAGAAAAATTCCTGAATTACCTGGATTTGTTCGAATGGCACTTCGAAACTGAAAGACTCGTTATAGTAAGGGTTGAGGGTGTTCTTTTTGATTGTCGTCTTCTTCTTCTTCAGCCGCTTGCCGTTCTGCATCAGGTGAATCTTGACGTAGGGATCTAATAACACACAGGTACAGGACATAGCATGAGAAATTACTTCAGTTTTTATGACACATTAGAGCAGTGGTTTTCAACCAGGTAACTGGAAACCGTTACACTTCCAAGCGGGCCACAAGATGGCTTAAAGTGATTCAAAATAAGACCAAAAAACATACAAACAAACCTACAATAAGCCATGTAAATTATTTTTTCTTATTTTAATTTAACTGTCATTTTTATTCAAGAATGAGGGTTTCCACAGTCTTGGAAAACCTGGACATACCATTAAATATTTAGAGTGATTTCTAAATCAGGAAAACTCATTACATTTTAAAGTCATGCAAATTTCCATTAAAATAAAATCATCTTTTTTCTGTTCCAAAATATTTTAGGATATAGAAGGATACAGCTGGTAAATTCATATTTTTTTCAACAGACATTATCACAAACTGTCAAAAAGTCATGCAAATGTATTAGCCATAAAGAGTGTGAACCCCTGAAGAACATTACATTTTGTATGTCTGGAATTACAGATATTATTTTACTTTAATTATTTATAATTACTTTATTTATTATTTTAATTTACTATCACTCTCAGTTTCTGTAAATACAAAAGGATGAAATTAGCACTTTTGTATTTACAACAACAAAACATATTGTACCAATTTCATTCCTTCATCTTTTCTTCTTAATTCTATTCTTACATTTCTCCAAATATCACAACATAACACTGCATGCAGCACCTGCAGCTCCTACTGAGGCTCCAATACAAATCTCTTGTGGTACGTGTTAGGATAGTACAAGCTTTTATTTACACATGACAGGTGCATGCCCTCCAGTATCCCGGAGAAAATCTTCCCTGTTCCCTGTTCCATTACTGCCATTCAGGCACATCAATCTCTGTCAGGGCCTCAAAATACTATCCATCTTATCTATCACTTCTAGCATCTATATTCTGTTTCCATCATGCATCTCTCATCATCTGTTTACCTCACCCACTACCGATTCAGACTCACCTCTCTTAGAATACATTTTTGATTTAAACCTCAGAATACAAATATAGGATGAAATATCAAAACAATTTCTGATTCTACATCTACACGTCTTCCTTTTTGAAAAAGCAAGTTAAGGTATGTTTTATGTAATACTGTGACTTAAAGAGGGGAGATGTCATTTGCCTTTCTGAGCCTTACAGTAAAAATGGATATTGAGGTGAGAAATGGTTCAATTTGACAGATGTAACCATGTTTCAGAATGATCTTTTGTCTAATAAAATATGTCATTTCATTTCACTCTTTCTCTCCCTGATATGTCTTTCTGTCACCATCATCCTCTCTGCTCTGCTCCAAAAGAGATTTACAAAAATCCCTGGTATTTTCAATTCCCTATTCATTTTACAACTGATCTAAATAGTCTTTATCTCTCTAAAAAAGCCAGAGTAGCACATTCCAAACAGAGAGAGAGAGAGAGAGAGAGAGACCTAGAAAACATGCTGAACTCTGCACCCATACCATATTAGGAGAAGGGCAGCACAGAATCTGTGGCATGCAGTTTTTGAAAGTGTAGCTCTCACTGCTCATAACAAGGGTTTGGAAATTAAGAATTGTGCTGTTGTAACACCTACAAATAACTTTAAAAGAGACATGTAGATGTATAGGACAGACTATAGGTTATAGGGGTGGATAATTGTATCTGTTTTTTATTCACGCAACATTACTGTCATAGTTCTCATTAATAAGCAGTGAATAAATGATAACTTTGTCTAGTGCTCTTATGAATGTTTGTATCATGACTTTGGGAAGGTTTACCTTCTATGCTAAATTAAATAGCATGGACTCTTTCATATGGCCAGTGTTTGGATATTTCATTTCATTCTGTAACCTACTTGTTTTCTGTCGATGATGCAGTGTTGCCAGATATTGCTATGAAAACACAAACATTTTTATGGAAGGGATAAGGCCAAGACAGCTTATAATAGCTGGATCTGGCAACACGGAGTCTCACAGTGACATGTATAGTTCTCCACCATTTTCACACCAGACACTAAAAATTCAAGCAAACTGTCTAAATTGTATTAGCTATAGATGCAAACACATGCAGACTGAAGAGGTTTAAATGGCAAATTAGTTGTTCAGAAACAAAGTTGCATGAAACTGCTGAAGAGTTCATCACCTATTTTTTTGTTGTTGATATTTCTAATACAAATAATTATTATAATGAGAAATATCTGAAGGATCACATGACTCTGGAGACTGCTGAAAATGACTTTAAATGACTTTTGAAAAAGCTTTCAATTACATTGTAAACTATATTAAAATAGAACAAACATTTCTTATCAAGTAAAATATTGTTGTATCTGCTGTAAACACTATACAAGACTATGCCCTGTATCTTAAAGAACATTGGTATGGCTCTACATGGCAAACATATATTTTTAAGGCATTATATATGAAAAAGATCTTTGATATAACAAAAAAGTATGCTTTCATATTTCCCTTATGCATTCATGAAGCTTCACAGTCTTACAGGGGATCACATATGGACTGCATGCTAAAACATTTTATTCAGTCTATATGAGATTCAAAGATAGATTTCTCATAATATAGAGCAGCACAGCACCTCCTGTTGAACTTATACTAATACTACAGGATCTTCAAAGCTCTGTCCGCTCGTTCCATCCACATTTAATAAGGTAAAAACACAGTATGGCTATTTATGATGTTGAACTTAAACAGAACTTCTCCGGGTTCAACACTATTAACAGTGGCGCTTTTGCCTGGTTGCTTGGCAACAGAGTGCCTGAGGTTTGAGGTTGTTGGGGAAATCTGTGGTAATCTACACTCACACAGAAGCCAAGCCAGACGTTTGTGGTGCCTGTAATGACTTGTGTTTATGCTTCATATAGTCACTTGAGGAGCTCATCTAGAAGGGATACTGAAAATCAAAATCAAAATAAAACTGTCCCTTGTCTCTGATGTGGTATGTTTCCATTGGCTCTGGAACATAGGCATTCAGTCACGAATGGTCTACAGACTCATAGGTGTCTCCTAGTGGTAAACTGCAAGTACTGCTTTCACCCTCCACTGTTTAAATGCTAATATAAAAAATGTGCCAATTTCAACCCTTATTTTGTTCAAATACAAGGAATAGTCTTTTATAATGTCTAAACCACATGCACTGACCTGAAAAAGTACCTAGACCCTTAAGCCACACATGCCATTTAGTTGTATAAGCACTGTTAACAAAATACAACTGATAAAAAGTGTTAATAAGTACATTAAATAATGTAATACAAATAGATGAGAAACTGAAACTTAGATTAGAATATTAGAAATAATAAGTTGGTAATATACTAACTAAAATTGTAATTATAGTTCACCCAGAAATTTACATTTTCATCAAATTAAATTTGTCATACAATTTATGATGACAAATCATAAATCATGTTCCAAACCTGTAAGGCCTGCATTAACAGCAATGCAACTGACACGTTCAAGGCCCAGAAAGGTAGTAAAGACATCGTTAAAATAGTCCATGTGACATCGGTGGTTCAACTGTAGTGTTATGAAGAAACAAGATTATTTTGTGCACAAAGAAAACAAAAATGTATTCTGTTCCGTGTCAGACTTTGATGCATGTTTATGACAGACTATTTTAATGATGTCCTTATTACCGTTCTGGGCCTTAAATATGTCAGTTGTGTTGCTGTCTATGCAGGGTCAGAAAGCTCTCGGATCGTTCCGAAGATGAAAGATGGTCTCACAAGTTTGGAACGACACGGGGGTGAGTAATTAATGACTGCATTTAAATTTTTGGGTGAACTATCCCTTTAAGTGTGAATTAAGAGTCCAAATGCCTTTGAGGTTTTGAAAAAGTACAGTAGCTTAAGCAATATAACATGGCACTAGCAACGCCACAGTCACGAGTTCTATTCACAGAACAGCATAACTTAAATGCAATGCACGCTTCTGCCAATGCATTAAATGCATATATACAAATACAATTTGTATATATGCATATTCAATTAATAATCTAAACCACAAAAAGCATAATGAGGAAAATGCAGAAATTGGTAAGCACAGCTTTTGTGAATTAATTCAAATTACATTTATTTTAGCTGCAACAACCATGTCTTGTGTGATTACAGAGAGTAAACAGGCTTTGAACAGAGAAAAGGATAAATTATAGTGTTCTGATGAGTCGTCCTCCCTGTAGCTGAATCACAATGGAAACAGTCACTAATTATTGGCATGATCCATGCGGGCCTATTGTTTCTAATCATGTGACAGCTCTTTGGACATGCTTTGAAGCGATTCCTTTGGGAGAACAACTCCCCCTATAACAACAATTAAATCTGAGCCATTTTCTCGAACTTGGAACGAGAAGAAAAGCAGAGAGAGAATGCAGGGACAGAAATGTTTTTCTAGTAAAATCAGTGGGAACATTGAGCGCTTTGTCAAAAAGGTTCATTTCACAATACAAACCGTCGGAGTCTGGCAAAAACCCAGTAATTGATGGTGAAAGCACACTTAACTGCAATTTTCACACAGGATTTGATCGATCTGGCAAACGAACAATTCAACAAGCCAATGATGAAACGCAATAGGAGGTTTGGGGTTTGTAGTTATCACATCGTGAAAACTATAGTCCTCTAAACACAAGCTCCTAAAAAGAACTGTTCATTTCAGCGCCGTGTTGGAGTACCTTATGAAACGTGACTGACAGTTTATAGCCAGCTTTAATCTGGATTGCTAATGGACTGGAGAGAGCGAGAAAGTTTGTTCTTGGAGGTGCTGCTAATAGCTGTTCGTCTCTCTGTGAGTGAGAAGTAAACGTCAGGCCTCTTGGCTCCCAGCAGGTGGTTTTGGTACTGATGGCCTGTCCGCCTCTGTGACAGCAGGATCGAGACAGACCAGGTGCGAGAGAGGTGGGGAGGTATGGATGGACGAGACCAGGGCCGTTTTTCATAAGTGGTTATGGCACAGATATGAGGACTGATTTGTGAATGCCGAGCCGTAAATGTACTCAGCGAAAATGTATTCATGTATTCACCAGAGCCGAATATTACTTCAGCTGATAAAGAGCAGCTCTCCGCACAGCCGTAGGTTCAGAAAGTGTCGAATCATTTCAAGCCACATTTCGACGCCCTTGGGATTTGTAGCTGTGAATGACCGTATACGCATTACATGATTTTAAAAGCGAAAGATATACTAGAAATGACTTTGCATTTACATACAGACAACCTCGTGCAGCTATGAGGAAATCAAAGGGTTTTGAAACCGTGTTAAACACAACATGAATAGAGCATTCACAACATATGATGCATCTTTCTTAGTGCGTTCAGCTGAAAAATAATGTAAGGCAGGAATTTGACTGGATGTAAACATGTTAGGCTATGATATTATTGTAATATTTTATGATTTTCCCCACCTGCACACACTACCAGTCAAAAGATTTTGAACAGTAAGATTTTTTATGTTTTTTAAAGAATTCTCTTCTGCTCACCAAATCTGAATTTATTTGATAAAAACAGCAAGAGCTTTCTATTTGAAATATATTTTGAAATGAAATGTATTCCTTTGATCAAAGCTACATTTTCAGCATCATTACTCCAGTCTTCATTGTCACATGATCTTCAGAAATCATTCTGATATGCTGATTTGCTGTTTAAGAAACATTTAATTATTATTATTCACATAAAAACCTTGAGTATATATTTTTTCAGGATTCTTTGATGAATAGAAAGATCCAAAGATCAGTATTTATCTGAAATTCAAATATAGTAATTATATTTTTGGGGAAGTAAATATAGAAATTAATACTGTACTTTTATTTAGCAAGGATGCTTTGAATTGATCAAAAGTGAGAATAAAAACATATATAATGTTACAAAAGATTTCTATTTCAGATAAATGCTGTTCTTCTGAACCTTCTACTCATCAAAGAAACCTGAAAATGAACTAATTAGAATTAATAATATAATAATAATAAATGTTTTTTTTTTTAAACAGCAAATCAGAATATTAGAATGATTTCTGAAGGATCGTGTGACTGGATTAATGATGCAAAAAATTCAGCTTTGAAATCACAGGAATAAATTACATTTTAAAATATATTCAAATACACACGGTTATTTTAAATAGTACAAATATTTCAAAATGTTACTGTTTTTCTGTATTTTGGATCAAATAAATGCAGGCTTGGTGAGCAGAAGAGACTTCTTCAAAAACCTTTGACTGGTGTATGTGTGTGTATAAATATATATAGTTTAATATCATCTTACTAAAACATTATGGGGAGATCAAAAGCAACAACTTAAAATTTTGATAAGTAGTCTGCTACATGTGCTTTTTTTCTCCTCAAATGTGAGTTCAATTTTCTCCTATATCATAATATACGAGTCATTTAAGACTGATGTATCACAGAGATAACACAAACTAGTGCTGTCAAACGATTAATCGCATCCTAAATAAAAGTTTTGTTTACATAATGTGTGTGTACTGTGTATATTTATTATGTATATATAAATACACACACATACAGTATATATATCGAAAATATTTACATGTATTTACATTTATATATTTACATTCTTATATTTTATATAAATATATTTAATTAACAACCATAACATACTTTTCTTAAATATATACTGTATGTGTGTGTGTATTTATATATACATAATAAATATACACAGTATACACACACATATTATGTAAATAAAAACTTTTATTTTGTATGTGATTAATCGCGATTAATCATTTGACAGCACAACAAAAAACACTTTTGATTTTATCTAAAAGTTCAATAAACAGTTCCATTGAAAACTATTTTCTGACTATTATTTCATAAATCAGGTTTTACAGGGTTGAGAAGGGCACATTTTGATTTCACTTTGTATTTAAAGACAGACAAATGTGAACACTGGAGCACAAAACCAGTCTTAAGTCGCTGGAGTATATTTGTAGCAATAGCCAAAAATACATTGTATGGGTCAAAATTATCGATTTTTCTTTTATGCTAAAAATCATTAGGATATTAAGTAGAGATCATGTTCCATGAAGATATTTTGTACATTTCTCACTGTAAATATATCAAAACTTCAATTTTGATTAGTAATATGCATTGTACAACTTTACATTTTGAACATATTTAAATCCGATTTTCTCTGTATTTAGATTTTTTTGCAACCTCAAATTCTAGATTTTATTTCTCAGCCAAATATGACCTATCCTAACAAACCATACATCAATGGAAAGTTATTTGTTCAGCTTTCAGATGATGTATTAATCAAAATTTCGAAAAATTGACATTGTGGAATTGTTTTGTGGTCCAGGGTCACAAATGAATTGTCATTACAGCTGGCAACAACAGACACTGTCATAAACAATCAGATAATGGCACAACCTTTGTGCCAGGGTCCAGCTGACAGTGTGACTCAGTAACTGGACTCACCTGACAGGCCACCGACATCCATCTTCTTCAGGTTCTTGGCCTCCAGAACGACCACGGTCAGTTTGCCAGCAGTGGGCACATACCGCAGAGAGAAACAGATGTCACCCAGCTTCTCTTGCTGTGAGTGGCAGAGAGAAGTTCAATCAGGGACATCATTGTCAAGGTAAATAGAAAAACTGAACCTGAAAACCTGGTCAAATGTATTCACCGAGTGAATTCTCTAACAAAAATAAACCTTTCTTAAGAAGCAAAGCCAAACCGAAACATCTCCAGCTAAAATATTTTTCTAGCACACAAGACAAAAATATTCCCCTGTACACAATGTTTTTTGATAATCGCCCACTCAACAGGATTTATAAGAGAAACTGAATTGAGGAGCATAGCCTTTGTATTCTTAGAATCTGATTAATTTTCCACAAATGTAGCTGAACCGGTAAATACACAGAAAATAAATTTACATCTACACACATTCCATTAACATTTCAGGAGCCATTCTCGTAAACATGGACACAAACACGTGACATATAGAAAACAACAGGAAGGGGGAAAAGGTTACATCACTTTACTTTCAACTGGCTGATGCCATTTCAACACAATCAATTTTCTGTCAATTAAAAGGTCATCAGAATGGAAAATAACATTTCATAGTTTAATTAAATGAGTCCTACAAGGTAAATAAGTTGAATCGACTGCCAAGAATTTTTTTTATCGTGTATGGAGGAAAAAAAAGAGCAAACTGAACTGGATGGAACTACAAGAATCTTCGGCATTTTGCAGTGGATTTTCATTTAGTTTTTTACAGGCACTTAAAGTGCCACCCTCAGGACAACACTCAAGATATTATTTGATAAAGCTCCAGCTTTCTCAAGCAGTGCTTGAAGTGCTCCATTAGTTCATCGGCCATGGAGTGTAACAGAAGCACGAACTCAAAGAGCAACCTTCAACGTATGTAGATAGCCAACAACTCTCTGCCACCAGCAGGCTTTTGACAGCGTCATAATTAACCTTCACACCAAGGAACCATGACACAAAAACAAGGTTCCCTTAGAAACCACGGCTTAAATGCTATATTCCATGACATTTACCATGAAAATCGAATCTCCCCAACCACTGCTTGGAAAGTCACACTTTTTGATTAATAAAATGTGGCACGGCCCAGCTGATTAACTGACATTTCCATTGAAGATGGATAGCCCTCAAGTCTTGCACTTGTACAGTGAGTATATTTCCATGCAGCTCCTGCTAAATATTTACTCTTGTCATGTACAAACTTTTCAATATACGACTTAACATTTGGGAACATTTCAAACCTATTTGGTGCATTTCTTAAAGAAAACACGGGGAGCATAAAGGCCAATTCACACTGCACAGTAGGGCTGTGCAATTAATCGCATGAAATTCTCATGCGCATCTCATCAGTAAAGCCGGATCCATGATTGGCGGTAAATCTCCATCACCTGTTTTCAAATGAGCGGCAGTTAATACACAGAGCCGTAGTTCACTGACAAGCAATGCGATGTCGCGTTCATAATCGAATGCGATTCATCTGCGATATTGAACGCGATATTTCCTAGCTTGTCAGTGAACTACGGCTCTGTGTATTAACTGCCGCTCATTTGAAAACCAATGCCGACTTCATTTTAGAGAAATGCGCATGAGAATCGCATGCGATTAATTACACAGCCCTACTGGATAGATAGACCAATGGCGACAGTCACCAGATTAAAGTATTTCACTTTTCAGACCTTCGAAGACCTGAAAAAGTAAATAAATTTGTTCAATCAGACTAAAAAAGCGCCGATGCCAACAGACGCCAACGGGGTAAAACACTGGTCCGTCAAAACCTGACGATTGCATCTACTGCCATTTGTCTGCATTTCAATTGTGTACACCAAATCTGGTAAAGGTGCTCTTTTTGTGGGAAAAAACTTTAAATAAAAATATATATTTTACTACAGTATATTCAAAATCTATGAAGATGTATCATTTCAGTAGCCTAATAAAAACTCTTTCATTTTACAGAAAACGGGTCTCCATGTTGAGATCACATGTCTAGAAAAACTAAAACCAAAATGATTTTGACTCATTCAATTGGCAGTTGCTGCCAACTGGTATAACAATGTTAACTTTTCCAGATCAGCAAACAAATCTGAATGTGAATGAATACGATGTAAATTTTCTGCATGAATGGATTAAAAAAGATTCAAGTCACTGGGAAGAATCACTACTAGTGAACAACTGAATTGGCAAACTTTTCACTTGTGCTCCAGAAGGTCAGGCAATAAAGATGGAATATTCACTCAAAAGCTAATATTTAATTACATTACCAGGGAACAGGTTATTGCCACCCGTGCATGTTAGCTTTTTACCTCTTCTTTCTCAGCGCTCTGGAGGTCTCTCCACTCCTCAGTCACATGACTAAAGTCCACCTTATTCATGAGCACCTTCACGTCTCCAATAGCGTCGTGTTTGGAGAAGCGGTCAAAGTCATACACCGTCATCATCAGAGTTTTCCCTCCAAGCTCAGTGTAGGGAACCTGTAGGATATGAGGGGTGAAATTAATTGCATGCATACCTACCAGTATAATCTCTCTCAATTCCAGTTACGGGACTTATCTAACGCTGAGATTCTGGGATGAAGCTATAGGACAATTGTATGTGCGCTAGAGAAAGAGAGAGATTTGATTCTTGATTACCTCCAATTGAGCTGTTTTTTCAGACAAAACTCATTATCCCGAAGGACTTGTTCCAACATGGCGACAAACTGCTTGATTGGCCGGGAAAGAGATAAGACCCAAGGGTTGCTATT
Organism: Gymnocypris eckloni scoliostomus; assembly: GCA_027564155.1. Classification (NCBI taxonomy): domain Eukaryota; kingdom Metazoa; phylum Chordata; class Actinopteri; order Cypriniformes; family Cyprinidae; genus Gymnocypris; species Gymnocypris eckloni. The sequence goes on along the minus strand of CM050432.1, from coordinate 17,681,425 downwards.
TTGTCCTTGACGCTATCACACACACCAGCTCTCCAGTTTCTTCATTTCAATAATGAAGGCACTTGTGATTACATGTCAGAGCTCTGTGGCAATCTCTCTCGATGTTGGCATGCGGCTCATTTCTCATTCTCAAGGTACCTTGTCATAGTGGAAATTGTGCTAGGCTAAACAAGAACTAAACACGCAAACAGTCCTTTACCCCCCTTGGTTGAATCAGTAATATTTTTGCAATTCTTTCAAGAATTCAACACTTCACTTAGCAATTTAATAAAAGTCTAGAGGTCTGACTGTGGTAATTACACAAAAAGGTCTTTCTAGCCACATGACGTCTTATAAAAATGAATTGGAAAGCTTTACTGAACATTCTAAAATAGAAATTATACTACTTTCCGGATGACAGACACCTGCAGGAGTCCATCTGCATGTTTACATGTAATTACTCCAATGCATCGTGCCACTTACTGTCTTGTTAATACACCAGAGGAAGTAGTCAAAATAACTTGATATACTTCATGAATAGAATGCAAACGCACGGATCAATGATAAATTGCTTGTTATAGTTAGACGCTGTTAGGTTTGTGACCTACCTTAAAGGTGAACTGCTCATTGAAAACAGGATTCAGTGTCTTCCGGTGGACCTTGGTCTCATATTTCTTCTTCTTGTCTGGAAGAAGGTAGACCTTCACATAGGGATCAGAAGTGCCACCCATATCCATAGCGGGCAGATCTGCTGCTTGGATGACCCCCACTATGAACTATGAAGGGTCAAAGTCAAAGTTAAAGAGATCATGAGTAAGACCTTGAAGAGGAGTGTAGTCTTTGTCTAAACCATCACCCCATCACCATTCTGTAGGACTTCACTGTAATGCTGGATCAGATTTATATGAAGACAATTGACAATTGGTTTTCCTTTTTTTTCTAAAGCACCAAGATATACAGTCGAGCATAACTCCTACACATTCATGTAGACTAAAAGAATCAGGGTCTTTCCATAAAAATCTTGTTTTTTTTCAGCTAGTCTGGTGACTTTCAAGCTTTCAAACCGTATTGTTACCTAGAACTTAAACTATTAAACACTTTTGAGATTGTAATAAAACTGACATAAAATATAAATATCATATAAAAAATAGTAGAAACGTTGCATTTAAACTAAATTAAATAAGTTAAACTAAAATTAAAAAAATAGAAATAGAAATATAGAAAACCCCAATAAAAAAATTAAAACACAAAAAGGAGAAACTTGAAACTGAAAGTATATAAATATTCAAAATTTGAACAAATTCCACAATATAATATAAGTAATATTAAAATGACAATACATTCAAATAATTTAAGTCTTGACAAACAAGGCATTTTCTCCATAAATATTGACAATTTCATACTTTTCAAAAGTTTGGTGGACATTCCTTCACGGTTTGAGAACTTTTGCTCCCAGAATTAGTAACTAGCACCCACTGAACATGTTTTAACTGACTTCTTATACATCTGATGTGGTTTATTGTAAATAAACCCTTTTGTATTTTGAACTATTTGGTTCCCTTTATGGGTGGTACTATAGTAAATCAGCTTGGAGAGTATCTGCTTATTTATATGAAAAGCCACTGAGAGGTCAGTATGATGCTGAGGTGCGTCCTTCAGACCCGGGCTGTATTACTCTTTAAACAGTCCCATCATTAAGGAGGCAATGGGGTCAGTCCATGTCAAGCGTGGCGTTCCTGATCCTATCTCCCATTGGCTCTGATAATTGATTGGCCGGCTGGCTGGGCTGATGTCCTGATTGACCTGCCAGTCACCATATCCCCTGCATGGCCTCATGGGTCCTAGAGTCAGTCAATCAAGTTCCCATCAGCTTCCCATAAAACGCCCTGTCTCTGTGTCTACACAGGCTCGGGCGTAGAGCTCTCTCTCTCACTCTGACCAGCTGTCACACTTCGGTTGTGCTGCCATGGGAAGGACTGTAGTCTGTGACAAGCTTTGCTAGAGTTTCTGGTTTAGATGATGGCCATCAGAGAACACTGAGATTGTTTCTTGATAAAGGAACTATAAAGATTGTAATATCCTGTCAGGCTGTAGTAATGTTTGATTTTTTTTTCTTTCTTTTTTCATTAAATGGTGGTGGGTTTCAGGTCTGGACAGTTTTATTGCTTCACATTGTAATCTTGGATGAAAAAGCACACAAGTTCTGACTTCAAGAAAGAAACACCCCCACAAACACTGTTCTAACACAGACACAATCAAACAGGAAAACATCTGTATTTTCAAAGAAATGTTTGAAAGGTTGAAAATACTCAACAAATAATGCCCATCGCTCCTATAATCACTGTTTCCATAAAGCGGAAGTGAAAATGATTGACAAAATAAGAGTCCTTGTTATTTATTTTATAGCCAATAGTTCTCTTTTGTCAGTCATGCAGTTATATGACCATTAATTTAGTAAGAACTGGAGAATTACATTTTTTTTAATATATTGATTCCAGTCTTTAACATTTCATGCTACTTTACAGCAGAATACTTAGATGTCAGCTAGATTTTGACTTATTTAATTTCTTGATATGTTAGCAATCAGAAATTCAATATCTAGATACTAATAAATAAAGTGGAATTTCCAATTAATTGTAAAGGTCAAGTTCATCCTTGAGGACACCTTAACATAACATAACTGTAACACTTCTTTCAAGATATTTGATATTAATGCTATTATTGCTATGAGAAGTTTCCTGTAGCTTAACAGTAAAGCATGGTACTCACAACCGGAAGGTCATAGATTTGGTCCGCAGGGAACACACAAACTGATAAAATACCCTGGATGCAGTCTATGTTGCTTTAGATAAAAAGGTCTGTTTGCACAATATACTGGTTTAAATCGTGATGTGTATCTAATAATGCTACCAGTTCTAAGCCTCCACTCTGGTACAATTGATAATACTATCTCAATTACTTTATTTATTATTTATAGCACACATTTAAGCTAAGCTTTTAAAATGCATGGTGTACACTACAGTCTCAACACTCACTGTGTTCTGTACACCAATCATTTATTAATTCAGAAAAGATGAATCACAGTCAGGCCAACTGAGATTTTGCTATGGAGATAAAAGTTAGAATCATGATTTTTGTAGAATTACAGCATGCTGTAAATGTATATTAGCACAATCTTTGTTTGTTTTTGTGATCTGATAGCGAGTTTAGACACAAAAACAATGACATGTGGCATCAAACTTACAGTAAATAAGAGTATTGTTGATATGTTGACCTTAAGCTGCAGTTGTCATTGTTAGCTGAATTTTGGCAGGGTGAAATCAAATAATTTCAAGAGCAGATTTCGCAACAGGTTCAAATTGTTCACTTAAATTTGCAGCATTCAGCATAAGAAAGCTGTTTGGTTTGAAAGTGTGAGCTGTTCTTCACACATTGTTATACTATTGACAACAAACAGTGCACCATTTGTGCATGGAACATTTTGCTAATGTGACTGCACATTTAGCCCAAATTACGCAATGTAACTGTCAATGGCATCGCTGTCAATCTCACTGGAAGTTTGCGATACACAAGCCACGGCATCTTTACGTTTAAATGAGAAGTCTTTGTAAGTAGCTCCAAGCTGTGAGTTAGATTGAATAGTTGTGGATGACAGTAGCTGATGAGTCAGGGTGGATCTATCTCTGGTTGTTTTGGACATAGATGGGGGGTGAAGGACTATCTGATCCTGATGAGACTTTGGCCATAATAACCTTCAATCGCTCTGCAGGCTACACAGTTTGAAGAATCAGACTGATGTAGTACATGCTGGAGGAAGATTCAGGCGTGTGACTTCACCTCAGTGGGTGCAGTGCAATCTCTCATTTGAAGGCTTTGAGCTGTCATCTTAAATTACTGCTGCAATGGTTTTCAGAGAAAACTGTTTTCTTAGAGGGGTTTGTTATTCGGCATTAACAGCAAGGGGTATCTGTCCTTAAAATACCTGGGATGCGTTAGAAAACAGGCCACGATTGCAATGATTCACCTCAGTGAACGTGTAAGGATTCGCAGTTCAATCCACACCTCTTTTTCTATCCTCATTAATAATATCACCCTTATCTGCACCCCTGTCCCTCTATCTCCCCGAGGACCGCCCTGGATTCTGAGATATTGTGTCTTGTGGCTTTATGACTGCCACGTTTTGTACTTTTCTATTTTTACCCTCTGGCTTGCTCAGCTGGGTTGGAAAGGTCCAGATCACCTTTAAACAAACCCAGAGTTTAGTTGAGCTCCCTGGAACCTTTCCCCTTTGGAAAGGTCAAGAGTTGCAGAAAAATCTCCCAGACCTCTGAGTCTCCCTGAAGCGATACTCAGCTTGATTTAAAGCCAGACGAGAAAGAAGCACGTAGATTTCCGGCTGGCACGAAGGGTGGAGATACATGCGTTTCTATGAGAGAGAGCAGGTCTATGGGTTGAATCTGGGTCAGGCTGATGAGGATTTCTTTGCATCTCCTTCCATCATTTGCACATGCTATCTGCAATATACTAGCTTTCCACGGAAATGAATAGTGCTGTGTTAAAATATGTTACAGTGCAATTTTAGCACTTTAGCAGGAAAACTGGGTGGCAGGAATTTGAGCAGGCTTTTATGCAAAAATCGTGCATACATGGCACAATTGTTTAGTGAATTTGCTCTTTTGTGTTCATGCTATATTTTATCGCACATTCTTATACCTCCAATGAAGACTTCAGTAAACTTAACTAGCTATTTGAAATATTTTTGTTAAACGGCAAAAGATTGCAGTATCTTGAACATCTCATTCTTGTTCATAAAACTCTGTTCTTTCATAAATCGAAAGCATTACCAGTCATTTGCAGTCATTTTGTCATCTAAATACACATACATTGTCGGCATTCAATGAAAAGGCTCCTGTGGTGGCGGTGCTTATAAAAGCTATAATTTGTGTGTGTGTGATGTGGATAATCTGGCTTTTTCAGGTTTGTAGCCTTTTTTCTTCTCGGTCTCGGCGTGAGACTATGCACAGCTTCAATTATCTGTCACCCAGAATCTGACAAAAGGAAGTGCATCCATTCTGGAAGTCAATCGGCTTTCAAGCTCAACCGCTTGTAAGAGGCGGCCAATGAATTACGGATTAGCTTCAGAGTTGAAGACAAGCCAGCACCCTCATGCAGTCAGCGTGCACAAAGCCAGTTCAAACTCAAACTACTGTGATGTGCCCTTGACATTCACGGCATTTGGAGAGTTTACAGGATGATGGGCATTATTTTCTAAGTCTGAATTCCTCTGGCTTTCACAGATAGCACTTAATAATAGAGCACATCAATATAAATGATCTTAAAAGCAATTCATGTTGTCAAAGTGTACTCTATCTTCACATTTTCAGTATGTATTTTTTAAACACACAGTTTACAGTGAGCATTCAATTGTGTAAGAGTGACATGCTGAATTACTTTTGAGAAATGGGCGTTATTTGAGCGGAGCTGGTTACAATTTGATGGACAAACACGCTGTACTTACGAAGAAGACCTCACTAAACACCACACACAGTGACGTTGATTCGGAGACAGCTCCTTACCGCATTCTCTGTGAAATTGTAATCCAAGGAGTACTGTAATTTGCCAAGTTTCTCTTCTTCCTTAGGCTCCTCCTCTTTCTCTGTGTCCGTCAGCCCTGTTTCCGCATCATCCTCATCCTTCAAGGCCTGAAGGAGACACCCACTAACAGTCAGTCCTGTCGGCCCAACGCTGGCGTTGCCCGATTGCCCTCGCCAGAGCGCCGGGCCCGCCCTGGACCAGCCTGCTCTTCAACCGCACCTCTATTAGGGGGGAGCAAGCACTAAAACACCACAGCGATTAAGACCATGACATGCTCAGTGATGCACTAGATTTGGGCTGTGAACCCCCTTCTCTCCTACGGTCTGCTATTGTGAGAAGTTGTGAAAAGAGTTGCAAGAAGATGAACTGAATGAGCGCAAGCAATCTAGGTAGGTGGGAAGAACAAGGCTAGGGCTGGGTGGTATGATAATGCATCGACTGCGCATATGGTACTGTTTCTAGCTACAAATCATTGCAAATGCTTTGAACTTGCTCCAATTAGTGGTATATAGTATATTATATTATATGACATATTTAAGCCCACCCCATGTTAGATTATAAAAAGCTGTTTCTGCACAGTTGTCAGACAAATAATCAGTTGTTATGAACATCTTTATAATTATATATATAATATATATATATTAACTTATGACACTGTCAAAATCGGTCATAAATTAAGAAATAAATTCATACATACATGAAACAGCAACAAGAAACATAATGTTACCGGTACTGTGATATAAAGTGATTTACTTGTATAATTGTTGGTCATACCGCCCAACCCTAGATAAGATGAGCAGACAGATGTTCTTAAGAAATACATCGTACAATACATTGTCCTTTATGTTATTTCAGGCAGAACAATCTCTGGCATCAACAAATCAGTGGGCAAATGTTGTGGCATTAGCTCCCTAGCTAGCTTTAGTTTAAGACTGTGTTAAGGGGATGTCAAGGGAGGTTTGTTGTCGCTGGAAAGCATGCAATTGTCGAGGCAAGCTTTCAGTTCATTCACTGTGAAATAGTTGTCTTCCAAAAGGGCAGTCTTGCTCATCGGTAAAGCATGCAGGGCATTCACGTTCTCAAGAAGAGTGCTCGTATAGTGACCCTCATTCTCTGTGACGCGATCTTCCACACACAGTGGCCTTGTCATGACCCTTAGTTATTGGTGATAACCAATGGAAGCTGTAAGCTGTAAGCATCATGCCAGCAGAAGGTGTTGGTGGGAGGGATTGTAATGTGTACAGGCCCTCTCTTATTAGTTGTTGGGTTACAAGTGTGAAAGCAAAAGGCTGAACAAAACTGATTTCTTGACTGTCTTGTCCTCTTATGAGGACCAGACTATTTTCACAAACACTTGTGCGCTTCAAAAGAACAAGCTCTTTGGGGAGCTTGTTAAGTCTTTTGGTGTATTTAAATGCATAGTTCACCCAGAAATCATTTATTCACTCTCATGTTGTTGTTGTTCCAAACCGGTATGACTTTATTTTTCCAGTAGAACACAAAATTAGATGTTTAGCCGGATATGTGATTAGATCTTTTCCATATAATGAAATGGAATTTAAGGCTTGTAAGCCCAAAAAAATCAACACCATAATAGTGGTCCATATGGCACTATAGTTCAAGTCATGATAGCACCGAGCATCGAGTCATATGAAGCCATCAATCACTTAAACCATGCTTTTAAATCTTGCTTAACAGATGTAGTCAACATTAACTTAATGTGTGGAAAAGAGCAGCGTGGACATTCTGCTACACTTCTCCATTATGAGTCACACAGCTTTTGAACAACACGAGGGTAAGTAAATGAAGACATAATTTTCTGTTTTGGCTGAACTATTCCTATAAATGTCTTTTTGGAAGTGTAAAATGATTAAAAGTAGTTGGTAACACCCTTTAGTTTGCAGCTGTGCGTGTCCTTTATTGATATCCTTTCCATCTGACTGAAAAGATGATGTTTCAAAAACATGTCAGCCAATTAAAGATCAGTCTGGTCATCCTGTCTGAAAATGCTTCTTGAACAAATTTGTCCTGCTAATGAGGTGGGTGCTGTTCTCCTCCAGGACATTTTTCCAATTTTAAGTTCTAGTGGACCAGATGAGTACGGCTAATTTGGCCAAGGGCAGTCAAACAAGCCGAACGCATCACTAGTAGTTAAGCAGCCGGTACTTTGACAGTCTCCTTTTATACTGGAGAAATGATCATTGTCTGTTTTCTACATCAAATGACAAGGAGAAATCAATGTGGTTCAACCTTGCTAAAGTGTACCCAAATGCATTTTCTCTCTTCATATATATGTGTATATGTAGACTTAAACACATATATATTGTAGATATACATGTACTGTATGCATAGTTACATATATTTTACTCTACTAGAGTAAACCTGTTGTCAAGAGGCTATTAAAAGTCATTACAGCAGGCTATAGAAGATCCAACAGCAATTGGGAACCTACCGCCAGTGGAAATCCCGCAAAGTCATCAGACAAAACATAGATAAGGAGGACATGGAAGGAAGAGACAAATTAAAACAACGACACACAGAGGCGACCACATGAGTCTGGGCACACCAGGAGAAATGACTGCTAAGAAGCTCAAAACAAAGGTGTATGTCGTACATTGTACTCTGGCATATCGTTCTTGATTGTTGTGTATCGTTCTCAATGTCTCGCTAATTTGCTAAATAAGAGTGACGATTCATTAATCTCTCATATTTAGCCAATTCGCACAGATATTACAATCTATTTATGGTGTTTCCCTGCCAAAACATCAGGTTAAAATAGCCTAAGTTGTTATGTTGGCTTTAGCTGGTTTAACTGGTCTCCTAATCTGGCCAAGATGGTCTTCATCTGGTCTTCCAGTGACCCAAACCTTCTAAAACTATTAATAAGACCAGCCTAATTAGCTTTATCCAATTGGGAGAGCAGTTAACCATCTTAGCCTGGTTTGTTTTATTCAGAAGAGTTGCAAAATATTGATTACATGGATTTCAATGGCTGTAGCCATTTCTTATTTCTATTTTTAATGTATTACAATATAATATTGGTGGATAAACATCATATAGCAGCTATTGTATATCTTTTCGGATTTGGATTGATGCTGATAAACTGTGACATTCTAGAAATGTACACTGGTTTTGTTTAAAGAGTGCTGTTAATTATCTGTGTCTGTTCCTCTTCACTGTGCTTTGTGCTCGGAAATCAATGTCTCTAATTTGGAATCTGAGTGGTCTTGGCATGGTCTCAAAGCCAGAGTCCTTACACCGCGAATTAAGCTGACTTTGTCAATTATTCTGTTAGAAGTGTACTATTGCGAGCATGTTAATGCAATTAGCATGCTAACTAGGGTTAAAGTGCCAGTGTTCCATATAATGTGTGGGTGTATGGGAAAAAGAGCTGTATTAATGTTCTTTCTCCTATTGTTTTCATTATCTACTGTCATTTCTCTGGGTTGATACCACTTCATAGCACAGTTAACCATATGCAGCACTACAAAGTTATTTAAGCTAAATGCAAGAAAAACTGAAAAACTCAATACTTTAATGAACCGTTAACATGCCCAGGTTTTGCAGTCCTGCAATTAAAGTCAGCTGTGAAACAACATCATCAACAGATGACTCCATCTAGAGTTGTCTTATAAACATACTTAATTGGCATCATGCATTAATAAAATAATACTTGAGGAAATAAATATTTCATGCAACTTCTGACGACTAAAGAACAAGGTCAATCCAACAGCAGTAACAAAATGTTTTTACCTCGGTTTTGATACCATCCTTGACATCCATCATGTTGATGGCATTCTTGCCCTTGTCTTTGCCCTTTTTCTTGTTCTTCTTCTTGAATATCCACTTTTTGCAGATGCAGAAGCAGCAGGAAACAACTAGTACAACAGCAACAAACGCAATGGCGACGATGGCCCATGATGGCACTGTGCAGACAAAAACAAACAAGAAAACTCAATGAACTTATAAGCTACATCTGTAAATCATGCACTACATTAGTGGTCGACCGATATATTTCCAAGGCAGATATATCGGCCAATATTTGACATTTTTGTCAATATTGGCATCAGCTGATATGTTTTTCCTGTTTGGCTGATGTGTTTGAGGCTGGAATTGTATTATAAGTCTTCTACATTTAAGACATAAGACTGTCTAATAATTGAGATTTAATGATAAACAAAGGAATTCAAATGAATTAAAAGTATTATAACGATCGCTTTTGTAATAGAAAGGCAAACATAATACTTTCACGTTTAACATCAGCATTCAGCAAATACGCATTTATATCATTTAAACAAATCTACGAAATGTCTAATAAACATTTAATTTCACAAACCTTGCATAATTAATCTGATCCAGCTGTGAGATCTTATAAAGTGTAAAAATGTGTATCCTGTTCTCTGCGTGATGGTCAGTTCGTGTAAACTGAATGCTGTGCTTTATCCATTTGCCCACTCTCATGTTCAGTCATTTACACTATGTGCTGTATGGAAAATGAGCGTTACATTGACATTATGAAAAAAATATTCCAAATGCACACAAACTTCTGAGATTACAGAGGGCCCTGTTGGTTACAGTGTTTTCTTCCTTTTATTGATATATTTTAAAATATTTCTTTATTTGCAAAAAGTACTGTAATAGAATTACAGAATCAAGTATAAGTATGTTTATTTTACACATTTATCATTTTCAAATTATTTCAAATTCTTTAATATTAATTATAATAAATCAAAATGATATATATTAGCCATCGGTCACCCTGCTCTTCAAGATATTGGCTTCAGCATCAGCTGTCAAAAAGTAAAACTTATAATAATAATATCGGTCGACCACCTGTGCTATGTGATAGTTTTTTATTTGCCATAAAAATCTGCCTTTAAAACATTACTTTCACTGGAAAAGAGCAGTCTGAACATTTTGTTAAGCTGCTCCTTATTGGTTTCACAGAACCAAGGAAAGTAGTCTAGGTTTATAAAGACAAGTGAATTAAAATCGCTAAATTTTATCTTGAGATAACTATTAATTTATTAAACTTTCTACATTCAAGACAATAAAAGTGGTATTCAAACAGCTGTTAGCAAGATGGCCACCAAACAAGCTTTCATGATTTCAAATAGGCATGTTTTCTCCGGTTCAATATCTTCCCAGAGCAATGAGAAGTGAAAATGACGAAAAGTTTCAGTCTGTTGGTTGACACACTTTGATCAATAACCGGAGACCTTCATGTCTGCCGGTCGCACGGGATTAACGATCTTCACTCAGAGTGATGTTGCAATGCTCTAGTGAGAGTAATCAGACAATTTAGTTGAAAACCGGGGCTGTTGGCTTTCACAACCTGCCATTTGATCACTCATGGAAGACAATTTTGGCCACGCTCGGTGCTGGGTTTGTTTTATGGTCAAGGACAGCATGGAACTACATAAACTGAATGAAAATACTTGTTTAATAGTCGTTTAATGAGGTTTGAACTTAACAAACAAGAATTTATGAACACTGACCAAATTGCTTAGCCTCCAGAAACTTGTTTAAAAATATTGTGAGCAATTTACATCCGTGCAGCAAAGTGATGGACTTTATGTTAGAATAACTGAAAATAGTATTTACTGTTCTGGTCATGACTTTATAAATACAGCTCCAAACTCCAGCGAGCGCTGTCAGGGGAGGACAATTGAGCTCCTCAGCTTTTCGACAAGATTAACAGCCTCCTGCCAAGAGAAAGAGCGACGCCTCTGTACAGCAGGACTAAAACTGCATGCGTCAACAGAGCACGAGCACCAGATACGAAAAAGTCAGAAGCTTCCTCCCCGAACCAACATTTGCTGGGAATAATTGGTAGACAGATGTGGTGGAAGAATTCTGCATTCAGAGACTTATTCAGTAATTACGGCTTTTGCACAACACAACCAACACCTGGCAACCGAATGGCAACTTTCAGGGAAGCAGATTTCTCCAGAAAATGAGCCGATTTTTCCACTCCAGATTTGAATGTGCTTGATTTGCTCTGGGAGAATGCAGAGTCAAGGACTGTACAAATAATGTCAGGCTCCAGTGCAAGAGACATCTTGTACTCTGCGCTTGGTAAACAAGCAAGCACTGAACATGTTATGGGTGCATCTCAAAAAACATGTCAAGGTCATATTTCTCCTGAAAATCGTAAGAAATTAAAAAGCAATTTTGCTAGAATTTTTATTAAATGTAATCTTTCTTATCTATTTTCATTTAAATTTGGGAGTTAAACGTACATAATTGTCTTTAAAATAATGTCACAATGAAATCACAAGGGGATAACTTGACTAAAATGTAATTCAATTTAATTTAAATGTAAAAATGAATTAATACATTTATTTTATTTCATTTATTTAAAAATAGAATCTAAAACATATTATTAATATATTTTATTTTATATCGTTTTTTTTTCTTTGAAATTACAGTAAAATGTGATCTGGACACGTTTTTGGGGAAATGTATTTAAAAGGAAATGTATCCACATACATATGCAATATATCCTGACAGCCTATTTTCCCCTAAAATCCTCAATTTGAAAAAAAAATTGTTTCTCTTATCATGGTGTGAGGACTTTATATTTGAATTGGCAGTATCATTTTTTTAATAAAAGCTAGCATATTTGTCTCCCAGGAGGGTTAGACTTGCTACCACAGGACACATTTCCCACAGCAAGTTCCAAAGGGAGAATGAAAGGGGAAGATAAAGAGTGAGAGAGAAAGAAAAATCAATTGGCTGTTGACAAAATCGATAAGCACTCTCATCTGAGGAAAAACAGTGAGTGATAGTCTAAAGTAACTTTGGGATCATCAGCCCACGGCCTCAACTTGGCTGTGGGGTAATGGAGGTGACAATCCTCGACTTTTTTCCTTCTTAGCACATCCTTCAATGGACTACATCCATGTATACAATAATAATAAATAAATACAATAATCAAATGGTTTTAGCTTATGCACAGACATACAGTATGTTCCCAGATGGTTCATTTAAAATTAAGAGCATTTCACAGGGATCCCTAGTGTTTTTCTCGTAAATGCTTTAGAAAGGTATTACAAATACATAACATTCCACATTTTTAAATCCTGTTCACACCAGATTATCCAATAAAATGGTTCTTGTCTAGCTGAGTAAATGTGTTTTGTTCATTTTAGCATGGTATTAGACATGAAAATAAAATAAAAAAAGGACATGACAAAAAAAAGCAAACAAACAAAAAACCCTCTCAACAGGCTTTCAAAAAGATTTTTCCAAAGCCCTGTCATTTCAACTCTTTTCAAACAGAGGAGAATCTGTCAGCGATCTTAAAGGCCACTCTTATTGGCCAGTTACCCAGCATCTTCTTTGAAAGCTTGCAGCTTAGACCATAATTGCTCCTGTAGCTTGTCTTGCATCAGACCCCTCATTCATACCTGTTAAAAATTGCTCTCTGGCCCTCACTTTTTTTCTCCAGCACTGGTCTGAATATCAGCCTGCTGGGGGAATAAAGAGCCCCTTTCATCTCTATGCCTCTTCTAAAGCAAACCCTGCCACATGGGACTCAAACCGCACAAAGCATTGAGTCGTCCTGGGCTTAGACCGGCAAGTGCTCCATCAGTTTTCCTGGAGTACTACAATTATTATACATGCCTTGACAGCTGTGTCATGCAAGATTATATTGCTAGGTTTCATTCAACGTTGTACTATGAAATGTGCAATTGAACGCCTTGTGAAATTGGACCTCATGCTTGGGAAATTTGTCAGTCCACACGTCAGATTTATTGCTGAGATGAGTGAATATAATGTTGCATGACCATGGTGACATTGTGATATAGTGCATTAATGATAAAAATGTAACTTTTAAGCTATTTAAGATTCATAAAACGTGTCCAAAAAAAGTTAGAATCTGACTTAAAAACACAGCAAAGGAATGGGCACAGTAATGCAGTTTTCCATTTAAAGTTGAAAGTTGATGTTAAAAATTCTGTTTGAAAATCTGATTTGTAGTTGAACAGAATGAAGCATAATTGATGTTTGATTGCAAATTCTGGTCACACTTTATATTAAGGTCCAATTTTCACCATTAACAAACCATTAACTTTGACTTCTGCCTCAAGAAACTCCTAATTTGCTGCTTATCAATAGTTAGTGAGGTAGTTGTTAAGGGTAGGTATTGTTAGGGATGTAGAATATGGTCATGCATAATTTGTGCTTTACAAGTACTAATAAACAGCCAATATGTTAATAATAGGCAAGCTAATAAACAAGTAGTTAATAGTGAGAATTGGTCCCTATACTAAAGTGTTACTGAAATTCTAAGACGAATGTCCTCTTAGCTTTGTAAATATGACAATATTAAAGTGCCCCTATTATGGGTAATGCAAGGTTCACATTTTGGTATTGGGAGTCCCCAACAACAGGTTGACATGCATGCAAGGTCAAAAAACACCTTCATTGTCATTTGTCTCATAATCAGGGGCGAACTTAACGAATAAGCAAGGTAAGTGGCCGAGTAGGGCCCCGGGGAATCAGTGGGCCCCATCTGATATTGACGAAACACATTTGCAGCATTGAGCAATGTAGCCGTTCACAGACATATCCGCCGATTTCTTGAACACAGTGACAAGAAGTGTTTAAGTTAGAATCCACTTACAGATCAAAATGCGAGTTTTTGTCAAGTGCTGAGTTCTGCAAGGTCGGGAATCATCTCATTATAACAAAGTGTAGATATGATGTAAATAAGAGATTCATTGTGCAGTGTATTGCTTATTAACGGAACGTCGTGAGATCGCAATGAATTGAAGAGAGTCACATCTTAGTGATTATGAGGGAGTGCTCTTTGCGCGCATTCTAGGCTGTCTGACTGTCTTAGAACAGAGATATTCACCTCAGTAAAGAAAGTATTGTGTTTGAAGTCACAATTATATTTATCTTGATGTTTTCTAAATGACTCTCTTGTGTGCTTCAAGGCGCAAACTGCGCAAACAAGGCTATTTTTACCACTCCAAAAGCGGCACCTAGTGGTCAAGAATGAATTTGCATTTTCATTCAGACCAATGAGAAAATCGACTGATGGTTTTACGCAGCAAACACGCAGAGCTGTAAATGTGAACCGGTATTCCCACGGGGAAGCCCCACCACACATAGAGCGCAGTAAAAAAAACTAAACTGATTTACCCTCATAGTGCAGAACACAGCGTCTTCTCAACATGATGCTATCCACAGGAATCCGCTACAGTGTTTATATATTATATAATGTAACTGAAGCTATAAACCATCAAATTAAACATGTCTAACAAATTACTGGACATTTTGATTCTTTAGAAACAGATACTGTCATAACGTGACACAGATTAGAAACCTCTTGGGTCCAAGGGGTACACGACAACGGCAAGCTCATATTAAAGGTCGATGATGGGAACCATTTAGTGCTACAGCGGACACTGAGCAATTCTGACACTTTTATAATGAAAGCTTATGAAAAAAAGGATGTTTAATACAACAAGCGCAGCTTGAGTCTGAGTAAATTGACTACTATGTTTACTATATTTTTAATCACAGTCAGTGGTAGCAATTATATTTATTTTATCATGGTAGAGAGAAAAATACTTCTCATTTCAATCTTAAATATTTAGAAGTGAAATTGCACTGTGCCCTAATAGATGCAAATATGTCTAATGTTGCACCATCCAATGCAATAAAACAGAGTGCTTATCTTCTTCATCAAGCAAATGTCTTATTCTGAAAGACACTTTTGTGTTTCTTAATTAAAAGAACCCGAGACCCAGAAAGCAATAGAAACATTTTCTAATTAACTCAATTGTTTAAGTGTCTATTGTCCATTGGGATTGCAGAGCAAGCATGTGCTCTTCAACTTCAAGCATCTATCTCTCGTTCCGCCATGCACATGCACACACAAGCTCTCAACAGGGAGCACAAAATGAGGTTTTGTAGCTGGACCGTGTGACTGCACAGCCAATCAGAGAGGAACATTATTCAAATCCAGCACCGCTGTGGTGCACAATTCAAAGCCAAATACAGCTTAGAACAATGACACGACTGGAGGTGGATGCCATAGAAAGTCTGCCATCTCGCTACTGCTTTCAAGGACGTGAGAGTCCTTCTGGCTCGACCTCATCCAATCGAGTGTGTGAATAAGATCTTGAGCGCACTCATTCGCTCTCCACCTTTTCCGTGAAAAAAGAATACAGCACCAGAATTATCAGATTGGGCTCACACAGAAATCTTACCAAGCTGCTTTAGGAAGCCATGCCAGGGAATCGAGACAATAATGAATCTGAGATTGGCATCTTACATTTACAATAGAATCTTATCATTTGCTTGCAGTGCAGGACTGCAATAGATTGGGTACCATATTTTTTAACTATGACTCATGAAAACAACATAAATATTCATGTACTTTATTGCATGTGCATGATAGTACTTTATTCTGTATATGACAGAATTCTCACTATGAGTTTACTCATTCAAAACTTTTAATGAACACAATTATTTCAAATTTAGCTGAAGTACCTAATCTGCAATGGGGATAGTAAGATTTTTAAATATGCAAATATATTTTCACAACACCCACATAAGAAACAAATTACTTATGCAAAGCAACAGGGTGAATTTCATGAAACCTGTCAAGAACATTTGAAGAGCTCTTTTCCAAAACGCTATAAATCCATTTTAATAGTTTTCATGAAAATGACATTTTTTTACCTAGACCCATACATTTAGTTAATATTCAATTTATCCTGTTAAAATGGTCTGTTGGCTCAGTCTGAACATGTTAAACAATGATTGTTAAATGAAACAACAATATTGTCGATTATAAATGCAAAGTTTTTTTTTTTTTTTCAAAACGCTACAAATCCATCCTTTTTTTTATGTTGGTTTATGTCTTTAAAAAAAAAGAGAACATGCAACATATGACATTAGGGACTCATACTATAAACCGATCGCACCAGCCTTGTGTTGATGTAACCCGCCCGCACCAGCACACCGAACGGGTCTCGAACCTGGGTCTCCGGTGCGGGATGCGGGCGCTCTAATAAGGAACGCCAAAGGCTACAGCCTCTAGCGTCAATCGGTTAAACACCACCTTTTATTTTTTGTGATTTTCTTTGTCCAGTCTGCATTTTCTACCCCCAGGTGTAGGTCTCAAAAGTGTTATTAGAGTTTAAAGCACTCATTTTGAAGACTGAGCACAAACAAACGCTTCAAAGCGTCGTCATGTTGGATTGCATCGAACGAATTCTGATTGATCGAGAGGACATATCGCATTTAGGCTAAAAACAGGTTCGGCGCTTATAGCGGTTTGGAAAAGAACTGCATCTTGCAGTACATTTTAAACAAGGAAATATAGCGATTTGGCATGAAACATTGATGGAGCAGTGAATAGGTTCAGTACACAGCAAAATGGCATGACGAACTCATTTTTTTTTTAATTTGGCGTTTATCGCGTTTTGGAAAAGAGCTCTTCATTTCCATTTCATATTTCAACTGAAAGAAAACATTAAAATGGACAAAAAATGGAAGCCTATTTAATTAATCGTTTTTTTTGTAGTTTTTATTTGCACTGTGCCATCATCTTCATGAAAATTAAACACCTTTCCCTCAAACCCAATTCACATTTCTCATTGCAATGCAGAGATATTTACTATATTATCACAGTTTTCATTATCGCTATATTATTTAAATGGTGAACTATTTATACACCATGTTTTTGCCTAGTCTTTAATTTAATCAGATTAAAAAATAAATACATAAATATCAGTGACATATTTCAAAGAAAATGTTCTTAATTATCATACAAATAAAATCGAATTAATAATTACAAAATGAAAGGTCCAAATAAAACGTAATTTTATTTTTGTAATATATCATTTCTACACATATTATTATATTTTGTACTTTATTTATTATTTTTTTTCATTTTTGAATGACATTCATGCTTCAAGCAATACAAATATGATATTAATAAATATTCAGTTTATAGTAAGAGTAAACTGGTCATCAGCAGTAATGGCACCATGCTGGGATTCTCTCGGGCAGCTCATTATCCCACTGTTTGTCTGATCAGAATGTAATGTGAGCATCTCTGACCAGTGAGGTTGTGTTGCCTGCTAAAGCGAAGCTAACAGTAATGTGATCTATCCCCAGGCGGCATGCCGCAGGGCCGAGTTACCCACTCTCACACTTGTTAACATGCCAAAACGGGATGAGAAACTCAATGTCTTAACAGGCATGATTTGATTGAGAGTGCGCCGTGATTGTGAGCGCTAGTGAGCACGGGCCAAACGGGGAAAATGATTCCATCGGTGTAATACACCACACACTGGCAACCCAAACTAATGTGTTTTGACAGCACGCTGTTGGTCAATTAACCCTGGTACTAGAGCATGTTATACAGCACGAGAGAAAGACAACCCTGTTGCACTTCCTAAGATACTCTCTGCGTTACGGAAAATTACTTGGAAGTGATTTATCATGCCATGTGGTTATGATACAGTCCAGCAAATGGGTGGTAATTTCAATATCCATTTAGTAAAGTTTCAGGGGCGAAGGAACAATCTGAAAGCAGAGCCTGGCTCATGAATTTTAATTTGTGATTTAATATTGACATAGTATTCGAGACTGAGATTCTAAAAAGCAGGGGCTGCTAGAAGTTTCTCTTTAATTACAGACTGTAATTTATTATTATTATTTTGTTTATTGGAAGAGTTGGCAGAGTCAAAAATTGGTGGAGACAAACTGAACATTTTCTAAAAGCAGGGGAAATATTTTAAAACCTGAATATCGTTTTAAAGAGAAACTTCAAATTTGTTTGCACATTGAACTCAGGCATATCATATCGCTTAATGTCCTTCCCCAAAAAACCACGAGACTCATATAAGAAAATATTTGAAAGTTCACATGATATTGTGAGCAGATGAATATCCACCCTCTCATATCCTCTGTCAGCAGCATCCAGATCATATCATATCTTTTGTTATTACAGACGGTGCTGATATTTGGTCTGTGATGTACAAAGCGCTCGGATGGTGAGTGACACCAATGATGAGACTCTGACTGAAAACTGATATTATCTTAGATTATGGTGCTGAAAATATCAGGGACGACAGCTGTGAGGGACAACAAACAAACCTAAACCCTCATTTGTCCAATCTCACCTGTTGACTGCTAATTGGATGTCTGTCATCCCATTTGTCGTGATAACGTGTTTTGTGAGTAAATGAAAGAAACAAACTTCACTACATATTTCAGTAGCAAGATAGTAGCTCAGCTCTTGAATAATAACAAACTAACTAACAAAACATTTTGTAACATTGCTGGGTTGTCACATCAAGTTGTACACTACCATTACACATACACACACTACTATCAAAAGTTTTATTTTTGACATCCTTCAGAAATCATTCTAATATGCTGATTTGCTGCTCAATAAACATTTCTTCTTATTAGTGTTGAATTATCAATGTCAGGATTATACTTTGATGAATAGAAAGTATAAGAAATATAAATATTTTGTAATATCACGAATGTTCTTAATGTCTTGTAGCTTTATATATTATAATTTTGAAGCAGCTTGCACTGCAGGAAAAATGTGTCTTTTCTCATACGTTTGTTTACTACTGTAATGCAGTTTTAACTTGTTTTAAATTAGATTATCTATTTCTCCAAACGGCTTTATAATGCGAAGCAGGCAGACGGAGAGGGCTGGGGTTTTGTTTTTGTTTGTTTGCATATTTCAATTTCAAAGAGAGCAGGGTTGACAGGGCTGGTAACCTTCAGACGTCCTCTGGGGCGGTCTTTGGGGCAGTAGGGTAAGGGGAAGAGAGGGAGATAGGATTAGGTCAAAGGTAATCAAAATGGAAGAGCTAGCTGTTCCATCTGTCAGGCTTTTGGCTGATGATGTGTTTGGCATTCTGCTCTAGTTTGCCTCCTGTTGCTGACGATGACCGATGCTTTCTACACACTGGCAAACAACACAATGTTCTAAACAACTAATGCACATTACGCTTCACAATCGTACATGGAGGACTCAAAAACACATCTAGCGATGCACGATATTATCGGACCGATATCGGAATCAGCTGATAATTTAAATGTAAATGAAAAATTATGCCGCTATACAGTATCTTGCCATAAGAGGAATAACTCACAAGTGCTAGCAATTAGATCACGTCAGCAGTGTGGTCATTCTTGAAACAATATTTTGCCTGAATGATGAATAGAATCTTATGAGCGAATTATGATGTCTAAAAGATTTTCTGAATTGTTACAACTCTTTTGCTTTAGATCAGTGGTTCAAACTTTTTACACCAAGTACCATTATGACCAACATTAAAATGCAGCAGCACTATGCACAGTTAAAAAACAAACAAAAAAAGAACGAGTCAGTTTTAGTCCTAATAAGAATATTTATTATAGCCAGTCTCTTAAACGATTGTAAATACACAGTTTGATCATTAACACTGCACTGTACAGGTAGATAAAAAACTTAATTATTCAATTAAAATATATTGTACCTAACAGTAAAAACTGTTCTGTACTGTTCTGTACTGTAAAACTGTACTTAAATAAAGATTAAATGAAAATGTATCATACTTAATATTTAAGTACTGTAACTTACAGTTTTATTTAACAGTTTTTATTTAAAGTAGCTACAATATATTTTAATTTAATATTTATGTATGTACAGTACAGTTTTTATTTAACTTTTAAATAAAAAGTACTTGATTTAAAAAAATGTATGCGTACAAAACACATATTTGTAGCTGCAAGTAACAACAATCAGGCCACGTGTCCACCAAAGCCAGCTGAAAACGCCCAGTTGTGAGCGCTTGAGAGGTCAGCTTCATTTAGTTTTTTTTTCAGTTGAGGCGCTGTGGTTGCTATGATATGGAATATCCGCTGAAGTAATATGGCAGACACTGCGAATGAAATGTTTCTCCAAGCATTATTTTTCATAATATTATGGTACTCTGGGAATTCCATCTGATAAAGACATTAATACTCGGAGACAAGTAATATTAACTTCTCCATTGTTGTTCAGGCGTAGTACAAGCAGGGTGTGTTAGTCCCGCCCTACTTCACAGTGATTGGTTAGCTGACTAAAAAGTGACAGCGATGAGCGCTAAGTTGTACCCAAAGTTGAACATTCTTCAATTCTCTGCGCCGAGAAACAACACCCGAGTACTCAGCATGAAAAAGACTCTCCCATGTAAAACAATTAAAAATGTGCTAGCCTCAGGGAAAAAAACCCGCTTTGGTGGACACGCGGCCTAATTTATATTTAATTAAGAGATTCCTCTGCGTACCACTAGAAGAAGCTCACATACCACTAGTGGTGCACGTACCACACTTTGAGACCCACTGCTTTAGACCATCTATAAATGTTAAATCTTAAAATACAATGTTAAGGTTACTACTGCATCTTTCTAAAAAAAAACTTTAAAGTACTGTCATTATTAAATAACTTCATTATTGTTTATTTAATTCTAACAAATAAGTTCTTGTTAAAAAGAAACCAAAATTAAAAATAATTTGTTTATAATTAGGGGTATGCTGATCCGATATTCAGTATCGGTATCACTCAATACTGGCATTTTCTGTCTGATGGGGTATCGACAAGACTGATCCAAATCTGATATTGTGCGTATACTATTGTGTTATTGTTAAGCCCCACAAAAGCCACAAACACATTATAAAACATCATGAAGTTTTAGTGCACAATATTTTAAGTGTTCTGAAGCCATTACATAGTTTAATGTGAGGTACAGATTAATATTTAATTCAAGTTCACGTAAACTCGTTTCTCCAAGGCGGCTGTCAAACTGCGTGTTGCGTTCGGTTACGAGATAAGACGATGAAACTCTCTGCAAGATTAATAAATGTTCCTAATATTAGAGTTTGGGTAATTGGCAAAAATTCAATACCGTGCATTCCTTAACACATATTTAAAAAGTAACTAGAAAACAGTTTCATTTAAATAAAAACTTTCATCCAATATTTACTGCATTTTGTGTCAGTTATATATAATTAGGACAAAATAAAGAGAAACGTTGTTTTAAATATATTACTGTGTCATTTAGTAGAGACAAAATATTGGGTCAGGTGACCACGAGACCAGACTTGTGGTCCTTTCATGATCTCTACTTTCTTATCAAAATTAAAGACAAAATAGCCTAAAAAATACAAATTACATATATAAATATAAATATTTGATGTGAGTTATTGAAAATATTTTCTAGTTATTTTTAAAGACAGAAAAGTAACTATAGAAAAGTTTAATTTAATTCAAATTAAAATTAACATTTGCCCAATTGTTGTGGATGCTAAATATGTGCCAGTTGCAG
This sequence comes from Gymnocypris eckloni scoliostomus, assembly GCA_027564155.1. Taxonomy (NCBI): domain Eukaryota; kingdom Metazoa; phylum Chordata; class Actinopteri; order Cypriniformes; family Cyprinidae; genus Gymnocypris; species Gymnocypris eckloni. Next base: position 17,659,505 of record CM050432.1, on the reverse strand, counting down.
CTTAGCAACATTCTAATGTCAGACATTTTTTATGAGTCCCTCGTGAGCTGCTGTCTAAAAGATTATTCTAATTCAGACACTAATAATATTTACACTATAGCTGCTTATGCAGATGGTAGACAGCTAGGCTAGAGCCCTGCACGGGCCTCAAATGTAGGCCCTAGCCCGGCCCTGGCCCGAGACGCTCAGCCCTAGCCTGCGTCCAACAGCTTATCAGAATTACCGACCCGAGCCCGTCTTTTTTCAGCTATTAAAATAGTTCAGTTGTGTATGTAATGTATGTTGTATGTTTTATTATGTTAATTTAGAAAAACGTTTGGAGCATTTTTTGTTTGCTAAATAAGTTTTTTTTCTTAAAGTAACGACCAAGCGGCCAGCGGCAGGCTGATCATAGCTTATGTTTGATCAATTTAGCCTTCTCAAATCATCACGCCTAAAATAAAATATATAGATCTATATAGATCACAGACATGATAAATATATCTATAGAAAGCTTTAAATTACTACTTAACGAAATAAATCAAATCGAAAACAAAAACGTTTACATTATAATCATAATCCGTGATGCACTTCTCTATTTAGGTGCCTCTAATGAGGAGACGGCGAGTCAGGATCATCATCTTCATCTTTGCGACACTGACAAAGAAAACACTAGTGTATTAGTAAATAATTAAAATATCTCCTTACTATTTTCCCCAGACACATTCTTGGTAATTATTTTTGCTGGGGCGTTGAGGCAAGCTTTAGTCTATTGCATGCGTTTGAACGCAGAACCAGCTGTGCTGACTCTAAACACCATCGAGCCGCTCTCAGTCGTGGCAGCACGGACTCGAAGCAGTCATTTTTAAATCACTAATTGACGGATGTCTAAAATACAAAAATAAGGAGAAGTGTAAAACAGGCATGAGGTCCGCACGCATCTGAACTATGACATAAAAATTGTCGAAACCCAGGCCCTAGAGGCATGAAAAAAACAGGGCCCACCGAGCCCGGGCCCAAATGCAGGGCTCTAAGCTAGGCAGCTCACTATGGTTTGAAACAGAGCCAATGAGTTTACAACAATGTGACAAATCACAATTGTTTTCATAGTTGCCATGCAATTAAAATGCAAATAGATGTAGATTTCTTGCCATAATGGTAATTTAAAAAAAAATTACCCCATTATTTTGTAGTTAAGGTTCAAAGCACATTTCCAGTGAAGTTCACATTTGAACAATAATGAAATGAACATTGATTGTGGTCTTTGATAGAACATCAAACATTTGAAGAGATCAAGGGCATTGTGTCGGGATCAGGGTACCCAGTGTGCAAAAGTGTTTCAGAGGCTGTTCCGAGTGTGTTCATTATTCATAGCAATTGGGGCAAAGCTGAATAATGTCTCAAACTGTCTCTGAGCGGCGAGGTTAATTAGCATCGAAAACAGATGCCTTGAGCTTGCGCAGCAGAGCGTTGGGAGAATAACCAGAGCTGTTGTGTAACTCCGAGTCCACCAAGCTGTGTAACCACAGTGGTGCAGAGACCTTTCCGAGCCAAGATGGTCAGGTTCAAACAGCTGAACCTGTCAACAGGCCTCAAGGCTTGAGGGGAACGGTCTCGAAGAGAGCCATGACAAAGCGAGTGTGGCGTCCTGAGAGCTACCTGTCGGAGTGATTCTACACGCAGGGCCGTTTGTGACGGGCGCCGTAGAATGGATGTGATGTTGTGCGACCGTAAAAGTTATGGGGATGTTTGTAATCACAGGTTATGGATAAACCATTTGAATATGTGTCACCATCTGAGACAAAAATTGCCTGTTCATTTACATTTACGTTTGAAGTATCAAGGAGTAATTGGGTTTTGTTGTTGTATTTTGTTGTTTCTTTAGGCATTTTATGTACCCAAGGGTGGATTTTTATTAAAACTGTTCATTTATTTATTTTTGTTACATATATTTAAATTCCCCTTTTTTGCTTTTTATTGCACGTATATCCATTTTTATTCTATTTATATAAACATCTATCTATCCATCCATCCATCCATCCATCCATCCATCCATCCATCCATCCATCCATCCATCCATCCATCCATCCATCCATCCATCGATCCATCCATCTATCCATCCATCCATACACAGAGTATATGCTATGAAACAACACATTATTTGACATGGTAGAAATGACACAGTGGTGAAATGTTCATTCAATTCAGAAATAGAGTGACCTAAATTACTTTTACGATGCATGTATGTCCAGCGAAGTAAACTTTAGTCAACAAATTAAACTAGTGAGTCAAAATTATGTTTTCAGAAAGTCTTTTTAAAGAGCCTAAAGTGCCAGAGAAGCACTCAGCTCTGGCATGGAAATAGATGTCAAACAGTATTCATCTTCATGTTTTGCCTACATAGCGCTTTGACAGAAAGGCAGAAGGGTTCGAGTGAAGTAAATCTTTATCCTCACTGCGCAGCATCTGTCTGTGTTCTTCTATTTTTGCCACGTTAGGCGGCAGATCGTGACAGGTCCATGCATTTTACTTTTACAGGCGGCACCTGCACATATTCAACGCATTGGATTATATTGGCAAAGAAAATCTCAAGTATTCTGCATCTGGACTCGCCCATTCATCACTAATGTAGGTCCGTCAGGGTTCATGGATGCCCCGGTCAATACAGCACCCTTCTCCCCAGGCAATCATCAGCCCAGGAACCGGTTGGCACAGAGATGTGTGTTTGATGGAGGGAGACGGCTAAAACAGTAATTTAAGCCACTGTAATGGAGTGTCTTTTTCTGGCTGGATCTCAGAAGGGGCATATCTGTCTGAGTCAAATACGGCAACCCTTTATTTTACAGTTGTCTGCAGGAAGGCAAAGTGATAATTAATGTGGTGAATGTGTCTCCAAGTGCGAAAGCAAGGGTGGGAGTGAAAGTGTATGTGTGTGCGAGTGCCAGTGAGCGTGAGAGCGAAGTTGCATGTGTGAAATTGAGTACGAGAGATGGGCAAAATGACCAGACACCTATAGTAAGGTACCAAAGGTGTAGACGAGGACTCAGGTCTTTCTCAGGTCTCGCCAATGGTGTAATTAAATGTAATTCTGCCTTCACCTCTGCTACACACATGAGTAAACGTTAGCACAATATTATAAAGGTATTGAGGAATTAGCTTAGCAACATTTCAGTGTTAAACTTTTTGAGCTCATTGAGTGCTTCTCATTTGTTACAGCATAGAAAAAATATCTAAAATCAGCAATTTATGAGGCTTTATATTGGCTATAATGCTGCATTAGAAGTTAGCTGGAAATTACCACAATTGGTTCATTAGTTTGCCAAACTTTATGGAGTTACTTTTAAATTTAGAGTTTCAAAGGGACTGTTGCACCAATATCTGATAATAATAAATAAAAAAACAATCCCTTGGACATAAAAGCACCTAGCTGAAGAAACACCCACGCACAAACAGCTGCAGATGTTTTAGTGTTAACTTGAAAATATGAATGAGATAGTGAATTGGATAGTGGTTAGATGCATGCATTTAGCTCCATGCTTCACAGTGAGAGCTGCGGTGTGTTGCGGACCGAGGCTCAGAGCACTTAGACAAACAAAAGCGTGCAAATAACAAAACTCATTTACTTGCTTATTTACAATTAGAATGAGAAGGAACATGTTTGATGGCCGCCTGTTTCTCAAGCTCATTATTTTTCAGAACTGGGTGAAAAAAATGGAAACAAAATAATCAAACATGGATCTGACAGACCTTGCCATTCACTGTCAATGCTGGAGCTCAATCAATACCATTTAAGCTTTCAAATGTATGCAAACAGCAACTGTAATCAAGTGAAGACCATTGAGTGTTGTGTTAAAAAAATTCACTCACGTGGGATTTTGTGCAGTTCATTCATGAACTTGTCTTTGACTTTGGAGAACGTCTCATCTTTGGTCTCGTGGGGACCGGGTCCTGTTGCCTCTGTGCTGTTGCCCGATACCTCAGGCGCCGCACTAGGCGCAGGGTTCCCCACCCGAGCCTCCCTTCGACTCATCGCTGGATGCGGCAGCCAGGCAGAAGCTAACCAAGAAAAGACAAAAGAGGGTTACTTATTTTATCTGGAATATTAATAATTATCAGGTGCACATTCACAATTCTTTCAATATCTTTGTCTATTGGTTAATGTATACCGCAGGGATTTTCAGGTGCCTACAAATATGGCCAAATAAATTTATGTTGGACAGCTACAGAAAAATAGTGGGAATTTTGATTCATTCCACTTATTTGAATCTTTTGATTCTGTTAAACAAATACTAATTCAGACTTGTTCTAGTGAAAGTGTGTGGGTGTTTGAGTATTATAAGTGAGTCATTGAATTATTCACTCAACTAATTTAGCATTCCACTGCTGAAGCTAACAGCCAATCCTTGGTACACAGGAAAGACTCACACGTGGAACTGAATTAACTCTTTTGTTTAGTCATTATTAGTTGGAAGATTCTAGTTCACAAACCACATGTTCCAGTTCATTCTGTTTGTTAATGAACAAAATTCTCTCATACAGCGAGTCTTGTTCAGACTCAGAATTATGACTTTTTCAATGAAGATACATCTTTGTTCTCTTAGCTTGTTCAAACAATAAAATAATTGTTATGGGCCACACAGGAAGTATGCTCAAGTTTTTTGATGCCACCAAAGCAGTCATACACTTTACAAAGAAAAGTTAGTGCATGAAAGTTTAAGTCGTTCACTTAAAAGAGTCATTCAGAAACACTGGCTTGTTCACAACACCACTAATAGGGGATATAGATAGAAGCAGATAACAGGTCATGAAGTGAGAGACGGAGTGAGAATGAGAAAGATGAAAACTCCAGTGTGTGAGAGGAAGGTGGAGAATGAGGTGTGATTTCAACGGGAAGCCTTGACTGCAGCATGCACTGAACGAACACGCTGTGAGGTGTGTTTAGCTGTTTAAACATCCTACCATCCATCCTTCCTAATCTCTCGCTTGCGTTTACTCAGCCCTCAGTTAATTTACTCACTCGCTTGCCTACAGACTCTCTCTGCCTCCCTAGTTTATGTGCAGTCAGTGTCGTAGCTCTCTCACCAGTACCGGCATGACCCCAGGAGGTCCTGAAGGGCCCACGGTAGGTCGTAGTATGTGCTGATGAACAGCGAGCAGACTGCGAGTCTTGTTCTCTTCTATCCACAGGACACGCAAGATCCACCCACTCCTGCACAGCCGGTATCGCTGCCATTGTACATGCTCTGTAATTACTGCCATTGTCAATCACTCCGATGGAATAATAATAGATGGAATGAATGCGGCAGGCACGAAACTTCAAAGTTGAAAGGAGTCAGAATGAACTTGCAGTAAGTTTAATTAGACTTTCTATTGGGTGGGACGGCTCGCCTCCTTTCTCTGCAGGTGACTGGCTGGAAAGACTATGAAAGTTGCTGTGTTGGAAAGGTTGTCATCACTGTGCTCATGTAGCTATGGTGACAGCAGGACTGATGGCCTACAGGTTATATGGAGTGTGTGGCGGGTTTCTTGTAGTTTGAGAGAGAGTTGAAGGGCAAGCTAGAGAAGGGCAAATTGAAATATTTCAGAAAATTAGGTGCTTAGTGTTTCGTCTGACAAATTAGGTATAAATTAGAAGTTTAGCTGGTTTAAAGATACTTTAAGGAATGCTTATTCTCTTGCTGGAAGTGCCTGATCAGTTTTCTGTCTTAGACACATTACAACTATATAACCAACTACAAAAGTCCAATAGAAACTGTTTTTGAAAAACTGATATGTGTAACCAAAGCTGGTGTGGTATAAAACAGTTATAAAACAGTTGTATACATTTTTTGAAGACTCTTTGATGAATAGAAAGTTAACAGCTTTAGCTGAAATAGAATACTTTTGTAGCATAAATTAAGCCTTTACTGTAAATTTAGATCAATTCAATGCATCCTTGCTGAATGAATACATAACTGTTTTCAACATTAAGAATAATACTAAATATTTCTTGAGCAGCAAATCATTTTATTAGAAAGAATCATGGAATGGAAGAATGGTAGTGTGGATTTGCAACCGAGAGAAGACAATTCATATTCACTGATGCACTGAATCTCAATGATGAATTTTTATTTCCAAAGAATCATGTAACAAGACTGGAGTAATGATGCTAAAAATTCAGCTTGGACAACACAGGATTACTATTTAAAATAAATAAATGTAAAAAAATATTTAAACAGAAAACAGTTATTATAAAATGTAAAAAACTTTCACAACATTACTGTTTTGCTATATCTTGGATCAAAAAATGCAGCATTGGTGAGCAGAAGAGACTTCTTTTAAAAACAATGAAGAATCTTGCTTATCTAAAACTTTTGAATGGTAGTGTGCACTTATATTAAAATTAAATGGATATCAATTAATCATCTATGATGTACTATAATGAAATACTAGCTCAGAATATTGCTTGCAAAAAAGGTAGTGTAGATCTCTCTCTCTCTCTCTCTCTCTCTCTCTCTCTCTCTCTCTCACACACACACACACACACACACACACACACACGGTTTGTGGTCACACAGGGATGTTGGTTTTTATGCTTAACGGGGACTCTCCATAGGCGTAATTGTTTTTATACTGTACAAACCGTATTTTCTATTGCCCTACAACAACCCTACACCTAAACCTTCCCCCGTACAGAAACAAAAAAAACTAATTCTGTATGATTTATAAGCCTTTTGAATTATGGGGACATGTCATTATACAAATTTGTGTCCTCATTAACCACACAAACGCACACACACGCACGCACACACACACACACACACACACACACACACAAAATTCTCCAACTCAGTATAAATTAAAGTACCACAGCACTAACAGTAGACACCATCAATGTACAGTGTTATAGCCACAGTATTTTTTTTATAAAGAATAAAGATGTTGACCAACAGCTGGTCAAGCCTGTGTGCTGCTGGCTGCAAACTGACGCTAATGACTTATCCACACCCTAACCAAGCTGCGGACTCTATGGGGAAGTGTTTACATATGTACACAGCAGCAGCTGTGTGGTCTGCTGACACAACAGGGTGTGAAGAGCACAGGATTCAACAGCTGTGACACTCACTAGCCATTGCTAGTTTTGGTTACACATATATATCCAGTTCAAAATCAGTTTTATAGGATTTTTGTAGTTGGTATATAGTTGCCATATGTCTAAGACAGAGAACTGATCAGGCACTGGCCTTTAAGAAAATAAATGTCAAGTCTTGACCAGTCTGGTTAACACAAGGTATGATACAGGCACAAAATGTGGAAAAGCAACTAGCATTTCTAAAAGTTTCACCTTGCAAATTTGTCCTTGTAGTGAATAAGAGACAAAAAAAAGTTTGTAGAATGTTGGTTGGGTGGATCGGTTCCTTGCAGAGGAAGGTTTCTGGATCACAAAGCTTGACAGGAGCTTCTGCTGACAGCAGCGTGTCACTCTCGTGATATGATGTGGGCGGCAGTTGAGCAGGCAGCCAAGCTAAACTATGGGAAGGTGAAGGTGGATGGGGGCTGGTTTTGTGTGCTTTTGTGTGTGTGTGTGTGTGTGTGTGTGTGTTTGTGTGCCGCACGTATGAATAGCATTGCCACACACCTGCAAAGCTAGACTGCTTCACATGGTGAGTCATAGAAGTCCATTATAGACCTACACAAAAAGCCATAATTACTCAAATGGGTCGAGGCTGTGCAAGAATGTCCATTAGGCCATTACTACTTTGTAACTTACTCCAGACAAGTAGAGACATTCTGTTACCAAGGATGCCCAAAAATATGACGCTAAAATATAAATCTGCAGCTATATTTTTTGGACATGTTTATTCTTGTGTCATTTTGGAGCGGGCTTATATGAAATAGTTGGTAAAAGTGTGAAAAAGAAAACTCAGTATAAACAGCATGACCTGCTGTACAGTAAACAGAATAAATTAGTGGAAATATGTATCGACTTTGTAATGATAACATCATTCTGGTCAAAAGTAACAAGTACTAATTATTTCACAGACATAACTAGCAGAAAACAGTTCTGTTTCTTCATATTTAATAAAGTGTAATTTAAGCCACCAACATGTCAGACTTTGAAAAACCCGCCCCACAATCTGTAAGGTTAGTATGGGGACCAGTTCTCACTATTAAAACAACTATTAACAATGACTTGCCCCAATAAACTCGTAATTTGATGCTTATTAATAGTTAGTAAGGTAGTTGTTAAGTTCAGGCATGGGGTAGGATTAAGGGATCTAAAATATGCTCATGTCGAATAAGGTACCGATATGTGCTTTATAAGTACTAATATGCTGCCAATATGCTAGTAATATGCATGCTAATAAGCAACTAGTTAATAGTGAGAATTGGTCCCTAAACTAAAGCCACTTAATTGCAAGTTAACAATAAAAACTACACTGACTGCATAATGTGTTTCCAGGATGCACCATACTCTCTTTACCCAGCCCAGTGTGGGCCATGGCTCTAAGCAGGTGAAAAATCCTTACCCAATTACCACTCTGCCAGATGGCACAGCATGGCTTTTATTGCACTCGCTCCGGTGCTCTGTGCATCAAACTGTGCTTCTCTCCTTCCTTTCCTGGCTTCCTGCTTCATCCCCCCATTTTCCCAACTGGGTTACGCTCCTCCACCGAAACTTCCACTGCTGCCAGAGCAAAACTATGGCTCTATGCCATGCAGTAAGACACACTAAGCATTGCTTTTGTGTATGCTGGGTTGTACTCTTCGTTTCTCACTTTTGAAGGCAGGGGAAGTGTATTTTCTGAACTGTGGCAGAGTGATGCCTCGGCCTAAAACCACCCCGGCGATAAACGTTAGTCATGTTATCACGCGAGGGAGGGTAGGTGAGGATGCTTGGGCCCATGCCATTGCGCTTTCTTTCATCATGCAGAAATTAAAATAGTGGCACAAGCGCACGCCTTGAATCACAATGAATGCCTTTCGCTTTGGACTTTGATCTTGGTCGTCTATATGTCCTGGTTTAAATTCAGGACTTAAACAAGCATGTAATCATCAATTACTTCCACTTAACTGGAGTTGACTTTCATTTGTCACCAGCGATACCGCCTTGCAACATGTTTATTGCATATTAAAAACATATGCATGCATAATGCAATCAAGGAATGGTAGTGTGGATTTGCAACCGAGAGAAGACATTTCATATTCACTGATGCACTGAATCTCAATGACGAATCAACATGTGCGTAATGCGTCTTCACAAGTTCGATTATGTGTTTGAGTCATTCCTGTGAAATACTTGCAGATGTACCAGTCTCTGAGCACTGGGTGTGAAATGGTGTGGTAGTGATTTAATTGCACGGAGTTGTCATGAAAATGTCTCTAATTATATTTAGGTGCTTTTGCATGTGTATGTATATAACAGTATTCATCTAGTTGATTTCGTATTGTTCTGCTGTCAGGCAAAGCCCAATTAAATTTCAAAAGCCTTTTAAAATGAATAATTATGACTAATTGGATAAGCTACATTCAAAGCTGTAAATCACCAATATAGACACACCTGGGACTGCATCTACAGTAATTTGAGTTAAATGATTTATTGTGAAACATTGATTTATCGCTTGTCAACTAGACAGTTACAATAGGCTGTATTACTTTCTGAAACTAATATAAAATTAGTAATAATAAATGGATGTACTTATTTACCATTTTATAACAGCAACATTACCTTCTTAAAGCCTAGGAACATGCTTTAACAATACTAAAACCAGTATAATACACCATTAAATTATGTGTTTTTCTTTTTTTAATGGCACATTTTGAAGATAAGGAAGTACAAACAGTTTGAAACAAAGTTGTTAGCAAGAAAGTGGAAAATTGGAAGTGAAAATAAAACTAACACTGTTTAAAGTGTCACTCTATCTAATTTGGCAGAGCAAGTTTGCATTGGAGAACAGGTGAAAATTCTCAATGAGGGTGTTGAGAAAATGAAATTGTTAATTGTGGGGGAATGAATGTTCTTGAAGACATATTGTTTTATTTATAGATGTGTTCAATTTATTGTGCTATTGAAGGGAGAGAAAAAAGTGTTAAAATCCGGAGGTGTAATGAAAAAAAAACGCTAAATGGAGGGTGAATGCTTTCTGTTCTGTTTGTTTGTGTGAATGTGTATGTGTATATAAAAAGAAGCAAGTGAGGTGAAAACAGTCTGATCTCTATTTGATGGGTTTGGCTTTTGATGTGACCGTATGAAGCTATTTATCTCAGAGGACCATAGTACAGTGATCGAAAAATATACATTGTAAGCTGGATTGAACTAAAATAATTGTAGATAATAGAATTGTACTTTGATATACAACATTACAGAAAATAAACCATAATAAAATAACATGTTTTCTCAAAGAATACCTTCTTTTGGTGAAAAAGATGAAAATAAAAGTGCTTTTTCAACAGTTTAACACACAAATATATATATATCTCCCATATTTATAAATGTGCTAAAATCTGCAACTTAACATGCATAACCTTGTCTCTTTCTAATGTTGGGTTTGCATGAATAATATATGCGGTTGTAGATAGTTGACTGTACAAAGGAAGTCAACTATAAAGGAAAAGTTCACCTGAATCATTATTTGAGCTGGCAGTCCGGTGCATATCTCAGCTGTAATGACTCTGGAAAAAGCTGGAGAGGGAAGAGGCTAATGGTGTGTAATCGTTTTCTCAAACAACAGGTCAGAAGCACAGGAAGTAGAAAAGAACAAAAAAAGGACACATTTGGTTGAAAAAACACACAAAATAAATGTTTGGATGAATGCTGTGGTTTGGATCAATAGTAAAATCAATGAGACGAGAAAGAGAAAGAAAAAAGGAGGAGAGATGAAAAACACTGGTAACACAAACTGGATGCTACAGGCAATGAACAAGCGTAAACACGGATAACCTCTCAGTGCCTACAACAACAATCATGTTTTTTGTAGTTATATTTGATTATATAATGACTCGTTATAAATTGATATTGACATTTGGCTTATTCAACTCTCCAATAGATTTTCTTTGTGTTTAATCAAACAAAATTCATAGTCAAACTTTTCCTTTACAGCACTTTTCCTTAGCCTTACAAAACATTTCCCCATTAAGAAAACTACTGAAATACCAAAATAACTGCCTGTAGCCTTATAGATAATGTGTGTAATTTCTGCACCACCAGCATCACCAAATATAATTGAAAAAGTAATGATGTTTTCGAACAGGTTTATCGGTTATCTCCATAAGAAGGAATACATGAGTATTTTCATGTCAAACTATTGTGTTAACACAGATCAATTTTAATCTAGTTTTGACGCTGGCGTTCATAATGTTGTGTTTCATTTAAAGATAATGTTCACCAAGACGTTCAAATTGCTTTCCCATGGGGATGAAGCAATAATCATAGTAATGAAATTCTTTTGATCTGAAGGGAGAACCAACAATGCAATTATATTAAAATGAAATAAAAAAATGAAAACCGAACACAATTAAAGGCTGTATGAAAGCAAATAAATACTTCACTGGTGTTGCATCAAACAATTAAGAGCACTTTATTGAATTGCGTGAGGCTTATCAGAAAAATAGTAATTAAAGCCTCTAAAGTAAATGCCATTTTATTTTATGATCAAAACAAGTGCTATCTATAACGGAACAGTACAGGAACTATATGAGTATGCTAAGTGCATACTAATGTATTTCAGTACATGCTGCAATTTGGATTGTAGCATTAGAACATTTCAGTACTTTTCTACTACATTTAAAGGCTGGAATACAGTACACAACGTTTAATATCTGAACGGATTTTTAAAACACTAGGCATCATACATCTGTTGACTTTGTAAATACAGAGGAAAATTGGGCATCAAACAATACCATGACTTCCAAGTTGTTCCGAACACAACGTAACTCACGCAGAAACATACATACACTATGCAACATGAATATGAGATTTTCTATTAAATCTGTCTACTCAAAATTGTCAGCCTGGCTTGGTTTTCGGCAACTAGTTTCAACACTTAATCTTATAATTAAGGACAAAAATCTAGGCAAATAGTGTGTACTGTATTCCAGCCTTAAGTGTTATATTAAAACTAAAATATTATGGATTAACTGGTCTCTTAATGCAATTGACACTATCGAAACTTGGGTTTCGGGGAACCTGACTGCCCTGACGGAACGTTCGCAGCGGGCTATACGATGGCGCGTGGGAGAGGTGGCGAATCGTGTGTCTTGCGGCTCTTTCCGTGGAGGACATTGATATCTACCTATTCGGAACCATGATAACAGGTATTTTGCTGATTGGATTAGGCTTTGCCCTGGGTTATCGAAGAATTCAGAAAACGGGAACAGCTGTCCAAAGCCCCACAAGGCTGCCCGTATGATTGAAGCTGTGGGAAGAGCGGTCAGCATTGAGACTGAGACTATAATCGCAATATGGATTCTACCAAGGAGAAGTTCACGGCTTTACAAAGGGAAATTGATTAAAATGGAGACCAAAATGGTCAAAATGGACAGAGAGTAGCCTGCAAAAATTGGAATGTTTACTCGCCCCAAAGACAAAACAATCTTATCTTTTTCTGGCTCCCCTACAGTGGCCTTGGCAAGGCTGTTGCTGGAATCTACCCCGGGAGTGCAATTCAGTGAGACGCTCTTGCGTTCCTCCCCCACCCTACAGACATTACAGACATTGCCCCCATTATAAAGGCATAAACATACATTTCAGACAATAAAATTATATTCTTGCAAAGATATTCTGGGCATCACTGTTGTACATTCACTATATCAGGCCAAACCTACCAAAGAAACAAGGCTGACTGTTGATAATACGCTGTGTGTCGGCATTTATATGTGAACAAGAGAGTGAAATAGAGTGAATTGAAAGTAAGATAAGAGCAGTAGAGTCCTCCGGTGTCCAGGGGCTGTGCTTAAGTCCCCTGCAGTCCATCTCTAGGGTAATGAAAGTGGAAAAGTTATTAACCTCGCTTTGCTGCAGGGCCACTGCCTCTCTATTTAGCCCATGCACAAAATCCCCCCCTTTTTCAATTACCTCTCGCTACTACGGAGGATGATGAAAAACTCCTAAACTCCTCTTTGTTGCTTATAAATTACCCTGGAAAAAGGACTTGAGACAGCGAATGCAGAATCGCAGCTTGGGCAGAAAAGCAGATGAGTGTGAGGAACCCTCAGGGCATCGCTCTCTCACCGGCTCACAGCTGCTCTCATTTAAACCCTAAACAAGTGTAAATAATGGACGTTTGGCTGAGGCGGGGCAGATCTACTAGGGAAAGAGGGTACATTTGGGAAGGAAGAAGCGATGGGAGTAATACAGACAGGTTTTTTTTGGCATATGAGCATATTCATAAGAGTAGGAAGCCAGCTGTTGCCCCATCACACAACTTTCGTCTGCACGGAGACTCAAGTTCAAGCCAACTCTGTTTTTTTAACACCCCGACTTGTTTGTGACCAAAAAGCACCAATCATTTGTTCATTAACATGACACCAGTTAAACACTCCATCATTAAATGCTATTAGTCATCCAGTGTAGGCAATGGCCCCAGGCCAGTATATCTGTTGTTTATTTCATAATAGTTTTTTTCTTGTTTTGGAGTAATTGGGCTTCTAGGAGCCCTGCGCCTCTCTCATGTACACCCACACACACACACATTTAGTGGTACAAAGCAACAGAGAGTGACGTCTCAAATGGAGATCCTTCGGGAGCTTGGCGTCATGGCCACTGGCATGATGCTGAGTGTATATTTGTACTGTATATGAGGGCAGGTGAGTCAGCAGGTCAAAGAATAGATTTGTAAAGCCAACAACTGAATAAACATACATTCACAATGAAGATAAGATCAGGTTTGAAAACATTCATAACCACAAAATGCATTTTCCTAAAAATAATTATGTAGGCCAAACCTATTGCAAATTGATCTGCACCGTCCTGTTTTTCTCAGGAGAAACATCTGAGAAGCAGGAGAGTCTCCATTTGATTTCTATTTAATTTCACTGCTGTTGGCGAAACAATTGAAATATTAAAGAAATCACAATTGTTATTTTTTTGATATCATGTGAGAAAGGTCTAATGGATTAACTTACATTTACCCTTCAAATGACCCTTCAAATGTTTTAGAGTGTGTTGTAATTAACAGGTCAGTAATGACCAAAACATACAATACCATGAAATAATGATCAAAAAGCAAGATACAATTCTATAACCTATAAAAAAATCAGAATCTTGTCTATCCACCATGTGAAACTCGTCTCACACAGCTCTCCATTTTGTACTATGCCTGCTGCCATTTTACGACACTGAGGTGAACAGACAGACTATGTGGGTTAAAAAAGGATATCTTTAAACAAAACAACACCAAGAAGGAGAACAGAGACAGAGTGAGGGGAAAACGACAGCAGACAGCGAAGGGGGGAAAGGGACTGGAGAGGGCAGGACCCTTGGGGCTAGAGGGAAAAAAGCTCGCTCAGAAAGATCAGAAGTGACAAGGTGAAGCAGAGCATGATGGGATTCCACTCTGCCTGTTTGGAATTTTTGAGAAGGGGCTTATATAAATGTTATGAATACAGAAACAGATACATATAAATCTACAATACAGGCAAAATAAAGAAACAACATTAACAAAGGCAACATGTCAAAACAAGTCAGTTTGAATTGACTTTATAAATAAAGAGACACTATTTCATCTTATTTTGCACTGAATGAGTATAGTACTTCACAGGAAAATCGGAAATGACTCCACGTTATTAATTACAGAGATTGTAAAGCAGTGCTGTACTGATATTCAGTCTATTTTTATTCTTCTGCTTCTTCTCCACAATTTCCTGCAATTAATTCGGCACGAACTGCTAAACATAGTTATATAATTTCAGGATCTATTTTTTCTATAAACTTTCAATTTAGGATTCAATTTAGGAAATTGACCACCCCTTTTATATTCATTGGAATTTGACCTGATCTGACTAAAAAACAAACAAATGTTTAACAAGAAACTGAATTAAATTCAACACAGAATGTTTGGCTTTACAACTCTAGTTCTCAGACAAACCTTTAGACTAAATATGCCTTTAAATGCAAGTGAACTATAATTATGATGTCATAGTTCAACTTTCAAACACTCCTTTACTTAAAAGCATTCTTTTACAATGAATTATGCATGCAGTGTGTGCGAGTCTGTTATATGGAGATATTATATACAGTGGGTACGGAAAGTATTCAGACCCCCTAAATTTTTCACTCTTTGTTATATTGCAGCCTTTTGCTAAAATCATTTAAGTTCATTTTTTTTCCTCATTAATGTACACACAGCACCCCATATTGACAGAAAAACACAGAATTGTTGACATTTTTGCAGATTTATTAAAAAAGAAAAACTGAAATATCACATGGTCCTAAGTATCCAGACCCTTTGCTGTGACACTCATATATTTAACTCAGGTGCTGTCCATTTCTTCTGATCATCCTTGAGATGGTTCTACACCTTCATTTGAGTCCAGCTGTGTTTGATTATACTGATTGGACTTGATTAGGAAAGCCACACACCTGTCTATATAAGACCTTACAGCTCACAGTGCATGTCAGAGCAAATGAGAATCATGAGGTCAAAGGAACTGCCTGAAGAGCTCAGAGACAGAATTGTGGCAAGGCACAGATCTGGCCAAGGTTACAAAAAAAATTCTGCTGCACTTAAGGTTCCTAAGAGCACAGTGGCCTCCATAATATTTAAATGGAAGACGTTTGGGACGACCAGAACCCTTCCTAGAGCTGGCCGTCCGGCCAAACTGAGCTATCGGGGGAGAAGAGCCTTGGTGAGAGAGGTAAAGAAGAACCCAAAGATCACTGTGGCTGAGCTCCAGAGATGCATTCGGGAGATGGGAGAAAGTTGTTGAAAGTCAACATCACTGCAGCCCTCCACCAGTCAGGGCTTTATGGCAGAGTGTCCCGACGGAAGCCTCTCCTCAGTGCAAGACACATGAAAGCCCGCATGGAGTTTGCTAAAAAACACCCGAAGGACTCCAAGATGGTGACAAATAAGATTCTCTGGTCTGATGAGACCAAGATAGAACTTTTTGGCCTTAATTCTAAGAGGTATGTGTGGAGAAAACCAGGCACTGCTCATCACCTGTCCATTACAGTCCCAACAGTGAAGCATGGTGGTGGCAGCATCATGCTGTGGGGTGTTTTTCAGCTGCAGGGACAGGACGACTGGTTGCAATCGAGGGAAAGATGAATGCGGTCACAGGGATATCCTGGACGAAAACCTTCTCCAGAGTGCTCAGGACCTCAGACTGGGCCGAAGGTTTACCTTCCAACAAGACAATGACCCTAAGCACACAGCTAAAATAATGAAGGAGTGGCTTCACAACAACTCCGTGACTGTTCTTGAATGGCCCAGCCAGAGCCCTGACTTAAACCCAATTGAGCATCTCTGGAGAGACCTAAAATGGCTGTCCACCAACGTTTACCATCCAACCTGACAGAACTGGAGAGGATCTGCAAGGAGGAATGGCAGAGGATCCCCAAATCCAGGTGTGAAAAACTTGTTGCATCTTTCCCAAAAAGACTCATGGCTGTATTAAATCAAAAGGGTGCTTCTACTAAATACTGAGCAAAGGGTCTGGATACTTAGGACCATGTGATATTTCAGTTTTTCTTTTTTAATAAATCTGCAAAAATGTCAACAATTCTGTGTTTTTCTGTCAATATGGGGTGCTGTGTGTACATTAATGAGGAAAAAAAAAGAACTTAAATGATTTTAGCAAATGGCTGCAATATAACAAAGAGTGAAAAATGTAAGGGGGTCTGAATACTTTCCGTACCCACTGTATATATATATATATATATACTACGGGGACAATTGAATGCTTGAATCTGATTGGCTGACGAACATTCTAAGGTCTGCAATTATTTTCAGGGAAACGCACGGGGAGCATAGTTCCAGGCAGGTCTTGACCGCATTACATGTCCATATCACTTGCCAAATGATTTGAGTTATTTCAAAGGTCCTTACAGCAAAATAACCCAAACCCACAAAGACACTGGCCAAACAAATACATATTGTAAACAATAGGATAAAAATGTCCATGTTTTATGCCACAAAATTAAATTTGATTATGTATGGAATGCACATACTCTATCTCTCCTGCTCTCTCTCCCTCACATACAGTTTGCACACACGCTAATGTAACGAGGTTAAGATTGTTTTATTTCACTAGATTTTCCTGTTTATGCATTCAATGCTGATCTATAATTGTTTAAATCAGTTTTTGTCAAATACATTAAAAAGGGTCTGTAAGGAGGTGATGGTTTCACCTTTCCCCCCCCCCCTCTCCGTTAACAACAAAATGGTTCAGTCCAGGTAGCCATATCTGCTGTGTTGTTCTTTTAACGGTCTTTTCCTTCTCTCTCCTGAACGGAAGAGGTATGCTGTACTCCATGCTTCAGATTAATAGTTAGCATTGGTTGAAAATAAGTCACACACAAGAATAAACAATGTTTAAGTTGTTTTATTAGTTTTTCCGTTACTTACAGATGTAAGATCATATAACATGTTTCACTGACGTGAATTAGTTTACTATGGGATGTTATTTTTGTTGACAGCGTTACTGATGTGTGAGCTGAAGCTGTTGTGACGATCTGTCTATATAAAAATATATTCTCTATGCAGGTATGCATTGACAAACATATTTTTGTGTTTTTATGTTATTTTAACATCAATATTGTCGTGTTTAATACGCACTTCTTTATAAGTTGACGTGTACAGTGTTGTTGTTTGCTCTTTCTTTTTCCTTCTCTCTCCTGAACGGAAGAGCGTTACTGATGTGTGAGCTGAAGCTGTTGTGACGATCTGTCTATATAAAAATATATTCTCTATGCAGACCCAATCCAGCGTTCTCCTGTTGTTATTTACCGATACTCAACACAACGCAGACCACAGAAATATTCGGTTACACTGGTGACGTGACCCGTGCGATTGTTCAGCGCCTGCCGAACTCCCGAGGTTGCTGCACATTGAGGAGGACGTCGGACTTCACCGCTTCATCGTGGGACGCATAGACTAATGTTACGGAGATTTGAAGACGTCAGATTTCACCGCTTTGCTGCTTCACTGGAAGGATGTATGAACTGAGGTTACGGTACTCCTATACCATCAAGATTAAGACGTACTAAACGGACATTGATTTGATTTTATAGTGCTTCAACAAAAAAAATAAAATAAGTGATTGATCTATTTATTAGAGCTGTGAAAATCAAAGTGCTAAATCATTTTAGTTGTGGTCCGTGGATGCAATTTTTTTTTTTTCGTAGAATGGTAATTAATGATGTATTATAACAAGGATACCAGTTATTTTGGTAGTTATCATTTGGGGAGAGGCAGAGGTGTTTTGCCATTTAGTGGTTCACGTACTCCTGGGGAGAAGAATGACATTGATTTTGATGCTCATAGAGTACAGTTTTCTACTCCAGTGTCTTATGATATACCACCACTTGAGATGAGTTTATCAGAACCTACTGTAGCACTGTCTGATGAACAGGTAAAACAACTGAGCTCTGATATCAGTCAGTCGATTAGAGCCAGCTTGTTTCCTAACAACCAGCTACCTAACTCTAACTCGAGTTATGACTGTCAAAGGTGCTCACATGTGAATCAGTGCGGTGCCACCATCATTGATGCTTCAAAGATGAATCTTGTTCTGAAAAGTGGTAAAGAGCCACCATACTTTCGTGGTGACAGCTCAGATAAGTGTTCAGTCTTTGAATGGGAAGATTTGATGAGAGCATACCTTGAAAAAGGGAATTATTCAGAACAAGAACGCATTGAGGAAATCATAAACAAATTGATGGGCCGTGCGAGGGATGTTATTCAGATATGGTTGCGCAATAGTGCCTCAGTCTCTAAGACTGGTGATGTTGATCTGGTGTTCCGTATCCTCAAACAACACTTTGGGGGTGTTATATCCACAGGTCTTCCCCTCGCTGACTTTTACGCTACCAAGCCATATCATAATGAAGGTCCTTTTGATTATTGGATTAGATTAAACAAAGCTGCTGACCTAGCTGAACAGCATCTTAAAAGTGAGGGAAGATCTTTGCAGAATCGGGACATGGAGATTGCTGTTATGTTCATACGTAATTGTCCCAATAAAGATCTCTCAATGATGTTTCTAAGCAAACCACAGCGTGAGTGGACCGCTGCAGAGGTACAGGATCGTTTGGATGAATTTGTGAGAGACCGCAAAGTCTCTGAGTGCCAGTTCTCACAACAAACAGCAAGTGCTAACAGTTCTGAGGTGTGTGGTACACCACCGTGTAAACCTCAAGTTGTTAGGGCTCCAGGAAGTGCAGTTGAGCCTGATCATGCGACATGTGAAAGTAACACAATAGATAGGATGCTAAATATGCTGGAGAAAGCATTGACATGTAATACACAGTCCACCAGAGCAGCTGTGCATCGCAAACCTAATGTTAAGAGACCACAAGTGTGCAAAGTCTGTCAGAGTAATGACCACAACACAGTTGCTCATTGTAGATTGCACAGATTGTGTTTCACATGTTACCTTCCTGGACATACACATGACATGTGTGAGATGGCTACAGCACAGGCTAACAGTTCGACTGCTGCTGTCGACGGCCACAGTCATAGGCCTTCTCAGGGAAACTTTTGAGCCTCCATCTGGAGGAGGGCGATGGTAGGCATATGAGTTCAACCTCCTTTGATAGTGACGACATTGAGTCTGTATATACGTTCTTATGTGAAAATGTCCCGAAGTCTAGCAAAGTAATCTTTCAAAACACAATGAGAACAGCTCAAAGTGAAAGTTTGTTCTACACTAATGTATTAGTGCAGGATAAGGTTGAGTTGAAAGGAATGATGGATACTGGGTCGATGGCAACTACCATCAGTACAGATATAATACCCATGTTAAAACAAGCAGGCGTGATGACAGAAGGCATGCTGGCCCCTGCGGATATTGTTTTAGTGGGTTGTGGGGGCAAACAAACCAGCCCTTTAGGACTATGTGATTTGAAACTTGAGGTTTATGGGTACAAGTTTATAGTCCCAGTCTTGTTTGTCGATGGACAGATTGATCCTATTGTTTTGGGTACGAATGTGCTTAAACCACTTATAAGACATTTCAAGTCAAATGATGGATTTTGGCATGTTGTGAGTAAACCTGATGCACCGTGCCAGAGTGACAGTAGCCAGTTTCTTCGTCTTCTGTCTAACCTAGAGAGATGGCGAGGGGAGTCCATTCCTGACAGGGTTGGTACTCTAAAGTTGAAAAGTGCTGTAACTCTTCAGCCAATGACTGAACATTTGGTGTGGGGTCGTTTGCCCACGGGTACCGTGTTATCAGCCGGCAGCACAGTACTTGTTGAGCCATGTGCATCTCCATGTGTGAACAAACAGATTTTGGTTGGACGGATAGTTTCTCCATTGTGGGGAGATGGGTGGCTACCTATGAAGATTATCAACCCCACATCGGTAGAAATAACGCCACGCAGAAACTCAAAATTGCAGATGTGTTCCCCTGCATTGCTTTAGAGGACTTTGATCCGTTGCCTGACAACTTGACTGTTCAACAAAACGTGGGGAAAGTGCAGAGTAATAGTTCTTGTTGTAGCCTTACTGCCAGAAGCATGTGCAGTAACATCTGTGATGTGAATGATAAGCTGGAAAAGCTAGGGCTGAGCTCCATTCCGATTGGAGATTGCGACGTTTCGTTACAGTGTAAAGAGAAACTTGTTGATTTGATTGGGACATATGAGTCTGTCTTCTCGAGGCATCAGCTGGATTGTGGTGAGGCACGGGAATTTTGCCATCGGATTAGATTAACAGACGACCGACCATTCAGGTTGCCATATCGCAGAATCTCGCCTGCTCATTATCATAAATTGAAAGAGACTCTGGATGAGATGGAGGCAAAAGATATAATTCGCAAATCCTGTAGTGAATTTGCCTCTCCCTTGGTCCTTGTGTGGAAAAAGAATGGCGATCTGCGGATCTGCACGGACTTCAGGTGGCTTAATGCCAGAACTGTTAAAGACGCCCATCCGCTTCCACATCAGAGTGATGTTCTGGCTGCGTTGGGGGGAAACATGTTTTTTAGTACCATGGACATGACGGCTGGCTATTACAACATACCCCTCCATGAACACGACAGGAAGTATACTGCATTTTCCTCTCCGCTGGGATTGCACGAATACAATCGTCTCCCACAAGGGCTGTGTAATAGCCCAGCCACGTTTATGCGTATGATGCTTACCATATTTGGTGACCAGAACTTTTTAAGTCTTCTGTGTTATCTTGATGATGTGTTGGTGTTTGCCAAGTCAGAAGACGAGAGCTTGGCCCGATTGGAAATGGTGTTTCAACGCCTGAAAGAACATAACTTGAAACTTTCACCTTCAAAATGTCAGTTTTTGAGGCGTTCAGTTAAATTTCTGGGTCATGTGATTTCCCAGTCTGGAATTTCGAGGGATCCAGATAAAGTGGAAGCCATAGTCAAAGTGACTGAGGCTGATTTGATGGAGTTAGATGGTGTCACTCCATCGTCTTCCAAAATACGTTCCTTTTTAGGGATGGTAGTCTACTATCAGCATTTTATTGAAAACTGTTCCGTACTGGCCAAACCCTTGTTTGCTCTGACTGGTGGTCAGAAAAGGCCTCGTAAATCAAAAAGCAGTAAAAGGTCTTTCCTGTCCCGCAAAATTGGCCCAGATGATTGGACCCAGGAGTGTAAACAGTCATTTCGGAATCTTAAGGCAGCACTCGTTGAAGAAGTGCTTTTGGCTCACCCAGATTTTAGTAAGCCGTTCATTTTATCTGTTGATGCATCTACAGCCGGACTTGGCGCAGTGTTGTCGCAAATTCACGACAACAGTAACAAAGCGCAACCAATAGCTTTTGCCAGCAAATCTCTAAATCATGCTCAGGCAAAATACCCTGCACATCGCCTTGAATTCTTTGCAATGAAATGGGCAATTTGTAATAAATTTAGCCATTGGTTACGCGGTCACAGGTTCACTGTGTGGACCGACAACAATCCCTTGAAGTACATATTGACCAAGCCCAGGTTGGATGCCTGCGAGCAGCGCTGGGTGGCGCAGCTTGCACCATTCACCTTTGACATCCAGTATATTCCGGCACTAAAATGTGGTGGCTGACCCTCAGTAGAGAGCCTTTTGTGCAGTCTAAAATTTTGCACAGATTGACTAGGGCTCCTTATTCAACCCTTCTTGAGCAGGCGGACAATTTCAAAAAGGATGATGTTCAGAATATGTTTCGGCTTTCAGCGGAGGTACATGAGATGAGGGATGTGAATGCTCAGATTGAGCCTGGAGATGCTACCTTTGAAGCTGTGTGTACTGTAGGAAGTGTACAGGTGCGCAGTGATGAGATTTCTGCCATCATGCAAACACATAAGCTTTGGGAAAATGCAGGGACTATAAGAGCTATTTCACATGTGCAGTACTTAGAGTCTCTTGTTGCAGTGGGGCAGAACCCTGTGCCCGTTTTAATCATGACGAACTCTTTACTGAACAAGTCGATGATGCTGTTGTCGGCCGGGTCAAGTTTTTATTGACCGTGGTCATCGTCCTTCAAGACGTGAAAAGTTCATGAATCACGTGGAACATTGAGGATATTGAGACAGTGGGGTAAATTGACCACACGCTTGGGGATAGTGTATCGAGTGTCCAAGCATCCTGTGACTAAACAGAAAACTTACCAATATGTTGTACCTGCATCACTGCATGGCAGTGCTGAAAGGCATTCACGATGATGCTGGCCATCAGGGTCAGCAGCGCTCATTGGGGTTGGCCAGACAGAGATTTTATTGGGATACGATGGAAAGATGTCAAGGATTACGTCCACAACTGTAAGAGATGCATTGTGAGCAAGGCTCCTGAGCCAGAGGCTAGGGCCCCATTAGTTTCCATTACCACTTCGTCTCACTCGAATTGATCTGTATAGACTTTTGGTCAGCTGAAGATCACAACAATAAGTCTATTGATGTCCTAGTAGTCACTGACCACTTCACGAAGTTGGCGTGTGCATATCCTTGCTCTAACCAATCCGCTAAGACAGTGGCACGGGTTCTTTGGAATAATTTCTTTTGCGTGTATGGTTTTCCTGTTAGCATTCACTCTGACCAGGGTGCTAATTTTGAGAGCGTGTTGATTGCGGAGCTGTGTCAGTTGGCTGGTATTGTCAAAACTCACACCACACCATACCACCCAATGGGCAATGGCCAGGTGGAACGAATGAATCGCACCCTTGGTAACATGATTCGTGCACTGCCCCCCAGATCTAAAGTCAGATGGCCGCAGATGTTGAACACCCTGACCTTCGCATATAATTGTACAGTTCATGAGACGACAGGTTTTTCACCTTTCTTTCTCATGTATGGCCGTACTCCGAGATTGCCTGTTGATCTTATGTTTGAAAGTGTACTTTTGAATGGAGAAACAGTTGACATTGACAAGTATGTGCAGTCACTCAGGCGTGACCTCTGTGAGGCTATGAAACTTGCACAGTCACATTCAGAAAAACAACAACGTAGACAGGCAGAAATGTATAACAAAAGGAGTAAGGGACAGCCAGTTGATATTGGTCAGAGAGTTTTATTGGCCAACAAAGGTGAAAGAGGAAAGAAGAAGCTGGCAGATCGTTGGGAGAGTACAGTTTACGTAGTGATTGACAAAAATTCCTTGTTCAACACGTACAAACTCAAAAGCCCTTCTGGTGTTGTTAAAACTGTTCATAGGAATCTGATTATGCCAGTGGACTTTCTGCCATTGTCTGACACAGACGCTGTCGAGGAACAGTTATCCAGTTTGAGTGATGATGACCTTGAGGGCTCGAGTTTTGAGCATCTTACAGAAGATAGGACTACTCGATGGGTTGCTGACCTCTCGAGCAGCATTGTCAGTCCTGTGGCAAACGGAGATGAATTGGATGAGCAGGAGGTGGTGTGTGAAGAAACTGCTCAGGCAACTGATGTCGTAGCAGTTGAAGGGGACTTGGTAGCATCTTCTACCACTGAGTGTGACGTTACTTTTGCTGGTGTTGATTCCAATGTGAACTGTGATAAACGTGGTTGTGACCCTTCCGAATACAGGAATGGGAATCAGGAAAATTCAGCATCAGGTGTCATTTTGAGTACAGAGTATGACATTGAGGTTGAGGCAGTTCATGAAGGAAGTTCTGTTAATGAGCATTCCCCTACTGTACAACCATCTGCCTTGGTGAAGACTGATTTGTCAGTGGAAAGGCCTGATCAGAGTGAGGGATTTCGTACCAGACATGGCAGACTTGTAAAGCCGTTAAATAGGCTCATTCAGACTATGTCTAATCAATTTGTTAAGAATCTTTTTGGGTAAAACAAAATTATAACATGAGTTATTGGTAAATGGTTATTATTTTCGTATTTTTATTTTGTTTTATTTTCCAGCTGTTTCTGTGTCTACTTATGTATATTATGTTTTATAGTTCCTTAAAATGGAATATTATGTAATTGTGTATAGTCTGTTAAGACTGGGGAAGCTGTAACATAGGCACATTCAGATTATGTCTAATATATTTGTTGTGAATCTCGTTGGAGAACATGTAACATTGATTTGAGACGAGAGAGTTTTTGTGTTTATCACTTTTGTTTTATGTTTTTTTTTGTTTATTTCTTCATTTATTTCTTGCTTTGAATTTCCTTAGAAAGGAAGAACACAAATTTGTGTGTAGTCTATTAAGATAGACATTGATAAGCAATCTTGGATGTGATCTATCGATAAGATGTGTATATGGCATGTCTTCCTGTGGTTGGGTAAAGGAGTAGCTAACCTTTGCCTTTCCTAGTCCTTCAGTGGACAGCGATAATGTTGGTAGACTTTCTTCAGTCTGTATGGTTGGGGATTACACCTGGTTGTTAAGTAATTTAACTTTAGAGTTGAGTATTTCGTGTAGTTTATTTTTATTATATATTTTATTTTTTATTATAAATTAATCTTCAGTATGTTCTGATGTTATGAAAAATCTAGTGCAATCAGTGGGGGTGAGTGTAACGAGGTTAAGATTGTTTTATTTCACTAGATTTTCCTGTTTATGCATTCAATGCTGATCTATAATTGTTTAAATCAGTTTTTGTCAAATACATTAAAAAGGGTCTGTAAGGAGGTGATGGTTTCACCTTCCCCCCCCCCCCTCTCCGTTAACAACAAAATGGTTCAGTCCAGGTAGCCATATCTGCTGTGTTGTTCTTTTAACGGTCTTTTCCTTCTCTCTCCTGAACGGAAGAGGTATGCTGTACTCCATGCTTCAGATTAATAGTTAGCATTGGTTGAAAATAAGTCACACACAAGAATAAACAATGTTTAAGTTGTTTTTATTAGTTTTTTTCCGTTACTTACAGATGTAAGATCATATAACATGTTTCACTGACGTGAATTAGTTTACTATGGGATGTTATTTTTGTTGACAGCGTTACTGATGTGTGAGCTGAAGCTGTTGTGACGATCTGTCTATATAAAAATATATTCTCTATGCAGGTATGCATTGACAAACATATTTTTGTGTTTTTATGTTATTTTAACATCAATATTGTCGTGTTTAATACGCACTTCTTTATAAGTTGACGTGTACAGTGTTGTTGTTTGCTCTTTCTTTTTCCTTCTCTCTCCTGAACGGAAGAGCGTTACTGATGTGTGAGCTGAAGCTGTTGTGACGATCTGTCTATATAAAAATATATTCTCTATGCAGACCCAATCCAGCGTTCTCCTGTTGTTATTTACCGATACTCAACACAACGCAGACCACAGAAATATTCGGTTACACTAACATATGCGCTAATGTTGTTAGCGCTACTCTGATGATTTTATCAGCAAGATAGCTGTTAATTTAACAACTTAAAAACTACATGACTTCTCACAAGCAAGGTAACAATGGCGCTGCTCGTGAAGAACTTAATGTTTCACTATTCGTGCTGCCGAACACTTTTGAAAGATGCACAGACAGACTCACAGAGGTAATCTCTCTCTCTCGCTCTCTATAATAACTTAGTTATTAGTCTGCTATCTACAGCTCAGTCCTCCGTTACTAGGTCTAAAGTATGAGGTGTTGGATGAGATGCGGAAGAAATTATTCT
Organism: Gymnocypris eckloni scoliostomus; assembly: GCA_027564155.1. Classification (NCBI taxonomy): domain Eukaryota; kingdom Metazoa; phylum Chordata; class Actinopteri; order Cypriniformes; family Cyprinidae; genus Gymnocypris; species Gymnocypris eckloni. Next base: position 17,633,369 of record CM050432.1, on the reverse strand, counting down.
TATACTCACAATAGTGTTTTAAGTACCAAAAACTTTTAAACACTCTTTCATTACAGTCAATTTCACACTTCAATTCTGCACTATTTACAACCTCAGTTCAAACAGAATTGGACTTTTATGTGTTCTAAAATTTGATTCTAGCTTGATAAACACAGCTTGTATAAAGGCTTTAATGTGTGTTGGAGCAAGTGATAAACAGCTCATAATGTCATACAAGGGCAGAGGGGTGATTAAACAACAGCAGCAATCTGATTACATTTGTAGCCAGGTTACGGTTGTGTTCGTGAGCGAGTTTGTGTGTGTGTGTGTGTGTGTGTGTGTGAGTGTGTGTGAGAGAGAGAGAGAGAGAGAGAGAGAGAGAGAGTAGAGCATCATATATAAATGGTATACCCTATTACTTCACTTTTTATTTTTATAGGTGGATGTCAGATGTGATGCAGTGTGTACTATTAGATTGCTTTTGGACCAAGGGCTCTGCCTTTCTCTTTCTCTCCCTATCTCTACCCTTCTCACCTGTGATTTACAGTGCCTGTAAGAGCCCTGTACACCTCTCTAATTGAAAAGAAAATAATGGGACAGGCTAAACTGTCAGTGCATAGGATACCTGACCATCCCACTTTACCGCTCCCTCTACACTGGCATACAAGACACCAGTTTTTAGAAAGAAACACATTAAATTGGCTAATTTGACCATAAGACAAGTGGCTCGAAACTGATACAAACACTAATACATGATACAAACACTAATAAATAATATCACTACCTGTGGGCGGGGCCCGCCTCATGATTTATTGGGGCACCCCAAGACTTTTGGTACACTATCTATCTATTAATTTGCACTGAGCTTCTTTCACAGATGCAGCACCTAACAACTCATTCTGCTCTCTTCATGACTCCCACGTTGGCGAGTCTTTCATTTTTTGTAGATAAAGAGGGTATTTTGCAGCAGGCACACACACACACACACACACACACACACACACACACACACACACACACACACACACACACACACACAAGCAGTCAGTATGTACTTGCAAGGGCTGTTTGTCCTGAGAGTGTGAATTTGAATATATTTCAGCATTGCGTAACACTCTACATTTTAGGATTTTATCCTACGGAGTGGCTTTATGAAAAAGATGAATCCACCGCTGCTGGCAACACTCTGAATTCACCGGTTTTGTGATTTACATACTTCCCCAGGTAGTCTGAGAGTCTCTTCTAATCTCAGAAGGCTTTAGCCTAATCCAAAACCTTCTCAGGTTTTCCCCTTGATTAATTTAGAAGAATAGCAGAAAGGTTCAATCCAGACTGCTCACCAGTCACCTTTCATTCAGCATTAAATTTACAGCCCATAGGTGAGAATTTGGATTTAAGACTTTGGATTGTATTAGATTTTTAGGTTGGTCAGTTCACTTGGTGTCAATAGGCAGTTACTTTTATTGAGAAAGTATATATTCCTGGGGAAGAAAAAAGGCTTTGAAGTTGTTTGATTTGATTTCAGTAAAAGTTTTCATATAATACAATTATGAAATTATCATTTTATAAATGAGCTTCAAAAACATTATGTGGGTTAAAAACAGAAAAGAAAAACAACAGAAGACAGTTGTTCTAACACTCAAGCAACATTCTTAACACAAATTATAGATCTTATTGTGCATATTTAAACAGTGCTTGCAGGTTTATGATCTTTCAAACTATAATAACTTGCCCCGTCCTTTCTTCTTTATTCAATTCAAAATTAATGAACGAATAATATAATATAATATTATTAATCAAAATAAATTATAATTAAATAATTCCCAAATAATAAAAAATATAATAAATAATATTTAAATAATTTTAAAAAGTCAAATTACACAAGTAAAATGGTTTGTTTATGCAGTTGCATTTACAGTAAGGTAATCAATTTGGCTATAAACAAATTGCCACAGGAGGGTCTCTAAGTCTGAAAATCCTTGTACTGTATCTGAATTCTGTACTGTAATGAAACACTATTAGTGCAGACGTGACATTCAGCTGGATCAACACCAAACCAGCAGTGACCAGCCTAAGTTGGTCTATATCCTGCAGGCACAAACATATTAGTGTGGCATTCTATTCGCAAATAATGTCAATTCTGGCATGTTTCTTCACACGCTAGCAGAACGAAAAAGTGCTAGACGAAGATAGAGAGAGGTGAGGATGAAAGAAGAGGAAGTGTGATGGAAAGGGTTCTGGTGATGGTGTGTATGTTTGTGTGATGGTTGGATTCTGACAGGTAATCTAATGTGCAGTGGTTCTAGTGTTCAGCATTCTCCTCTCTGATGTGAATTGACAGTCACAGGACAGTCTGACTGATGTTTCCACTTCTCACTCCCTGCATGTCTCAACAAGCTGTAACATCTCCTTTTCCCCCTCAGTCTCTTTCTCATTCTGTGAAGGACAAACTGTGCTAGTGGAGGGTGGAAAAATAAGATTAAATAAACAAGCATAAATGCTGAAGCCAGTGTAAAGATGTGCTTAAGTTGCCACACGTCTTACGAATCTGTATTGGAAAAATAAATGCATACAAATAAAAAGAGTAAAACTGTATTGGGCTTTTCTTTTATTTCTATTTATCTGTTTAATATTATTGTACAAATTCCAGAAGCAGTATCTAAACTTATGATCACAAATGTAAGATGCTCAAAGCAGGAGGCAAAGGACTTGAGGGTTGTGCAGATCTCGAGGCAGCAGAATCTTTCCTGCTTTGACGTTTTACTCATCAAAGCTAATTAGTATTACGATTATAAGTAGATTAAGGAAATTGAGAGCGAGAGAGAGAGGGAGAGCATGAGCTGTCAAGCTCATCAAGTGAAGACTGTTTTCATTGCTCAAGTCAAGAATCATTAAAATCATTTACAACTGCGCAGGCAAAGCCACGATTGACACTAACAAACCTGTCAGATAAGTCTCAATGTAAAAAAAACCTAGATTTAGGTTGTTCATTGCAACACCATTTTTCCAAATTTTTGGAAATTGGGAAAAGGTTTCACTTTTATTTGGAAGTACTTCCAATAATATAACTTTACTTATGCATAGGTGACAAACTATTGAATTCATTCAATGAATGAATTCAAGGAAATTAATACTTTCGTGACCAACAAGAATTGGTGACTATTTTCCATGTTCCACACTCCACAACTACTGACTCATATAGCAGTCGTGCTAATGGATAGAGCGTTGGGCTTGAAACCCGAGGTAACCCAAGTTTGTGGGTTCGAATCCCGGTGTCCACGACTGAGGTGAGACCCTTGAGCAAAGCACTGAACCCCCAACTGCTCCCCAGGCGCCGCAATGTCGGCTGCCCACTGCTCCACTTGGATGGGTTAAATGCAGAGAAGACATTTCACTCCTCATTATACTCTGTATAATTGTGTATGTGACAAATAAAGCTCATCTGAGCTTAATTTGTATTTGTATATAAATATTCAAAGATATACCAACAGCATACTAAAAGATTTGCACTGCATTGAATTTTAAAACATTGATTTGTACTGAAAGAGTTTGTGTGTGCTCATATCTAGCCTCTGTTCAAATGCTATTTTAGATGCCATTTGACTAATGCTGGGGTGGGGATATTGATCTTGTTGAAGCGTTTTTGTAAAGGATTTTTGTTTGTGCAAAACATTAGAAAGATCTCTCACGCTTCCTCTCTTTTTATCTCACTCTCTTTCTGAATAGGGTTGTTGAGATGGTACTGGTAATAGTAGCAACTGGATTGTCAAAAGCGGAGGGTGTCTTGATGCTTCAGTGGCTAAAAGGTCCTGTCAATCGACTCAACAAAAATAACCTCGTCTGGCTCGTCTCCAATTACAATGCCAAAAATGGCAGTAGAAATGTAATTCCTATCGATCCCCACCTCTTTTAACAGCTCAATGACTGGGACATTGGCCCAGTGAAAGGGAGGCCCAAGTAAAGAGAGAATAAGGAAGTGAGAGCGCCACCTGCAGACAAGACCTGAGCATTGACTAAGATGAATCTGACATTTATCGCCATATGATCACATGGTTAGTCACAGTGTTACCTTTAAAAGTGCAAAATAGTTCAATCCAGCACCACACTCAGGTGTGAAAACTCCAAACGGTTCCACACAGCAGCGTCGTCACTGAACTAAACAAGTGTTAAACGTTTCAGATGGCTGGTCCATCAAATAAAGCCATCTGCTAATTCCCAACAAATAAATTGTAAAGCAGCAGGCTTAGCCGTTCCTTTATAAGCACCGTCGGTAAGGCCTCTCTTCTGCACTGATTTCTCTAAACGTCTCCATGGTCTGCATTCAGACAGTGGGAAATATAAGCAAGCCTGTTAATTAATTAAGCATGGTTGAGTGGTATTTTGTAAATGGGAGTAACTGAATAAGACAGAGAGACAGAAGAGTATGTTCTGACCTCTGTTAGGGCATGTTTTCTTTAGAGGAAATATATCGCTTTTACCGAATCCTAGAGTCTTTGTGCTGCTGCACGAAATAAAATATTTACTAAGCCATCATGTCATTATGTCCTACACACTCAATCTGACCTAATTTTACCTTTGGACACATCCATTTGAGTAAACACCAGTATTGTGTGCAAGTCTGGTATCAAACTAGCCATTGAAAATGTTAATGTACTTTCGCTTGGTTCAAAGTAAGCCATTTCCAGAAGTGGTGCCATTAGTGATTTTCCCAGAACACTGAAATAGCTTTCTTTCTAGTGATCTATGCAGATATGAGGTCCGCAACCAGAACTGAGCCCAATGAGACCCAATAAACTGATGAATTTGGATCAGATTAGTTGTGTTTTGTTTATGAACCAGTTGTCCATGCTCATATTATATATGCATTTTTGTTATCTCCCATTTGAAGAGAGAGTGTACTGTAACTGCTTCAAGAGCTGACTATAGTCACAAAAACAGTATTTGTGTGTGGGTTGTTCAGGAGAATATCAGTGGGCCTACTTACCAAGTCAGTGTTGTGAGTCTGAACAAGACAAACTGAATGAACTGGGAGATCTTGTACGTGAACATACTGAATGAAGAATCGTGAATGAGGATCTGCTGATGGACTGACACTCGCTTGACTTGCAAAAATGTAAACTACAGAAAAAGAGACATTGAAAAAAATCTGTATAGCATCTGGATAGTTGATTAATGTCACAGGTTCTATTTACAGGCCAACACTCATGCAACTCTTATGTAAATCTCTTTTAGCAAACAGAAAATTTTGTCTGTACAATTACAATGTGTCTCGGAAGTTTCTGCTGAATTATTTTATCTTTATCTTTTACTTGTTCTTTTCCTTTGTTTCAGCTATTCTAAACAGGTCATTAGCATCCGCACCATGAGGCCAGTGCTTCCCATCAAGCCACCCGACCATGCTCACCATGGGGCCTCCTATCTGCAATGTCCAAGGATTGCATAGAGCGAGTATGAAAGGGAGGGAGGAAAGGGTGATGAGAACGAAAGAGAGGGTTTGCCAGAGGCACAACTGAAATTGCTCCATTAGGAAACTCTGTTTGAGCTGGGTGAATGAGACAGGGTGATGATAGATATATGGGCTTATGCCACAGCCTCCTCTTTATCCAAAAAGATTTCTCTGATGGTTTTTTAGGACATCATAACTGACATGGTACCTGCTTGGGACTTCGCCGTTGTGGCTTCACCATTTTGTTGAGAGTGAGAATGAGACTTTTGAAGAAGTAGAATAATTTTTTCATGTAACAATCTTGTCATATTCAGAAGAAAAGACATCCACCTCCTTCGAACAAGGTATCATAACATGTACTTCCTCTCTTCAGCAGTCAAAGGTGAACAGCAATTCTTTTAATTTTCTTATTTTAAAAGTTGGCTCTTTTGTGGAACTGCATTTTATTTTCATGTTCAAATTATAAAACTGGGAATTAGATCTCAAGACTACAGCGACATGAATTTAAAATCCTCATCATGCATGGTTGCAGCCTGTGACTGAGGATGCCCGTAATTTCACGCCAGACGTTCCTGACACAATCTATATAGAGCAATACATGTCAAATAAACAAATGGACTGCTGGAGAAAGAACTGGTAAATTTGGCCGAAAACTGTAAAGGCTGCACATCAGTCTTGCTTAGGTAGGGTGAATGAGTTTTGATACTGTCTGAAAGAAATCCTGTGGGTAGGTCGAAATGAAACAAAGAGAAAATGAAGATGAAGTAGGTGGAGTGGAAGTCAGTCAAAGGGTTTGAAGGGGTGCAAGCTTCAACCTTGTGTTACAGAAATTGCTGCATGAAAATTTTTGCAATTGACCTCATCAGATGCTTTCTCATTGCCGAGTAGTTTTCAATCAGAAAGCATCGTTGTTGAAGTAGACCCTTGCTTCCGTATGATCATTAGCCAAATGGGATGAAACGAGACGCTTCTCTTGGTTTACAATGCATCTGCAACCAATGTTTAAGTATTCTAAAGCTGATGCATGGGCTGCATAACATGAATCAACACATTGTTTTTGAAGCTGGATAATCAAGAACTGATTTCACAATAAAAAAATCCAATCTGAACACAATTTGGTAGACAATACACAGACAATGATGGATTGCCCCACTCTGCATTGTGGTGAGCTGACAAAGCATGTTTTATACTGAATTACACGAATTCATGCATATTGAATACCACGATTATCACTGACTAACTGGGTGATGTGTATTAGTATTTGTATTTGTAAAGAATCAGCAAACTCTCTCAGTAGAGCCAAAATGGCTTAATCAGTCGAGAGGCCATTGAGGTTTGGAGAACTGCAGCCTTTGAGAGAATCAAGCCAAAGTCCACCACAATTAGTCAAGCCCATTCTCTGTACTGATTAGTTGGGGTAAACACAATTAATCACTGTAAATGTGTACAATGGGTAAAGGCTGAGGAAATAAGTGGATACCCACTAAAATCGCTTTCTAGTATTTGCTCCACAAACTCCTTGAATAACTGATAATTTCCATTTTAAATGGCTTATATAGTAGATGAATATATAGTAGTAAAGGTTTCTTTCATTTTGTCATTATTCACTCACCATAATGTCATTCCTAACCAGTTCTGTCATGACAACTTTCAGAGAGTTTTAGCATGTTAATGTACATGACAATTGTGGCGAGTGGGGCGGGGCCGAGAGCCGTGGGAACGGAGCGAGGCCGGTGGAGTAATTGGTAATGAACGACACCTGCACCGCTCACCACAACAATGTTAATGTGTTTGGTCTTGGCGGAACAGATCAATTGCTGCTGCCAATACACCCCCAAACATGCTGCTGTGAGCATGTCAGAAATACTGTTGCTGCACATATAACATATTTACCCTGCACTGCCTGTGAGACCCAATGACTGACAGGTAATGCAACCAATCACGTTTTGTTTTATGCCGTTTCATGTTCAGGAGGCGTGGAAATGTCCCCACAATAACAGGTTGGTGTATAAAACTCTTGGACATAGTATAAAGATTATGTGCTGTGAACTTTCAATATTTCACATACTTTTGAAAATCCAGTGTTTAGTTGATCCTGATAAGCGATCTTCAACACAGTTGTAAACATGATGGCTTTCTTCTTCCATGAGGGGGTTTGGCATCATGGCATCTATGTTTCCCTGCGGAACGGTTACATATATCTACCGGAAATCCTGTATAATTGAATCAATCCTGTGATGACTTTGAAACTTCTGATGTGTTTCCAGTTTTGTGTGCCGTATACATCAGACGTCCAGCCAACAGTCAGAGTATTTGAATGTTGCTGTTCATTGGCTGCTGATACGAAAATAACCAATCAGTTGCACACTGTGAATAATGTCATTATGTCAGACTGTGCTAGACCCTATCTGACTGCGCCATCTAGATTATCATAATTTAAGACATTCTTCAGCAAAGTAGTATAGAAAATTTCTTAGTACACTTTTCCTTAAAAAGAAATTGAATGGTATATGACACTGTGGAGCTCCAAAAAATGACTAAACTCAACCACAAATGTATAATAAAGATGGTCCATAAAAGAGTCCTTTTATGCTATATTGCAAGTCTTCTGAAGAAAGGAAGGAAGTAAAAAGTTGTTATTCACTCAACTTTTCAGAACCAATGCAAGTTGAAATCCCTGGCATTAAACACAGCATGGCACCCAACATGTTTAAATATACCTAGATGCAACCGATGTATTAGATTTGGCTAAAGTAGTCCTTTTAGTAGTCCATAGACAGTACAGACGCATTACAGTACCCAGACTCACAAACTGAATTAGTTATTTTCAAAGATGATGAATAATGAGAACAGAATCCACTCCCTTGCACTGAAGGTCTCATTATTGCTTCTTTACTGCATTGTCACATTGGAACATTGTGATTTTCACTGAAAGTTATTTGCTTTAGAAGATATCTTGAGTGGAAAAGCAGGTAATAGACTGAAACACTGCTGATTCAGAGTTCATTCTTTCAGTTTTTATGTGTTTTATCCATCCAAGCTCTTGATGTCCTGTAGTGAATAGAACAAATTATATAATGGTAATCCAGAGGCTGGAAAAAGCAGACAGAAAATGGATTGATTAAGGAGAAGGATAGAAAGATGAATGAATTAATTAATACACCGAATGAAAAGGGATGTATAGAGACCAGAGATCGTCAAAACCATGTTTCAGCCAGGGCGCCTCGGCGAAACCGCCCCCGTATTTGATCATGTTTATTGTCTGAAACCATCTGCAGCTGATAACCCTTGACTGAACAAGCTGTTAGTCAGCCCGAGAGGGAGTTGAGAGAGAAATCAGCCATGCTATAAAATGGCTCCTTCAGTCAGTATATGCTTCCTCCACAGATCACACTAATTGCAAATGACTGCTTTTAAAATAAAATAAATGCACAGCCTCATGTTATAACGTCATATTTATTTGCTCTTTTTCTTCATGTCCAATGAAATTGATAAACAACCAATTTTATTTAGCCATACACTACATATTCTTTCTGAAAAGTTCTGATTAGACCAGAAGACCTTAGCTGGTTTTCTACTGGTTAGACTAGTCGACCAGCATGTTCTTTCTGGAGAGGCTGGTTGACTAAGTAAGTCTTGATGGAGACACCAGCATCTAGAACTGTGAACCATCGTCTAAGAAAAACACCTTAAGAACTTTTCTTCTAAAAGAGATGAAAACCCAAAAAATGAAAATTCTGTCGTTAATTATTCACCCTCATGTGGTGCCAAAACCCGCAAGGCCTTCATTTATCTTCGTAACACACATTTTTTAATTTGAAGAAATTGTTGAAGGAAGTCATTATCTTTGTTTTCTTTGCACACAAAATGTATTCTCATAGCTTCATAAAAAATATGGTTGAACCACTGATGTCACATGACTATTTTAACAATGTCCTTACTACCTTTCTGGACCTTGAACATGGTAGTTCCCTTGCTGTCTATGCAGGGTCAAAAAGCTCACAGATTTCATTAAAAGATTCCTGTGTGTTCCTGTGGCTCAGTGGTAGAGCATTGCATTTGCAGCGCAAAAGGTTGTGAGTTCAATTCCCAGGGAACACACATACTGATAAAACATATGTATAGCCTGAATGCACTGTAAGTCGCTTTGGATAAAAGCAACTGCTAAATGCATACATGTAAATTATCTTATTTTGTGTTCCGAAGATGAACAAAGGTCTTACTGATTTGGAACAACATGAGGGTGAGTAATTAATGACATCATTTGAATGTTTCGGTCAACTATCCTTTTAACAAAAATAAAAAGGACTGAGAAGCCTTTTAAAGAAAAAAATGCCTTTCGGAATTTAAACCTTGCATTTGTATCACTCAAACAAGTCTACATGGTCTTTTAAAACATGTTTAGAGAAGAGATTTGCTGCTCAAGCAACCTCCATTCGCTTCACTCAAGTTGCAATTTACTTTATGACAGTAAATATACTGTATGACAGAACAACTGCAAGCTCAAGCGATGTCTCGCAATCAATGCTAGACAAGAACAAGAAGTGATTACATACCTTTGTCAGAGAGGGTGTCGCTCAGAGAAAGGTAGTTATTAGCGACACAGCTCTTTCGCACGTACTCTTGGTGATAGTCAAGATGGAAATTTTCATTATGGGCAGGGAAGCGGGGTATAAGCAGTGCAAAATTGAAAAATCAACTCAATAGCTTCAGAAGTGTTATCAGGAGAGGCTGGCCTAAATCTGCATGCTAATAAGCAAGTATTGCCAGGAGGGTATCACTTCCAGTGGATCGCCACGGGAGCAGAAAGCATGGGACCAGAGATAAGCATCTCTCACAACACACTTGGTGCAGGGGTATTTTTAAGCTCGGTGCTGTCCAGGGCCCTTTGAAAAGCTTTTACAGAGTCATTTCTGAGCAACAGGGGACGGACGGCTAGAACGGTGCTGCCTACTTTGAATGGACTTTGACTGTGCAGACACCAGTTTTAGCAGTCTCTTTGATTGGCACATTAATGTTCAAGAAAAATTAAATGAGTGGACAGCTTTGATATTTTTGACATTATAAATTGCTCATCTTGAGATCCGTGTATATTTTCTATGAGCTAATGAAGTTCAAAGCTTTGTATAATTCCATGAATTCAATAAGGTGTGAATGTAGTCAGCTGCATTCGTCACCCGCAGAGTGGGTGTCAGCGTAGCCCCAAAAATAGACCTTTCTCAACAAGGAGCAATCTGCCATTTCAAGTCCGTGCGCCTGCAAGCTTGTCAGTCTCACTTCCATCAGCGTGCATCTGTGTCACACTGTGACACGTTGCATCTTTCTCTCATGCCACTGTAAATTCCACCAGCCGTGCCGATCTGGCTACCTGCGGCTCGGCCATTTCATTCAGATTCCACATGCTTTTCTATGTCAATCCTGCTGTATATGTCACCATTGCTAATCTGTAGTCTATGTAAATAGAAATCTTACTTCAGAAGCCCACGCTGGGAACTTCTTGACCTTCATGACCTTGTCGCAACCTTCTGGTCCAGCTGGCTGAGATTGACCGTTGCAGGGTTGTGTGGAGCAAGAGCCCGGAGCAGCCAGCTCAGCGGATCTCAGGTGCTGACAGGCTGCATAAACACACTGTGAAAAGCTGCCTGCCCTGAAGGCCACGGACAAGCTCAGCGAAAAAGAAAAAGAAAACAACAGCGTGGCGGAAATGAGCTGTATATTTCACAGCTGTTACCAAGGGCGGGCGACCTATGTGCCAGCATGCAGCAGCACATGAGTGAGAGAAACACTTTGAGAGGTCAGAGGCGAACTCCACATTTGAGTTTCTTAAAGTGACTTAAATGGCATGCAGCTCACTAAAATGCCCCAAGCCATACCTCACTGCACATATGGAAGAGTAGTTCATCCAAAAAACAAACAAAAAAGTAATAATGTACTAACCTAACTCTCATGTTATTTCAAATCTGTACAAGATTTTATTCTGTGGAACACAAAAGGATTTTTTTTTGCAGAATGTCCAATCTGCTGTATTGCATAAAATTAAAGCATACCATGACCAAAACATTTTAACAATAACTTTGTTTCACCTGTTGTTTTTGGATGTTTCATGATTATCAATATTGACTGTTATGGACAATGTGTACAAACCCACATGAGATTTTTTTGGCATAGCAATTGTATCTTTTCAGAATACTTGGAATATATTCATTATATAAGTGTCTATATAGTGTCTAGATTATTGATAAATAAATAAACATAAATTTGTTTGTTTATTTTCCACAGTTTAAAGAAAGTTTAATAGGTTTATAATGACTTTAAAACAGTAATTAAAAAACAAAAAAATATCGCGAATCTCTCTCAATGACTCAAATTAATACACCATTTAAATAAAAAACATATTGATATCGCTGACCTTCTGCCGTTTAGATCAGCCTGAGGTGTGACCTCTCTGGATTGTCATTAGTTACATCCTCTATTTGCTCTTGGGAGAAAAAAAACAGTGCATTTACTGGTGTAATCGAATTAGAAATGGAGGCTGTTTGCAGATGGTCAATGCGGGAGGGGATGTTTTCTAGTGAACACAATGCTGTTTGACTCTCATACACAAAATAGAAAGTAATCACTCCTCATCTAGTTAATCCCATAATTATGCACATGGACACTAATTTCCCAGCAGGGAGAACACTGTGTGCCTGGCTCATCTCTCTCTTTCCCTTTCTGTCCTCTTACTGTTTATTTACAACACTAGAACAATCACACTGAATGTTAAGCAAACAAACTACACAATATAACCTCAAGCTTGTTTTACATGTTTACTAGCTATACCAGTTCAGGGAATGTTTGAGGTAGTTTCACAGCACTTCTATTAGCTGTGATACATCAGGGAATAAATATGGAACTCTTTACCAAAACCTAGTGAACTACCTACATAAGAAGTATTTTTACGCATTATAAATATATATATGCTCCCAAGTTGAGGGCTGCAAAGAAATTAAGCAGCGTGATTATGATGCCTTCTGAATTCTAGGACAATAGGACTTGGAACACTGACAAAACATATTCCCGCTATAAATTGAAATGTAGATTTTCAACAATATGGGAAAATCCAACCTCCCACATGAGATGGAGCAGTTTTAATCCTGAATCCACCAATATTTATTGGCTTATTTCCAATTTCTCAGAGGTGTGCGGAATATATTGGGACCTCTTTGTACTTCTAGCCACAGGTCTGTATACATTTGAGCAGGAATTTGCTATGCTTGACATGATCCTATTTTGAATGGCTCCTTCCAATAATAAGACCATTCGTCTTGTGCTGAAGGTGGGGATAATTAGTTGTCATAAGATGGATGTGACGGATACAGGCTACAATTTGCTGAAAACGTCCTGCCAGGAATTGAGAGCCTTTCCCCTCTCTGCACCAAATCAGCACGCATTTGCAGCTAAAAGAGTTTCTAAATACCAATAACATCATATTTTAAGAATAAATGCTCTGATTATAGCCAAAAGGGTGAAGCTCCGCCCTGGTTGGCATATTGAGACAGGATGTTGCTGGAAAAATGATTGTTTCAGTGCTCGTAATATGGCAAGGACACGGCCCCCTGCCGCGTAATGGCACATGGCAAGCCAAACACTTCAATTAAGTTGTATTTTAGAGGGCATGTTTGCTGCCATAAAATCATTCTGTGGAGGAAACTGCAGCAACATTAGATTAGATTATTTAGCTTGTGCGTTTCCTCAAACAAGACATGATCTAATTCGTTTTGAGAGTACATCCTTCTTCCTTTAAGGTGTGCATGCTGGAAATTGTCTTTGAAATAATCTTTTTAACAATCTAGGTGGACAATTGGAAGACGAATCTGACTCTTTTTATAGATTTTTTACATCAGTGCAGTCGCGTCTATCTGAATGACACCCCCCTCAACCCACACACACATCCAGCCCTCCTTCTACCACAATTCTATAAATAAACCTGAAGCAGCTCTGCCTTTATAGGTCAGCTGAACTACAAAGTGCATCTTTTTTCTCTCGTGTGTACAGAGTGAAATTCCTTGAGGTGAATCGATACATAATTCCAAAAACTAGTAACTGGTTACCACAAACTCATACAAGGGATTGTTGTTGCCATGGCAACAAAAGATCTTGGAGTACAGACCATAAGAAAATGTATGCACAGCCATAATTCTGTTAATGACGTATTCAAGTAAACACATTTTTGTTATGGGCTCCCCAGGCATGGCTCAGATAGAAGCAGATAAAAGAGTGACACTTTGATAAAGAGAAGCTCAAAGTTGTGCTTCTAAAGTGGCGAATCATTCACACAGAAAAACAAGATCTGTAAACATTGCGAGAGGAGATAAGCCAGCGACAGAGCTGTCTGACAGTCATCCCACCCCAAACAGAGAGGAGAAGAACAGTAATGGAAGCATAAACACTTATCTATCTATCTATCTATCTATCTATCTATCTATCTATCTATCTATCTATCTATCTATCTATCTATCTATCTATCTATCTATCTATCTATCTATCTATCTATCTATCTATCTATCTATCTTTCCATCCGTCTGAGAATTTGGCATGAATGTTGTAGTGGAGCTAAAACTGATGCCGGGCATTCAGGTGATGTTTCAGTGATATTATTTGAGACAAATTGCTTTACCTACAATTTTAGGCCATTTTCTGCTGATTTCCTCTTTGATAGAGGCTTTTACCAATTTCTAGGGGCTTGCAGCTAGCAGAGGCTTTCTCACTTACACCCACATACTAAAAAAGCAAGCTGCGTTACAAGGGTTGTCAAGTCAGAAAATACCATTTATATTAGTAAACAAATATAATATTTGTTGAATAGATCTAGATCCAATGAAAACCATAGCCAAATAAATAAAATGACCTTAATGTGTTCTTCTTCCGCAATATAACCCCGGGTTCGTTCGGTTCGGACTGCCGGAGCGCACACAAGGCCCTGGCGGTGACTCATGTTTATTAGTTCCTCTCTGCTGATTGGGTGTTCCAATACTCCCAATCCACCCTGCATCGTGTGCAGTGAAATGTGACACTGGGTCACTTCCCCCTTCCATCCCTGGCTGCCAGCTCAACTGTGCTGCCTGCAGCCTCGTGTCTCCCAGCATGCTTCAGTGGCCATAAACACACACATGTGGCCCAACAGAGATGACTCTGCTACAGAAGTAAATACAAGCTCAGAGGGATTTTATTCACAGCATTTTTGTTTAGTGGTTCTGCAGAACGTTTGAGCTAAGGGGGGATTTATAAATGTAACAATTTACAATAAGGTTGAATTTGTTACCCTTAGTTAGGTATCATGAGCTAGAATGGGTAATATGAACTAAAAATGAGCATTTATTATTCAAATTAATTTATGTGCATTTCTACATTCATTAATACATTTTTAACAATTCAAATTATACAAATTAACATTATATAATGTTACAGAAATACTGCATATTTCTTTCATAAATAAATTATTTATTTCATTTTAATTATTCAGATTTATTGTGTCTCTCTTCTAAAAAGGAATTATCCATGTGAGAATTTTTGCTTGTTCATGCAGACTGCTGTTTTGTAAACAAAACAAATAAATAAATAAAAACCCTGCCAGGAATTTGCTGAAAGCTCCCGCACACAATGTAAGCCTGGGTGGCAATCGTGCTCAACCTCCAGATTACCTCTGATTTGCTGATGCGTTCAGTATTCTGGCATGGCACTGCAGCCATTGGCGATGGTGGAATGACAGCAGAAATGGCCATGTGGCGCAGGCTACGTCTTACCCTGCTTGTCCCCTCAGTCTGGTTATTCTCTCACTAAGCCCAATAGGAATGTCTTTCACATCCTTGGACTTTGCTTGACGGTGTTTGACGAACGGAGTGGCCCTCAAAAAGGTCCAAAAAAAAAAAAATTGGCCAAGGTGACACGGTAATTAGGCATGCAAGGCATGTGAACAAATGTATAGTAGTTGTACTTCAATGTAATGTGTTTGATTTTTCTCTAGTGTTATATGTTCAAACACGCATAGAATATTTTATCCCTATATTATATTGCATTTTGGAAATCGAAAGATCGTCCCTATCAATAATGCATCTGCAGTATGCTTGGCCAAATGTCTGAATTCCATGAATGTTATGAGTACATTCATGCGTGTGTATGTGTGTGTACATGTCCTCAATAGACTGCATTATGCATTGTACACAGAATGGGTCGCCTGCAGCACTAATGCAAATTTCTGTCAAGGGCTCCATTAAAAGGTAAGGCTGGGCCCTCATCTGTGCCTTCAGCTCAAGGTTTTTCATGGCATTTATTATAGTCATGCCATACACACCCCTCGCATTTTAATTTCATTATTTACCATACTACTGGTGATTGGCTCTTTTCGCACTGGCCGAATCAAGAGATTGTGGAACAGGGAAGGTGGTCAACATTAGCCACTATCGCATCCTGTCTGTGCCTGCACGCATTGCATCCTGGGTAATTCATTTCTCCCAAGGCTTTATCATCTCAGTGGGCTTGTGAATGATTTACACTGACAGCCAAGCCACGCAAAGACCCAGTGCTATGAGCTGTGGCTCTAGTTTAAACACAACTGTTCTGAGCATGAACTGTTGGGTGAGTGGTAGATTAACAAGGGGCATACATAATAACATAATAAATACATAATAAATTGGGTAAAAAAAAAAAAAAGATTTCAGGAAATAAATCTGGCCAGCATGGCTTATATACTTTCCAGGATTATATGTGGCTGTTTATGTTGTCTGACCAATGGCAAAAATAAAAATAAATAAAACTCAAAACTCTAATAACAAAACTAGGTGTAAATGGTACTGTAGCATTCTGTGTTGAAGCTGATGAATGCATGCTATTGATTTTGATCTTTTTTTGGTTATCTCTCCAGATGGAAAAGAACTCGCAGGCAGATCCACAAGCTGTAAGAGTGACTCGGCCTGCCAGTAAGAGCTAAATGAGTGAGAACACTGGCCCCGAGGGAGCTGATTTTATCAAACTGTCATTGTGGTTAAAGTTTTTTAGGAACAAAGCGGCACCTGAAAATCAGCCTCCACTTTGCAGGTGAAGAAGGCAGAGTGGATGAATAATGCATGAAATTTATCTGCTGCCGTTAATCATGATGAGATGGTGAGAGAAAGAGAGAGAGCGAGATGTGATGTGGCCTCAGGATGTGTTTTTTTCTCGTTTACTCATTTCTCTGCTCAGCACAAGACACTGGATCCAGAGTCAAGGTCTTTAGAGAGGTAAAAAGCTTCTGATTGCTATTAAATTTAAAGGCACAGTTCAGGCAAATGTACTCACTCCGATGTCATTACATCATCTGGAGCAACACGAGGGTGATGAAATGATGACAGAATTTTAATCTGTAGTTGAACTATTACCCAGCTCCTGCAGCACTGACATGGTTATAACTTCTTCACATACATCAAAACACAAGCTTCTTCAGATGACTTTAGGCCATCTAAGTAAAAGTATATGACACAATGTCAAGAAAAAAAACTGTATCCTATGTGACAAACTAACGAGCATACAGCATTCATGTCCAATCACAGGTGTTTGTATGTCAGCTATTATAAAACAGAATATTTATAACAGCAGTGGATGATGTATTGTATGTAAGAATACTAAACTTTCTGTGTAAAGATAGGGTTGGTTTTATTGATCTATGTCAATGGCTTCAGACGAGGCTTGTCAAATCATATATTGGATTTATCTAATGTGATTCATAATCCAATACAAAGAAGAATCTTTCTGATTCACTTGATGATCCACAAGTATGCATATAGGCAATATTTCTAGGTTAAAATAGCTATATTGTCATATAAACGTTCTCATACTCTAAATATCCTTTTGAAAATTGGTCAAGGGTGAAACAGAAGAAAAAGTTCTGCCATCAGAAAATAAGATGGAGTCATGGAAAACTGCATTTAGAACATGCCTCAACCTTGGTGTTTTAATGTGATCCACACCGCGATCATTTGACTGATAAGGCCTCACAAATGGCTGGCTTAGAGCCGTAATTACTCTCCACTCCCACATAATCTTTCTCCCCAGCGAACATGTCAATGCCGGCAAGCAAAAGCATGCTCGCAAACGGAGGAAGAAAAAGGAGAACATTTAGAGATAAGAAGAACTCCTTTCCTCTCATCGATACAGTCATGACTCTTAAGATTTCAATCCATCACTAGGCTCTTAAGAAAGCAGTCCCTTGTCTTTAATTAGGGCAAAGTGACTGGAGGATCTTGACTTATTTGACACGCAGCTCTGAGGCATTGTAAATGCACAGCTATAAAAGCTACTGGGGAGTGTCTGAGATTAGACATCTTACAATCGGAAGGTCATTAGTGTTATTTGGAGGTCAGGAAGTACAGTGTCGACTGTGTAGAATTAAGTGATTTAGCTCAATGACCCATAAGGAAGACAACATATGACTCATCTGAAAGGTTTATGCACACTGTGTGACCTCTGTTAAACACTGTACTAATCACACACAAGGTTCCCTGCTTCATAGACAAAATCGTTTAATGCTTGTGGCTTATGTATAGGCTTCATATATTTATGTACTATACGTATGAATGACATTCCTAATAAAAAAAATATTACTCCTGAGACATGACAATATTTCTTGAATGCATAAGCCAATGCTTTTGAAATCTAATTAATGTGTGCAGGTGTTAAATATGAATGTATAGCACACAATTACTCTGGAGACATATGGCAACATGGCTTGCATCCATTGCATAATTTTTAATCAAACTAATTAAATGGAACATGTTAGGTTATGTTTGAAATAGATTGATAACAGACTAGCGATACTGCCACAGGATGCAGTACGTATATTTAATATTCACAGATTGTGATTTTCATGCACGAATACCAAGATGATGTTAACAGAGCACAATGTTTGAGATGATGTATCCCACAATGCAATGCATTCAACTTCCATTTCCACTTCCTCTTTTGACTTCCAAAATGTCAGATAATCTTTATGCAAGTTTATGTAAAAATGTATAATAATAGTTTTAGTTGTATAGAATTTTAAAATACATTCTCACAAATAAAGGTACTTAAAAGGTTATTCACCATAAAGAACCTTTTGTGAAAGGTTTTTCAGATGTTAAAGATTCTTTATGGCATAGTGAAGCACCTTTATTTTTAAGAGTGTGCAAGCAGATGTGTAATAGCATGTTCGTACCCCACTCCCAAAATGTTATGTAACATTTTAGGTAACTGCAAGAGGACAAGCAGTAGGACATCTCATCTAATTGGTTGAAGACACAAAGATGACGTGTTACTGGCTGTTTAAACAAGAACAGAGGTCAGTTTTTTGGCAGTGAGCAGGAAGTAAAAAAAAAAGCAAATTGATCTATTTATGCTCACAGAATCCATCAGTGCCCTGTTTACACGCTTCATTGGAAAAACAACAGCTGGAGCAACATTAAAAACATATATATCCTACTCCATCCTACATTTCGCTGTTCTTTTCTATTGGTCTCATCTGTTAGACGCATTTGTTGCTCCGCCTGTGCAACGAACCCAGTGAACATGCACCTGGACCTTTTGACAGGCGTTCTCAAGTGCAGCCGCTGAAAAATCAGTAAGCTTATTGTTTCAGATTTAATCCATTGTCTTTTATGCCTTTGAATCTTCACAGTCGACTGCACTGGTCAAGACCTGCAGAGCTCCTTGAGTAAGAGTGGCCAGAATGATCTGATAGATTGTGGACAGCATACACAGCATTAGATGCCCTCCGGGGAAGAGGAAACCAACCTCAACTTTAGTCTGCTCACCGACAGAGTGAAGGACACAGAGAGAAGGAGAGGAGGAAGGAAAAGACAGTCAAGGGGGGGCTGGAAGCATCTCTTCACGGTGGTATGGAGGAGAAAAAAACAGGAATTTATCTGGCAGTGAGGGGACCATGTTATTAACAGCCTGCTGAAATGCACTTAACTCATGCCTATTCAATTATGCTAATGTAAACATGCAAATGACTGCAGTCCGCAACACCATGCTGTCTCAATTAGGTGACAGGCTTACAAGGGTTAGCTTTAGAGAGTGACCACATTACTGTCCTTCTATCCGTCTACAAGCAAACAGCTTTTGACCTGTGATTATCGTCATGAGACATCAGCAGGGTGGGTTGACTCGCAGACTGAGAGGAGCGTTCTGTTTGCGTGTGCCTGCACGTGTGGGAGACTGTGGACGTGCGTCTTCACATGTTATATTTACTGGTACTGGAGCACTACCGCTTTTAGTTCAGCTTTTGAGGAGTTAAGAGATATTTAAGGTCAGCTTATGTCATGTGCTTTTATTTTTCTTATTGTACAGATCAAATTGAACAATTCTGGGAAACATTAGTTAAGCTCAAAATGCATTAAATTACTCCAGTCATCATTTCTGAATCGGTGGGAACTTTTAACTGCACAATAAATCTGAATCACCGAATCTACATTATTGCTCAGCTTTCATGTCTAGCACGTATTCACAATGTACCAAAAAAGGTATTGAAATCAATAGGGTACATTTTCAGAAGCTTGGTGAGTAATACATCATATTCAGTATGACCAAGGACAAATTAATTACATCGATTCTGACCATGAAATACACCATGCTGGCTTAAAAGTAGCAGCTTTAGCTTTGTGTGCAGAAATTTTAACTTACACAAGAGCATTTCATTATTTAGCATGTCCCATACATATGCATGGCCAACATGATTCAGCTAACATGCTAAACACGTATACACTACATAGACGCCATGGTGATTTTCATCCTGCTTAGAGTCTATAGTCCACATCAGTCGTCACAGCATTATGTAATTCTTGAAGGGGCCATTGTTTACAACAGCAAACTAATTCGAATGAAAAGTACATTATAGCTCAAACATCTGAAAATGTTTGCAACCACAATTTAAAATTTTGGATGGAATTTTTTTCTTACAAGCATTAATTTTTTAACTTTGGTAAAAGGTAAATGTGGAGGAACTTGTATAGTGACAGAATGGACGATGACATTGTCGCTGTCCTCTGAACAGTGGTTCTGAAAACAGCCCACTCACTTAAAGCCTGGAAGCGTGTCGCTGTCCGGTGCTGAAATTGTTGAAGCAGGTGGTGCTGTCCAAAAGCAAGAGGTGCTGAAAGCTGTTTGTCGTGTTGAAGAGTGTGGAAATAGCACACACTCTGTGGGCGGCTATGAGGCTCATTTGCTCAGAACTGTCAACGGTCTCCTCTGCACCTTAGAGGGTGATTCTTGCATTTCGTCTGTTGCATTTTTGGAATTGTTTATTTACGTCAGACTGACGTCTGTATCTATTGTCTTATCCCATAAGACAAGTCAAAAACAATGTAACCTTTAAAATATTGAGATTTTAATTTTCAGTTACAGGATTTATTTAATTTATACACAATTCTTATAAGCAGATTTATTTGGATTGGATCCAAATTAACAACAATTTCAATAGGAATACTAGGGATGTAATGGCATGAAAATTTCTTATCATGATTATAGTGACCAAAATGATCACGGTTATCAGTATTATCACGGTATTGTTAAAATGTGCTGAAGATTTTCCAAAAGTACTGACACATAGATCACTTCACCAAGTTTTATATTAAAAAGCAACAAACAACAAATAAAACGACTTTGTTTGCATAATCACTAAAACAATAACATTACCAATGATGTTTGGATTTTAAATGACAACTTGACTGACAACAGTTTAATACAATTTCCAAATATCTAATGTAAATGTACAAATACAGCTTTGAAAAAGTTTAATAAAAATATAAAACTCACACTTCAGCCTTTAAATATTGAAAAGGGGTAAGTCAAAATGATAATTGATTAATACATTATTATATGTATTTGATCTCCTCCATAAATAATTCTAGATAACTTATCTGAATTTTTTTAAATGTGTAGAATCCACATAAGCTTGTTTTTCATTAATTGGTCAAAATTTAAAGCAGTATTGTGATTAAGAACACTTCTTTAGGTATTACATGGAGTGGCGATGACAACAAAATGCCATCGAATTGTTTCTGAAGACAGTCAGAACCTTCAGAGGTATATTCATAATATCAATTAATTAATATATTAATTTGTATAATTCTCTAAGCACTCTTTTAAAACCTCCCAGCTTTTCCGCTCTATTTTCACTCAAAACAAAACTACTTTACTGCTGTGCGCACGTGAGACTGTTACTTAAAACTGTGCTTTATGCTGGACAGCTTTATTTATCGTGAGCTGTTCAGATCACGGTAATCGAAAACAGTTTCAATGATAATTAAAATATGAAATGGTAATATTAACCGTGGAGAATTTTATCATGATCAAACCGGTTATCGTTACATCCCTAAATACTATGATTATACTCATTTATTTATTTACTTATTTATTTTTGACAAGGATTCTATGCACTCTTGCTTTGAATGCAAGAGCAACCCATGTGTTAAATCCCATTTGGTTGTAGGTTGAACAGTAAATGGTAGAAAAGAGCAGATTAATTAATTCCTGAAACTATAATACAATTCTTAGCTTCCATAGTTGTACAGTTTACACATGGTTAAGACTACACAGTGCTGTGCTCCAATATGGCCATCTGCAGATATGTATTTGTTTTCCCTCTATTTATTAATTTGTATTAGAATTTATGGCTTGAACCAGCTGCTTGGTAAGCGTATACACTAAGCAGACAATCATACAGCTAATTCTTGATAGCAGGATAAATCCGTCAGATAATCCAAATCCGCAGCAAGAGAGAGATACAGAAAGAGAGAGAGTCTATAAGGGTGATTAAAAAGAGGAGATTGTGAGTGCCGAATCCCACATCGCTGATCATGTGACCTTAATTCCACTCTGTCATTTCTTCCCGCGGAGTGTGAGAGAGATGACCAATCACAAGGCGCAGTTTGTGAGTTCGTGAGGAGTGGGAGGAAAAAAAACATCCCGCTAATGGCAAGTAAAGCTCAGATACAGTCCAAAAAGGGGGAAACACTCATACAGACTCGCACTTGTCCCTGCAATGCATATGCACACAAACAAGCAACCTCTCACATGCCGTTTACACCTAGTTTTGTTTCAGTTTGGTTCTCACAAAAGCATGTGGGTTTTCTCTCTGCATGACATTGATTTCTTCAATCTAGGATGCAACGGCATAGTTACGTCTCTTCACCAACTCCTACAAGTCGATCCCTGTCCCCATCAATGTCTATGCTGGTTTTACAGCCCTGTTACGGTCATGTTTTGTTTTACCTTCTGTCAAATATAAAGCTCATATAAATTACACAGCCGTTAGGAAAACAAAAACAGACATATCAATAGAGCTCTTGCCAGCATCACTCATTAACTATTGATGCTGTGTGAGATCTGGCGCCACAGCTGGACACACACACACACACACACACACACACACACACACACACACACACACACACACACACAGATTGTTTATTTCTGCACTCATTGACAATGGACTCAATTCAAACCAGTCTCCATGGTACTGAACCAAACAAAAGGGGTGGCGGTTTAAACTCTAACTAGACCAAGGTGGTCAATCGTACTTACAGCCATACAGAAATGAACATCTGATGCCTTCTGTACCACCTTAAAAGTACAAATTAATATTAATAAAATCAAGGACTATGAAATAAATTGATGTAATAACAGCCTTTAGGGGAAAAAGAAAAGGAATCAAGAATATAGTTTGCTTTGATTAAGAAAAGAGCTATTTAAAAAAAATGTAAAAGAGGATGGCATGCAGTGGCTTTTGAGGATTATGCCAGGCAGGAGAATGGAACCAAATGGAGAGAAGTTGTTTGAAGCTCCGTAATAAGCCACTCTTACTCTCTTTCATGTTTTGAAATGAGGGAACAACTGTGCATGTTAACCGCAATCCAGCAGCCCCTTTGTTCCCTCTTTAGATCACAAGCTAATGGAGGAAGGCTGAAAAATGATGAAACCGGAAGATATCCGTCATTTAGGTGTAGTTTGACATCACTGAGAGAGTGAAAGGCTGGGAGAAATGATTGTACGGAAGGTGATAGCGCCTTGAGGTTTGATCACTCCATACGTCAGAGGCTGAAAACTCCACTGGGAAAAAGGGTAAAGAGATGAGATACGTGTGGGGCATGTGGGGAAGGGGTGTGTAGGGTACAATCACAAAGCACATAAATAACAATTTCACCACTGTAATGACAGACAACCCTTGTTTCTTTGCCTGCCTACACTTATGTCTGCTCTTTCAGAGAAAGCAGATAGTCCGTCCACTTAAATTTGATGTGTAAACAATAGAAAGACCCTATCACTGCCCTCAAACTGGCAGTTTTTAAAGAAAACATCCAGGCAGGGCGAGAGTCATTTGGAGATGACCTCCTCGTCACTAGTGTCAGAATTAGTGAGAGCGGCAGTAGACGGCAGGAAACTAGTGAAGTTATTCCTCCTGGAATCAGCCGTCATGAGGCACTAGAAGCAGTGTGTCTTACGCTCTAGTAAGTGTTATTATGGACTGTTTTCAGTCGGTAATGAAATGCAAAAGCCTTTCACATGGCTGAGCATGTAATCACAACACATATGCATGCACAAAGGGTACATAGTGTAGTATTCTCATCATATTGGAGTCATTTCAAGACTTTTAATCCCAAAGCAGAGACTCATTTGAAGTAAAATCTTCTAAAACAGTTCAGTACAGAGGTTATAGTTAACAAGGTCAAGGTTTCTTTATTTGTCACAAAACACAAACACACACACACAGAGAGAGAGAGAGAGAGAGAGAGAGAGAGAGAGAGAGAGAAACACTGTTTTCAGTACACTCAAGTGTCCCTACCTGGCGGTCAGTAATCAGAGCTGGAAGGCAGGAAGAGCAGGATGTGGAGGCTGAAATAGAATTGAGTGAAAACACCTCCGTTTGTCCAGTAGAAATATGATGCCCTGTGCACACGCGTTCTCTCCCTCTCTCTCTTACACACAGCTCTGATACATAGCACTGAATTTCTCTCTCTCTCGCAGCCTTCCTACTCGTCTTCCCGCCCACCTACCCCTGACACCCTCCCTTTTCCTATCTCTTTATTTCACACACACTGTCATTCTCTCTCTTGTCACACATGCGCACTCTCTCTCTCTCTCTCTCTCTCTCTCTCTCTCTCTCTCCAGGCACTCACTCATTCGCTGTGACACAAGCACTCTCTTGTACATACATTCGGTTTCTTTACTCAACAAACATTCCCTTCCACTGCTTTTGTCTTTCACGAACAGGGATGAGCATCTCTTTTTTTACGTGACTAAGGCTATATTTGTAAAGGAATACCAGCTTGTTATTAACTGTGCACATATTGAAAGGTTCTCAACCAGAGGGATGCGACCTAAAATGCATCACAGGTCAGTTTCGATATGATCGCAGACAGCCACATGATGTAAAATGCAAAAATCTAGGCCTAAACTAAACCCATTGTATTAATAAAATATAGAACTATACATACATTTTGCATGTGTGTTTTAGCACACACGCACACACATGAGCATGCTGCTGCCGCTCTACACTACAGGGGTTGACACACCAGTTCAGATAGCATTGGGACTTCAAATAATCTAATTGTCTAATAATCTAATAGTTAGTATATATAAACATATGCTAGATGAACGTCTTGGGTCATAAGACACATCCCACTACTTTTTATTCATAAAAAGCAGTGAATAGAACAATTTACTGTTTATCATGCAGTGCATCAGATACAGTGGGGCAAAAAAGTATTTAGTCAGCCACCAATTGTGCAAGTTCTCCCACTTAAAAAGATGAGAGAGGCCTGTAATTTTCATCATAGGTATACCTCAACTATGAGAGACAAAATAAGAAAAAAAATCCAGAAAATCACATTGTAGGATTTTTAAAGAATTTATTTGCAAATTATGGTGGAAAATAAGTATATGGTCACCTACAAACAAGCAAGATTGCTGGCTCTCACAGACCTGTAACTTCTTCTTTAAGAGGCTCCTCTGTCCTCCACTCGTTACCTGTATTAATGGCATCTGTTTGAACTCGTTATCAGTATAAAAGACACCTGTCCACAACCTCAAACAGTCACACTCCAAACTCCACTATGGCCAAGACCAAAGAGCTGTCAAAGGACACCAGAAACAAAATTGTAGACCTTCACCAGGCTGGGAAGACTGAATCTGCAATAGGTAAGCAGCTTGGTGTGAAGAAATCAACTGTGGGAGCAATTATTAGAAAAAGGAAGACATACAAGACCACTGATAATCTCCCTCGATCTGGGGCTCCACGCAAGATCTCACCCCGTGGGGTCAAAATAATCACAAGAACTGTGAACAAAAATCCCAGAACCACACGGGGGGGCCTAGTGAATGACCTGCAGAGAGCTGGGACCAAAGTAACAAAGGCTACCATCAGTAACACACTGCACCGCCAGGGACTCAAATCCTGCAGTGCCAGATGTGTCCCCCTGCTTAAGCCAGTACATGTCCAGGCCCCTCTGAAGTTTGCTAGAGAGCATTTGGATGATCCAGAAGAGGATTGGGAGAATGTCATATGGTCAGATGAAACCAAAATAGAACTTTTTGGTAAAAACTCAACTTGTCGTGTTTGGAGGAGAAAGAATGCTGGGTTGCATCCAAAGAACACCATACCTACTGTGAAGCATGGGGGTGGAAACATCATGCTTTGTGGCTGTTTTTCTGCAAAGGGACCAGGACAACTGATCTGTGTAAAGGAAAGAATGAATGGGGCCATGTATCATGAGATTTTGAGTGAAAACCTCCTTCCATCAGCAAGGGCATTGAAGATGAAACGCGGCTGGGTCTTTCAGCATGACAATGATCCCAAACACACCGCCTGGGCAATGAAGGAGTGGCTTCGTAAGAAGCATTTCAAGGTCCTGGAGTGGCCTAGCCAGTCTCCAGATCTCAACCCCATAGAAAATCTTTGGAGGGAGTTGAAAGTCTGTGTTGCCCAGCGACAGCCCCAAAACATCACTGCTCTAGAGGAGATCTGCATGGAGGAATGGGCCAAAATACCAGCAACAGTGTGTGAAGCCTTACAGAAAACGTTTGACCTCTGTCATTGCCAACAAAGGGTATATAACAAAGTATTGAGATTAAATTTTGTTATTGACCAAATACTTATTTTCCACCATAATTTGCAAATAAATTCTTTAAAAATCCTACAATGGGATTTTCTGGATTTCTTTTTCTTATTTTGTCTCTCATAGTTGAGGTATATGTTACGTCCTGTGACGTAATGTGTACTATTCTGGGGTCAGTTAAGAGTTTCCGTATGCTCTGATTTATTTTCTCTTTCATGTGCTGTGCTCTCAATAGGAGTTGATTACTAGCACCTGATATTCGTTTGCTGATGACCAACTCATTCATTGGCTCCTTCAGAGAGGAAACCAGCTATAAATGCCACCAAGAAGCACAGTGAGGGAGAGAGAGGAAAGGAGGAAGCTTGAGCCATCTCTCTCTCCACATGGACCTTCTCTGCAGCCCCAGACAAGTGTTGCTAGTTGGTGTTGTTTGTTAACTGATATTTAATGTCAGTCTGTGCTAGAGTTCCACTTAAATGTTGACTTTTTGATAGTCCTTTCTTTAATATTTGTTTAATTGCTTATTTTATAATTTGTAGGGAGGAGGGTGCCATTTTCTTTTGTCAATTCTTTTTCTCCTGTTTTTGGGTAAGATAGGTAGTTAAGGAAGTGTTATTGTCTTTTTGTTATTCTTTTCTTGTGTTAGGTAAGTTAGATTTAAAATAGAGTAAGATTCTGTTTTGTTTGTTGTTTTGGCCTTGCCCCCTTCTGAAGCCTATTTGCTTTGTTTATGTGGTTCCTTTATGTAATAAATCAAATTTGTAGTGGATCTTTTAGTGGTTGGCCGTGTTCTTTAGGGCTGGGACTGGGATGAGAGGCTCCATGTGGACTTTCCTTTCATTTTGTTACGTATTACTTAATTCCCCTAGACTAATTATAAAACGGGAACGTAACAGTATACCTATGATGAAAATTACAGGCCTCTCTCATCTTTTTAAGTGGGAGAACTTGCACAATTGGTGGCTGACTAAATACTTTTTTGCCCCACTGTACATAAAATGCCAGTTTAAAAGCAACAGACCAATCAGAACGGAAGCACACATCCCGTGTAAATGCCTCCTAAGGCTGCTTTTTCTCTCTCTCTCTCTCTCTCTCTCTCTCTCTCTCTCTCTCTCTCTCTCTCTCTCTCTCTCTCTCTCTCTCTCTCTCTCTCTCTCGTAGTGTAAATGCAGCCCACGTCCCCTTGAGGAGTCAGTCAAGGGCATTCCCAAAGAAACTGTATGCAAATGCACAGTGAGCCCGAAGCAGCTGCCTGGCCCCTCCCCTGGTCCAGATGCTCGGCCTGGGAGGGGAATGGGGGGCGGAGCGGTGGCCTAAAGGGTCTACAAAAAGCCACCGCAATATACACTGCTTGAGCTCAGCTTGCCGACAAACCAATTTAGAACAACATTAATGCTAATGATGAGATTTTAAACACAGGCATTTTGTAAATCAGCTGATTTTTATATTTGTTGCATTGAGTTTAGGCATTGTGATTTTTGGCATTACCAAATTAAGGGGTTGTAATGAGAATGGTTTGAATTGTCATCAAGGTCATACCCTTCAGTGAGAAACACTCATCACTGCCTGAGTCTGCCAAATGACGAATAGGTAAAGGGGGGTGGAGTTACAGCAGGTTGAATGCACTTCCGCTACACACTTCAGAGCACTCAGGTCTGATGCATGGAATACCAGGATCGCTCCCTTTGTGCTATATTAGTCTCTCTCTCTCTCTCTGTTTCTCTCTGCCTCTTGACCTCATTCTCTTCCCTTCTCTTTTTCACACTCCGTCTAATACCGCTCTCATGCTGTGACGGTTCATTTTTTCGTTTTACGCGTGTGCTTCAGGCAGCAATATGTTCTATCTGACAGTTTACATTAGCAAAGCCTCTCAGCAATAGAATAAGCTGTTGGCATGACATCCACTCAGTTTCTGAACGCACACAGATACAGTTCAGATTTTGTTTTTTATGTACGTTCTCAACACCATAAATATTATTCTATAACATCTTTTTCTGTGTTGCAGTCAATGAGAACTGTCGGTCATTTTACAACTATATGTTGCAACTAAAATGCAACATATATGAGTAAAATAGGATATCCAATAAGAATGCACATAGGGTGGGACATGATTTTGTCCATTAGGATTGGATTGTGATAAGTGGTTGTTACATACCAGAACAGTGCCATACAGAATGTAAGTTCTGTCATGACAACTCTCTGAAGATTTTAGAATGTTATGGATAAGACAATGTTAATATATTTGGTCTTGGTGGACTAGTTCTTCTATGCTGCTGAATTTCTCCTGCTGTTTGTTATTGCTGTTGATGTAGATTATTGCGATTGCCAAGCAAGTAGAGGAACTTTAATACATACTGCTGCTGCACAAATAGCATATATCATAACCCTGTAGCAGATCTATGCAGGTGGAGCTGGGGAAGGTGAAGGGTGCTTCACCTTCCCCAGGAGTGCTGCGAAAGGCTCTAATGAATGCTAACCAGCCATTAAATGTAAAGCAGCAAGCTCATTGGCTGCACATCAATCAACATGAACCATCCTCTAGTTGATTGTTTGTGGCACCATCACATCACTTTTCTCGTTAAAACGAGATCTTTTCTCATTATAACGAGATCTTTTCTCGTTATAACGACATATTTTTCTCGTAATAACGACATGTGTCGTTATAATAGATATGTGGTAGGGCTGAGGTGAGCGAGTGTCCGCGCTGCTCAGTCTGACATAAACGAGGATCTGCACGCTGCTGAATTGAAATACACTGTTTTAAATGTATTTAATGTAATGGTTTTAATTATAGCAGCATGTTTATTAGGATTAATCTCCAATACAACATTATCCAATAACAGCACTCAGACACATGACTTGTTTAGGCTATATATGATCAGATCAAAACAGTTATTTTTGAATAATTGACTCTGGGCTTGGAATATTTATTTAGTTGAATGACTGAAGTTCGATTTAACAACAAATCGAAATATGAACAATAACGGTAAAGGCCTCCTCGTGTCGTGGCCTCGCTATGTTGAGGGAACAACATCCATTTCTCGTTTAATGCATAAACAAACCTACTTGACCTTTATGAATTATTAAATAAATTATTTCATAATTAATTATTATATTGACCATAGGCTACCGGTCTGTATGCAATGGCATGCGATGTACACAGCATTCAAGTTTATCACGAATAGGCTAATATTACATAAAGTACATAAAATAAAACTGTGCACACAGTGATTTACATGATCATATCACCCACCTGCAGCACTTCTGCAAGCAGAGAACAACATAATAAAGCTAAGCGTTATATATTATAACGAATAAATAGGCCTATACTAAAAATATATTTTGACTTAAATAATAATTTAAGAAAATAAAAGAAATACTGTGCAACAAGCAGCCTACTCTAAAAAAAAGTCCTGGATTATTTTTTTTTAACCCAAATGCTGGGATGAGCCTTTTGGGTAATTTATTTGGGTTATTTTTCCAGTGTTTGGGTAGTTTGTGTACATTTTATTTTATTTATAAAATTGTTTCTGTGAAGAATATTGTTCAAATGTATGCAGAGCAACATACAGGCGCGGGGTGTGAATCAATAAACGAACGTCGCTCGCATCGCGTCGGTTTTATTGCTTGATGAAGAATCTGATGCTTTGCTTAAAATAAACTATTCTATTTATAAAGATACAGAACACAAATACTTTGGATGTTAAAACATGTCCTCAGAGCTGTTGACTGTTTGTTGTTGAGCAGGTTATGAAGGCAATCGCAGTTCATTTCGTCCATGAGTGAAGCGCAGGGCGGCGGTCTGATCCGTGATCAGTTCCCGTCGAACACGACTCCAGCTCGGCGTGAGGGCCAGAGCAGTTACGGTCAAAACAGAACTACAGAGTGGTCCATTTACTCGTGAATTACATCGGTTTAATGTTTAATCTTTACTTCTAATGTTTTTTAAACGAGATTAAATAGGGCAATGTGTAAAGTTTACATAAAACCAAGCAAATTAGAAATAAAGGAAGTTATCACGTAAACCAGTGGTTCTGGAGTATTTTACAAAAGTTTAGAGGATTTAAATTAATCTGTAAATATTATTTCATGCATAAAGTAAAAAAAGCTAATATTATAATAGAAACGAATAAACCCATTAGCTGGGTTAAATCAACCATTAATGATGGGTTAAATAAACAACCCAATTTACTGGGTAAAATGAACCCCAAATGTGTTCTGTCCTATTTTTATCCAGCCCAAATTGGGTTGTTTTTAACCTAGTGTTTTTTAGAGTATGCAGAGTTTTTTTTTCATTATTGTGCTGCGCGAAATTAAAGCAGACGGCAGAAAGCTGCATTCTATTCTTTTGTCTTATTTTACAAAAAATGTTCAGAATTAAATAATAAAATGCGACTTGTTTATTTCTCTCTCTTGCTCTCTCTAAAAAACGTGTTTTTCATATGCGTATAGCTTATTTTAACCATGCAGCAAACCTTTTAGCATATTTTAATAAATTACTAAAAATAAATAAATAAGTGACTTTAAACCGTTTAACTGATTGTATTAATCGGTCAAAATTATCAGTCGGTTAACGGTTAATGAACATCCCTAATTAAAACAATTTCACCCTGAAACATAACTGTTTAATTGAGACATTTATTCAATAATTTAACTATAAACAGGAAAAAATAAATAGGCCTAAAGTTACAGGGGACATTTAATGTGAGAGCGTGATTTGAGCGGATTTGGTTTGCCGGTGAGCGTGAGCGGAACATTAGCGGAGTGTTTGATTTGGCCGTGAACGACTGAGCGGAGCGCACACACACAGAGCAGAATATTGAGCTGAGCGTTCCCTCACATGCTCTGGTACAAAACGTTAATTAGGAAAAGCGATACACGAATTTTCATGGGAAAGTAATAAAATATTATATTATATGAAATAGAAATAGGCCTATAGCCCTAACAAGTTAACATAACCTAATAATAATAATAATATACAAATATTAAATGAAATGTTTAATGTTAATAAAAACTGTTTTATCCATCTCTGATAGTCCCGGGTTGCTGTGAACCGAGGACGGCCCCTAAAAAAAATCAATGTTTTAACTCAGCCTGTCTTTACTGTCTATCCCATCACGCAGAATAAGAGTGCATATGTACCGCTCTGCAAATTAGTCACAATAACGTTTCATACAGTCTGGATGTTGCTTTATCTCATTTAAAGCACACCACTGTTCTTCTCAATTCGGCGACACCGACGCGATCCCTTACATTGTGATAACCGAGGAAAGCAATATAAATGTCTGCTTTATTTGATATACTTCCACAATAAGAACAACATTTTAGGAATTGCTTTTGTAAAATAACGGCGTGCGCTTTCTGGCGCGCCTTATGTCTAAAGGTCTACTTAAATAAAACAATCGAAAACAAGTTTGTGTTTATTTAATTCGTATAGCCTAAATCCAGCAAGAGATACTGTACAGTCTTTTCATCTGTACTATTGTGCTCAGTGCTCACACCCAGCGCAGCACAGCCTATTCCTTCAGTAAAGCAAAGCCTGCAATTTAACCCATAAGAAGAACGTGATGCGATGATTCAGCTAAAGATCATTTAATAATATTAAATCATTAATACATAATTAATATATAATCAGACTAAAGTAGCTATCAAGGCCGCCCACACATGTGAAACAAATATTAAAACAGTTAATTTGTTTACTCACGAACAAAAATAGGCCAACGAAAAATCTAGCTTAATTTGTTTGCCCGTTTTCAAACAGAACGAAATAATAATAATAATAATTATTATTATTATTTTTATTATTATTATTAACCTATGAGAAAATCTCTTTATTTATCTTTGTTCATATTTCGATTTGTTGTTCAATCAAACTTCAGTCATTCAACTAAATAAATATTCCAAGCCCAGAGTCAATTATTCAAAAATAACTGTTTTGATCTGATCATATATAGCCTAAACAAGTCACGGGTCTGAGTACTGTTATTGGGTAATGTTGTATTGGACATTAATCCTAATAAACATGCTGCTATAATTAAAACCATTACATTAAATACATTTAAAACAGTGTATTTCAATTCAGCAGCGTGCAGATCCTCGTTTATGTCAGACTGAGCAGCGCGGACACTCGCTCACCTCAGCCCTACCATATATCTATTATAACGACACATGTCGTTATTACGAGAAAAATATGTCGTTATAACGAGAAAAGATGTCGTTTTAACGAGAAAAGATCTCGTTATTACGAGAAAATATGTCGTTTTAATGAGAAAAGATCTCGTTATAACGAGAAAATATGTCGTTTTAATGAGAAAAGATCTCGTTATAACGAGAAAATATGTCGTTTTAACGAGAAAAGATCTCGTTATTACGAGAAAAGATCTCGTTATTACGAGAAAAGATCTCGTTATAACGAGAAAAGATCTCGTTATAACGACATAATTGAGTGGAAAAAATATTATGTGGATGGCAGTATTACGTCACCGTAGGTCTCACAGTGCACTGCAAGTAGATGGTTTATATTCAGCTCCTTGACAGAGAAAATTGAGAGTCAGCCACCTGGCGCTAGAGGAGAGGTGAGAATGACAGCGACCTGTGCGTATGCTTGTCACATAAATGTAAGCTTATTGATCCAAGGTGGGGGGAGTGAGGGATTTTTCACCTCTGTTTTTTGCTAAAGCCGTTATTATCTCACGCCACATTGGGTTTATCTGCCATATCTCTCCAGCTCACAGCATACTACATGTATGTGTACTCCCCGTGTTGCTTGAACGTGCACGGCAAGCGCACACGCTTCTCTTGCAGTACTATCACAGAGATCTGCCACTGAAGATGATGGATTGCTCAAGGAGTAAAACAACAGAGCAACATTATCAAATCTCACATATCAGTTGCTGCTAAGAATCAGGATGGATCCCGTTGCGTAATCAGTGACGGCTGATCACTATGCAGTTTACATAGAGCATAATACTGCCCTCATGGGGACGCTGGCTCAAAATGAACAGACTGTTGTATGACCTCTGAACCAGAGTTAAAACAATAAGACAATGTCCACCTTGCAAACAGTATCCCAATCTGTGATCTCGAGTCAGATGGTTCTTGGGTGGCTGACTGATTGAGCCTCACTACTCTTTAAAGGTATAATAGCTCAATTCCCATGGGCACATCTGTTACCATGCCAATGTCTGTATACGCAATAAATACCAGTCATTGCTATAATGTTCTGCAAGAACAATAGAGCTTTTAAACTGGACCAGATCTTTTTGTATAGTCTATTTATTTTACAAAGCAAAGATGTAATCTGTAGTGAAGGTCCTACAGTGAGTAGTCATGATTTGAACTGAATAAATACAATTAAATAATAGCTTAACTGAGGCTACATGAAAGGACAAATAAGCTTTTCTTAATTATCTTTCAATAATATTGTCATTTCCACAATCTAAATAGATCCTTGCTTATACATTACTATTTTTGTTTTCAGAAAGCACTCGGATTTCTTTAAAAATATCTTAATTTGTGTTCTGAAGATGAATGAATGTCTTACGGGTTTGGAATGACACGAGGGTGAGTAATTAATGAGAGATTTTTCATTTTTTGTGTGAACTGTTCCTTTAAAATGAGAGTCTGCAAGACGACTTAGAATCTGGACATTTTCAGGGACAAGGGAAGAGATATTCTCATGAATAATAACAGAACAATTCTTTATTTTTTTAATGAAATGTTTTAATCACTTAGTTTTTTATTTATAGTCATTTCATTGTCTATAATTGATGTGTTTACGCCAAAGCTCCTATTTAATATTCATAGAGTGCTGTCAATGCATCTGTATTTTATTCATTCATTTAAACCAGGGATGGGCAACTTTGATAGTGACGAGGGCCAACATTGTTTCTCCTTTATATAAGGGGCCAGATTACTAATCCACGTCCACACACCTTTTACACCGTCTTTCTCAATTTCTATTTTATTGAAATAAATGAATGTATAATTAATGTAATTTGTTTTTAAAGATTTTATATAACAATACAACTTGTGCAGTTATGCTAGTTCAGAAGGGAAACTTTGTTGTCAGTTGACAGAAATATTACCCAACAAGTCAATGTAAGCATCTCAATTGCATTTTCTGTAAATTAGCAACAAACAAATGTACAGAGGTCCTTTTTTTTGTGGCCTACAGAAAATTCTCAAAACAAAGTTAAAAAGTTAGGAAAGTTAAAAAGGGCTTATTAAAAAAACATATTCTAAATGGTATCATAAAATAACCTGGTATCTGCAGGATTGTCAAAATAAATTTTAAGACCTTTAAAGACCTTTTAAGATCTGCACTTCACATTTCAGCCTTTAAACAATTTTTAAGAAAAGGCATGAGTCAAAAGTACCAATTAATTATCATATTAAATCATATCTTAATGACTTAATTGTTTAGATTTTTATAATGCATTAGATTTTTGCCGATCCACTGGTTCACATTTAAAAATATGTAGCAAAAATAGCAAACGGGCTTATTAAAAATGTATATTCGTTCTCTGCCAGCAGGTTTCGCTTTCAGAACGGCAGAATATACCAGTTACCGAAACTGCAGAACACAAAACAGTGCAGCTCCTGATTTTGATTCAGTGAAAATTGGAAATCATAGGCTATTGAAATTTAATCGTCATACTAATCCATATAGCAAATCTTGTCTTTATAATTTAGACTTTTTAAAACATTTAGGAGTTTTCATGGCAATACATGTAAACAATTAAACTGAAGACGTTTTTTTAGGACCCATTTGGCAAAAAGCTTTTGTTGACTATGAATTTTACCTTTGAAATTTGAGGCAGGTGCAATTTTGGCATCCCGTTGTCTGTGCTCATAGGTGTGATGGCGATTTAAACATAAATCCAAACAAACCAAACATATGGGTGTCCCCATGAACTTGTTAAAAAGATAATCTGTTAAACATCTTGACTGGAAAATACTGTTTTCATGGTCTGTTTTTTATTTATTATTTGCTAACGTTAGTGAATGTTTACACTGCGCTGAAATTAATACAGGGAGCGGCTGGAAGCAAGCGAACTCTTCTGGTTGGAGATAGTATTAACATCATAAACTGAAAGCAATATTTCCGTGACTTACTTTTCAAATGTTTTTCAAATTGATCTTCAGAGTGTAATATAATCCAGCGGGCCATACTAAAAGACACTGGCCATATACGGCCCGCGGGCAGAATCAAAATCAACCATATTTATTCAATACCATGGTATTACTATATGATTAGGATTGGGCAGTATATCAGCTTTGTACAATATATTGATATTCTTTATACGCTTATTAGGTATGAGGCAATACTGTTTTCAATATACAGTAGTTTCACATGAGCACATCTGAAGAAGAGTGCAAAAACACAAAGTGAGTGGCTGCGGGGCCAGTGCATTATCTAATTTGTCCTAAGCATGAGATATATGCTTTATATTTAGGGCTTTAAAATAACTTGTAAGATATAGTCAACACATGTAGTTTAAAGTGGTTGCCCTGTCAGATGTTTAATGCTTTTGAGTTGCGATGTTTTCCTCAGTGCATAACTTATATTTCATAGGTATATTGTCCATTTATAAATGTTAGAAAGTCATGGAAATATTTCCATTTTCCTGTCAGGAGTACATGTGCACCAAACAGACAACAGAAACAGCGCAATAGAATAGGAGTGCAATAATTCGGACTAAAATACACATTTTTCTAAAATATTTTTGTTGGACAATAAATATAGCATATCGCAATGCAGCTAAAAAATAAAAATATATGTTTTTGCCCATATTGCCCAAACCCACAGATACTTAAAATACATTTTATATAGGTTGTTTGTTCAAAAACGTGCCATCAATGTATTTTCTTACAGGAGCATGGAGAGCTATTAGGGCATCAGCTCATTCTCGAAGTTGGTTGCCAGGACTCAGCAAGCCGGACAGATTTGAAAAAATGGTCTAGAGAAGAGTGCTTAATACGATAATCTCAGATGTGCTGGTGGCAGAGGAGGGTCTGCTTTAGCACAGAAAAATAAATTAAGAATGGAGCTCTCAGCTGCCACATTAATGAGGTAAACCAGGAACACAGAGCTCACTTACACCTGCTAACCACAATTGAGTGCCAACTCACTGACTCTTCTTATATTAGAAAGTGAGAAAAAGAAAGTAAGAAAGAAAAGAGACCGAGAATGTGCTTGGGAAAACATACACTGCCTATTTCAAACAAGATATTATTGAGTCTGCATGCTCGTTGCAAACACGAACGAAGGCTTTAGTCAATGTTCCATTCCGACAAATCCAATATTCGACAAAAGTTTTTGTTGGCAAAAAGTGTTTTTCATAATCCAAGACAACCCATGTATCTGGGTGCAGAAACAATCGGAAAAGTTATCTTATCAACTTAGCTCATGAAAATGAATTAGGTTATATAAAATTCAAGTAAATATGTAAATTATTTATTTATATAGTACAATCCATACACAATGACAGTTTGAAATCCTTTATATAGGATAAAAGAGAACAGTTAATCAATAAAATGCATTTAAATTAAAACTATACATTACTAAAAATATATATAATAAAAAATACATAAAAGTAAAAAAGTGGTCAAATAGTGTTTGCACATTGGCCAAGCAAAATGATTACATCCTAAAAAGTGGGTTTCACACTAACTTTCACATTTCTCAAAGTTATGAAGGTCGCAGCTCCCTTCCAGAGTGCCATTAACATTGAAATGCCACTCATCTCCTCAACCCAAGCCCCTGAATACTACAACATCCTCCAGATGCAGACAGAATTTTACCCCTCCTTAAAAGTACAACCACAAAATGAGTCGCTCCTTGAAAAATAAAACAACCCTGAAAGTATGTCTCCAACTGGAGAAAGACCAAGACATATGAAGACTGCATAGAGAAACGGAGTACAAATGGAGGGAAGGCCTTGATCAAAGCATGTCTCCTGAGCAAGCACTCTTAGCCCAACAAAACGTCAAGGGTACTTTAAGCTGTGAGAACGGGATGCACCCACTGAGCATCATTAACGTGAGTGCTTGCCTGTTCTCAACTTCCATACAATATATGCACTCTTAGTTGAACAATACACCCATTAGGTCACTGCTAATGAATGGAGCCCTTTGAGATATGTGCTTTTGCATTTTGCAGCAAGTGTAGGTTTAATTACGAGAATAAAATTATATTGGGGATATTCACCCCTTCGTTTGTTGAAATACATTCATAAGTTCGTTTCAAGGTGGCTTTCCACAATTTTGTAGACATAATTTCAAAACTGGCAAATTGAACACAATTATAATCAGTTTAAAATTAGCTGAATTGATAGTGTGTGTTTGCGTGCGAATCTGGAGCAGATACATGCAGGAGATTTTAAACGCATTTTAGGCAGAGAAACCCCTCTTAATTACTTCTGATAGTTTAATTATGCTTCCCGTTTGCCAGGAGCATCAACCTGCCAGATTCAAGCGAAACAGCTTTATTTTCATCATCTCCTCGCTGTCTCTTTCTATCTTTCTGTGGATGCCTGGGCATCCTCCATGTATTCTTCGGTGAACGCAGGTGTTCATTTCAGAGTCGTCGCTGGCGAACACTACCAAACTAGATGCAAACACACAAACATGTGCGCACACCCCCTCTCTTCTCCTCCTGACACCTGTGAAGGCCATTGTTTCTGACAGAAGAGGAGGACACGCTGCAGATGTTGGGATGGTAATGAAGTGTGAGAGAGGAGACTTCCAGGATGTCCATTGTAATCATACTCCACACTTCCAATCCTTGGCTCTCTTATTTAATTAATGCAGATCTAGTCTGTGTAGGTTGGAGATGTGTAAACCCAGATTCTGCCATTTTGCAGTTGTCATCCTGGTTTCAAGGCCAGTTTAAATTTTAGAAAGTGTTTCTCTTCAGGATTTATTCCAACACAAAGCTAATAGTTTTAGATGAAAGCATGGTTCTTCAAAGATCTAAATGTAGTAAGATTCCTTTGCCCGTCAGCATTTGGTAAACACCTGAGCTCTCCACGTTAGCAAGGAAGACTGAAGGAGACGGTCCCACTGGGAGCAATTTAATGGAGGCATCAGAGGGTTGAAGTGAGCTGCAGTGATTTAACGTCTAAAGAGCCGCCTCGTTGACCATTCCACTCAGGGTGAGCAATTAAGACTGTTTCATAGCCCCTATTTTGACCCCAATGACCTCAGACCGAGGGGAACTCCACAATTGTACTGCAAACAAAGGCTCTCGTTTATATACACTCATACATAGTGGCCCCTCTTATATGCACTACACATTTTAAACTCTATATAGCTCAACAAATAAACCATCAAAATAGACAAAAATATAATTTAAAACATGTATTTTATTCATGTTGGTCTCAAATGGTTTTGAAAATGTTGTTTTAAAAGTTTCATGTCTAAATTGAATGAGAACATTTTATGTTTAATTGTTTATTTCTCTAACATATAATTAATTATTATTCTTTTGGGAGTCATGCCAGATGATATTTGACCTAGCCTTGTCATTAAAACTAATTTTATGAAATATATTAACCATATCACACACTTTTATGAGTATCTGCAGGGGTAATTTTCTATTCTTTCCAATTTTTTTCTGAATGTTGGTTGAGCCGCAACAATTATGTCCTCCCCAAAAACAACAGAATTAACATAAATTCAGAAATAAAAAGCTAATTCTAGAAGAGGGTTATACAAGTCATTGTAGCTAGGGGTCGACCGATATGTGTTTTTCAGGGCCGATACCGATACCGATTATTACAGATCAAGTAGACCGATAACCGATATTTTGAACCGATATACGTGTCTGGTGTAAAAATGAAAATGAATGCCAAAATTAATAATAACAAGAGCTCTGACAAAAAAAACGTTCTTTAAATGCTTTTAAACATGTCTTTAATTCTGAAAACTGTTAATAACAACAACATTAAATAAACAGTAATATTAATAATATTAATAATAACATAAGTACAGAGATCACCCAGAAGCATTCTGTAAACATTTTGTAAAACTTAAAGTAAACGTATTTAGCGTATTGTGTGATTATTCTCAACAAAAGTTGTAATAATTGTTGTAGTTGTATTACGTATACAGTAATATATTCGGCTAAACCGAACTTATATTTTGACAGGTTGCCATGAGGACCTTTTAAGTTTCTGTAGCCTATGCATATATGATATGACGATCGTTTTACTCAAATGAAACGGTCAAATGCTCATCAAGTGACTCTCCGAGCAGTTCTGGGGATGTTGTTCATGTATTCATGTCCTCATTTAGTGAGACGGCAGACGCTGAAGTCACTGCGAGCGTCACGTGCGCTTCAGTATGTATGTGTGCAGTAAATGAAACCGCACGTCTCTGTCATTCATTAACAGAGATGCAGAACATGCAGGATTCATATTTAAATAGTGTTTTTGCAGCTTAATATTTATAGATACTAGTCCATAGCGCGAGTCGATTTAAGTGTACTGACCTACTTTTGATTAATTAATCCAAACTTCGACACATTCCGCGGCATTCCGCGTTATACGGTAAATTCCATTATATGACTGCATTCCGCGATTCCGCCCGCATTTTCCGCATCGCGGACATCATGGGTTATATTGAGGTGTTTTGCAACTTCAGCAACGTCTGCTGCTGCTTTACGTTTGAGAGACAACTGATCACTGAGGCAGCTCCAGTTAGCATGTGCTTTCGGTGTGAGACTGCCTTCAGTTTTCCGCGTTGATTGGTCGGACTCGTGACTCTCTACATATCAGATGAGCGGTGGGCGGAGATTGCTCTCAGAGATTGAGAGATCGCCTCACTCTCACAGAGTGTTGAGCTCAGACAGGCTGCATCGAGCCAAATAGTGCATTTAAACATTACATAGTTTCACCTGTATTATTTATTCACCAATAAATAATGTCACCTGTAAATAGTATGTTTGTTTGCATAAAAAAAAAAAAAAAAAAAAATTATTATCAGCAAATCTGTTTTTAAAATGGCCGATATCGATAATCGGTAAAATGCTTAATATCGGCGCCGATAATCGGTCGACCCCTAATTGTAGCTCTGAATTGCATGTTTATGTATTTTTGAATAATTAAAAAGGTCATTAAGAAAGGTGTCACGTCACTGATCCAATTATCAAGCGCAAACCTGCATAAAAAATACTCTGTCTGGACAGGTGAGGCTATATTTGTGTGTGGGTTTGTACAGCTGGATCAGCCCTGTGGATTGTGCCGAGGATCAGGTCGGCTTTGGAGAGCACTCATTAAATGTGTTTGTCAAGAGTCTGATAATTAAATTATCATGCATACAACTGCTGCACCATTCGGTTAAATCCGGTCAAAGTACTGAAGCTGTGCATTCAAATCTGCCCCTGAATTCTGGAGTTACTTCAACTGTAGCCTTGAAGTCGATTGATCTGAAAACATTCCTCAAGAGTGACGTCAGTTCGAGTGTTGGGGGACTCTAGGAACAATGGGTCTATGAAATGTGCATATAGTTGCGTCAAAGCAAACAAACATTCTGAAATTGCACTGTGATGAAACACAAAGAGAGAGTGTCAAGAGAAGAAAGAGAGGGAATGTTTAACACTTTCGTTACCATATAACCATAAACTATGATAAAAGTTAATCAGCATGCATTGATCAATCAAATGTTGTATAAAAAAAAGTGACCAAATTATGAGCTTGTGCGATCCGACTGAGAAAGTTAGTTGCAAAAGTGCGACCAGTGGGAAGAATGAGTCTAGAGCCCTGATTTATTCATCCATGGAAAACAAAAGGAGACGTTCTCTAGAAATGTCCCGAATCCAGTTTCGTGGTCTTCCGTTCACTCACCACCAGAGGTCACCCGCTCACAGTGGACTCTTGCACTACATACTGTTGCACGTCACCTCGGACTACAGTTCCCATCATCCATTTCACTGACGACACACATAGCTCATTGTACATACACAGCTGAATACACGGATCACACAGCTGTCACAAATCACACGCTCACTTAAGAGCTATTACACACACTACATAAGACCCACTTAGATCCTGTTCAGATCGCAGAGTATTGTTCTAGCGTTTAGCACTCTCCTAGTGTTAGCAGCCATACCGAGCCATTCTGTGTTTGTTTGGTCTCTAGTATTGTTCTGCATTTGTCACTCACCTAGTGATAGCTGCTTTACTGAGTTTAGTTTCCTGTTCTAGTTAGTCTAGTCATTTCGTGTTGCCTTGTTTCCTGATTCCTGCTTGTGTATCTTGGATTAACTCTTGTCTCGCCGTTCGGACTCATTTGGATTATTGCTCATGTTATTGGACTACCCCTCTTCTCAAGCCCTCTGGATATTGTTTGCCAATCAAAGACCCATGCTTGCCCAAGGATTACTCTTTGTCTTGCCTGTGTTATACCTGTTTGCTGAAGTGTTAACCCTGCCTGTGTTTTTAACCAAGTCTTGGAATAAAGCTTGCAAATAGATCAGCATGTCTCGCGTCTCGTTTTCTCTGTTACAAGAAAGTAGCTGTTTTCCAACAAAACCATTCAATGACCAGGAACGGTCAAATGTACAAAGGTCAAATGTACATCATAGAAGTACCTTTAAAGTAGTCAACACATTTTATACTAGCCAACTAGACATTATTGAGTAAAAACAGGTAATTTGAAATAACAAATACAAATGTTTAGTAAACGCATTTTTGGGTGAGTGAATAAAGAAGCTTCAAACAAAATAATTATTATTATTATAAATTAGTGTTGAAACTTTGGG
Organism: Gymnocypris eckloni scoliostomus; assembly: GCA_027564155.1. NCBI lineage: Eukaryota > Metazoa > Chordata > Actinopteri > Cypriniformes > Cyprinidae > Gymnocypris > Gymnocypris eckloni. Next base: position 17,591,071 of record CM050432.1, on the reverse strand, counting down.
TTTTTAACACAAGCAATATTCATTCATCACCACGTGAATTTATAAAATTGCTATAAGATTGCCTTTCCACAGCAGTGAACTTGGTATTGGAAAGGAATCACCTCTGTTCTCTTTTGTATCAATAAAATGCATGTCAGTCCGAGATGATTAAAGCTACCAGGTTAAAGTCCACTCCTAAACTTAAGTCTTCAAAGCATATATTTGTTTTCCGCTTTTGCAAAATAAAAAGCTAAACACTGGCTGGTAGCACACACACATGCACACAGCAGGTGATGCATGTGTGAGAGGACACAGTATTTTAGCACTCCCCAGGACTCGGTATTAAGTAAACTAATGACCCAACAACACAGTCGGGCCTTGGTAATACATCACAACGCCTAAACAAATTGCCCTGTCCCACAGCAATGGGACATCGATAGATTCCTTATAAAACACAGCAGTTGTGTGCGGAAACCTTCATAATGGGAAAACGTGCTTAAACATGTAAGTAGGTTATTACTGAAAGGATCAATAACACTTGCCTTTGCTGAAGTCCACATGAAATCAAAATTGACCCGATTTACTATAATATACATAGCAGGTCAACACCAGTGTTTGGCAGATCCAAGCTGATCCAATTTTTGCATGGTATTAGTCTGTTTAAACCAATGGATAAAAATAGCACATGCTCAATGACAATGCAAATTCACTTTCTGACAGTAGGTGACGCTTAAAAATATAACACCAAATACAAGAGGTACACAGACAAAAGAGCTGGTTCGGGATTCTTACTTTGCTATTTATTGCAGCGGAGAAAAACTGTTTGTTCATGAAGCTGTAGTCATATGAAACAGCAGCATCTTATTGGTTTGCTAGTTTTCTTCGCAGTGCAATCACAGAATTTTTTCTAAAGGTTTTCTAATCTCTTTTCCATTGCATTGATGACATACAAATGTTAATTTGTATGTCATCATCAAGTGCATTTCCAGTTGTTTGTTCAAATTGAAATATTTATTGCATTGAGTTTTCACACCCAAAACTCGACTTGATGTGAACAGGTTTTCCTTTTTTTACAGAAAAATCACATTCCTGAAGCACAATGGGTTGCGATTGCTTAATGTTGATTTTTGTTACATAGCTATTACCTACTGCATCCCTCATCTTAACTTAACTTTAATAATGCTTAAAATAATTCACATTAAAATAGGTGCCCAATATATTCTATAAAGTATAAAGTGAACTTAGTACACAAAGCACCAGTATTTTTTAGTTGCCTATACTGCAAGCGACAGCTGTTTCTTATAAATTTTGAGATTCACATGTATAGAAGCAGGAAGGTTGAGAGGTGTTTGTGAGGCTGTTGCTGCCTCTAAGGCAGATGGTTTTTGGGATTGGGGGATGACAGATGAATTGTGCTAACATCATGTGCTGAAAGTCTAGGAGGTGTTTGCCTGCCCCAGTTTTACTATAACCACAGACAAACAATGAGATGTGTGTTCACTTAGCAGATACAGCAGTGCTGAGTGTATATCTAAATGAATCTATCTAATGGCAGTGTCAAAACCCTAACTCAAGTAAAAACTTTTCTTGGCTTCAAATATTTATTCTGCATTAATGACAGCATGGGACATCAGTATGCATACGGGTATTAGTTAGCCCTGGTTTTGATGAGATAATCTAAGCTGTAGCACTATAACACATGGCACCAGTAGCCGTGTTTCCACTATCGGGCCAAAAGCGGGTGTGCCAGTCACGTTTCTACTGTCATTTCCGGGGCTTGATCGTGTCTCATCGGTGCTTCCTCGAGGCCAACGGCCTTGGTTTTTTGGCCGGACAAAAACCTTGGGCCGAAGCGGGCCAACTGGGGCAAGAGGAGTGGTTATAAACAAAGGCGGAGTTTCTCCGCGTCTGGAGGGCATCAGCGCCACAGATCATTTCAAAAATTTACCAGCTAGGCTATAACACCAGCATTAAAGACTTTTAAAATAATTTTAGCTTAAAACTAATTTTCAAACAGCAGCAGATATTTGAAATAGCTGTTTGAGATCCGATGTGGATTATGATCACATTAAGGCAGAAATAAGCGACGTAAAAGACTATGCATTACCATAGTAAACATCATAAAAACGACCGCTTGAAGAAATAATAACTTAATTAGTCAGCTTCTCATTAGGCTATCACAATCGTATATTTATTTAGTAACATATTTTATCTGTCATAAGTGTCGTCTAGAAAATTTAGCTCCATGTATGTCATAAAAAATATAATAATGTTTCTGTTCGGGAGCTCCCTCTTCTACTCAGGTCGTATTTTTTATGAAAATAAAAATAGAAATTATTCTAAATGTGATGTATTCCTGACTACAAATAAACAGAAACATATTTGACTGAAAGTTGGCTATGTGTCCTCCTCCTTTTGTGAAATAACGGTTCATACCGCTTTATTTCTGTGTGACAAATTTTCAATCCTGATTAATTCATTATGATCAATGTATCACTTATTATTGTAAAACATAGATGCTTTTGGGTCAAAATGTTTAACAAAATATGCAAACAAACGTCCGCTTTTATCATGTTTGTTTTGCACGCTAGTTCCAGTGACTTTTTTCTGATTAGTTTTCTGTTGGTGATATGATAGGATTGCATGACATCGTTCCAGATAGGCGTGTAAAGTGCAGGTTTTAATGAAGCGCAGGGTAGCTTCTGGCCTGACGGTGGAAACGCATCGTCAAGATTTTGGCCTTGGTGCTACAGGTCCGAGGCTATTAGCCCCGCCCGGCCCGATCAAAGCACTGGCTCGCACTGGGCCGACTGTGGAAAAGCGGCTATTGTAGGCCACATGCCTTTCACCAAGGAGGTGTAAATCCATCATTAGAAGCACCGTGTAAAACACAGCTGTGCTAATTCATTTATTGACAATGATAATCAAAATTGGCTCCCTTACAATTAAAGAGTTGGAATCAGAATTGACTTGTCCATACCCAACAGGAAGTTGAATTGGAATGAGAACAGGGAAAAGAGTTGACTGGATTACCTCTTTATCAAGATTAAAAAATTGCATTAATCTGATTGTTTACTTAAAAATGACATAAATGTGACTTTCACAGATTTACTTTTTAATTCTGCAGCCTTAAATTCAAATTCTGCATTCTGTCAGTAGGTTAACTGAATGTTTACAAATGACATTTATTTGAATTTCTTGGATTTAAATTCTAACTGTTCTTTTTAATTATAATTTTTATTCTACCTAAATTCTGCATTCTGTCTATCACTTCAGTTCAAATTAATAAATCGAATAGGAATTTCCCTTGCTTTCAATGTGCACTTATAGGGTACTTGAACTCTTAAAGCTGCAGATAACATACAATCAATTAACTAAATTACAAATTAAGTGTACACTTAAGAGTATCATTTCATGACTCTTTCTTAACACACTTAAGCCACTTTTAAAAATTGCACTTTTAATAATTAAAACATAACTAACTCATTAAATAAACCTAAAAGTAAATTTTAAATCATTATGTTTAATATTATTTTGTTGAATTTTAAATAATTTTAACCATACTATTTATACTTATAAGTTTAAAAGGCTCCATTTGTGGTTTCGACATGAGTTAACTGCATTAGTTAAGACAAACTAACAATGAAAATACGTCTAAAGTATTTATTAATCTTAATGTTAATTTCACCATTTATTAATGCATTATTAAAATCAAAAGTTGTATCTGTTAATATTATTTAATGGGCCTGAGCTAACATGAACTAACAGTGAACAGTTGTATTTTTATTAACTAATGTTAACAAAAATGAATAAATACAGAATCAAATGTCTCATTCACTGTTAGTTAATGTGTTAACATGAATGGCAACCCTGGCAGCTAGTTTAATGCTACACCAACATTGTTTAGGTTTAGAATGTGAAAGGAAAGTAGGAGATATGTGTAAGAACAACCACAAGCTCTTGTTTTAAGCCTCATTGGCTGTAATAGTCAGCAGAGAATTGTGTTGTCGTCACGGCTGTGCAGAAGACCCTGCAGGGACAAATGTGGCGGCATGATAGTTCCCTGCCCAGTTGAAGCATCTACTGTTCTCCTTCAAGCCCACGCTCTGCCACTTTGGATATGTCATGACCAATAATGAAGAAAAATTGGACTGTTCGCACCAATCCAGCTCTGAGTCCAAGTCCTTCCGCACTTGCCTGGAGGTGCAGAGCCCCTTGCGCTCAAAACAAAACGGCATTTTAACAAGGACTGAATCAAACACAATGCTTTCCCAAATGGCTACTCAGCTTCCTTAACCATGCCAGCTGTTTGAAAGAAGCTAAGCTTGCAGGTGTATAGAGTTACTAATCATGGTAACACACATGACCAATTCTCACTAGTTGCTATTTATCATGACAATTATTAATATTTGTGACCCTGGACCACAAAACCAGTCTTCAGTGTCAATTTTTTTCAATTGAGATTTATACATCATCTGAAAGCTGAATAAATAATGATGTATGATTTGTTAGGATCTGATTATATTTGGCAGATATACAACTATTTGAAAATCTAGAATCTGAGGTTGCAAAAAAAATCTAAATACTGAGAAAATCGCCTTTAAAGTTGTCCAAATTAAGTGCTTAGCAATGCATATTACTAATCAAAAATGAAGTTTTGATATATTTACGGTAATACATTTACAAAATATCTTCATGGAACATGATCTTTATTTAATATCCCAATGATTTCTGTCATGAAAGAAAAATCGATAATTTTGACCCATACAATGTATTTTTGGCTATTGCTACAAATATACCTGTGCGACTTAAGACTGGTTCTGTGCTCCAGGGTCAAATATTGGCTATTTATTAATACTTATAAAGAATGTATTATGCATGAGCATATACTACATGTCAAGTCACCTTTATTTATATAGCGCTTTTAACAATACAAATTGTGTCAAAGCAACTGCACAATATCAAAATAGGAAAATAGTGTATCACTAATGTAAAATGACAATATTAAACGCCCATTTTTCAGTTAAATGCATTTCATTATTAAATTCAGTGATGTCATCGTCCAGCTTAGTTCAGTTTAAATAGTATCTGTGCAATAAATCTTGGGATAAACCAGGCTCAGTCGGGGGGCCAGTTCCCCTCCGGCCAGACGAACCAGCAGTTTGTTCCAACTGCAGCAAAGTCAGATAAATCCCCAATCCTACCCAATACCTAAACTTAACAACCACCTTACTAACTACTAATAAGCAGGTTTTATGAGGCAAAATTCGTAGTTAATAATTTATAAATAGTGAAAATTGGACCTAAAAATAAAGTGTGACCTTAATCACAACCAGAGCCTTTAATTTACTGGATTACACAAGTATGACAGCGCCAACTAATTATTTGCACAATTAAAATCTATAATATTAAGTGTATGTGTGTGTTTGCAGTTCTTTAGACATGAACATCTACATAGTTTGACCTCCCAGTGTCCTTGCAGACCGTGTGAGATTTTCTAACTTCTCAATTTGAAACATTGAAGGTCGACATGCTGTTTACTGAAACGAAAATAAAATAACAGATAACTACACAAATGTTGATATTAAACGGCTTTAAAAACTGTCTGAAATCCCTTTCTTTATACTTTATCAATACAAAGGTTTTTTTTTTTTACAATTTTCTGCTTACTGAAGGGTAAAATCCAGCTTAATGTTGACTTCCCCTCCTCCTGAGGACTTTAATATTTTCTTGACGGCTTGACTATCCATATTTCAATAAGGTGTGCTTGTGTCTTCTCCATCCAGAGAGCTAAATCAATATTGCATTAGTCAAACTCTTTAAGCCATGAAGGGGAAACGGATAGCTAAGTCGCACAAACCTTTTCTCTCCGGCACCTCCCACATGAGAGCAAATAGGCTGCTTAGAAAATTGGGTTGCAGCCTTTGCATTTGACATATTGAATGAGAATGACAGATTGACAGAGGTAGAGCACGATGTTTTTATATTATTTGGAGCATGTATTGATTTCCTCAGTGACTCAAAATGAGGTATTTGAACCAGGTGGAGCTCTTGATGTGTGCACAGCTGAAAAGACCAGTCAACAGAATATGTTTATGCGGACACAGCTTGACTAACTTAACCAGCAAGACTAGCATTGGTCAGTTGAGTTCTGCTGGTCAAGAGCATGGTTATGTGTGATACTTCACAAGAATCTTTAGTTTAACATGGAACATAAATGAAGATTAATAGTGATACAGCAATTGTTAGAAAACATCATAAAAAAAATGCTGGAGCCTATACAAAGAAAAGGAAAGAAGAAGAAAATCAGTTCTGTCACCATTTTCGTAAAATTCCCCGGAAAGGCTACAATCTCCAAAACTGCTGGTCAAGCTTACTTTTCATTAACATTTGTCAAATAACCAATACAAAAAGTTACTTCAACTTTACGTTAGCTAATACCAGTCTAAATAAATGAATAAAAATGTACAGCCTCACACATTTTTTTTTTAAATATGATATTTGATATATAACAAATATTATTATAATTATTAGAATTGAAAGTTACGAAAAATAGCATTTGCAGTGTTTTACCTCAACATTACGTCAACAAAGAAATGTTGTTTGTAGCCATGCTGCATCATGCTTGGTTCGGATGCTGTGAAAATTCATTCTGGTCTAAGATGGTCTTTTCAGTGAGATGTGTTGGAGTGAGCACTTGCTGTGCACAGAAGTTTTGTGTGGAATTTTGACTTGTGTGTGTCATGCGGTTGTGTAAATGATCAGTGCGTGAAGCATGTCTGGTGTGTATGGTTTGTTTAGATGCCATGTGTGTGTGCTGTGGTTGGCTGGGTGGCAGGCGATAAAGGCTGAGTGGACAGATAGGGGATGAAAGCCGTGCAGGTGTTTGGCTGTGAATGGACAGGGAACCTCTCCAGCCTCCTGGCATTTCTAATGAACCCAAACGGATGCATGCGTGTCTGTGTGTGTGTTCACGTCTGGTCTTTGAAGCCACAGGACAAAGACTAACCTTTAATTCAAGGTAGCTTGCTGCTGAAGCTGGCCTCAGACTCTCTCTCTCTTACTGAAGTCACAGGGAGCAGCGTTCTTCAGATCTGGAAAATGAAAGAGCAGAGGTCAACAAAAGCTAATATACTGTATATCATTTTATTTTATCTATAAATGATGAAAATTCTGGATTAAAAAAAAAAATCTTGAAGAGGAAGTCGATTCACTCTGTCGCCATCTTGGTAGCATAGCCAGGAAAGCTGACATTTTGGTATAATTTGCCAAATAACCTATTAATTAAAGTTACAGTTAAAGGCAATTGCTGAAATGAAATGAAATATTTTCCCCAATTGGTTTTAATTTTTAATAAAGTGTAAAAACCTTTTTGAAAAATGTCCGACACAATATGGCTTGAGCCCTGTTAACCTGTTTAGCATAATTTGCTGAAACAGTTGAGAAGAAACCATAAGACGTTCTTATGGCACAATTAATAGACTCAAATGCAAGCATTATGACATAACCCATAAAGCCAGTGTCATTTCCTCCTGTTGATTTTCCAATCAGCTGGGTAATCTCACTCTCTCAGTGAGAAGACGAGTTTGGTATCGACAGGTTGGTTTCACAGCTGACGTCCTACGTGTTCATTTGCAGGCTACTTAAATTGTGTAATGTGCTGTGGAACTGGGATAAAGAGCAGTCAGACATCTTCACACCACAGGTGCTCCCTGTCACGGGCATGGGCTAAAAATGCTGCCCATAGAGCAGGTGAACAAGGATGGAGTAACAACAAGAAGGGCTCTGGATAGTACACACCCACAAAAATAAAATTAAAAAATAATCCCAGTATGTCATTATTTACTCACCCTTATGTCGGTCCAAACATGACAAGACAAAATAGAAAAAAGCACTATAAATTTGTCTTTATTATTATTAATTGTATATTATATTAAAATGTGATTTATATTAAAGTTCTCCAATGTCATTTGTGAATCTGCGTATTACAACTTGTACAACATGTTTTCTTATATATTTGTGAAAACTATTGTCATTTTGTGTCACATGACTCGTGAACCTACTGATCTGGTATACATATGTGACTAAACGATTTGTTCATGAATCAGACTTATACAGTTTTCTGGTCAACTATCAGTTGACCTTATCAACTATCAACGATAATCTGGTCGATTATCAGTGAATAATGGCATCAGTAGTGAATAAATAATGAACTGGGGTTTGTTTCTCATGCAAAGCTTTCATATGACCTTATACGACTTGGAATCGTTTTTATATAGACCACTATTATGGTGCTTTTATAGTGCTCATAGCTGCAGTCACTATGTGCTGCTACTGTACTGAAATTAGCCATGTAGCGATTCTTCAAAATAGTCCTTTTGTGCTCCACAGAAATAATAAATAAATAAAAACACGGAACAACATGAACAACAATAACCTTTTCATTTTGGATGAACTGTTTCTTTAAAATGACACACAGAGTTCTCCTGAAAGCAAACAGAAAACTCTTTTCAGAGCGCACACATTTGGATAAAGCTATTTGAATACTAGGACGAATTGTGCTATTCAACGGGCAGCATGTGGCTGCCAAGCAGAGCAGATTGTTGAGGTGACTATTTAAAGTAATCATATGGACAAGCTCACACAAACTAGATCATTTTCTTGTTTTTAATGTGAAAATGAAAAAGTGATTTGTCTTTGTCAGTGGTAAAGCACAGCAGCAACAGCTATGAGAAAGAGAAAGCCATGGAGGGAGGGGGGAACAAACCGAGTTTCTCATCCATATCCTCTCTCTCCTCAGAGGCTCTTTATCCAGGCTTTGATGCAGAGATTAAAAGCTATTACTTCAGACTGGCAGGTGTGGAAATGCAATGCATGGATAGACACACCACATATGGAAAAAAGACAACAAAAGCCCAACCTGTTATCAGGTGAATAAATAATACCTTTGTTGGCACTGGGACAAGAATGCCAAGATATACTGAATTATTTCTCTTGTATGAACATAAATAGGGGAATTCATGAAGAATGAAGTGTACCTGCTGTTACTTGCACACACTGACTGCATAGTTTGAATGTGGACTCACTGAAACTCACTGAGTGCTAGGTTGTGACGCATGCAGTAGATTACCATGATTTACCATGATTTTACAGCATCATTCCTACATGTTTCACGATCAAGAGGAAATGTATGCACACATATATTTTAAATAAAGAATTTTAAATACATAAACTACCAAACAAAAAAATGTAATGCTCACGTTACATTTAAATGTATCAACATATACAGAAAAACAGAAACACTTTGAAATATTATATTTTATATTTATAGCACATGTATGGCTTTATATACACTGAACAAAATTATAAACGCAACACTTATGTTTTTGCCCCCATTTTTCATGATTTTTTTTCAAAAAAGCTTTTTATGTACACAAAAGACCTATTTCTCACAAATATTGTTCACAAATCTGTCTAAATCTGTGTTAGTGAGCACTTCTCCTTTGCTGAGATGATCCATCCACCTCACAGGTGTGGCATATCAAGATGCTGATTAGACGACATAATTAATACACAGGTGTGCCTTAGGCTGGCCACAATACAAGGCCACTCTAAAATGTGCAGTTTTAGTGCATTGGGAGGGTCCGGGGTCCGAAAAACAGTCAGTATCTGGTGTGACCACCATTTGCCTCACACAGTGCAACACATCTCCTTCGCATAGAGTTGATCAGGTTGTTGTAATTAGTAGAAGAAGTGTTTCTGAATGTCGCTGATGTTGACCCACACTTTGTGGTGTACTTTTGGTATCACTTGTCCCTGTTGCCCAGCTGTGGTCGTGTTCCAGCTTTGAGTCCATTAGAGTTGCTTTGAAACTACTTATGTGAGGTCTGAACCGCTGCCAGAACGGACAGCTGCTTCGGCGTGTAAAACATCCTTTATAATGCAGAGGATGTAAGCATGAGAATACCCAGCATCCCTGCCCACCAATCAATGAAGCACCAGCAATCTGACAGTTCCTACAGACAAGCTCTCGAAACAAATGATGCGAGTGGCACAATGATGGTCCCTGATGCCCGTTCGTCTGCCGTCTACCTCACCAGTTAATTAGTTTCAGATGTTTTTTATGTTTGTTACTGTGAAAGAATGACTTGTCATTCAACATCCCTGTCTCTTACAGTTTCCTTTCATGACTGGCTTCTCTCTTCATCCCTCATTCTCTTTCATTCCTTCAGTTCTGCTCTACATCATTGTATCTGTTTGGGAAGCTGCCGTGTCCTCGTTTACATTCTTTGCAGTTCTTGCCGAAAATGGGGTCGAATAAAATGAGAATGAAATGCCAATGTTAACTTTGCCAAAATATTGCCAAGTGAGTTTAGTTATCCTTTTGTTTACTCACATTTTAGTATTTATCAAGTTCTATTGTAAAAAATGATCCCATTTAAAAATGTTCACATTTATCTTCAAAGTTTATTTTACTAAGCCGTTTCATCATCAGATAATTTGGTGCCTCGACTGAACACTGTAGCCATAAGATAACATTTACACAAATGCTTTTGTTTTAAACCGGCGTTTCACAAATCTTAGTCCATACTGGCGTTTCCACTGAGTTCAGAAAATATCTCAGTTCACGATACATAACCGAAAACCCATGTAACCATTCATGCACACTGCAGCATCATGCTTCATAAAGCATTTTTTTTTAAAGATTTATACTACACTCCTATTTAAAACTGACTTTAAACCACCACTGTGTGTTTGTAATGACTTCTGAATGCGATCTAATGTGTGTTTTGGCCATGTTGCTGAAATATGCTATTTATATCAACTTTTAGACTTTTATATAAAGCTACTCACTACACCTGATTAGCATTTCTAATAGAAAAATAGACAGAACCTCATGAAAATCACATGCAAATAATATACTGTCATAATCATGTGTTTTATAGTTTCATGTTTCATCCGTAGACATATTTTTCTGGGTTTCCTCTGTACAAAACTGAACGTGGAAGTGTAATGCACTTGTGTGATTTCTATGCACTGTTTATGTTCAGTCAGCTATGCTTACCATAGCATAGAATTTCTCATTACATGCCTGTGCACAGCATCCCTTAAAAGGTAAATGACTTTAATGGAACCAAAGCCTGCGTTGAATGATGTTAGCCTACAAGCAGCCAGAATGCATTTACGTGCTATCATGAGGCCACCCAGCGCAACCGCTGCAGATGGCACTGTGACATATTTCATATCCGTGTGTTTCAGAACAGAGGAAAGGGGATTAAATTCAATCCATGTCTATTAATTGCTTTCACGTCCCGATATGTAACAACAAGCACAAGACATGGAGACAACAACTCCGTGGCCTTTGATTAAAAGCTGTGTAGGAGCAGTAGTGTGTATGACAGCAGAGATATTGTAATTGTAATACAGTTTGAGCTGCAGAGCCTGCTGACCCATGTGACTTGCCACTGCCAATTGTGACAGGCATCCATTTGATGATTATCCAGGAGGACACCCGAGACCCAGTTATGTCTACTGGTGTGCGTGTAGGCTCATGTAGTACACAGACACATCCTAAACTATTTCCCAAGATAGACACCCCAAAATGAGACATAGAATTTGGTTATAGGTTACAGTCATAGATGTCCATTAGGATGGCCCCACCACTTTTAGCCATGGCCAATTTTGTCCCCACTACTCTGTGAAATGGCTCACTGAGATGTGTCTAATAAAGACAGCACATACAAGTGCCTAGCAGGAGTTTCACTTCATCCGTGTTATAACGAGTGGAGATCTGGTGCTAGAATTTATTTTTAATGTTGCCATCATTGGTGGAAAGTGACAGTAGCAATGTTCTCTCCTCACACTGCAGTCTATCGATTTTTCATGGTTGTTTTTCCATTCTAGTGAAACCACTAGATAAAGTACAAACACATATGTTTCTGCCGCTAATATGGATCCACTGGCATTAATAATAAGTTATTTTAGGCCACATTAAAACCCATAAATCTAATAAGCACATTATTATTATTAATATATTATTAATGGATACTGTAACAATGGCTGTAACAATATTTACTAAGATTGATTTCAAATAACAATATTTAAATAAATTATCTATTATTACTATTATTCATAATTGAGTCTTAATTAAAAATAATTATTCATCTTACTGGAACAATATTTATCGACACTGAAGGAACATTAAATCAATTAAATATATTCTATATCATCATCATCATTATTATTATTATAATGCAGTGTAAAGTTTTTTTTTTTTCTAATCTTAATCTGGTTTGAGTTTCATTTCAGTTTTTACAGACAATACAAAAACTTGATCTCTTGAGTGGACTACTGTCAGAAATAAACAAATACAATAAAATATTTGTTTTTCCACCTAATTAATGTTCATGAACAAAGCCTTCTCCATTTCTGATGTCCCAACCAACAAATAACTGTGACCAATTTATCTGGTAATAATGGTATTCAAAACCAACACGGATCATTTGCCTCAGAGTTTGCAGACATTATGCGAAATCTCATAATAAAATGCTGAAATACAGCTGGTCATATTTGCTAAAAGAAACAGATCGTTATGTTTAGAAATGACTGGGGCAGCTTTATCCCTGGAGTGAAGCAGAGCAGGTTGTCAGAGCGATGATGAGGGTGTGATTTTCAGACGAGCAGGGTGCACTAGCTCTGGCACGTCCTACCATAATCACTGCAGAATAGCTGGCTAAAAGCCTCCGAAAAGATTGGGAACCATCCCTCCCTCCAGACTTCCAAAGCCTGTGTCCAAAGCACAAGACCTCCTCAGCTGGAGGGAGACCAGAGCCGGCCATCTGCCTCGACTGCAGCCGACTCATTATACTGAGGTGACCTCCGCGGTGACGTTATAATATGTAAACATACGCCATTAGGGATGCATTGCTGTGGATAACTTGGAGAGAGCACAGCATGACAGATGACAATAAATTATTCTGTGACTTATCATCATTTTTCTTGCTATATCCCCAAAATTCATCTCTAGCTATTTGATAGTATTTAAAAGCAGCTAATTTGAGAGATGTGTCACTCTACCCAGCTGATTTCCACTGTGCCGCTTTCAGTCGTCGATTGAAGTTACTCTTCAGGCACCACCAGCCAACAGCAATCCTTGCAAGCCCCGATACAAATTAGCATAGTTTTGAAACAAAATCATTTGGACTTTTTTTTTGTTCTAGCATTACTCCAAAAAAGTTGGCTTTTTTATTCTTCAAACATTTAATTAACTATATTGTTCATTTTAATAACTGTTTTATTTATTTAAATCAGGGGTCACCAGACGCGGTCCTACTTAATTAAACCGGAACCAGCTAATCAAGGTCTTATTAGGTATACTTGAGAATTCAAGGCATGTGTTGAGGCTAAACTCATTTGGCATTAAAACAGTACTGTCAGGATTTACTAAAAACGCACAGTGAAGAATTTGCGCTGAAAAGGCGTGGACAAGTTATTCACAAGTTATACGTTTCTCTTTCAAATGCAACATCTATGGGGGGAGAGTATTAAAATGAATCACGCAATGCGATTTACTAACGTTTGCGCTCATCAAAATACTGGTATTTGTGCCATTATTTAATGCCCTAAAAAGCATGTCTTGAAAGCAGGCGCTAATTTGCTCTGCTCTTGGTAGATTGCGTTGCTCATTATGGAAATGATCTGGCTGTGTGTGTTCTTTAATGTGCACATTGTTAAGTAAATCACCCATTGCGCTTTTAAGGAACTGCGCTCTAATGCTAATTTGCCATGTTTTGTAAATCTGGTCCCAAGTTGGTATACTTAAAGTCTGCAAAATTGGAACAACTAATTTTGCACTTAAATTGTAAGAAAGTAGAGCTGAAGTCCATCTAAAGATATACAGATGTATATTTTATTTTGTTAAAGTTGAACTTCCTGCTTATATTATTATTATTGATTAAGTCTACAGTATACTGCCCTGCGTATTTTATTTTATTGCACATTTTATTTTATTTTATATTATATTATTTATTATATATTTTATTATTTTGTACATACCTGTATTTATGTATATTCTCTTGTGTTTGTGTTACATATAATTGCACTGTCCATGGAGCGGACCTGACTTACATTTCACTGCTGGTTATATTCTGTATAATTGTGTATATGACGAATAATAATCTTGAATCTTGAATTAGGGCTGTAGTCAAGTCCACCTTTGTCGAGTCCAAGTCAAGTCCAAGACCAGGACTATCGAGTCCGAGTCAAGACCGAGTCCAAAAAGGTTCGGTCCAAGTCAAGTCCAAATGAGACAAAAAATATCTTCTTCAAAACTACATACTTAACTATTGATAATTTATGTGATACGAGAGACAGCATATCTTCTATTCTAAGATAATAATTTTGCATTATTATTTGTAATGATCTAAAAGCATGTGCAGCAACACTGTGGGATCAAATTAGGCTATTGTATTTACTTTAGGTTTGGCAATTTCACTAAAGTCACATAAGCTGAAGTGCAACTTCACATTTTCAGCATTTTTATTATAGTGTAACAATCACATTCTGGGCTGCCAATGGAAAATATTACAAATAACAAGAAACATAAGTGTAAAAAACATGTTCCCATTCTTGAATTGGTTACTTGTTCTAAAGCAGGGTGTCCAAACTCAGTCCTAGAAGTCAGGTGTCCTGCAGAGTTTAGCTCCAACTTGCCTCAAAACACCTGCCTGAAAGTTTCTAGTATGCTTAGATTAGCTGTTTCAGGTGTGTTTGATAAGGGTTGGAGCTGAACTCTGCAGGACACCAGCCCTCCAGGACCACGTTTTGAGACCTCTGTCCTAAAGAAACCATTGTACAGCATATAAACACCTTCAGGTCTGTGTGTCTGTGTGTGGTGCATGCATTTGTTTGCTGTTTGCCTTAGGCCATATAATATAGGTGCTATATGCTATATAATATATACATCCCCCGGGGATGGGGATATAGACAGTGTTACAGGTGTTAATTTAGTTCAGTTAGAGAACAGACCATTAAAGATTGTAAAATTAAAGAAATGTTTACAATTTGAAGTTTTTTTATTTGTTTCTATTGCTGGGCGATATGGCAAAATAATAAAATCTTGATTTTCTCAGAACATTTGACAATTTCTCGATTTTGTCGATCAAATTGAAAATGTAGCTACAACATGATTCAAGCTACTTTTTCTTTATTAACCCTCTAGTTAAAGAAAATTATATTCTAAGTGCACCACACATGAAGTTGACATCATGATGTAAATGTTAAACAAATCACTAAATATCTTTGCAGAAAAGATAAATGAACTACAACTACATCTTGTACAAATGTTTCGTATGCATATTAGGCTATATGTTCAGAAATAATACCAGAAAAAAGTAATTAAAATTTAAAATGACTGAAGGTATAATACCTAGAGTGCTATTATTAACTATAAATGCTCTGTAAAACAATGAACAGCAGTTTTCAGCCTGTCACCTGATTTTTTTCACCTGTTTTTTTTATTTGATTACGCTGCTTTTCCATTGTATTTTCCATGTAAACATGGATGCGTTTTACTGTTATGCTCGCATCTCTTGCAGCATCTCGTGCATAAACGGCATTCTAAAAACGCGGCGCTCTAGTTATTAAAATAAGTTTAACTCCCATCTTCTTGCATTTTTTCCTATTCCACTGCCCGCGTCAACACAAAAACACATTCTGTGTGAATGGCACCTAGAGAGCATCACACGTGAGCGGTTAAGCATGTGCACCGACATGCGGTTGGATCGTTCTTTTCTCTTGTTATTATCAAAGGGTCTAATTCTAACATTTGGTAATATTTCTATTCAAAAACGCGATTCCTCGATTTATAAAAAATTAAATTGTGGCAAAACATTAAATTCAAATTAATCGATAAAATCTGATAAATCGCCCAGCCATAGCCACAGTGTTTGCTTCTTTTTTACTTTATTTAAATTGTTGTGTAATTTATTTATTTTATTTTACATCAAGGTGTATTCCGTGCCTCCAGGCTTTATTCATTTTCCTCTTTTTCTGTTTCATATTTATTTGGTGCCACAGCATTTGCAGATTTTTTTTTTTTTATTTAAACATTTTGTAAGTTTGTTATTTTATATTAGGTTTATAGCATGGTAATAGTGTATTTGTACGAAGGAAAGTGAGAGAGGAAAACTCCAACGAACTTCGTAAAACCAAACTGTATTATGCAACTCGCCGACATTGTATCTGTGTCCAAAATAAAAATTATGTATGCCTCCACGCAGCGCACACACTCGAAGCCAGGCATATGACGCAGCTGTGCATTTACCAGGCATTAATGGCAATACCCGTTCTAGATGGAGTTAAACTAATTACATTACCCATTTTCCGAACAAGCGAGCCAGATTAATGGTTTTGCTTAAAAAAAAGACCAACTAGTTGGTCGAGACCAACTAGCACATTTAGCGAGTCCAATGACTGAGTCCGAGACGATAGAAAAACGTCTCGAGTCCGGACTGTACTGCAGCCCTATCTTGAATCTACTGCAAGTATATTTCAGGTAAATATCTTGCATGTAAAGACCGATATTTCTCGTCATACAATCCTCATTAAAAGTGACATTAAAACATATTTAGGTTTTATATTAAGAAATGTGCATTGTGCACAAGTATTACTACTTTTAATTTTCATATCAGCAAGTCTTGAGCAATATGACAGTAAATATGTTGATAGATTATAATTGTACTTAGTATGAAATAAATGTATTTTAAATATTTACATATTAAATACTTTTTTACTAGGGTACATTTACTGAAGAAGCACAACTGTATAAGATCTATCTATCTATCGCTCTATCTATCTATCTATCTATCTATCTATCTATATATCTATCTATCTATCTCTATTCATCAATCAATCTATCTAATATTGGAAGATGAACGGAGCTCATTTGAGCGAAGGTGCCACTGATTTCCATCAAGTCACTCTCATTCATTCAAAGTTACTCTTCAGGCACTGTCAGCCAAGAACAACCCTTCCTATCTTTCCCCGCTCCCACTCCCTTGAGACAAGCTTTTCTGGCTTTAGAAGAATGCCATTCACAAGTCATACACTGTGCTCACTATGGCCTTTCATTTCAAACAGAGTGTGAATTTGTGTGTGTATGTATGCACGTGTGTGTGTGTGTGTGTGTGTGTGTGTCTGTGTAAAGCGTCAGGGCCACAGTGCAATATAAATCGACTGAGGGGAGCCTAGTGAGTGGTTTGATGGAGGAATGGATGACAAATAAGAACAGTGAGATGCCTTTTATTGTCGCCAGTTGAGTCTATCCATTTCTCTTCTCTTTCTATGACTTTTTAAATCTGTTTTCTCCTCAAGGCCACCCCCCACCCTTCCTTATTTCATGTGCCGCTGTGCTAGAATCAGCGGTCTGGAGGAAAGACACGCCGCACCCAGTTAAGAAGTGATTTCTGTGCGTGCCTGGATTACTTATCCCAACATGACACATTTGCCATCCTCTGCCTCTCTGCTGTAATAACAGCTCCTGGAGTGAGTAATTATAAACTCAAACGTTTGTGTTAAATCGCGACCTTGTGGCATGGCTCCAGAATCTGTTCCATGTTTACGACTAATAAGACAGGGTTGTCTTTGGTAATCAACGGAAAGATGCCCTGCCTTGTAAGGAGACAAATATTCTTAAATATTTGCTTACATACTCTGTAAGTGTGCCTGCTAAGGAGGAACAAACAATATATGTAGTATGCACTCTAGTGCCCTGATACATATTAGCATAGTTTTGAAACAAAACCAACAAAAACATAAATAACATTTGTGTGTGTGTGTGTGTGTGTGTGTGTGTGTGTGTGTGTGTGTGTGTGTGTGTGTGTGTGTGTGTAAGCAACTGTATTGTATATCTTAATAACTGTATTTAAATGTATATATTTTATTCAGTAAATTAAATACAGTTACTTAAGCATGTCTGGTACGGTTTGACTTTTAAAAAGACAAAATAAATAATTAAACATTTACATGAAGCGTATATATTTTAAATAATTGTAAAATATTGATTGATTGATTGATTGATTGATTGATTGATTGATTGATTGATTGATTGATTGATTGAGTGTAGATTTGTGTTTGAGCTTTGATAAATGAAAAACAAACCAGTGCTTTCATATAACTGGTTTTGTTAAAACTTAAACTTGAAAAACCTTCTGAAAAACATCATAAAAAAATCTGAAAGTGACTCATTCATCCAGTAGATATTATTCTCATCCATCCGTCCCATTAATAGCTTTGTCCTTGTGCATCACAACCTTTCCCAGAAGCTGAAATATATCAATTGTGTCTATTCAAGAGGACTCGTGCCCTGCGCTTCAACAGCTCCACAATAGTGGACCTGAGGCCATCCATTCAAGCTCTCTTTTTTTAAAGCAATACTTCTGGCAATGCAGTATCTCCAAGGCAGCATTTATTCTTGACAAGGGCTCTGTCCTCTACTGGTAATGCCACCTGAGTAGACAAGATTTACCTTGATAAAGACAAATGATGTTTTCTCCTTATTCAAGGTACTTTAGTGATGACTCACTCTTACCTGAATGGGATTCAAAAAACTTCAGACAATCATTCAGTGTATATCAACAGCGATTCAACCAACAGTCTGATCATGGAGAAAAGTGGTAAACAGTTCTCTCTCTCAAAATGAGGGGACTGAAAGGAGAGGCTACTCATATATGTGTGGGATGAAAGACACCTTTTTTGAGAGAAAATGGGCTTAGAAAATGGAGTGCTAGGTACGTTTCTCCAAGGGTCACATGACCAACTGAAACCTGTCACTGATTTAGTACTCAGCCACATCCATTAAGGACAAATAAATGCTATCCTGAAAGAGAGCACTGGTGGAGGCTAATAAATGGACTACATCCAAAATGAATGACTGGTGTTTACAAAACTCTCTCAAAAGTGGTAGGGTGTAACATAAGCAATAAATATCTTGAATATATCACAGTTTGGTTATGATCTTTGTCGTTTGCCCTCAACAAAGATGAATATTACTTAATTCAAGGTGTTGCATTTGATATATCTGAAAGAACAAGAGTGGAAACACGCAAGAATCTTGGGAAAACACAACGACCTAAAGCAAAATCGAGAAGGAAGACAATAATATTATCTGAGTTCAAAGCCATGATGTGAATGCAGTGGATCACTACCTCACAAAAACTACCTCTTAATGAGTTTCGAATGGGTCTTTTTAATTTGTTTTCCAATAAAACATATACAAATCCTTAAAACAAGATACATTTACTTGAGAAGCAACACTGAATAACACATTAATACTTGTTTTCATAGTTTATGTCTCGAAAATAAGCGCATTTGTTCTTACTGCTTTATAAACTTGTTTTTGCTTGAACATGTTTATACTAAAAGAATGGGAAAATATGCCAGCAGTAATAAAAATCACACCCATATTAAAGATACATCTCTGAAAACAAATCTCAATGTGTTATGCAGTGTTGCTTCTCACATAAATCTATTTCGCTTCATGGATTTTAACTGGAAAATACGCAAATATATTAAGAAAATGGTTTGTGTAGTAAACAAACTAATGTAAGTTTTGAGACAGTCCTTTATGAAAAAATAAAATCAGAAAAACAATTTGAAATCAACATTTTCAAAAAGAGATTAGACATGAACTGAAGGGGCAGAAGTGCAAAAAAACAACAAATGACAAATTGTTAAGAGGAACGAGATTTCAACTTCGACCAGGAAGTTGATCAAGACAGCAGGATACCATAATCTGGTTTACCATAATGACATCAAAATATGATTGGATCCTTGGAGCAAATGGTAAAAACTCAATTTGATTCTTTACTTAAAGACTGACTGAGGTGACAAAACCTACATGTATCATGAAGTTACACCACACACACACACACACACACACACACACACACACACACACACACACACACACACACACACACACACACACACACACACACACACACACACACACGCACACACACACACACACACAAATAAGGTCTAACTTTAATTTGTCTAAAAGCAGTCTTATCTGACATGGATATAAAATGACTACGGTGACCCTTCTAAAATTGATTGAAAGAAAATTGTCTGAGTCTTAAAGCTCAGTAACAATTCATGCATTGTGCAAATTATTAGCATTTGGGAATCTGTCATTATTTTTGCAATCCCATTTGGTGCCACTAGTGGTTCAGCAATGAGACACTTAATTTTAAATACAATAACTTAGTTTAGAGGGGTCTCCTGATTGAGAAACCAGCCAGGGTGGGAAGGAAGGCGTGTTGGAGGAGGACTGGTAACAGCCATCTCCAAACAACCTGGCATGAGGCACATCAGGGAGGTATTTGCTCCAACCCTCTGCACGACTCCCATTGTTATTGCCAAAAGCTATGCAGGAACAAATACATTCGAGTTGGGTGCCTGCATTCCCCGTCTGAAAGCCTGGAATCACCACATCTACCTCCCAGGCTCAGCCTGTCTCCACCAGGTCACCATTTTGTCACTGGAACGGCAACAGTGTGTATCTAAATCACATTCATCCTAGGACTTGCCAGGCAGTACAAAGGAGATTAAACAGGATGTGTCAAATAATTTCTGGTGGATTGGCTGCCTGGCAAAGGGCGTCAGCAGAGATGGCGAGGAATACGAGGGGTGTTGTTGTTTGAGGAGACAAGCTTTACGCTCCAGTAGGTTCGGCTTTGGACTCTGTCATGTCCAAGGATGGCAGATTCTCATTGCCTACTTACCCCATTGTAGTGGTGATGTGAAGTAAAATGATTGTTATTCTACCATACATGAACTTTCCTACAGCGTTTGTCCAGTGGCTGATGAGTATGAATATGGATGTTGATGGCTGGGAAAAAACATTGAATGCTGATCAGCTGTGACATAACTGTGGATCCCAAACTCCATTTTCAGAGATAGACAAGATAAACAAATAAAAAGTGAGGCAGAAAATGAGAGAATGGCCATCAGAGAGCTGCAGTGAAATGCAGCTTCTGAATTGTTGAGTTTTTAAGTTCAAGACCAACTCATCTACTGTTGTGTCCTTTTATAAAAGATATGTAAATTAAGTGCACTAGGAGCCAACAATGTTTTTCTCATTTCATTTTAAGCGATCATTATCCATGGGTTTGGGGAGAAAATGTCTCAGCTGCATGGTCAATTTCACAGCCAATTTAAAAGTGCTCCTCGTTTACAAAATGAGGAGCGGTACGCCATATTAATGATTTATGAAATCTGATGGCATCACCAAGTCTCTGTGCATAAATAGAGAACTGAGATCAATTTGGCACCAAATGGAGCACCATAAAAAACACAACCAACTTTTGAATTTTGCTTTGAAAAATCAGTCAGGATCAGAGCACTACAGAGCACTTTAGAGGATGCACTGCTATTAGCAAAGAAGTCACAATCTTGTGTTTTTCCCAGTGCATTTTTTAAGATTTTTGGAGTCTGCATTAAGATTTTATGTCTGGAAATGAAAAGAGTAGCATTCTCATTCTCATACTGAATAGTAATCATGCTGCAAGACAGATCCTCACTAAGTGCACTTGCAAACATTGTTCCAAAATAGGGTCCTAAATTGTTATGTTTCATATTCTACTTGGTTCAACTAACGTTTCAAAATGGACTAAATTGTTTAGTTAAAAGTCACATGTCATTGAGGTCCCTGTCCAATTGTGATGGTGAGGATCTGGGTGTAATTGTATAGTTTTCAACTTATCTAGTTACATAAGTTTTATCTAGTTACAGTTCATTTTATGGACATTATCGGATAAATGGCCAAAACTAAAATTATATAATCTTTCACCTAAATAAATGAAAAATATAACAAAAAAATTTAATAAAAAAAATTAAATGATAGAAGTTAATTGAGGCATCACAGTATGATAATGTACTGAAATACGATAGTTCATTCTGATTTGCTAAGGATTGCATTACATTTAACATTGCTATTAACTTATTAGTGAGGTCCAAATAATCTTTAAAATAATCATATATAATCTAAATGTATAATCAAAGGAAATGAGCATGCACAACTAAATAAATGCATAGAGTAATGCAAAATGTTCCAAACCAAAGGCTTCAAGCAATGTGTGAAAACAGCCTAAAATTTGTCATTTTATTTGAGTATGTTCAAGTTTACAGATTTTACTGTATATCCTCCTGCTGAACCAGTTCTAGATTGTTATCTGTGTACCTCTCTGCAATTATTATGGGGATTCATCTAAAATCTTTAATAAATGAGCAAGAAAATGCCTGGAAAATGTGTACATTTACATTTATCAGATGCTTTTATCCAATGCGACTCACAGTGTATTCAGGCTATACATATTTTTGTAACCCACAACCTTTGCGCTGCTAATGCAATGCTCTACCACTGAGCCTCAGGAACAGTGTAGAATTATGTATGCAAATGAGTAATAAAGTTAATATGGTTTTCATAGAGTGTTAAAGTAACAAACAGCTAGCGTAATGATTGGGTTTGAATCAGAAAAGGTCTCAAAGGCAACTGTAAAGGGGTGTATAAGGAGTCTTCTTGGTTCAGCACTTATGCCAAACAAATGTGTGTGAGAGTGCATAATGACTGGTTGTGCATGCAAACTCGTGTGCAAAAAGTTTTTCTACTAGATTTAATTTGTGCATGTGTGTGGGCAAGCTTTTCCAACTGGGGCAGTAAGGAGGTATCCATGGCGACGATGAGGATGGACCCATGCCGCCCATACATTACATGAGTGGTATCTCTTAGCTGGGAGCTAGCAGTGCCATTTTTCCACCTCAATGCCAGATTGGAGGAGAACAGCAGTGGGAAGGAGGTCTTGAATATTCCTCACAGGAAGAAGGAAATAATACATTGATTTAGTGTGCTATCCTTCTTGTAACCTTGTGACAAAGTACAAGGACGTCAGCACTGGCCTCATCAAACACTATACAAGGAAGACAAGAGCTGATCACGCCACTTTGATCTTTATCACCTGTTCATTAGTGGCCTTGACCAGCAAGATCAGAGCAATAGCATGACTATACTAGCAAATCTTACTGATGCGTTTTAAACCCATGGCAATTACCACAAAATGACAACATCAGAGGATGTACGGTGCCTCTCAACATTATTAAAGGAATAGTTTCCCCAAAAAATTACAATTATGTCATTATTTACACACTATCACTTCATTCTACTTGACATGACTTTCTTTTGTCAAACCCAAAAGGTGAAGGTTTATTAAATATCCTGGCTATTTAAGGATTTAAAGAGAAGCCAGTCTGAATAATCTCTTTACAGATCTAACTGAACCAAATCTTACTGGCTCAACGATTAACTGTTCACTGGAGTGAAAAATGACCGGCAACCTAATGGCACATTTTTGCTATTGTATGACTTACATTGACAAGTATGAACCATATATATGATACTTTTATAGTGCTTTTGTTTGCTTTTTGAAACTTGACAACCCCGATCTACATTCGTGATTGTTTACAGTATCACTTATTTACTATTATAGTATATTAATGTTTGGAATTACCTTTTGTTTCTTTAGTAATTTTACTACTTGTGTTATGTGCTTTGTCATTATTTTTATGTGTAGGTTTATTTTAAATTCAGTTTAGTTTTAGTAATTTTAGTACTTTTAGATCTTACCTACACTCGTTAG
This sequence comes from Gymnocypris eckloni scoliostomus, assembly GCA_027564155.1. Taxonomy (NCBI): domain Eukaryota; kingdom Metazoa; phylum Chordata; class Actinopteri; order Cypriniformes; family Cyprinidae; genus Gymnocypris; species Gymnocypris eckloni. The sequence continues at coordinate 17,567,396 of CM050432.1, read as the reverse complement.
TTTTCGTTACATTTGTAGTTTGACTAGTATATATACGTAGAGAAAATATACATGTGCTACAGTGGTTTTATTGAGTTTGAGCAAATAACCTAGGACTAGCTCATAAAAGTAAATGTTAAAAATATAAACATTTTGGGTGAACTATCCCCATAATACAGTAGGCATACAGTAGTCCTTTTGTAAAAGTTGCAGTATAAAACTACACAATGATCCTTAAACCCATATAATCTGCTTGATCACCATAGACCAATGTGCATGTTTAAATGATAACCACTAAGCCACAGCTCCAACGTGCCACATGAAAGATGCCTTTAATTTTCCATCACAAAGTGGTGAATATGCTAATTTTCTTCTCATTTTCAGAGAAAACAAATCTCTCCTTCATTTCCTGTCATATAAAACAAGTGACACAATTTGACTTTAAGAAGTGACTTTTTTTTTTAAGTCCAACAAGCACCTTGACACAAATGAGATGAAATCGACTTGTAACAAGGTCAAGTTGACTTCTATCGAATATTCTGCACTCCACCATTGTGTGCTGGCACTCTCTTACCACCAGCAGCAATGGGCTTCATTAAGCCTACACAATGCGCGACATCAACAAAATGGAAGCTTGGCATTACAGATTTTTATACAAAGGCAATCAGATTTCCACCCTCACCTTTTTAATGCGATTTTCCTCCAGGCCTCTCCAAGGGAGGGATCAAAGCAAGCTTAGGCCCAGTAAAAGCTTCACTCCGGGGCCTGGGCGAGTGACTCAGACTTTCATGTACACTCTAAAGGTGGTGGTCATTATAGAGAGTGGATGCCCTGCAGATGCCTGTCCTCTTTTCATCTTTAAATGCGGGCCTTTACAGGTGGGCTTGCATGCTGTCTTAGCAATTGGGGCTTGGGGAAGGCAGTTTGTGTTGATTGCACAGTGGGCTTTGAGAAGAAAAGACACAGGGGCCCGTCACACACTATGAGGCAGCTAAGGTGAACATAAAACACTGTGCACAGTGCAGAGTGTAGTAAAACCCAGTTACTGGGGGGAAGTGGTCAAGTCTCTTGTCCCCCTCTGAACGGTATGACCATATATATTTAGAGAGAGCCTGTGAAAAGATGTACCTTGGCTTGTTTATTTCCTGCTGATAGCCTGCCCTTTGGCGATGAACATTCAGCTCAGCAGGCCCAACCAGACATTGCCTGTAGATTGAGAAAAGCTCTTATGATGTGAGATGCCTGGAATGCCTTTTTTTGCTGAATACTGAACCAGCAACTGTAGATATTTGCAATGATTAACACATTATCTGTAATGCTACTGTATCCAATGTTTCAGATTTTATAGGTACCTAGTCTCCTAATGGTGTGCACACCAAAAGTGAATTGAATTATTTGCTCGAGTAGACTGTATACAAAGCCAGTGCAAAGATGCAAATTGATGCAAATTCGCACTGTGCAACGTGAATGACATAAACCAGGCAACGCGTTTGCTGCGAACACGTGATATTCATCTCAATCACATTCCCACAGAAGTTGAAAAATTTAAACTCGAGTGGAAGAGCTTATTGACATGTCAGGATGAATCAGAAAATAGATTTTATTGTTTTACATTTACATTGTCATTTTGCAGATGCTTTTATCCAAAGCAACTTACAATTGGAGAATACAAAGCGATTCATCTTGAAGAGGCAAACAGACAGAGGAAGTGCTCGTAACACCAAGTCTCAGGCATTGTTCAAATAAGTACAAATAAGTACAAGTACAAGCTAGCAAGGGAAGTAGAGTAAGACAAAGAAAAATTATTAAGTCAAATAGTGTCGAAAGAGATGAGTTTTCAGTTGTTGCTTGAAGGTTGACCGGGATCCAGCATTCCGGATGGGGGTGGGAAGGTTCAAGGTTCAAGGTTCTTTTATTCGTCACATACTCAATTATACAGGATATAATCAGTAGTGAAATGTAAAGAAGATCATTCCACCAGCCAGCAACGGTGAAAGAGAATCTTCTGGAGAGTGATTTTGAGCCTCTCTGTGATGGTACCACGAGGCGTCGCTCACTAGCAGATCTCAGACTTCTGGAGGGGATGTAGATTCGTAATAGTGAGTGGAAGTAGGCGGGTGCTGAGCCTGTGGTTGTTCTATATGCAAGCATCTGTGTCTTGAACTTGATGCGAGCTGCAACTGGTAGCCAGTGCAGTGAGATAAAGAGAGGTGTAACATGGGCTCTTTTGGGCTCGTTGAAGACCAGTCGTGCCGCTGCATTCTGAATCATTTGTAGAGGTTTGATTGTGTTTGATGGAAATCCAGCCAGAAAAGCATTGCAGTAGTCCAGCCTAGAAATGTCAAGGGCCTGGACAAGAAGTTTTGCAGCATGCTCTGTCAGAAAGGAACTGATCTTTCTGATGTTGTGTTGTGCAAACCTGCAAGATCGAGCAGTCTTTGCAATGTGCTCTTTTAAGGGTAGCTGGTCATCAAATATTACACCAAGATTTCTGACCGAAGTTGATGGGGTAATTGTTGATGAACCTAACTGAATCGTGAAGTCATGCTGTAGAGTTGGAGTGGCAGGGTAGACAAGAAGCTCACTCTTTGCCAGGTTGAGCTGTAGGTGATGTTCTTTCATCCATGCGGAGATCCGTGCAGCTACCGTTGGATCACCTGGTTGAAAAGAAAGATAGAGCTGTGTGTCATCAGCGTAGCAATGGTAGGAAAAGCCATGTGCCTGTATGATGGGACCCGGTGATGTAGTGCATGTGGTTAAGAGGTGGGGTCCAAGAACCGATCCCTGAGGAACCCCAGTGACCAGTTGATGTGCTTTGGATACCTCCCCTCCCCAGGCTACCCTGAAAGACCTACCAATGGGGATAGGATTCAAACTAGCAAAGTGGAATCCCAGTGATGTCCAGTGATGAGAGGGTGGACAGGAGGATCTAATGATTGACAGTGTCAAAAGCGGCAGATAGATCCAGCAGAATGAGGACTGATGATTTGGATTCGGCTTTTGCAATTCGCAGGGCTTCAGTGACTGAGAGTAGCGCAGTCTCAGTTGAATGGCCACTCCTGAAACCTGACTGTTTAGCGTCCAGTTTGTTGTTCTGTGAAAGAAATAATGAGACCTGGTTGAAGACAACTAATTCAAGTGTTTTCGATATGAATAGAAGGAGAGAGACAGGTCTGTAGTTTTCTATAAGAGAAGTGATTAATGTAGGTTTTTAAGCAGTGGGGTAACCAGAGCCTCCTTGAAAGCCGTGGCGAAGATGCCTGAGAGAGAGATGTGTTGATATTTTTATTTTTTATATTTTTATTTTCATGACAATTTTTGAATGCTGGCTTGTTTGAAAGTTTGAAACAGTCTTGAATTCAGTTGTATAAGCCAGACAGTGTGTCTTTCTGAGTCTGAGATTAGTATTTATTGTATTATAGTATATTATCCCCTTAGCTCAACCATTAGATAATTGTGCTAGCAACAGAAATATAATGGGTTTAGAGTCACTATAAGAACGCACTGAAAGTCGCTTTGTACAAACATATCTGCCAAATGTAGTATCTACCCTATCCACGGCAGCTGTATTTCTGGCCGTCATCAACATAATGTCAATCTCTAGAACATTTTCTCTCCCTCCTTCTCTCCCTCCCTCTATCTCTCCAGCTGGCTCTCACTAAGAATAAAATCATGCGAATGCTTTCTTCAGCCTCTCTGGGGAGATGGTGTGACCTGGACACTGTAATGTGCCCCAAGGCAAAAGGCCAAAGCAGAAAGGGGTTGACATTTCCAATATGCTACTCGCTTTGGGAGAGGAAGAAGAACGGAGCAAAGGAGATAAGACATAAAGAAAGCTGAAAAGTTAGAGAGGGGGGTGTGAAAGAGAAGGAAAGCAACAGAGGGCATGAGATATGGCAGATAATGAGATTGTGTAGGGCATCATACATTGTCAGCTTTTAAATCTTTCCATTCTCACGTTTAAAACTCAGCATTGAGTGTTTGTTTATATGGCGCCCATCTCACATTGGTAATGGTAGTATACTGTGATTCCATTCAAGACTCCATGGCAACATCACACAGTATCTCTTGTCTCCTCTCCACATTCTCAGCCATTGTTCTTCAGAGGTGTGAAAAGCTATAACGTGGAAATCAGAAATAACTGCACATTCTGAAATAGCTTTTTTGTTCCTTAGCAACCTCCTTTAGGCCCACTCTCTAAACTTGGTGCTAATGATGATGTTAAGCTCTAAATATCAAGGGAGTGTACAATATGGCTGTCACCTACAGCTATGCTCAAATACACTGAGCAAATCAATGAATGTAAAAGGCCAAATGAGTTCCTCACAGGTTTATGAAGCCATTGGAAGGGGCAAGTCTGCTTATCAAGAAAGACATCGAGAGATCTTGGTTTCCATATGCCCATGTAATGTTCTTGGATTACTATCATAATCAATGTCTTTTTCCTTCCTTCTAGGCCGCTACAGCTTGGGCTTGAGAGGCTTGAAGCACTTGTAGAACATCTGTGCTGATCTGCAGCTTTCTTGTGAAGTTTCCTGTCCGATTTGAAGGTGTTTGAGACCTCCCTTCTCATCACCGACTATGCTGCTTCTTAATGGATTTTCTGTCTTTGACAGGTTGTGGGTATTTACATAACTGTCTGTGGATCCTGGATAAACTCTCGCATTAGTTCTTTCTTCCTCTGCCTCTTGCGTTTTGATTCATCCTGTCACACTCTTCTCAGCAGGTGCACTAACTCTTCAAAAATACTTTTTTTGTTACCAAAATTATGAAATGTAGTCTTCGTGTGTATGATTTTTGTGATGCTGGCTAAATCTTGGCATTGACTTGAAGAAAACTGTGATAAAAATGGTGCAAACAACCAATGGAGACATAATTGGCTTAGCTTCAGTCCCACAGACTTGTGAATGGCCTTATCAACGAAGCCTAGCTCTTAAGCTGTACTATCCCAAGGGATACGGAGAGGTTATTTTAAGGTCATTTAGGAAACAAGGCATATATTGGGTACAGGGAGTAGAGACACAAAGAACAAAAGACAAGACAACACACATGGGGCCAATTTTTGATACATTGACAGCTGTTTCAAATGAGAAAGCCTTTGAGACACATCCAGAATTGTAAAAAATTTACTGACTGTGACCTGACTGCTGCTTTGTAGGTATTATTATCTTCCTTTGTAAGTTAGCTTTTTGTTTGGCTGCCCTTGGAATGACCCCAGGCTCCTTTAAATGACTATTGCAGGTTGTATACAACTTAACCTCAAATGACAGCACTTAATTATTACTAGACTCTTCTTTTCTTAAAAAAGAAAGGTGAAATCCTGGTTACAGTAAAGCACTTACAGTAGAAAAGAATGGGGCCAATCAGTAAAGGACAAAAATTGGTCCCATTTACAGTGCTTGCATTGTAAGTACTGTCCACTGAGTGTAACTTGCATTGAAGCCAGAATATTTATTTACAGTTAGCTATCCCCTTTATCCCCAAAACAGAAGATATAGTAGTTGTAGTTCACTTCTCTTGCTGATACATTAACAGAAAATAGAACATGGTCTACTTCTGTTCTGAAACTTTATTTTACCTGACACCTCAACAGAAATATTCTGAATACTTCACCAAAGGGATAGCCATAACTGAACGGGACGGGTGGGCAGCTATAAAGGGCTGATCTCAGTAATGTGTACAGGCTACGGATGGGCATTTTCCCAAAAAAATGCATTTGAATATCCGGGCTCATAAAAAAATGAATATTCAAATATTTGTTTATTTAAATTAGGTTTAATGAGAAAGATGTTATTTTAAATTATCACATTTTTGTCACGATTTCTGAACAAGCTTTTGATTAGCCGTTACTCAACAATATTCTACAACAACGTTACGTTATATTGCAAGGTAATGGTGTAAACCACTACAAAAATTCATTAAGGTTTTAAAAAAGCATTCAAGCTCAAGCAGAGCAAATGTAAAAATCAAGCAAACTGTGCCAATTACAGTATGTAGGCTACATATACTCGAGTCAGCCTATATTTATTGTGTTTAAATTGTTTCACGTATTAATTCTGAGAGAAACAGTAATAGTAACAGTAACGGGTGAAAGTTTTTTCCTCAGTCTGATAACAATAAGAACACGTCGACAAAAATAACGTGTTCTAATAGTTTCTTAGCGGATAGTGTTAAACCACTCTCCCTCGAGGAAACTTTATGTCTGAAGATAATTTCAAGATAAACTCTTCTCGGCTCAGTCGAGTACAGGTGCTGTAACACGGAGTCAGAGGCGTGAGGATCCATGTGCAGCTTTAATAATACAAAATGCAAGTCAGACAGGCAGAGTTCAAACACTAGCTTCAAACACAACGTAGGCAAGGCAGAATCAGAGTCAGAGTTCAGGCTTATGATCGGGGCTGGCGGCAAACACTCGGGGTAATCAGTAAACAAGGCAGATATGAGTAAAGTAGGCAGGCAGCGGAGATTCAGAGTCCAGTAAACGGTCCAGGTCATACACGGGGAATCATACACGGAAGAAACGCTCAGAAATGGTTGCATAGCAAAACAAGACTTCGCAGGGAGGTTAATGAGAGAGCAGCTTAAATAGGCCAGAGTCAATGAGAGACACCTGTGCCGGTAATCAGTCTCAGGTACGGGGTATATGGGAAATGAAGTCTGTGTGGGAGTTAATACTCAGGTGAAGGTTCCCTCTGGTGGTGATCGGAGGGAGCCACAGCGGCTGAGTTCGTGACAGAGCCCCCCCCCCCTGTGAGCGGGGGGTCACCAGCCACCTCCTGGACCTCCTCTCCTCTCGGGCCACCAGCGGGCTTGAGCAAGGAGACATGAAAGGTGGGTGAGATACGATAATGGTTGGGTAAAGCCAAACGGAATGAAACAGGAGTTATTTGCCTAAGAATTTTGAATGGACCCACATACCTGGGACTGAGCTTCTTGCAGGGTAACCGGAGGCGAAGGTCCCGAGTGGACAGCCAAACCCATTGACCTGGTTGGTAATCTGGATTGATGCGTCGATGACGATTGGCTTGATCACTTGATCGACGGACTGCTCTCTGGAGGTGCGTATGAGCCTCATTCCATGTCGCCTCACTACGCAGTAACCAAGAATTGATGGCAGGGAGTTCTGAAGGTTTGCCTGACCAGGGGAATAGAGGAGGTTGGAATCCCAGGGTGCACTGGAAGGGTGTGATCCCAGTGGCCGGCTTGTGGAGAGAATTTTGCGCATATTCGGCCCAGAATAGGTTAGCGGCTCCAGTCAGACTGATTTCGATGGCAGTATTATCGGAGGAATCGGGTGAGTTCTTGGTTGAGGCGTTCCACCTGACCATTGGATTGAGGGTGGTAGCCGGAGGTGAGACTTACGTTGATGTTGAGCTTTTGGCAGAATGCTTTCCATACACGCGAGGTGAACTGAGGACCTCGATCTGAGACCACATCCTCCGGGAGACCGTAAAACCTGAAGACGTAATTGCATAGGGCCTCTGCGGTTTCGAAGGCTGTGGGTAGTTTGCAGTGGTGGACAAAGTACACAGATCAAGTACTTGAGTAAAAGTACAGATACATATAATAAAATATTACTCCAGTAAAAGTAAAAGTACTGCCTTTTCAATTTTACTCGAGTGAAAGTACAAAAGTACTACAATTTTTATGTACTTAAGTAAAAAAGTACTGATAGACAGATTTATTTTGCAATTTTATATAGACTACTTTATTCAATTTTATATTAGCACATATTTGTATAATCCTACTGCCCAAAATACCTGGGTTTTTCCCAAAATAACCACTATATAGAGTCAAGATATATATTTTGTTGATATGGACTACGTTGATGAGAGTGATGTAGTAATGTTCACTGTGAAGCTTACACTGCTATGTACCTGAGAGAAAACAGATTTCACCATCTAATTTTCACCAGTAAGAACAAAGTGTTTTAGAACTTGTTGTTTTGCAGAACGTCAGTTACATATGACATGAGAATTAGGCCTGAAATTAGGAAGAACATTTTAAGGAAAATATAATTATATTTTCATAATGATTTTTTTTCTTCTCAAACCTTGTCTGTGGTGTAAAAACACCCCTGGCCAAATGCCCCCAGAGGGCATCACTTCCCGCTCTGATAATTACTGTAGTTACTATGTTCTGAACATCACATCCTTTCTTTTTCCCTCAGATGGAATCTATCTAGGTGGCTGAATAAAGATATTTGGACTTTATATCTAAAAAATTCCTCAACTTAGCACCAGCAAGCTTGTTAGCTAGACAGTTAGCATCAGCTAACAATATTTACTTATTTTCAGTATGGTTATGAATAAACATTCATATCTGTCTACTCGGCTAGTTGATCTAAACAATATAAAAATGTATACTGTTGATAAACAATATAAAAACAGACGTCACATAGGTCTAAATGCATGGCATTTTAATAAAATGGCTAACGTTACAGCAGCGTATGAACATAAGACCGTTACATATGAACGTGCATGAGTTATTTTATTTAATCGGTGTTATTTTAATGTTTTGTTTTTTGATCTAAAACATAACGTTAGAGACTGATGTTGATCTGTCTGCATTCAAGCATTTCAGTGGGCTTAAATAGATCACCCTTTACAGCAGATTTAGTTCACAAACAACTGACAGTTTTGACCCAAATATTATTTTCAGTTACAATAATTAATCCTAAAATTCGACATTAGTAACTTACTTTTCACAGCATCAGTAGCGCGCGCTCACGAGATCTCCCGGTTCTTTACTTGTGAGTTCAGTTCACTGAAGAAAACTCGCTCTAAACGGTTCGTTTGAATCGGTGAGTTTTCGACTCGAGAACAGCTGCAATCGTATCCTTCCAATTCGTGAATGAATCGTTTGTTGCGATTTGCGAACCGATTGAACAGGTTCATCAGGTAATCAGTTTGTTCATGAATCAGACACCGCTTCTGCGTCTCGGAGCACGTGATGTATTATAAGGAGTAACGATATGTTTTATGAAATGTAGTGAAGTAAAAAGTACGATCTTATGCTTTGGAATGTAGTGAAGTAAAAGTAAAAGTTACTCAAAATAAAACTACTCCAGTAAAGTACAGATACTTGAAAAATGTACTTAAGTACAGTAACGAAGTAGTTTTACTTCGTTACTGACCACCTCTGGTAGTTTGGGTAAAGGGATCAGACGACAGGCTTTCGAAAAACGATCAATGACGGTAAGGATGGTTGTCTGACCCTGTGAAGCCGGCAGATCAGTCACGAAGTCGATGGCTATGTGTGACCAGGGGCGTTGTGGGATGGGTAGTGGTTGAAGCAGGCCAGTGGGTAACTGGTGCGGAGATTTGGAGATGTTGCATATATCACAGTTCTTTATGAAGGTGATGGTGTCGGTTTGAATAGAGGGCCACCAGAACCGGTTGTTCAGTAATTGGAGCGTGGCGGTTATGCCTGGATGTCCGGAGCTGGGGATCGAGTGGACCAAACTAAGGACCCGTTGTCGTAGAGGTTGAGGAACAAACGTGAGATTGGGTGGAATCTCGGCTGGTGGAGGGTCAGTGTTCTGAGCGTCAGCGATCTCGGTCATAATGTCCCACTGAATGGGTGCGAGGATGATGGTGGATGGAAGGATGAGTTCTTGACTAGGATTCGTGGCGGAAGATTCATAGAGTCGTGAGAGTGCGTCTACCTTGGTGTTTTGTGAGCCTGGATGATAAGTGATTTTGAAGTTGAATCTGGTAAAGAAGAGTGACCATCTTGCCTGTCTATGGTTGAGTCTCTTGGCTGATTTCAGATACTTCAGATTTCGATGATCGGTGAGCACGGTGAAAGGATGTTTAGCTCCCTCGAGCCAATGGCGCCACTCTTCAAAGGCGACCTTCATGGCTAGAAGTTCTCGATTGCCCACATCGTAGTTCTGCTCGGCCGGGTTAAGTTTACGGGAGAAAAAGGCACAGGGATAGAGTTTGGATGGATCGCCCTGAAGTTGGGAAAGAACTGCCCCGATGCCTGTGCTGGAGGCGTCCACCTCTACAATAAATTCTTGTTCAGGGTTAGGATGATGTAGAATGGGCGCGGTGGTGAATCGTTCCTTGAGTGTGCGAAAAGCCTGATGGGCTGCAGGAGACCAGGTGAGGCGTTGATTCCCCTTCTTGGTCATAGAGGTCAGCGGGGCTGCTACTGTGCTGAAATTTCGGATGAATCTCCAGTAGAAGTTGGCAAAACCTAAGAAGCGCTGAAGCTCTTTCAGAGTAGTAGGTTGAAGCCAGTTGACTACACTGTGGATCTTCTTGTCATCCATCGCTACCCCTCCAGAGCTGATCACATAGCCGAGAAAGGATACAGACTCCTGATGAAACTCACACTTCTCTGCCTTGGCCTACAACTGATGGTTGATGAGACGACGAAGAACTGCTCGGACCTGCTTGATATGATCCTCGAGTGTCGTGGAATATATCAGGATGTCGTCGATTTAGACAATTACCCAGCGGTTAAGAATACTTTGTTAATGAAAGATTGGAAAACGGAGGGACTGTTGGCAAGCCCGAAGGGCATAATGAGATATTTGTAGTGCCCAGTCGTGGTGGAAAAGGCAGTTTTCCACTCATCCCCCTCCCGGATTCGGATGAGATTGTAGGCGCTGCGTAGATCAAGTTTGATGAAATATCGGGCTTCCCGGAGTTGTTCTAGAGCCGCTGGTACTAGGGGTAACGGATAGCGGAACTTGATGGTTATGTCGTTGAGACCTCGATAATCAATGCAAGGACGCAGTCCCCCATCCTTCTTCTTGACGAAGAAGAACCCGGCAGAAGCAGGTGAAGTGGATGGTCTGAGAAATCCCTTCGCGAGTTCCTCCTCAATATATGATTTCATAGACTCCGCTTCAGGCTGAGATAGCGGGAAGATTCTCCCCTTGGGAGGTTGTGAACCTGGTTGGAGGTCAATGGCACAGTCACCTGTTCGATGCGGTGGAAGCTGGGTAGCTTTGGTCTTGCTGAAGGCCTCCACGAGATCGTGGTATTCGGCAGGGAGTTGCAATTCGGGCGTGCATGTCAACTTTCTGGTTGAGGTAGAAGGAAGGCAGTTCTGTTTGCAGGATTCGGACCACTGAGTGATTTGTCTCTCGGACCAGGAAATAGTTGGATTGTGTCTCTCTAGCCAAGGTAATCCCAGGATGATTGGGGTCTGTGGTGATTGGAAAACAAATAGATTGATGGTCTCGGTGTGAAGGGCTCCAACACGTAATTGCATCTCCTCTGTGATGAATTGGACTCGGCCGGAGCCCAGCGGGCGACCGTCTAGCGCTGCCACTGCCAGATGAGATACACAAGGGACAAGGGGAATGTGGTGAGTCTTTGCAAAAGTAACATCGATGAAGTTTCCCGCAGCTCCCGAATCAATCAGAGCCGAAGTCTCCGTGATCTGCCCCTTAACCATCAGGGTGACTGGTATTTCTAATATCATGGATGAATTTAAATTAGAACTCACTGCCGGAGCGTTGCGTGATGGACGAGTAGGACAGGTTGCCCTCATATGTCCTGAGAGTCCACAGTATAGACACAGATTCTTTCGCATGAGTCTCTCTCTCCTCCTCACTGAGGTGAGTGAATCCTATCTGCATGGATTCAGAGTCAGGGGGTGGAGCTGCAACTCCGACTGAAGCCGAGGAGACCCGAGGTTGGCGTCGAGAACGAAGCAGGTTGTCAATCCAAATGGCCAAATCAATGAATTGATCCAAGGTCTTACCCTCATTCCGACAGGCTAGCTCAGACTGTAGCTCCGCGCTCAGACCCTTGCGAAAATGCAGCTTTAGAGGATCATCTGGCCATCCCATTTGAGCTGCGAGTGTGCGAAAAGAGAGAGCATAATCTGCCACCGAACCTCCTCTCTGACGTAGCGAAATCAGTTGCTCACCCGGCTCTTTTCCTCCAGCGGGGTGGTTGAACACTTCTTTAAACCGCTGGATAAAAGCAGTGAAGGTAGGGAAAGCAGAATGACCATCACTCCATACCGCAGTAGCCCACTCCAGTGCTCGTTCCGTGAGTAGCGAGCAGACAAATGCGATGCGGCTCTCATCCGTGGGATATAGCCTGGGTTCTTGACTCACAAACATCGAGCATTGCAATAAGAAACCCTTACATTTCGAGGGTGAGCCGTCAAATTTGTCGGGGAATGTCAGCCGAGGACTGGTGGTAGATGTTAATGGAGTTGGGTCTGGAGGAGGAATGCTTGAGGCAGGTGTTTGCTGACGAAGCTCCCGCACAGCCGTTATCATCTCTTCGGTCTGCAAGGTAAGGCGAGCAAGTTGTTGTTGATGAGTGACTAAGATCGTGGCTTGAGCAGATACCTCAGTGGTGAAGTGAAAAAATACCGCTGGATCGATCTCTGGCGAAGTCTTCTGTAACATGGAGTCAGAGGCGTGAGGATCCATGTGCAGCTTTAATAATACAAAATGCAAGTCAGACAGGCAGAGTTCAAACACTAGCTTCAAACACAACGTAGGCAAGGCAGAATCAGAGTCAGAGTTCAGGCTTATGATCGGGGCTGGCGGCAAACACTCGGGGTAATCAGTAAACAAGGCAGATATGAGTAAAGTAGGCAGGCAGCGGAGATTCAGAGTCCAGTAAACGGTCCAGGTCATACACGGGGACTCATACACGGAAGAAACGCTCAGAAATGGTTGCATAGCAAAACAAGACTTCGCAGGGAGGTTAATGAGAGACACCTGTGCCGGTAATCAGTCTCAGGTACGGGGTATATGGGAAATGAAGTCCGTGTGGGAGTTAATACTCAGGTGAAGGTTCCCTCTGGTGGTGATTGGAGGGAGCCACAGCTGCTGAGTTCGTGACGTGCACTCACCTGAAGTCATGAATGCAGTGATGGACAGCTGTCTTTCCTCAGTCAACTGTGTTTGGATTTGATGATTTCTCATTGTGGTGGTGATATTATGATAAGTCAGATTCACTAATTCATTTGATCAGAAGGAATTACATTTTGTCAGATCATTTAGTAAGATCATTTAGATCAAAGTAAATTCAAACTTCGTGAGGCAGATGACGACCATCTGTGATCAAATACTATCAACTTGTTAACACGCTCCACAGCGTAATTATAATAATTTGTTACATTTATGTAGCGCTTTTCTGGATACTCAAAGCGCTTTTACATAGAAGGGGGGAATCTCCTAAAACACCACCAATGTGCAGCATCCACCTGGATGATGCGACGACAGCCATATTGTGCCAGAACGCCCACCACACACCAACTTATTGGTGGAGAGGAGACAGAGTGATGAAGCCAATCAGTTTATGGGGATTAATATGAGGCTATGTTGGTCAGAGGCCAATGGGGAAATACGGCCAGGACACCGGGGTTACACCCCTACTCTTTTTCAAAGGACTTCCTGGGATTTTTAATGACCGCAGAGAGTCAGGAACTCGGTTTAACGTCTCATCCGAAGGATGGTGCTTTTTACAGTATAGTGTCCGCGTCACTATACTGGGGCATTACGACCCACACAGATCACAGGGTGATCACCCCCTGCTGGCCTCACTAACACCTTCCAGCTGCAACCTAGTTTTCCCAGGAGGTCTCCCATCCATGTACTGACCAGGCTCAACCCTGCTTAGCTTCAGTGGGCAACCAGTCTTGGGCTGCAGGGTAATATGGCTGCTAAATAGTATTTTTATTGTTCGAATAATAATTACAGACCGAATATTCAAATGTTCAACTATTCATGCACAACGCTAGTACATATAAGGTAGGGTAGCAGAAGGACTGTCTGTATTTGAACACAACAAACAGACTTTCAGAATTATGCTCACATGTTCAATTTACAGCTGCCTGTGAGCCAAAGCGGCATTTAATAAGCATCTGGGCATTTTGGCTCACACTCCTGTAGACCAACCTGAGAAGAATCCCTTCTCCCTTTCTATGGAGATCCTATTTGCTGCTATTGTACCACATATAGCAGAGACACTCTTTGAAAATCACATTTCAAAATGTTTCTCATTGACAAAGTGTTCACAGAACACACAATGATTTTACATCAAAGAAATAATCTATAACCAGAATTAAACTATTGGCACTTATAATAGTAGTAGGGCTGGGTGATATGGCCCAAAAAATGATCACAATATTTTTTCATATCAGTCGATCGATAATTACCATGATTAATGTCAAATGTTTATTTATTTCAAATTTAAAGTCATATTTTTGCTACAAAGAGAAAGTTGTAGAAACCATTAATTTTCTTTAACAAAATAAATATCTAAATAAAAAAATATTTCTTAGTTTCTGCATGATCTAATGAGTGATATTGTTTCAAATCAAGAAACAGGTTTGGGTTGCCTCATTAATAATAATAATATCACTTTTTTGTCTCTTAGAAATGCACATTTGATAGTAACTTGAGTTAGGATGCAAAGGTACATTTTGTGTTCATTATCAAAATCAGTAACATCAGTAACAAAAAATTGTATTCAACCTCAGTTTTATATGGTACAATTTATTCTGACCAAGGTTTTTGTATTTGTTTTATTAAGCATTGGTCCCACATAGTAGCATACATTTAAATCATACATTTTACTTGTACATCTGCTTGACATGTATACATCGTAATGCAATTAATCCTTACTCTGATTATTGGAAATAATAATTTCTCATCTGTTCATCTGCTTTACAGTTGGGGTCATTATGCTAAACTGTAAATTAGTATCGGATAAATGTGTACATGCACATGTAGTGTAAGAAATGCATTCTTGTATTGTACAACATTTAAAGAACCATGTTGAGAGCTGCATTCCTTCAACATCAACGCAGGGTCCATGATTTATTTTTCCTGGAATTGCCCAGCTCTGATTGCAAAGAGTGGGTTTAAGAGTATTACTGGGTATTACTGTGTGATTGAGTTCACCCCATGCACTGTTTCAATACTTCTCTGCCCGATTAAGTTTGCTGAACACACAATTCGCTTATAATTAGCAGAGCCGTCAGTGTACAATAGCTTGAGTCTAAGAAGTTTCTGTATTCGAATCACATTGCTTAGGATGAAAAAGCCACAAAAGCTTTTGCTGTTTCAATTTTATACTATATCAACATGCTATCTGAGAAAACAAGATGGCTCCCACCTGAACTAAGTGCATGTTATCTCATGCTGCATTTGATTCGGTATGTGGAATATTTCTACCTTATATCTCCTTTCAACCACATCTAATGCTTAAAAATATATACATAAAGACACAGTAATGCTAGCATCAACTTGTCTTGCTTAAAGGGGTCATGAACTGCCTTTTCTATCATTTTGTACTGATCTCCATGGTCCAATTATGATGTTATCAAGATTTTTACATCAAAAACATCATCATTTAAAAGTAATAGGCTATTTTCTGTCCTGTTTTGACCCCCTCATCAGAACGCTCTGTTTGAATAGGCGTGGCGGATTGTAGACTCGGAAGAAAATTACCCACTGCTATAAATGGCTAACAGTTGTGAATGTTTGACAGCCTACATCCTTCATAGATGGATGCTGCTGTGGTTAAAAAAGCTAAAATACTCAGTACATATTAAATGATTTGTAATAACAGACAAACCAATAGCTATCACGTAATAAAAACTCACACTTGTGTGGTGCGACATTACTGTCGGATCCAATATAGTCAGCACAGTATCGTTTTTAGTTTCAATCTTTCTGAAAATCCTGCACTGTAAAAAAAATCAGTAGTTTTTACAAAAGAATTCTGGCAGCTGTGGTTGCCAGAATAATTTAGTAAAAACTACAGAAATACTGTAAACACATTTATAGAACAAAACTGTAAAATGTACAGTATAAAACTGTAATTTATAAAAAGGAAATCTGAATGTAAACCACTAAATTCAACAACACACACTGCTATTAAAATCTACTTTTTAAAATTCTGACAACCACCATAATAACGCAGGTGGTAAAAGAGAAAGCCACATGAAGAATCAAAGCTCATCACAAGTAGCTTCGCCACAAGCAGAAGTGTGTGCTAATATATAGAAGATGCTCAGAGTCATTCATGCAAACATAAAATACATTATAGTAACACGCGTGATACTTAAATAATTAAATACACTTTCATTAAACAACAGAAGATGTAACATAAAGCCCAAATGTCCATAAGTGATAACAAAAACTATATAAAAAAAAGGTGTTATTTAAACAAAATACTTTCAAATTTTGAAGTGTCACACAGGGTAATCTGGGAATAGCAGTTTAGAGTTTTTGACTGTAAATTATCCATCGATTTGTTATTTTGACTTCTAAAAACATTTTACATTTTACTGTCATTTTACTGTAAAATTACCTAAAATGTCTGGTAAGGTCTTATACAGTTTTTCCCTGTATATAGACCCTTTTTCTGTTAGTGATATTTTTCTGTGGGCGGAGCTTAGCTGGAGGCAGAAAGAGTCCCCTGACCACGTCACTAATGCTAGCTGTGAAGTTTGTTAGCTTGTTTTTTTAACAATAACTGGAGAAATTCAGATTTTACCTGTATATGTAAGGTCACTCATTGTCCAGGACCGCGACTGTTATTTGAAAAGGTTAACTTAAACGGACAAAACCAGATTGGCCGACCCACACACGCTTTACTTAAAGAATAGACGATCTGAGAGGATTCCCTCTGGTTAAGTGACACACATCTAATGTGTATAGTAAAGACACATTCACCGTGTCTATCTAGTTATGAAGATGTATATGTATTTCAATGTCAGCAGGCAACTATTTTTACAGCTACATTATTATTCCAGCCACAATTAATCACAACAATGTATATACACAATTACAGATGATTAAGCATATAAATCATCAGCTTGTTGTTTTACATAAATGCACACCGACATTAGTGCATACACAACATATTCGTGAGATGCAAGAAATCTTCAGACAAACAACGAAAGACAGTACTTTATTGAACCTTTTCTGATAAGAAGTGTGTGCTGCAAATGTGATCATGTTCGACAATCGTTTCTGTCCAGTCCACTTGTTTTATCTCATTTATCTACAGCTGTCATAATTTTTTTTTGTCTGGCAGAGAAAGCAGGTATGCATTCAAATTTCAAATTGAAGCCTCTACTACATCGAGTCTGGCACCCAACATCAAAACAAGATTCTATTTTAAGATCCTTGTGTAGACGAATCTGCGATGCTCCACCCCCTGTTTTGCCTCCAGCTAGTGCTGTGACGTAATTGTGACGTCGGCCTTAAAAGGGTCTATAGTACTGGAACCTATTAACAGTTTTTTTCTGTAGCGTTTTTACACAATTTTATACTTATTTTTTAGAGTGTGCGTCAAATTGTGTCTTGTTTGTAAACAAATCTGCAGTAAAATTAAGTGAACAAATTAATTCACTCTTTCCTAATGTTGAGATCAGAAGGAATGCAATGCAAATACAGTTTTTTTCCACAACATAGCACTGCACATCTTTGTTTGGTTTCATTTGGCATAGACCTGCGTTTGCCGCTCTTATCATTTACCTACTACATGTGCGAATCGGTGGGTGGGGCTAAACAGGCAGTGATGTAGAAGCAGGCATTGATCTTCTGCGAAGGCAGTGTTTAAGCTACACTATTACATCCAAAATTGGCACATATAAGATGTTTTTTGACTATACTATGTTTTTTATAGTATAGTATATGTCAAGGGAATTTTGATTTCTCAGTTCATGACCGCTTTAAGCACTATAAGTAAGTGAAAAATGTGGAAAGCCAGCTTTAACAAAAGTATATCCCATCAATTAACAAACAAATAATTGCTTACAATGTGTTTCTCTGTAAACATTAAGAAATTATCGTTAAAAATCTATTTCCCTATGGAGAAAATGAATGGGGTTTCTACATCAGGAACCTGATTGTTAATCTCTGTTGGCATTCTGCAGCACTTGTACACCCTCCATATGGTGACATTTACTGTGTATTGCCTGTTGTGACTTGTGATTGAAGGGTTTGTCTGTGTTTGCTTGCATTGTATTATATCACACTGGGGCTGTTCATTTCTGTTCAATGCCACATGGGCGTTAAAAAAAAAACATTTACAGCAGGTAAAGTTTGATTCTTTTAGGAGGTTTCTATAGCTGCACTGGCTTAAATCGTTTAATCCCATACAGTACGAAATAGGAAGTCTACAGCTTGTGCACTTGCCGAATACATATTAAAGGCTAGACCTAATCCCTGAGCACACCACCTACACTGCTTGTTAAATGGCGGGAAAGGGATTTAGATGACAGTTACTACCTAAAATCCTCAAATGCTGCTTTTTCACCATACTCACAAACGCTGTCAGCAATGCATACAGCAACCCTTCCATCTGCACAAATCCAGGTATTTTTGCGTCTCTCTTACGTGATATTATGCGACTCTCTTAGAATATTTTACACTAACCAAATGTTAATTTGCATTAACGTGGCACTGCTTTGGAAGCACCAAGAGCCAGCGATGATGTGTATGACTCACCGTCGGCAGATCTTTGAGCAATTTGAATGGAAAAACCTGCCCTAGATATTTCATACAGTTCAAGAACAGATTAAGATGCTCTCGCTTTGATCCCTCTAATGCAACATACCGAAACTTTTCTGCTGTGCTACCGTGGATAACATGATTAAGTTACGATGGGCATAGGTCAGCTCACTGCGTGGGTTGGTACTCCTCCCTTCTTTTTATATTTTGTTCTACTTTTGCCTTAAAGCAGATGAGAGGTATGACTTTGCAGGTGTGACAGAAGTAAAGAATGGCGGAAAGCCTCTTTGAAATGGTAAAGGTGAGCGATCATGTGTGTTACATAAGAGAGTGGACCATGTACACAGACATACTAATCTAGGTTATGTCAGACTATTTTAGACGCAAATAATAATTAGTATCTTTGTACTGTTTATCAGTAAATATCAAAAATCCTTAAAACAACATACATTCATTTGAGAAACTAAATTAAATAACATACTAAACTTTAAATATAAGCGTGGAATATGAGCACAACTGGAATAAAAATGCTATTTATTAAAACCAATTTCCAGCTACTGTAAATAAATAAAATACTTTATGTCTTGTAATTGTAACTGTATATTCTAAACTTGCAATTTTATGCGTCATATTGGGAAATGTGTGTATTAACTTCATATCCAACATTTCTAATGGAAATTAATATATATTTTTTTGGCAAATTGGTTAATTTCAATATTGTCACCCTTATGACTGGTTATGTTTGGGGTTACATTTTACAAAACTTATATTTTTTACTACAAATTTCATGTTTCTGTACAAATCCCATTTGTCCAAAATCACCGTTTCATAAAACTGTTTCTCTTTTTCAGGAGTGTTATAATACCTATCAATATGATTTTTTAGAACTAAATTGAACAAGTCTCACTATCTTATGCTATTTTCTCAGGTAAATATATCTTATTTTATGGATGTTTTATTTTGTATATATTGAGAATTTCACATTTTTGCAGCATTGCTCCAGGGTCAGATTATAGAGAAAATGTATTTCTGAACAAAATTCTGTCATAAGAAGGAACTGCTGGCTATTTTGCAAAATACTGTATAAGTAATAAATTAATAAGCCACCTGTAATTTGCCAGTTCACTCACACTAGCTGCTACCCAAGCACATTTACTTACAACTTATCAGTAGACGAGCTGTATGCAAAACATATTTAGAGCAAAATATTTCTTTATGCATCAAAATGCAAGCTGTGTTGACTCACAGCAGAGACAATCATTGACAGAGACAGCTTGCATAAATATGTCTCGTGTTAGTATGCAGTGCCCTTTCTGTAAGCCTTCAATTTCATCAACAAAAAAAATTGAACCTAGGGAAACTCAGGTATGCTTGTGATGGACAGCACTCTGCGCCACTGAGATGATGGGCATCTCTAGAGATCAATGCAAGCATCTGACTTCAAAGCCCCTGGGGTCTGATTGGCATTCGTCGTGACCAACTCACAGCAGAGCAGCCACAGAGGGGATGAAAACAACTTGCGAGTCATATGCAGCTTAGTGGCTGATGCAGCTAAGCTCCTCGAATTACCAATACTGCCGACTCAAGCTCACCAGACCTAATTGGAATCAAAGTATATGTGCTCTTTTTTATTTATCCACCCTGTCTAAACAATCAGCACCGTAAGCATTCTATAATTGCTGAAGGGATGCAAAAGCCTGCTCTATTAGTCTTCATTTCATTTAAGTGGCAAAATGCCATTGCGTGTGTTTCAGGATAAATTTCATCCCGTCTCGTTTCTGAATGGAGAAGCTTTCATATGCTGATAGTCAAGGTGCCACTCACCTTTATTTGGCCTGAGAATACTTATTTGCAGGCATTCAGCAGAGGACATTGCCTTCGATGTCTAGCAGATTGTAGTGGACTCTTGCTTTCCCATGGGTAATTTGCAGTGTTTGTTTTTCTCTTTGCAGAGGTCTGGCTGAAATGTGTGAGACCATTGCTTTCCCTTGCTTCCTTTAAACAGCACTAACAGAGAATCATGGGAAATCCAAGCCTCTGATTCAGGTAATGTCTGAGAGTGATGGGTGTGTGCATGTGTGGGTGTCATCTAATGCAAAATTTCTCCAAAGCCTCAGTTCTCTCTTGGGATAAACATCATAATACAGAAGAAACATATGGAGGAACGTGCCTAGCATCTCATGGGCTTGATCTAAAAACGTCCACTCCGCCATAGGCCTTTATCTTTAACCCAATAGAAATGGGGCAAAAAGAGCATGTAAAGGCAGGAGATCACCTGACCTGAAGTCAGTGTCATGACTGAGTGAACGCGAGACCTTTGGACATTCTCTAACCCCCCGCCGGCTCTGCTTCACTGACAGCCAGCGGAATAACTGTGTCACATGGCTCTGTTACCATGGAGAAATAGGCATGAAAGTGATACTGTTAGCATCTGTCTGAACAGCCATGTTAGGTTTCCGGTCTAATTATAAATGGATGTAAAATGTGTCCCTGACACTAACATCATCACTGCTCCATTGTACAGTAACATGAGATCAGGCATAAAAAGAAAATGGGATGAGAATAATTAAACCACAGAAGTAGACCTCTAAATCTCTGTGCAAGCAGGGTCTACAATTAACTGTGTGCCACACAGGACAATAGTGGGAGAACAACTGAGAACATCCATTTACTTGTCATAAATGTTTGTTACTGTCCATGAAATGTATCTTTTGATTCTCATATAAAACTAAATAAAATACAAATATAATGTAATTAATACAATATAATATAATATTCGAAAGTGATAGTAAAGACATGAATAAATACTGTTGTTTTTATAAATTTCTGTTCATAAAAGAATCCTAAAGAAAAATAAAATGTTTTCAACATTGATAATAATAAGAGGTTTCTTCATCAATCAGCATAAGATAATGATTTTTGAAGAATCAACTGATACTGAAGACTGGAGCAATGGCTGCTAAAATCAAGATTGCTTTGCAATCACAGGAATAAATTATTTTCTTTAAAATATATTAAAACAGATAATATATATATTTTTAAATAGAACATGAAAACCAAATATATCAAATACATGCAACCTTGGTGTGCACAAGACTTGAGGAAAAACAAACATTTTAAATATCTTACCACCCCCAAAATATTTTACAGTAATGCAACAAAATATTAGTATTAGTGTAGTATTATATTATATTTTAGTATTATATACTGTATTAAATATATTATTATATATTAATATTATATTAATTATATAATTGCTCAGTTCGGTAATGCATGGAATAGTGTGGAACTGTGATATGTCTGCAAATGTCTAATGGATTCCCTAAATAAGCATTTCATCCCACTTCTGGCAATAGTCTGAGCACCTTTAGTAAGTGATACAATCTTTGATATAGAATGTGGCACGCAAGCAACCCCAGATGGTGTGAAAAATCATCAGGCAATTTGCTATTTGTGAAAGACCTACCAAAGTCCCCTTTAAACTCCATGGGTATAAACCATGCTTCATAGTATGCTATTATTAGTCCTGCATAAAATGTTGCTCAGAGCAATATATGCTAATTCAGCCTCAAAGTTCAGGTTTCTGCTGGTTGAGACATCATATGCAATGTTTCTGAAAACATAACACTTTTTCTTGTTAATAATCCCACTTATTGTTAAAGTATTTCATGTCTAATTTCTTATTAGAGTTCACAAAACAGGATTAACTCTCCGGCATGCGCCGCTGCATCCAAATACCCCCATGGCATGTCTCTCTGACATGTCCATCTGTCAGCGGTTGATAAGACAGTCCTATGCAAAAGTCTGTCCCTTAATTTCCTCTTAATGGGTCTACGCATTTAATGTGAGTCATGTGCCAAAAGCTGTGATACATCCATGACAAGGTTATTAAAGGAACAATCTGAGAATTCGCCGGGCAGAAATCGAGAGACGAACCGGAGATGTGAAATTGCTTCTGGTATGACTGTGGTCATATCAGCTTGGGCGCTTCGCTGATTAACGAATTAGGGAAGAAATGAAATAGTATAATGTGATGGATTAAAAGAGGAACATTGGGCATAGCCTGTGCTGTTAGGCACCGGCCTGAAAAAAATCTGCCTTATCTGTCGAGAAAATGAGGGAGATGGTTTAGCGATGGTAATACGCTGTTTAAAGTGTGGCAAAAGAGAGGGAGCACAAGTAAAGAGTTGCTTGCGGAATGGGGGTACTAAAAGCCTGCACAAAGTGCCCCTAATGCACTCTAGAGAGGTATGCCTTGTTATAGCACCGAGGGCGAGACGTAGTGTACTAACAGCACTGTAAAAGCTCCAAATTTCCAAACATCTCCAGAACGGTCTTCACCTCCATTACTGGACCTCACATCTCTAAATTATTTCGATCCATAATTGGATGCCAGGATATAGACAGATGAAAGACAAGCCGAGAAGGCCGGTGTGTTGATTATTTTCACAGATGGATTGATTTTTCTCATATTTCTCCTGATTGTTCTCTATTGACATTGATGTGCTTTGCATAACAATATGTCCGACAACTTTAAATGAGTTTCCCAGGGCTTTGCTCTCCACATGGGAGTTCTGATTCGCGAGGGCCGCTTGAGTGGCTTGTCAATCTATCCCATTGACAAGGAGTGCCCATCAAGGTGCCTTAGCTTTCTGGAGAATTTATGCTCGCTGACTCTCAGAAAGAGAAATTATGTCATCTATCGCTGAGGGAGGCAATAAATAAAAATATCAAAGCGTGACCGTGGGGTTGCTTGGTTGAGCCAATCGCTCAAGCTTGAATTTATTCACCATAATCCTCCATTTCCATGCTCAATGCACTGTCTTCTCTCATGACGGTACAGTTACCCAAAGCCACATCTGGAATGAAGCGTGAACGTCAACTACCCCCTTAGGTTCTGTGAAAATGCTTGAATGACCTACACCAGGGTTTCTCAAGCCCCAGCAGATGCATTTCGGATATCTCCCAAATTTTAGCACACCTGATTCAGTTCATTAGTCACTCTACAGAGACCCTCTTGAGTCTATGAGCTAAACTGGGTGTGTTCAATTAGTCAGATCCCTAAAATGTGTGGTAGGAATGTATTGATAAATCCTGACTAAGACTAATCAGGAGCGAAATCCGATTGAGATTTCACTCTCAGGAATGAGCAAAAGGGCTTAGGCTTAGTGCTCGAGGTCGACCTCCGCTTGCCTCCTATACTCTGAATGACCTTCCTGACAAATCCGACCAGACCCTTTGTCACTTACATCAGCATGGGTGCGGCATTGCAGTTTGTACGGCAAGTGACTTGGTTAGATTATCTGTCGAGGAAATCGGAAGAGGATTAGGGTAGGAAGGGAATCATGGGTTATACACTGCTATCAAAAACAAGCATGGCGGAGCCAGAGATACGGAGACAACGGGGAAAGTGATGGGATTCAGAGGTGGCTTCTCTCAACACATTGTACGGCTCAAGGGTGGGATTATAAAGCAATTAGCAGCACTGGCGGTGATTAATACTGTGGCTAATAGGATGAGGCTGAAGATCGGATGGGGGAAGGGAGGTACCAAGCGCAAGAAACCCGGACGAAGACAAGCACAGTGCATCAATCACAGATGACAGCTGGGACAAGGTCCAGGAGCTCCATTCATCATGAGAGAGAGGGGGACACACACAGCTCAGCAAAGTAGCAGAGGAAGCATTAATTACCAGTTGCTTCAAACATCCCTGACACCTCAGATTGTAAACTGGAGTTGGGTACTTAACTTGGACAAATCATCCGGGAATCAAGATGATGGCACTAGAGAGACTGTCAGGGTTTAAGAGGAAATTCTCATAATAAAATGCTGTAGTCAGACTTTTACAGTACATCAGTGCATTTTGCGTAATTTTCTGTCATTACACTAGAAAAACTCATATGAAAAGAAAATTACTAGATTCAATCAATCAATTCCAATTACTGTGTGATGTGTACACTATTTTTTTATTATTTGCATTTATAAAAATGTTTTTTTAAATAATGTCATTAATAGACCAAAATGAATACCACAGTTTACAGTTTCTTCGGAAGGTGTGGCCTAATGGTAGAGAGTTGGACTAATAATCTAAAGGTTGTGAGTTCAAGTCTCGGCCCGGCAGGGATTGTCGGTGGGGGGAGTGAATGTACAGCGCTCTCTCCACCCTCAATACCACAACGAGGTGCCCTTGAGCAAGGCACCGAACCCTCAACTGCTCCCCGGGCGCCGCAACATAAACGGCTGCCCACTGCTCCGGGTGTGTGTTCACTGTGTGTGTGTGTGTTCACTGCTGTGTGTGTGCACTTGGATGGGTCAATTTAGAGCACAAATTCTGAGTATGGGTCACCATACTTGGCTGTCTGTCACTTTCACTTCACTTCACTTCACCTTACAACATTTCAGAATGGTCAATAACAGTTTTAATACCACACAAAATACTAATACTAGCCTACACTCTAAAGATCATAACTTTAACAAGTAAAAGATTGTAAAAATGCTATGCAAAAAAATCTGTTGAAAAAAATGGAACATTACTGCTAAACATACTGTGCTTTTATTTATTTTTGTTTATTATTATTATTATTGTTGTTGTTTTAATCATCATCAATACATATATCATCCTATTCAAAACCTTGAACACATTATTCTTCCTTCTAGTCAGCAGGGGACCCTGAAATAGCTACATGTTCCCACAGCCGACTGGGACGACTGTTGTAAGACTGTTGTTGGAGGACAGAGGGGGAAGATGGCGCCAGTGTGTTTGTCGGCTTGCCGTCTGGCCTGTCAGTTTTTAAATGCCAGATTGGCCGTCTGGCTATCTATGTTTCTTCTGCTGCCGCTGTTTACACACTGTGTTAATGCCATAATAACGTATGATCGCCAAATATTGCTGCACATCAGAAGTTCGCTGGAAACTCAATCTAAAGACTGCCCCATCACCCATGATCGTTTCCACTCTACATTCTCTCATCTACCAGGGACATGTGTTCGCCGTTTACCTTGTTGTATCATCTACCAGCGGAAACGTCGCAGAAAGAGGGGTAACCGCGGAGGTATCCGCGTGAGGATTAGGAGAGAATTCTCCTCGATGCAATCATCTCGTTGCTCCTCCACACTTCTGACTGGACATAATGGCCTTTATCTGACTCGGCGTTCGTTGGATGTGAGATACGTCAATCATCGGCCCATCGTTCCGGATCAGAATTGGACACCTGACTACTGCGCTCCTGCAAGACTGCGCGTTCAGAGCAGAGGTGTGAATCTCCAAAACCTTATTCCACTCAAGTATGTCCGACAATCACAAATACAAACTGTTCATTCTCGTGTAAAAATGGCCCTGGTTAATGCCAGGTCTGTGTCTAATAAGACTTTTATTTTGAATGACTTTTTTACGAGTCGTGGCTTAGACTTTTTATTTTTAACTGAGACATGGACTGGAGCTGATGAGTCATCTATCTTTGGTGAACTACACTGTTAGACTTTGCTGTAATTTTACAGTTACTTACTGTAAAAAAGTACAGTAAAATACCATATATATGATTTACGGTTAACTACTGTAATACACACTGCATTATGGGTATTTCTGTATTAATTTTACAGTAATTTACTGTATATGGGAATTTACAGTATTTTGCTGTAATTTTACAGTTATTTACTGTAAAAAAGTCCAGTAAAATACCATATATATGATTTACGGTTAACTACTGTAATACACACTGCATTATGGGTATTTTTTATTAAGTTTACAGTAATTTACTGTATATGTGAATTTGCAGTATTTTACTGTTTACACAAAAGCAGTAGTGCTACTGTAAATGAAGAAGACAGGTTTCTTGAATGTGCTGCGGACATTTTAATAGGCCTAAAACATACATTTACATTTAGTCATTTAGCAGACACTTTTATCCAAAGCGACTTACAAATGAGGACAATGGAAGCAATCAACAAAAGAGCAATGATACACAAGAGCTATGACAAGTCTCAGTTAGCTTTAGGCAGTACACTAACAAGTTTTTTATATATAATAAATAAAAAGAAAACCGATAGAGCAGAAAAGAATAGAGCAAGCTAGTGTTAGAGGCATTTTTGCTTTTGTTAATTGTATGATAAACAAAAGAAAACAGAATACAAAAATATTAGAAATGCTACTGTTAGTTTTTTAAAGCATAGAATTAGAATAAAGATTGCTAGAGTTAGAGGGTCAAATAAAGATAGAAGAGATGTGTTTTAGCCGATTCTTTAATTCGATCCAATTCGATTTCAATTGATTCTTGAAAACATCAAGACAATATGCACATATAGGCCTATTAAAATGTCATATGATAATGTTTTATAGTTTATAATCTTGTTCGAAAGAAAATCATGAATCTGCATTCATTTTTCTCATTTTAAAATTTATTTTAAAAATCACACACCCATACGCATGTTCTATTAGTATTTATAATAAATAACGAAATAATAATAAACAATAATAATAATAATAAATAATAATAAATCCACAATTGGGTTCCCACCGTTTTTCAAAATAGGCTATCAGAAAAATACAGACTGGTATAATTAAATTTTATTATTATTTGTGTAATGTCATGGTAATACACAAGTGGTGATACAAAAATTTGTAAATTATTACAAACAAAAATATATATATATAAACTTTACTTACACATCACACAATTTAACTGTTCGCGTGCAAAGCCAGAACAACCTGGCAGAGGTTATATAAACTGAGGTTTGTGTCCAGTGCGCGCATAACGGACGTCCCTTATGAATGGATCGCCAGACGCCAGCTGCAGATTTTCCTGAGGTAAGTAGGCTACTTTTATTTATGTTTACAAACTTTCAACAAATGTATTTTATTAGTTATTTTTGATCGTATTACCAATATCAATTCAATAAAAATATATGAAGAAAGCAAATAATAAAATCGAATTATTGGCTATGACAAGCAGGACTGTTCGTTTTCCTCAAAACTGCTGCTTTGACTGCCATTTCCAGTAGACGCATCGAATGTAATATTTACACGAATAATGATTTTCCGTCTTTTTACGGCCAGTTATGGTGTAGGCCTATTTTACTCGTCAATTAAACGAATAACGTTACCGTTAAATGCCGTTAAATGCGTGTGACGTCATTTGAAGTAGCGCGTCTCAAAGGCTCTCTCGTGCGCTCTTAACCCCTTGCGCGCTCTCTCTACGCTCGTAACCCCTTGCTCTCTCTCTCTCTCTCTCTCTCTTTCTTCCTCACTCTCTCTCTCTCTCTCTCTCTGTGCGTCTGCTCTATTCAGGAACACACACAAGTTCAAGTTGCTTTACTGGCATTACATTTTAATTAAAGTATTGCCAAAGCATTTGAAGTATGTAAAATACAGAATATATTTACACCACCAAAGTAATAAAGGAGATAATAAATGAGTACAAAATAAGAGAGAGAAAACAGCAGACAGTATCTCTAACATATGCATTACTTATAGCAATTCCAATTAAATGTAATTTCATGAAAAATTACAAATCATTAAATAATTAAGAATCGTTCTTTATTATGGCTTCTTATTTGTTAATAGAAGGAAGGTCTCAAAGTCAGTGCATTTAAATTTTCATAGTACCAGTAATTACATTTTACATGCTGTTGTATGCTAAATATTCTCTTCTATCTTTTCTTTCAGTGTTGACTGTCATCTTATTGTGTAAGTGATACATTTAGCAGTCAGCCTAGATCTGTGATTTATCATGTTCATAACATATGGTGATAGTCAATAATCACTGATGAAAATTATGTTTATTCTTTCTCTCTCTTTTGCTTTTGTGTCAGGCAGGCACTACACCTAAATACTCTTTTAAGGGCCACACCACTGAGCATCTTTGGCTTTGTAAGTATGTGTTTTGACTTACTATCAGATACAGTATTTGACATTAGATTAACTGCATGTTATGCAACAACTAGAGTCATCAGAAATGTATTGTAAAGACAGATGATCAAACATCCCACATCTGTGATTTTCCATGTTCATAACATACAGATTAGTAAATAGTCATTGATGGAAAAAGTTTTACACAAACATATACAACATCTCTCCATGTTCAGTGAAGTTTCCTCATTTCCTCTCTTTTGCTTTTATGTCCGCAGGCACTACCTACGAACCCAAAGGCTCTTTTAAGGGCCACACCAGAAAACAGAGAGAGAGAGAGAGAGTAAGGAATAGTTTGAGAAACGGACAAGGTGGACCAACACATCCACAACACGTCGCAAAGCCACCAGGAAAAAATTAACAAAAAAACAGAGCACATGCAAGTATGTACAGGTGCAAGTATTGCAGCTTGTGTGTTTCAGATTTAAGAATTTTCTGCAGTCATGTTGTCACGGTCCTGCTGGTGTGCCCAGGCTGGCCACCAGATGTCTCTGTGTTGAGCACATGGCTTGTTGTTTGTTGGTGCCATGTGCTCCCATGTCGATTGTCTGTCCCCTCCCATCTTGTTACTTAATCATTGTTTCAGTGGCTCCAGCTGTGTCTCCCTCATTACCCTCGTTTGTCTCCTATATAGTTCTCCTTGTGTCTGCAGTCCTGTGCTGATCCGTTGTCTTCGTGTGTCTAATGTCGGTGAGTGTTTCATGTCTGACTGTGCCCCAGTCTTCTGCCTGCCTGCTTGTTTTCCCCTTCGGGTGGTTTTTGTTCTTCTTTGTTTTATTTTATTATTAAAAGAACTTTTTCCCCTGCATTTGAGTCCTCGACCTCATCTCACGTGACAGAACGGATCAGCCAAGATGAGGACTCAGCAGAGGAGGGGTTTGGACCACCCACCACCCGCCACTATCTCCAGCCCCCTATACCAACGCATCCTCCAGTTTGAGGCCCTGAACTTCTGCCGCCAGCAGGGCAATGACGTGAGGAGGTTTGCCGTGGAGTTCAGTGGTGCAGCTGAGGGGCTAGATTACAATGATGAGGCCCTCAAGGACCTCTTCAACAGCGCCCTTGACGAGCCCCTCAGCTGGTGGAGGATGAGGGGGCTGGACCACCTCACATTTGGGGAATTTGTTGAGGCTTTGGCACGTTCCCCAGCTAAGGTGGCTGGTGTGCCTCAGGTGGTGGGCGACAAGGCTGCAGCTCCTCCAGTGGCGGCAGATGGCGCTGCAGTGCCCCTATTGGTGGCCGTCAAAGCTGCAGCGCACCCTGGGATCCCGAGGCGGGTATGTAAGCTGGAGGATCCCCCCATGAGGTCTGTACGGGCAGCCGGCATGTCTCCAGTAAACTCCAGCCCGCTGGTCACAGAGTCCGCTCCAGAGCCCGCTCCGCCCCGTGAGCCGACAGAATCCGCTCCAGAGCCCGCTCTGTTCCGGGAGCCGACAGAGTCCGCTCCAGAGCCCGCTCCGTTCCGGGAGCCGACAGAGTCCGCTCCAGAGCCCGCTCCGTTCCGGGAGCCGACGCAGTCCGCTCAAAGCCCGCTCCGTTCCGGGGAGCCGGCGCAGTCCGCTCCAGAGCCCGCTCCGTTCCTGGAGCCCACGGAGTCCCCTCCAGAGTCCGCTCCGTTCCGGGGAGCCCACGCAATCCACTCCGTTCCGGGAGCCGCAGTCCACTCCCGAGCCCGCTCCGTTCTGGGAGCCGACGCAGTCCACTCCAGAGCCCGCTCCGCCCCGTGAGCCGACAGAGTCCGCTTCAGAGCCCGCTCCGCCCCGTGAGCCCACGCAGTCCGCTCCAGGGCCCGCTCCGTTCCGGGAGCCCACGCACTCCGCTCCGTTCCAGGAGCCCACGCATTCCGCTCCGGTCTGGAAGCCCACGCGTTCCGCTCCGGTCCGGGAGCCCACGTACTCCGCTCCAGAGCCCGCTCCGTTCCGGGAGCCGACAGAGTCCGCTCCAGAGCCCGCTCCGTTCCGGGAGCCGATGCAGTCCGCTCAAAGCCCGCTCCGTTCCGGGGAGCCGGCGCAGTCCGCTCCAGAGCCCGCTCCGTTCCTGGAGCCCACGGAGTCCCCTCCAGAGTCCGCTCCGTTCCGGGAGCCCACGCAATCCACTCCGTTCCGGGAGCCCACGCAGTCCACTCCCGAGCCCGCTCCGTTCTGGGAGCCGACGCAGTCCACTCCAGAGCCCGCTCCGCCCCGTGAGCCGACAGAGTCCGCTTCAGAGCCCGCTCCGCCCCGTGAGCCCACGCAGTCCGCTCCAGGGCCCGCTCCGTTCCGGGAGCCCACGCACTCCTCTCCGTTCCAGGAGCCCACGCATTCCGCTCCGGTCTGGAAGCCCACGCGTTCCGCTCCGGTCCGGGAGCCCACGTACTCCGCTCCAGAGCCCGCTCCGTTCCGGGAGCCGACAGAGTCCGCTCCAGAGCCCGCTCCGCCCCGTGAGCCCACGCAGTCCGCTCCGTTCGGGAGCCCACGCAGTCCGCTCCGTTCCGGGAGCCCACGCAGTCCGCTCCGTTCCGGGAGCCCACGCAGTCGCTCCGTTCCGGGGAGCCCACGCAGTCCGCTCCGATCCGGGAGCCCACGCAGTCCGCTCCGTTCCGGGAGCCCACGCAGTCGCTCCGTTCCGGGAGCCCACGCAGTCGCTCCGTTCCGGGAGCCCACGCAGTCCGCTCGATCCGGGAGCCGCAGTCCGCTCCGTTCCGGGGAGCCAGCGCGGTCCGCTCGATCCGGGAGACCACGGAGTCCGCTCCAGAGCCCGCTCCGCCCGTGAGCCGACAGAGTCCGCTCCAGAGCACGCTCCAGTCCGGGAGCCCATGCAGTCCACTCCAGTCCTGGACACCGCTCCGGTCCGGGAGCCCATGCAGTCCACTCCAGTCCTGGACACCGCTCCGGTCTGGGAACTCACAGAGCCCGCTCCAGGGCCAGCCCCACCTTGGCACCCCTGTGTGCCCATTGCTCCAGGCCCTCTTCCACTCCACGGGCCTGGCCCACCTCCCTCCTAGACATTTTTCTGTTTAGTGTGTGTGGAGCGTCTGGGATCCGCTCCTTAAAGGGGGGGTTATGTCACGGTCCTGCTGGTGTGCCCAGGCTGGCCACCAGATGTCTCTGTGTTGAGCACATGGCTTGTTGTTTGTTGGTGCCATGTGCTCCCATGTCGATTGTCTGTCCCCTCCCATCTTGTTACTTAATCATTGTTTCAGTGGCTCCAGCTGTGTCTCCCTCGTTACCCTCGTTTGTCTCCCTATATAGTTCTCCTTGTGTCTGCAGTCCTGTGCTGATCCGTTGTCTTTCGTGTGTCTAATGTCGTGTGAGTGTTTCATGTCTGACTGTGCCCCAGTCTTCTGCCTGCCTGCTTGTTTTTCCCCTTCGGGCTGGTTTTTGTTCTTCTTTGTTTTATTTTATTATTAAAAAGAACTTTTTCCCCTGCATTTGAGTCCTCGACCTCATCTCACGTGACACATGTGAAAAAACATCAGCACACAGCAAACCATAGGTTTGCTTGTGGAAATGAGCAATGTCCTGCTTCCTTTAAAACTTTTTTGGCATTTAGATCCCACATGCACCGAAAACACAGACATTGTTATATATAGTCAACAGAATGTCTAACCATCAAAAATACAGTTACAATGTTACTGAAAGCAAAAAACACTTTTACTTAGTGTACCTTTAACGTCATTGTACATTCAGGCAATTAATGGCGTTTTCTGACAAGGATGTGCAAAAAAACTATACTATTTAAACAGAAACAATACTGGCAATAACTGCTGTTGCACAAGTTGTTACCTAAGTTGTTACGTAAAGTATAACATAACGAGATAAACTAATTTCTCCCTCATTTTCCCTCTGTTTTGTTTCAGATCAGCCATCAGTGTTTTACCCGTATGGTGGCCAGCCAACTGGGATGCCTTGTTCATGTTTTTTGTTTAGATATTGTCATGATTTGTTGTTATGAATTCAGTTATATAGCCATCAGTGGCTTACCAGCATGGAGGCCAGGCAACTGGGATGCTTTACATGTTTGTTTTTTTGTTGTAGTTTTTTTTTATTTTTATGTATTGTTAACACATTGTTATGATTTAAATTATATAAATTCAGTTCTATATGCGATTTGTTATGAATTTAGTCCTATATATTAATATATATATATATATATATATATTTGTAATGTTGCATCACAATGATTAAATAAATAAGTAAATAAAATAAATGTAATTGACAGTGACAGTGAATAAAAATTTACTGCTGTACATTGACTCAAGTTACTTCTTTGGAATTTATTAAATTCAATAGCATTCATTTAAAATATTCAAAATAAAGATATAGTATAATAAATAGTGTAAAATAAATTATAGTAAAATTGCTGTAGCAATATACTGTAAAACTAAGTTGCGGTAAGGGTATTGTACTGTAAAATGATACTGCGGTAAGAGCATCATACTGCAAAATGAAACTGCGGTAAGAGCATCATACTGCAAAATGAAACTGCGGTAAGGGCATCATACTGTAAAACAGATTTACAGTTAAAGTACTGTAAAGGGACAGTTACAGTAACTTACTGGCAACAGTGCTGCCAGTAAGTTACCGCAAAAATACAATAAAAAGTCTAACAGTGTATGTCCATTAAATTGTAGCTTTATTAGCACACCAAGATGTGTTCGAAGAGGAGGTGGGGTGGCTATGGTTTTTAGGAACCAGTACAAAATACAGACAATTTTTGCTGAGAACTTTTCTACATTCGAATCACAATGTGTACTGATAGAATCTCCCACCACTCCGTTGCTGTGTGTCTTGGTTTATAGACCTCCAAAGCCAGATAAAGATTTTATAAAGGAGTTTTCTGATTTCATATCTCATATCATTACATTATATGATCATCTGTTAATTTTGGGTGATTTTAATATTCACGTCTGCTGTCCTGGAAAGCCTATGGTCACTGAGTTTACTCATGTTTTGGACTCTTTTGGTTTTATTCAGCATGTTGATAAAGCTACACATGTACTTGGGCATACTCTTGACTTGGTTATGTCATATGGGTTTCCCATTGATAATATTAGTATTGAAGATGCTTCTTTCTCAGATCATAAGCCTATTGTTTTCAATGTCATATTATCAAGTCTTACATGTGCTGCTAAAAATACAGGTGTTTATTCTCGTTGTATTAATTCTCTCACTGCAAATCAATTTTCTGATTTGTATAAAACAAATGATGTTTCAACTGCAATTTTAGCTGCTGCTGAGCAATCTTCAAGCCCAGAAAATTTAATTTCTCTCTTTAATTCTTCTTCTTCAGCTATTTTGGACTCTGTAGCCCCTTTTAAATACAAATCCCCAAAATTTAAATCACAACCATGGTTAGATGATACCACCCGTTCATTTAGACAGATCTGTCGGAAAGCAGAGAGGAGATGGAAAAAAGATCATCTTACTGTCTCTTTTGAAATATTTAAGAACTCCCTGGTGAACTTTCAGAAAGCAGCCAGAAAGGCAAGAGCTAAATTCTTTTCTGATATTATCAGTAAATATTCTCATACCCCTAAAATACTGTTCAGTACTATAAATTCAATAATTAATCCTCGTACATCCAATGAAGCAGAATCATCTGCTGACATATGTGAGAGATTTTTGAGGTTTTTTGTTGAAAAGATTGATGGCTTTCGATCTTCCCTCATTCCTTCTTACTCTAATACTCTGCTTGAATGTCCAGTTAATACAGTCAAATTTAATAGCTTTCAGCCAGTGTCTTTATTTGATCTGAGGAACTTAGTGATGCAGGTGAAATCTACAACCTCGCCCCAGGATGTTGTTCCTTCTGATATCATTAAAGGCTCTTTTGATATAATTGGTTCTAGCATCCAAACAATTATCAATTCCTGCTTAGTCTCTGGCACTGTCCCTGCATTTTTAAAGCATGCAGTTGTCCACCCACTGCTTAAAAAGCCCAATGTTGATGTAAAATGTTTGAATAATTATCGTCCTATCTCAAAATTGCCTTTTCTTTCAAAGGTTATGGAAAAAGTTGTCCAATCACAGTTACTTCCGTTTTTAAATTCGACTATGATATTTGAACCATTTCAATCAGGTTTTGCAACCTATCATAGCACTGAAACGGCTTTGCTAAAAGTGATGAATGATTTGCTACTTGCGGTTGACTCCGGTGAAAATGCAGTTTTGATTTTATTGGACTTAAGTGCCGCTTTTGACACAGTTGATCATGACATCCTTTTGTCACGCCTTGAACATTGGGTAGGTATTAAGGATACAGCATTATAGTGGTTTAAGTCATATCTTAAATCCAGGACACTTTCAGTGGCTATCGGCCAGTTTTCCTCATCCTCAGTTTCTCTCCCTTATGGGGTACCTCAAGGGTCCATTCTGGGGCCCCTACTTTTTAATCTGTACATGCTTCCACTTGGTAATATAATTAGGAAATATAAAATCTCTTTTCATTTCTACGCTGATGATTCTCAGTTATATGTTCCATTAAAATCTAGACATTCTCTGCAGCCTCTTATGGACTGTTTGAAGGACATTAAAATCTGGATGGCGAATAATTTCCTCCAGTTAAATAATGAAAAAACTGAGGTGATTATTTTTGGTCCCTCTAAAATCAGAAATTCTATAGTTAGTAACTTAGACAGTCTCACTCCTTATGTTACGTCACATGCAAGAAATTTAGGTGTTATTTTTGACTCTGAGCTTTGCCTTGAAAAGCAAATTAGCTCAGTTGTTAAAAACAGCTACTATCAATTGAGAATTATTTCTAGACTTAAATCAACACTTTCCTTTCAAGACTTGGAAAAAGTTATTCATGCATTTATTACATCACGATTGGACTACTGTAATTCCTTATACCTAGGTCTTCCCAAATCTTTGCTGGCTCGTTTGCAGATGGTCCAGAATGCAGCAGCCAGATTGTTAACTGGTGCAAAAAAACATGATCACATCACTCCAATTTTAGCGTCACTCCACTGGCTTCCTGTCTCCTTTAGAATTCAATTCAAAATTTTGTTGATTGTTTTTAAGGCACTTAATGGACAAGCCCCATCTTACATTTCGGATCTTATCTCTTTTAAATCTACTTCCAAGCCCCTCAGATCTGCTAATAAAGCTCTTTTATATGTCCCACGGTCACGACTTAAGTTTAAAGGTGACAGAGCCTTTGCAGTAGCTGCTCCACGGCTATGGAATCAGTTGCCACCTGACATTAAGAGTGCTCCGTCTATTTCTGTTTTTAAGTCTAGACTTAAAACGCATCTTTATTCTATGGCCTTTCCTGAATTTTAATTTGTGGATTAACATTGTTATCTTGGATTTTAACTTGTATTTTATTTTATACTTTACTGTATTTTATGATTGTTTTGTACAGCACTTTGGACAGTGTAAGCTGAATTTAAATGTGCTCTATAAATAAAATTTACTTACTTACTTACTACAGCCATTCATTATAACCATAATTTTTAATATATAAAAAATAATATATATATATATATATACAGTATATATATATATATTAGAGTTGAAACGGTACACGTATTCATACCGATAAGTTTCGGTACAGATATTTCCGTTCAGTACGCATGCGTACGAAACAAATACAGCATTGTTTTAACCACTGCACAAATGGAACTTCATTGGAAACTTCCAGTTTTATATACTGTTACTTTTGATAAGAAACAAAGTCCCATTTTTCAAATTATGACAATTTTCTTCAGGAAATTT
Source organism: Gymnocypris eckloni scoliostomus (assembly GCA_027564155.1). Classification (NCBI taxonomy): domain Eukaryota; kingdom Metazoa; phylum Chordata; class Actinopteri; order Cypriniformes; family Cyprinidae; genus Gymnocypris; species Gymnocypris eckloni. The sequence continues at coordinate 17,531,356 of CM050432.1, read as the reverse complement.
AAACAATAAATGCAATTTTAGCGCTCTTTGATATGGGTTGGAACAGATAGCTATAGTTTATATATTTACATTTACATTTTTGCATTTAGCAGACGCTTTTATCCAAAGCGACTTACATTGCATTCAAGTTACAGTTTCTACATTTTATCAGCTCTTGCTTTCCCTGGGAATCGAACCCATGATCTTAGCGTTGCTAGCGCCATGCTCTACCAGTTGAGCTACAGGAAAGCTGATATATAGACTGTGGACAGTATGAAACACGTGAATCATTCATCGATTAATCAATCTTATAATGTATTCAAGATTCAGTGCATGTTGGAAACCGTGGTCATCATTTTACTGATTTGAATTTGTAAATATACAAGAGATTGCTATAATATACACACAGATGAACACTATGATTTTACATGATCCTGTTCTCTGTAAAATCATACTATATTGCTAATCATTTAAAGAAAAAGAATTAGTAAATCTAATACTGTTAAAAAAGCTGCTTTGTATCTCAGCTGGTAATATGCTTTAAATGCACACAAAAATGGTTTACAGTATATAGAAATGAGAGAGGGAGACATATCATTATCTGAGAACAAACTCTGCCCTGTGATTGATGGACTGATGATATCAGTTGAAATATTATATAGAGTGAGTTCAAGGTACAGCTTTATCTCAAATTCTTTGAAAAGCGGTATCTCTTTGCAGTTTCTTAAAAGATCTACAGTACAATTGCACTGTGTATCTTCAGGGTTGTAGTGTGACATTAACAACACTATACTAATGCTGATAAGATTCACAAGAACAAAAAGCATAGTACCTACAGAAAGCACAGCCGTCTCTTCCTTTTCTTCTCCGGTTCTTCTTTTGTGCTCACTGGAAGGAGAGGAGAAAAGATCACATTAGCACAACACTAACTCAGAGATGGCCATCTCCACCACACATTATCATCTCAGCCTCAGCGCAGAGCATAATATATTGAGAGTATCCAGCTATGGACACAAAGGATGACGCCATCTTCTTTAAAGTGTATATAAAAAAGGAAATGGCCAGGTTGCAAAGCAGGCCAAGGAACAACTAGCGATTTATCAAACTATACATGGGGAATTCAGGTAAACCGGGCTTGTTGTTGACTCTCAGATCAATTGAAGTAAGTACATGAATATTATTAACCTTAGTATATAAGACGTTCCCTATTCAGTGACATATAATTCCCAATAGAACTGAGGTTCACATACTTTACTCTAAATTTCTCATTAAATATGTTTTGAATAACAGCTTTAAAGTGGCCCGAAGGCAGAGCTGTACAGTGTGCTAGTCGGATGTTCATTAATTAGCACAGCTCTAAATAAAAAGACTGCTCATTGTAGAATTGAATTACAATGTCTGAATGTCCACATGAAGACCTGTGCAGAGGAAGTCACCTTAAATTAAATATGAAGGAGAAGTAGGTTTGAGCTCTGGAGAATTAATGGCAATTTAATATTGTGTTAATTATAAAGTGCACAGTCTTTTGTTCCAATAAAAATAATTCAAGGAGAAGTAAAAAGAAAAATCTTTGTTAAAACCAAACAATACAGGTCACATACACAGATATCATTATTCATTTTATAATATGCATTCTATAATATTTATATTTACAAATGTATCAGATTATATATGTATTATTAAATAAGTACAAAGAAAGCAGTTTTATCTAAATCTATTTACAAATAAGGATAATACTAGCATTTCTGTATTTATATAATAAATCTGTTTGTACAAAATTATCCTTCTTGCTTGTACAGTTTTTTTAAAGCGAAGATATGTACACAATTTCTTAAAATAAAAGGGCTAGAATGGAGACATGCACCACATTATTTTTTACATTAATTGCATAATTTACACGGCCGCAGTGCTTGAATTTTATTAAATAATTATCTAACTCAATCTCTCTCTCTCACACTCAACATTCATTTTCTCTATTTTTCCCTTCTCCCTCTTTCTCTAATATGATTACATTTTATTTCCCCCCAGTTGCAGTGGATGTCACTCTTCATTATTTAATTTCCAGAAAGCATTTTGAGACTCAAGTGATAAACACACAGACACTAATTCTAGACAATTTACCCCTGTTTAGTATGATTTATTATACACCGCTGACCACCTACTGGAGTATTCAATTAATAGAACCGAGCTGCATGCTTGCCAAGTCTATCAATGCCGTCTCGAACAGACAATTTTCACCTCAATATCTCTTGCACAAATTGCATAAAATACTTTCCATTTGAGGCTTAAACCCAAACAGTTAATGAGTACAATTCAGCTGCCAGAAAATTAGAGAAAACACTTATAATTTTCCATTTACCTAATAAGATAAATAGACAACAATATAACAAAAATAAATTACATCACTCTGAACACTATATAAGGATGTTTAAGGCATTTTTATGACCTGTATGTTGTAAGGCCTCAATATGTTGTTACATATACAATTTAATGCAATTTTGCACAGCATGTATTTCAACTCAAAATATAATTTAAGACTATTCAATAGCTTTTAATCAATGTAGTCCAGTTAAACTGAATGTCTCTAAAGTACAAATTAAATACATTACCAGAGGCTAATACTGAACTTAATCAAAGAAAAAAATGTATCTACACCTAGAAATAGGTCTTTCATGAGAGAGAAAAAGCAAAATGGCACATTTCAGCAAAATGTCTAAAACGTGTGACTCAGATGTGCAAGAAGAGTCACAGAAGTGTTCTTCTGCATTGTGCAACTGTGAAACAAATGAGTTTTAATAACACCTTATTCTAACTTCTACGGATACAGAGATATTATTTTGGGCTTAAAATTTTCTCATTGTGAAGAAGTGTTTAATTTGCTAGAGAGAATGGTGACAATACTGCACTTTTTGTGTCAATGACTTTCTGGGATCCATTCTTTCTTTGACATTTCGTATTCAGCACCCCGCGTTGATTCACTGCATGATCCGCTCTCATGACTCAACATCAAATTTGCCTCACAAAAGGCCAAAAGCCGACACTTTTAAAGCTCATCCTGCATGGTGAAGGCAGCTACAGTAAGTAAAGGCTACAGGCTAATGACTACACCACGCCATTTAGCATTACAGCCCCTGTTGGTTTTTCCCAAACCGTAGCGCATAAACTGAAGAACAAGAACACCAGGCCAAATTCTGGAGGCTCAGACTAGTCACATATTCCATTTTTTGTTGTAGAAAAAGTTTCTAATTCATGGAGGATCAGTGCGCCAAGGTGACCTATTCATCATTAGAGAGAGTGGTTAAAAGCACATTGGACAGATGGGAGGCCACCTGTTAAAAAGCAGTTTTAAATGATCACAATTTTATTCTGCGTTACTGTCAGCCCACCACATCATTTAAAAACATGATACAAGATCACTCTCTAAAAGTTCAGGCTTTTCAAAATGATCCTTCAGCATAAGAAGCCCAATTTTCAGTCTGATGACCATTACACAATGAAGCCTCTAACATCACAGCAGATATATGGCATAGTTTTGGATGCAACATGGTTTAATTTAGTGGCAGATGGCCTTAATATAAAGAGACACAATTGATAAAGATCATATAAAGAAAAATATAGTTTAAAACATTTGTCATGTTCTTATGAAAGTACTTTTTGTGATATCAGGCAAATTCGGCCACGTTTTGGTTAAAATCAATATATCAATATATAAAAAAATCAATATATGACATTTAACTTGGTTCTTATGATTAATAAGGACTGTTTTAAATATTTTGTGTTAAATTGATGTGATAAAAAAATAATAGTTCAGGCCCTATAAGGTATGGAAACATTAGCTGCCCCACATTTTTGCAATAGCAGTGTTCAGGTAATATAGATATGAAGAGCTCTTTTCCAAAACGCGATAAACGCCAAATTTAAAATAAATGAGTTCGTCATGCCATTTTGCTGTGTACTGAACCTATTACCTGCTCCATCAATGTTTCATGCCAAATCGCTATATTTCCTTGTTTAAAATGTACCTCACTCTCCTGACCTCACAAAGAGGTGCTCTAGCGACTGAAGCTAAAAGCTGTAGCCTTTGGCGTTCCTTGTTAGAGCGCCCGCCTCCTGCGCCGGAAACCCGGGTTCAAGACCCGCTCGGTGTGATGGTGCGGACCCGAGGGGGGGTTAACAATCATTGTTTAACATGTTCAGACTGAGCCAACAGACCATTTTAACATGATAAATTGAATATTAACAAAATGTATGGGTCTAGGTAAAAAAATGTCATTTTCATGAAAACTATTAAAATGGATTTATAGCATTTTGGAAAAGAGCTCTTCATATATATATATATATATATAGTGCTCAGCGTAAATGAGTACACCCCCTTTGAAAAGTAACATTTTAAACAATATCTCAATGAACACAAAAACATTTTCCAAAATGTTGACAATACTCAGTTTTATATAACATCTGTTTAACTTATAACATGAAAGTAAGGTTAATAATATAACTTAAATTAGGGTGATGCAAAAATGAGTACACCCCACAGAAAGTCTCTGGAGCAAAGCTACATTTTAGACTACAAATATCTAATTTAACAAGAATTCAACCACAGGTGAAAAGCTTCAGCAAAGCTTTACTTATCAGTCAGAATACTGTAGCAAAAGTAGTACAAACATTTAAAAAAGATGGAACTGCAACCATCTCACAGAGACGTTCAGATCATCCACGGAAGTTAACACCTCGTCAGGAGCGTCTTCTGATGAGAAGGGTTGAAGAAAATCGACATGCAAGTTCACTGCAGTTATCTAAAGAAGTAGAAAGCCAAACTGGGGTGACTATTTCCCATGACACAATACGGCGTACATTGCAGAGGAATGGCATGCATGGGTGCCGTCCACAAAAGTCAAGTCAAGTCAAGTCACCTTTATTTATATAGCGCTTTTAACAATACAAATTGTAACAAAGCACTGCACAATATCAAAATAGGAAAATTGTGTCAATAATGTAAAATGACAGGATTTAACACTCAATTTATCAGCTGAATGCATTTCATTATTGAATTTAGTAATGGCATTGTCCAGCTTAGTTCAGTTAAAATAATATCTGTGCAATCAAGTCGACGCCAGAGGCGACAGCGGCAAGGAACGAAAACTCCATCGGTGACAGAATGGAGAAAAAACCTTGGGAGAAACCAGGCTCAGTCGGGGGGCCAGTTCCCCTCCAGCCAGACGAATCAGTAGTTTGTTCCAACTGCAGCAAAGTCAGAGTGTAAGTGGTCCACTGCTTCCAGGGGTCTTTCCCCGGTGGCTGTCTAGGTGACGAGGTCCTCACTGGAGATCTGTCTCTGAGGCTCATCTATGTGTCCTAGACTCCGCTGACGGTCAGGGCTGTAGAGGTTGTCTCCAGGTGCTGATCCTCCATTTATGGCAGTATAATCGCTGATGGTTGCAAAATCGCAAAAGAAGCCTCTTCTAAAGCCCAGGCACAAAAAAGCCCACCTAGAGTTTGCCAGGGCCCATGCTGACAAAGATGAAGACTACTGGGACTTTATACTCTGGAGTGATGAGACCAAGATAAATGTTTTTGGAACTGATGGCTTCAAAACTGTATGGCGTCGCAAAGGTGAGGAATACAAAGACAAATGCATGGTGCCTACAGTGAAACATGGTGGTGGCAGTGTCCTTATGTGGGGCTGCATGAGTGCTGCTGGTGTCGGGGAGCTGCATTTCATTGATGGCATCATGAATTCACAAATGTACTGCTCTATACTGAAAGAGAAGATGCTACCATCACTCCGTGCCCTTGGTCGTCGTGCACCTTTCCAACATGATAATGATCCTAAACACACATCTAAGGCCACTGTTGGATTTCTGAAGAAGAACAGGGTGAAAGTGATTCAGTGGCCAAGTATGTCTCCTGATCTGAACCCAATCGAACACCTATGGGGAATTCTGAAGAGACAAGTTGAGCATCACTCTCCATCCAGCATCCAATCTCTAAAAGAGGTCATTCTTGAAGAATGGAAAAAGATAGATCTGGCAAAATGTCGCCAACTTGTTCATTCCATGCTTAGAAGACTTGGTGCTGTCATTAAAATCATGGAGGCCATACAAAGTACTAGATTTAGATTTAGTTTGTTGTGGGGTGTACTCATTTTTGCATCACCCTAATTTGAGTAAAACTGAAAAATGTGTAATCTAAGTTATATTATTAACGTCTAGGTTACTTGCGTAACCCCCGTTCCCTGAAGGAGGGAACGGAGACGTAACGTCAGAGTGACTGACTAATGGGATCTCGCCGGAGAGCCCAATCACCTTCGAGTGTTAACAAAACAAGCCAATGACAGTTGGCGTGCGTGTTCGCCACGCGCACTCGCCCCGTGCGCGGGTATAAAGGAGAGCGCGTGCAAACGCACATCAGTTTTCGCTGAGGAGCCGAGACTGTGTGCCCCGGCCGTACAGCGGTGGTACAGCAACTATGGCGACGGGACGTTACGTCTCCGTTCCCTCCTTCAGGGAACGGGGGTTACGCAAGTAACCTAGACGTTCCCTATCAGTCAGTCACGTTCGACGTAACGTCAGAGTGACTGACTAATGGGATCCCTTGGAAAACGCCACTATTGCTGACCCCCTCCAGTGCTCTGCAGAAGCCGGCAAGTCCCCCCACACCAGCTGGGATGGAAGATAGGACAGGGTTTAGGCAGAGATAACCGCACTGCTGTTCCGCTCAGTGGGTAGAATAACACTGGGAAAGCGTGCACCCCAAGTAGGGGGAAACGCTACGGAGCCACATCCCGCATAAGGAGGTATCATGTGGAGATACACATATGGACTGGCCGAGGGCAGTACTACATACGGGAGTCTCTGAGGTAGACTCAGCCCGCCTGGGGTGAGGTAGCTACACAGCAGAGTGGGCAGAAGGTTTCTGCCAGGGAAGACACGGGCTCACCAAGGGGAGCCGTGCATGTGGAAGAATACACATGTGGGATCACCAAGGGGAATCACTACACACGGGCACCTAGCCCAGCACAGGGGTTGACCTTGGGCAACGTACGAGTACTGGACCTGGCGTCTGGTGCTCCGCCACACCTGACTGCCGAGGGTGCGGGAGGAACTTCAACAGGGTTCGCCGTGGGGAACTGAACTGAGAAGCAACAAGGCGCACGTATCCGGTCCGTAGAGGGGAATGGCGCAGCAAGCGTGATTGACACCGAGCGGGTTTCCAGTGTTACTGGCCATCCGAGACAAGTACACGGGAGGACACTGGCTCTATACGGAGATTGTAAAACCTCGCAAACGTATTAGGTGTCGCCCAGCCGGCAGCTTTACAAATGTCTGCTATTGAGGCGCCTCGTGCCAGAGCCCAAGAGGAAGCAACGCCTCGTAGAGTGTGCTCTCATCCCAAGGGGCACGGTAAGCGCCGGGCCTGATAGGCCAAGACTATAGCCTCCACTATCCAGTGGGCGAGTCTTTGTTTGGAGACAGCTCTTCCCTTCTGCTGTCCTCCGAAGCAGACAAAGAGCTGATCTGAGGTCCTGAAGCTCTGCGTGCGGTCCACATAGATGCGCAAGGCACGAACGGGACAGAGCAGAGCAATGGCTGGGTCTGCCTCCTCCCGGGGCAGCGCTTGCAAGTTCACCACCTGGTCCCTGAAGGGCATGGTGGGAACTTTGGGCACATATCCAGGCCGGGTCTCAGGACAACGTGAGAGTCAGCCGGCCTGAATTCTAGGCACGAATCGTCGACCGAAAATGCTTGCAGGTCCCCTACCCTCTTGACTGTGGCCAATGCCGAGAGGAGCACTGTCTTCAGAGACAGAAACTTAAGCTCTACTGACTGCAGAGGCTCAAGGGGCCCCCTCAAGGCCGACAGGACCGAGGGAGATCCCAAGAGGGTACCAGGTGAGGCGCGGAGGATTTAGCCTCCTTGCCCTCTCTGAGGAACCTGATGACCAGGTCGTGTTTCCCCAGAGACTTACCGTCTACTGCATCGTGATGTGCGGCAATAGCGGCAACATACACTTTGAGGGTGGAGGAGACAGCCTTCGCTCCAACCCATCCTGCAGGAAAGAAAGCACGACTGCGATCGGGCATCTGGGGGGTCCTCCGGCGGGAGAACACCAATCGACGAACAGGTTCCACTTCAGCCTGTAGGCCTGTCTCGTAGACAGGGCCCTGGCAGAAGTGATAGTGTTTACTACCGCTGGAGGTAGCCCACTTAGAACCTCCGCGTCCCGTCCAAGGACCATACGTGGAGATTCCACAAGTCTGGGCGCGGGTGCCAGAGGGTGCCCCCTCTCTGAGAAAGTAGATCCCTCCTCAGAGGAATTTGCCAAGGAGGGGCTGTCGCGAGGAGCATCAGTTCTGGGAACCACGTCCGATTGGGCCAGTAAGGCGCAACCAAGAGGACTTGCTCCTCGTCCTCCCTGACCTTGCACAGGGTCTGTGCGAGAAGGCTCACTGGGGGAAACGCATATTTGCGTAAGCCCCGAGGCCAGCTGCATGCCAGTGCATCTGTACCGAGGGTCCCCTCGGACAGGGAGAAAAACAACTGGCAGTGAGACGTGTCCGGGGAGGCAAACAGGTCTACCTGAGCGTCCCCGAAGCGTCTCCAAATCAGCTGGAGTACCTCGGGGTGGAGTCGCCATTCTCCCGGAAGGGCGTGCTGACGTGAGAGCTCGTCGGCTGCACGATTGAGCTCGCCTGGGACATGAACGGCGCGAAGCGGCGACCTCAGATGCTTCTGACTCCAAAGGAGGAGATGGCGGGCGAGTTGCGACATGCGACGGGAGCGTAGACCGCCTTGGTGGTTGATGTACGCAACGGTCGCAGTGTTGTCCGAGCGGACCAGTATATGCTTCTCGTGTAGCAGCGTTCTGAAGCGGCGCAGAGCAAGCCATACTGCCAGCAACTCGAGGCAATTGATATGCCACTGCAGCTGGGGCCCTGTCCAGAGCCCGCGGCTGCGTGCCCGTGCACATGGCCCACCAGCCCGTGGCAGAGGCGTCTGTTGAAACAACAACGTGCCTGGATACTTGCTCTGGGGAACTTCTGCCCGAAGAAAGCAAGATCCGACCATGGGCTGAAGGTGCGACGGCAGGGCGGGGTGAGTGAGACCCGGTATGTGCCGTGGTGCCATGCCCATCTCGGGACTCGGTCGTGAAGCCAACGCTGAAGCGGTCTCATATGAAGCAATCCGGCGGCGTGATAGCGGCTGAGGATGCCATATGCCCCAGGAGCCTCTGAAAATGTTTCAGTGGAACCGCCCTCTTGTGCTGGAGAGACTCCAGGCATCTCAGCATTGACTGAGCACGCTCCTCTGAGAGGCGTGCTGTGAGGTTGACCGAGTCCAACTCCTTGCCGAGAAAAGAGATCCTCTGCATAGGGGAGAGTTTGCTCTTTTCGGTTGACCTGAAGCCCCAACCGGCTGAGGTGCCCGAAGGAGGGCCTACTGGTATGCTCGCCTTTGTACGCAAAGCGGAATCGAGGGAGGATCGAGACATGGAAGTAGGCCTTTCAGGTCGATCGCTGCAACCCAATCAAGGGACGGACGCATTGAAAGAGGCGTCTCTGCGTCAACATCTTGAACGGGAGCTTGACAAGGGCCCGGTTCAGAACACGCAGGTCCCAGATTGGATGTAACCCACCGTGTTTCTTGGGAACGATGAAGTAGGGGCCTTTGTAGAGCCCTGACTCCATCTCGGCTGGAGGGGCCGGCTGTATCGCGTCCTTCGCCAGTAGGACCGCGACTTCTGCATCGCAAGACAGGGGCATCCTGGCTCAACACTGAGGTGAACCGATTGCCCCTGAACTTGGGAGGACGCGGGCGAACTGAATCGCGTAGCCGAGTCTGATGGTCCTCAGGAGCCAGCGAGACGGCCTGGGGAGCTCTAGCCAGGCCCCAGGGGCCGTATAAGCGGGACCAGGGAGACATAGACGTACCCGCGGTGGGGCAGCGCAGTGGAGCCCAGGGCCCGACTCGAAGGCAGAGCGTCTCGAAGTGGGGTCTGAGTGTGTGGTGCAACACTCACCTGGCTCCACGGCTGGGCAGGGGGCGGGAGAAGGCATCGCGCCCCGGACCGGACCCTGCTGCCCACTGGCGAAGAGAGGGGATGGGAATGTGGAGACGGGGTCTCGCGCACTGCCATCCTCGCCCTCTTGGGACCCGGAGAAAAAGGAAACTGCTCTTATGAAGTTTTGGGTACCACTGGCCCGGGGTCAGAACAAAAATTCTCCACCCGGCCCTCCTCCGGGGGAAGGAGTGGTGCTATCGCCATCTCCTGAAGAGCAGGATCCCGAGGCTCCGGGTCGCCCGTCCCAGGGACGCCGCCTACCCTGGCACTTTACAGGCTTGGCAGGGGCGGAGGCGGGCGCGCCGCTTTCCTGTGGCCAGCTCCATGCTGCGCCATTGTGAAGGCTGCTGTTGTGGCCGAGCTGGAGCGGAGGTGGAGGCGCAGGAGGAGCGCCTTCGGCGACGGAGCAGGCGGAGGGGCTGCAGCCGGCGGTGGGGCTGGAGACAGCAGCGGACCGCCGGGGCAGGATGTGACGAAACGCCTCCGTCTGCTTCTGTGCGGCGGAGAACTGTTGGGCAAAGTCCTCCACCGCTTCGCCGAATAGGCCGGCCTGGGAGATCGGGGAGTCCAGGAAGCGGTGCTTGTCGGACTCCCTCATATCCGCCAAGGTCAGCCACAGGTGGCGCTCCTGGACCACTAATGTGGACATCGTCTGACCCAGGGCCCGCGCCGTGACTTTCGTCGCCCTTAGCGCGAGGTCCGTCGCTGTGCGCAGTTCCTGCAACACACCTGGGTCAGCATCACCCTCGTGCAGCTGTTTCAACGCCTTGGCCTGGTGGACCTGCAGGAGGGCCATGGCGTGCAGGGCGGGAGCGGCCTGTCCAGCAGCACCGTAAGCCTTGGCCGTTAGAGCGGACGAGAACTTACAGGCCCTGGACGGAAGGCGCGGATTACCCCTCCAGGCGGCAGCGCCCTGCGGGCAAAGCTGCATGGCAATGGCGCGCTCGACTGGGGGGGACCTCCACATACCCCTGGGCCGCTCCGCCGTCGAGGGTGGTGAGGACGGAGGAGGCACTAGGCCTGCTTCGGGCAGAAAAAGGTGCCTTCCAAGACCTAGTCACCTCCTCATGCACTTCCGGGAAGAACGGAACCGGGGGCGGTTGCCAACGTTCGGCCTGCGCCCTCAGGAACCAATCATCCAGCCTCGAGCGCTCGGGAGAAGGCGGACGCCTATAGTGCAGCCCGATGCTCTCAGCGGCCCGGGAAAGCATAGCGGTCAGTTCTGGATCTGACTCGGGCAACGCTACTCTTCCTGACGGAGGCAGCGCAGCCGAATCGTCCTCTCCAGAACCTAGCTCATCCCCCGATGCAGTGATCGAAAGCCTGTCATCTGCTGGGGCACCGAATGAGATGCTGGGCCCCGCCCTGTCCGAGGACCCCGCATACTCATCCGGGAACCCCAGACGGTGCGATGTGCTCGAGGAGTGAGAGGCCCGCGGAGACGCACTCGACGGGGAAGCTCTCACTGTGATCCTCAAATCACCCTGGCCCTGAGCCGAAGTAGTCCTCCGTCCGGAGGAACTAGAACGGGCAGAGCAAGGGGATACCCCCGTCTAGCGAGGAGGTATCTGGAGCGCAACATCGCTATGGTCATGTTCCCACAGAGAGAACATGACTCATCCACGAGCCTGCCTCAGCGTGCCTAAAGCCCAAGCACGAGTGGCAGCGATCGTGACCATCAGATGAAGTCAGGAACCAACCACATCCAGAAACGCACGAGCGGAAGCCATCTTTAAAGACGCCCGTCGCTCGTGGAGCTCTTTAGATTTGCTCTTTAGTTGAAAAACTCTCTTTCAGCAGCGCTGAAGCGCCGAGGGAGGTAGCAAGCGTGATCGCTGCTTCTCGCGAATCCAGCACTGGACAGCAACCTCCGCTGACGCCCGTAACACCAACGCTGTAGTCTTGCTTTGCAGACACTCAGAGATTTGCAAGGCTCGGCTCCGGCGAAAAGCTGATGTGCGTTGCACGCCGCTCTCCTTTATACCCGCACGCTCGGGCGGAGTGCTGCGCCAACTGTCATTGGCTTGTTTTGTTAACACTCGAAGGTGATTGGGCTCTCCGGCGAGATCCCATTAGTCAGTCACTCTGACGTTACGTCGAACGTGACTGACTGATAGGGAACCTTACTTTCATGTTATAAGTTAAACAGATGTTATATTAAACTTAGTCTTGTCAACATTTTGGAAATGGTTTTTGTGTTCATCGAGATATTGTTTAAAATTTTACTCCAGAGTATATATGAGCATGATGTAACAGACTCATAGACGGATCCTAAGGATACTAAGGTTCAGATTAAAATAAAAAAATAAAAACATAAAATTGATCAGACAAGAAAAAGAAGAAAAAAACAACAACACTGGTGCAATTAAAATGGTTTTACTAGAACTAATCAAAGCTCTCCGTGACTCTTGCTGCCAATTGCTTTCACTTATACACAGACTGTGCTCCATGCATAATCCATAAACACTTCTTCATCTTTGCTTTAAAGCCACATAATAACCCAGCAGCCATGTCTGTTTATAGCTATGCAGACAAGCTGGTTTGGGACTGGGTGGATGTGGGAAATGTATGGGAGAATAATGATGCACATTAATAATTAGAAGGCTTGTGTATTTTTGATTTGTTCATTCTATTGTCTTCGATGTAATTTTTCAAAGACTGGAAGAAAAGTACACCGTATTCCCCGAAAGCTCCCTGTGAAAGGGACACAGGGTGACCCGATATATATTACAGACTTAAAAGTTTGAAAAACAAAAAAGTTACTAAAAGTTTCCTTTCACTGTCATAAAAAATACTAGAAACTTCAGTAAGGTTACATGATATAAAATGACATGAGTGAACTTATAAGGGCATCATTTTGACTGGTACAAAGGTTGAAGATGAAGGTTAATGCAGTTATTGGCTTGATTTTTTCCTATCATGTCTTTTCCTCCAATAAGAGTGGTCTTCAGTAAAAGGCCACAGAGCTAATTGCAGATTTTGATAGGCCATATACCTCTGCTTCCTGCAGCACTGACAGCACAGGGCAGCTACTGAGGCCATGTAATTGGCCCCTTTTAAAAAAGGAAGAAATACTCTAGTGGGAACATGAAAAGCAGAACCGAAGATATCCTAAGACAAAAACAAATCATCCATATGCAGAAAACCAATTTTACCAAATGCTTTTAATTGTGTCAGTGTAAAAGTTTACTTGAAAGAAGTGTGTGTGTGGAAGAAGTTTCTTTACAATAACCGTAAATATAGCGGTAGCTATCATTAATTACTCAACCAAGCAAAGAAGAGATTGTATGTGCAATGCAAAACAACGTTGGTTTATGAGTTGCCACATGCACATAATAATTAATAATGAATTAATAATAATAATCTCTTCTCAAAACTACCATTCCAAAGTTTGCCTTCAGAAAGTAATTTTTAGATTAATACTAATTAATAAATTAATATAACTAATACATTTTTCAGCAAGGATGCATTAAATCAATAAATATTCACAATAAAATGCAATGATCTTCTTTTTCTTTTCTTTGTTTACCATTTTTTTCTTAAATACAAGGTTTTAAACTTCATACTCATCACACAGTGCTATAAAATGTATCACAGTTTCCGCAAAAATATGAAGCATAACCACTGTTTTCAACACTGAAACTAATAATAAATGTTTCTTTAGCAAATTAATGATTTCTTAATGATCACGTGACACTGATAACTGTCATGGCTGCTGAAAATTCAGCTTTGCATCACAGGAATTAATTACATTTCAAAATATATTCAAATAAAAAACATGTTACAATATAAATATTATGATATTTATGTTATATATATATTATATGTTATTTCATATTATGTTACTATGTTACATATTACTGTTCTTACTATATTTATTATCAAATAAATGCAGCTTTGGTGAGCATAAGAGATGTCTTTCAAAAACATTTATAAATCGTATTTCTTTCTAAAAGCAAGAACGCTTCTTGGCTACTAACTCACCATTTACGGTGCGTGAATGTTTATTTTATTTGTATTATGCAAGTTAAGAATGTGACAATGTTTTCATGTGCCAAATACCCAAACCAAAACATATAACATATAAGTAAAAAAACATAGACTAAGTAAAGAAAGTGACAATGTTTACATGTGCTAAATATAGAATCACTAGGACAAACAAACATGTATACTGATTACATTACAAGTCCGTTCTAAATTATCTCCTGTATTTGCATTCATATGTCTGTGAGCATGCATGTGTGTGTGTGTGTGTGTGTGTGTGTGTGTGTGTGTGTGTGTGTGTGTGTGTGTGTGTGTGTGTGTGTGTGTGTGTGTGTGTGTGTGTCATTGTGTCTAGGGGTGGGGAGTAAGCATACAACTGAAATAGTATCTTAATAGATTAATAACAGATATAAGTATAACTTATAAAAAGGTGAGAGAGAGAGGAGACAAAAATGTTATTAGTAACAATAACAATAACCATAATAATAATAATAATAATAATATTAATGATTTCATTAAGACTCGGAAAGGGTGGAGGACAACGAAGAGGGCAAGTAATAATAATAGTATTACATTATAAATTAATAAATGTTTAATAACCATGGTGCATAAATGTTAATAAAAAACTAAAATAAAAGTTAATCAAAAATAGTTCTGTCAAACAATGAATCGCTTCCAACTCTCGGAACCAACAGCATAATAACACTAAGTACATAACAATGCAGTGCAAAAAGACAAACATTAAACAGTAAAGTGTTCAGTGCACTGGAAGCAGGTAGACAGCTTAAGTTTTTTGCAGTCTTCAGTTTCCCACAACTGTGTCCGTGCATGTAAAGGAAAGAGGTGTAATACAGGCTATGGTTCTGGAAAAAAACAACTGTTCCTCAGTCTGTTTGTGTGTGTTCTAATTGCCCTGTATCTCTTTCCCGATGGAAGGGGGAGAAGTCTGTGGCTGGGATGATTTACATTTATGCATTTATCAGACGCTTTTATCCAAAGCGACTTACAGTGCATCAGGCTATACATTTGTATTGTCAGTATGTGTGTTCCCTGGTAATCGAACCCAGAACCTTTGCGCTACTACCACTGAGCTCTACCACTGAGCCACAGGAACAATCCTTGATAATGTTTATCTTATTATAAAGGTTTACCTTCTTATAAAGGCAGCTCGCATAGATGTTGTCCAGGTCAGGGAGCTTGGTTCCCACAATTCTCTGTGCACTCTTTCGCGCAAGATCTATCCGCAAGATCTTTTCGTATATAGTATACAGCTGGTATACTACACAGTAATACAATGGCAGAGAATGCTTTCTATAATGCTCCTGTAAAAGTTAACTAAAAGCTGAGATGGTACTTTGGCTTTCTAGAGCTTTCTCATGAAAAAAAGCCTCTGCTGAGCCTTCTTCACTAAGTAATGAGTGTTAACAGTCCATGTTAGGTCAATTGTGATATACAGACCAAGGAATTGGATGTTGTTAACATTTTCAACTTCCTCTCCATATATATGGAGGGGGGGAGGAGTCATTTTCCTGGTTCTCCTGTAATTTACATTGATCGCCTTAGTTTTAGTGGTATTCAGGACCAAGTCGTTATCCGAACACCACATGGCCAAATGTTGAACCTCTTCATTATAGTGTGTCTCGTCGTTTCTTGATGTCAAACCCACTAAAGTGGTGTCGCCGGCAAACTTCACCATCAAATTAGAGGAGTAGATGTGTGTACAGTCATGTGTAAATAGGGTGAAAAGGGCTGGACTGAGGACGCAACCCTGTGGTACTCCTGTATTCAGGGTAAGAGTAGAAGAAATATAATCACCCACCCTGACATTCTGTGGTCTGTTTGTGAGAAAGTCCAGAATCCATGAACAGAGTGTGGTGGTTATTCACAGGTTTTTGTTTTATTATGTATATGAGTGAGGTTTAGGGGGGTGAGTGTAACGGATGTAGCTATGCCAGTAAGGGCTGTGTGTAAACCTCACTCTCCTGACCTCAAAAAGAGGCGCTCTAGCGACTGACGCTAGAGGCTGTAGCCTTTGGCGTTCCTTGTTAGAGTGCCCGCCTCCCGCAGCGGAATCCCGGGTTCGAGACCCGCTCCGACGAGTTGTGGCAGTGTGGACCCGGGGGAGTTACATATATATAAATACAAACACATGCCTGTATGTAATTAATGTACAGTACATTTAGAACAAATAAAAATGTGCGATTAAGTTGCAATTAATCGCAAGTTAACTCATGACAATCATGCGATAAAATCGATTGACAGCCCTAATAACTATATAAATGTATATACATAGAAATATTTTTTAAATATATACTTTATGAGTGTGTTTATATATTCATAATAAATAAACAGTACACATACATATATTATGTAAACAAAAACTTTATTTTGTATCGATTAATCACGATTAATCGTTTGACAGCACTAATACATTTTTTTTTATCAAAATCAGAAAACTAGTAGGGTTCAAGGTAGTAGTTGGGAGTTTACTAAAATTACTAATGCTCTGTCACTCCACAAAAATCTACTACGGTTCAGTAATATAATCCCGGAGGAGCAAAAAGCATGGAACAGTAACATGCACTTCTCCAAAATCAAATATTACCCCTGATGCAATGCAAATAATGCCGTTTTGAACCTTCAAAGCAAACTGTTCATTAAGAAACAACTCTTCAGGGCACAGCAAGCAACTGCACAGCTTTTGCACAAAGCCTAATTAAATTCCCCAAAGCGCTCAGTTGTCACGCAACGAGCTGTGGAGAGTAACAGAGAGAGAGTGAACACCAGATATAGCAATATAATTGTGGTCCCACTGGCCGGTACCTCCCAGCTGAATGCCGAGGCCAAAAACTACAACATAATCTGGGCAGAGGTGTGATGTACATCATTGTAGCGATGCAGCAGAACCACTGATTGCGACGGCCTCCATAGTGAGTTAATGTTAAACCCGGGTGGAATTGCATCTCGGATAATGGACATGACTCTGTGGGGCAGCGTCGGCTGGAAAGAAGTTTCTGGTACAGGCCAACAGAGAGAGGAGAGCCAGACAGACAGCAGCTAGAAGAGTCAACATTGCCTAAATGCTGCAAGCTACAATTTGAGCTCACATGCTCGAGTCTCTCTGGAAAATAGCTAAAATGAGTCTGGCTTCAACATGATTTTCAAATAAATATCAGGGGAGCTGGTCGGACGGTTAGATGGGCCAACACAATCAGGTGCTGTCTGTAAGAGTGGTGGGATTCACAGGCTTCAGGCTGATTTGTGGCTCTGAGACAACAACACACACCTTTATAAAGACAGCAGGAGCTGTTAACTCTTCATAAATCATACTTAAAGTGTACTTTTAGCAATACTCTGACACATGGTAATGTTGAAGAAACAGATTTTCATCTGTGCACTTTCATTTGAGGGAAATTAAGGGTCGACAACCATTTCCAAGTCATAAAAGTTTGGCATTTAAGCAGACAGTTCTTATTACTGTGTATTTGTACAGATGTTTTCAAATATTAGTAATAGTAATTAGAAATCGGTTATTTTAAATGGTTAATATTAGAGGTCGACCGATATTGCCCGTGAATACCTTTACATTTCTGTGTATATGATATGAGGATATTTTTACTCAAATGAGACGGTGAAACACTCATGAAGTGACTCTCAGAGCAGTTCTGCAGATGTTGTTCGTGTGTTTATGTCCTCATTGAGGCGTCACGCGTGCTTCAGTGTGTGTGTGTGCTAAAGGAAAATGCACGTCTATGTCATCCATTCATAAATAAATATGATCGCGCACTATGAGTTAATATTTATCAGATCACATAAATCAGTGGGAAATGAATAGAAATGATGGTTCGGTGTAAGGAAACATTAAGTGAACATGTATAAAAATATAAAAACCCTAGCAAAGCTGTATTATCAGTGAATGTGTGCAAAACATATTGGGGAGCAGATAAGTGAAGGAGATTTGACCAGCGTTGCACAGATCAGCTGCACCACAGCATGTCACAGCACAGCAGCACTACATGAACAAGTACACTAACATTACATAGAGATTTCTTGTTGGCGCGTTATTTGAGCATGGTGAGCAACATTACCGGTCAGCATGAGCGGTACCTGAGCAGAATGATAGAGAGGAATGGAGCGTCACGCGGTGCAGTGGGAGAGGGGAAACTTGAACACATTGCTGGGCGGTGAGGCGCGGCATATATTTTCGGCGGCCGAAAATTCAGTGCATCCCTAGTAAATGGACAAAACGATTCTTTGAGGCACATAATTTTAATTTTTCCAAATGTTATTCTCTCTCAAAAAGTAGCATCATATTTAGACAGCACCTTTCATGCTCCTAATTAAATGTCACTGAAGGATCCTTTGCTTTTCTGAAGGTCTTTGTAAATGACTATACCTATGACTCTGCTTCTTTGCCAACTTTTGAGTGTCTGTTTAATAAGGAAGGTAATCCACAAATCTACACATGAGCTGTTCTTTTTTCCCCTCTGTGTTTCATTAGACTGGGGTATCACTGAAGAAGGTTTTATAATTCGGACAATCACTATAGCACAGTGGTCTATGTCTATTCATGGCTCTCATTAAGCATTGAGATGAGCCAGAAAGCCAAGGACTGTTCAACTGAGATGTCCTGCCTTGTGTGATGTAATAATCAAGGCCTCTTTTCAAGATGGTGGAAAAAGGCTCAATTAAGGACCCTGATTAATGATCCAGGATTTCTTGAGAGAGTAAACATGGTCTTTCTTTATTAGACATCCAAAGACATATTTAACCTAATGATCAGTGGATATCAACAAGTTAATTGTTTCAACAGTCCTGAAAGATTGTGATTGTCTTGAGTCCTCTTAAGGAACATTACTGTAAGATCGGATAATCACACATTTAAAGGATCATCATCAATTGACCGTTCAAGATGAGGCAATTTAGGACACAGGCCTGCAGAAGTCCAGCATTCCAAAAAAACCTACATAACACATCCAAAAAAGAGTGGGAATGGAAATGACCTGTTTTTTTCTGGCATGTTGCCACCCACCTCTCAGAAATCAATCGGACTATGACCTTCATGAATGACTCACTGGCAGTGAGCAAAGAAGAAATGTAGAGGTGAGTGTTTAGCGCCAAGCAATTTAGATGTCAAGGAATCATAAGCGATTTCTGCTAGACTTCAACCACATTTCTTCACTCCCAGGCCTGCCCAGACATGTCACCCAACCTTATGTCATCAAACCCATTGCTTGATCATATGCATTTTTGATTGGCTAAGAAAATGTAGGTCACTCCCCCCAGACTGTGTCCAAGAACTCTGTCTGTTAACATTACAATTAATTTCAATGACAAGAAGTAAGCAATGTCAAGTTCTAATTATGTAAATGTTTATTACAAAAAATATTACAATAATATTACATTCAAATACTTTAGCTAATAAAAATGATTATTTCCTTAAAATAAATAAGGAACACGCAAACACAAAACTCCTATAGGAGTATTTAAAATATTGTTTAAATGTAAAATAACTGTCTTCTACATTAATATGTTTTAAAATATAATTTATTCATGTCAAAGCTGAATTTTCAGCATCATTACATCATTACAGTCTTCAGTGTCACGATATCCTTCAGAAATCATTCTAATATGCTGGCTTGGTGCTCAAGAAACCTTTATTCATTTTATCAATGTTGGAAACAGCTGTGCTGCCTAATATTTCTGTGAATACCGTGATACCTTTTTCTCAGGATTCTTTGATGAAAAGTACAAAAGAAGATAATTTTTATGAATCAGAAAAACATTTTGTAACATTTGAAATGCCTTTACTTTCCCTTTTGATTAATATAATGAGTCCCAGCTAAATAAAAGTATTAATAATAAAAAAAATTATATAAAAAAAATTGAAATGAGCCTCAACTTTTATATAAATGCCGGTGTAAACTGTCAAATTGGAATCCACAGCAGTGACCTTCTGGTGCCACTCGGGATGCTTTTTTTGCAAAGACTCAGGCCATGAGTTTCAATGCATTTGATAACAAATGTGCTGGAACATTTCCTAGATCATTATCAGCGAAAATGGAGTCTGCACATCACGGTTAGCGATGCTACTTCATAGGCAACGGCTAATTACTCCAGACTTCAAAGTAGCACAGGCTGGGAGGAGACGGAGCCACAGTGGGAGACCTGACTGGATGACTTCATTTGGTTAAAGAAAGCACAACAAGGGCCCGTGCAGTTGAGAGGGCATTGATATGCTCAAAGCTTGCAGCTTCTTGGATAAAATTGCCTATATTAACATGAATCTTACAAAGAAAGCTCTACTCTGTGGAACAGAGGAGACCAAATGAATCATCCATTGAAATATATTAGCGGAACGAGTTAATTATGCAGGTACTTAGTGCCCACATAGTGAATATTATATTGCTCAGGAAAGTCTACCTAAAAACAAAATGGAGGCTTCCATAATCTTACATCTCTCAAGCAACCCATTTTGTTGAGATAGCCAGCCTCATTTCCATTAAAAGCTACTTTGCTGTGCATGTTATGCAACACAAACAAGGTAAATGAGCAAACCGTAAATGCATTTCAAAACTAGATGTGATCACAATCTATCCAATAAAAGTGGTAAATAGGAGTAATGGGCTGGACAATGGATTGCTGGACCGGTTGGAACCAGGAACACCGGCATAATATCCGGTGTTCTGATGATAACCTAGAAAACAGCCTGCATGGCTTTTATTAAAATGAAAATCTCAGGCCTCATCTTTTGAATTTCATCTCACGATTGCAGTTTGTTCACACTGCCAGCCTGAAAGTTAACATCCAATTACGATGCCTTGAGCTTGGGACTATTCAAACTGAGTTTAAAGGTGGGAACGGACACTGGTGGATCTGACGAAGCCAAGTTTGATTAGATTAAAACATCTGACACCAAATGACATGATATACGGTACAATTGCCAAGAACGTGAATTCTCTGCAAATGTAAATTTGTTCAAAGTGTTGATCGACTGACCGAAATGAACAACAGGACCAATCTGGCAGTATGAATCAAGTGAGAGAGATTTCACATTGAAAGATGTGTGATCGAAGCTGTGAGGTAACAAACTGTACTTTGAGTCTGGGGAACATGTAAGATGGCCTCTGAATAAACATGTAAATGAACAGCCTAAAAAAAAGGCCTTTTTTTCGTTTTACTTGAACATGACATTTCTGCACAAAATTGTGCCCCCTCTATAAACACCATAATTAATTCATTTAGTTAATTCAAATGTCATTTTTTGTAAGAAATCTGAAAGGTGCTAACATGAAAAGTCCCGTTTATTAAACACCACAGTGAGCTACGAACATTTTGGCGAAGATTCAATTCAACATAACAATTCTAATTAACAGTCTATTGAAGACGGTGGCATAATTAAATGCACTCTTTTTCAGTGTCACCCTTCCTTCATTTTTTCCAGGCTGTGTGTCCTCAGATACATGAAGGAGGAAGGGACCGTCCCATAGAAGCTAGCTGTCAGTTTTGATCCGGTCGTGGATGAGGAGCCAGAGCTGTCACTCAGTACCACGCTCGCAAGTTATCAAAATGCAGTGCTAATCATGCAGCTACAGATGAAGGAGAAAAACAAGCCAGCGGTCTGCTCTGATGGAAAGGCACGCCGTCTGGAACGCTCGCTTTGTCATACATATCAATTGCGTGACATTTCACAGCAAAACCCGCCTAGCTCAGACGCCTACCTGCAGATTCCCGAATAGTGAATACATGCAAATCACACTGAAAAAGGGTCTGCCATTTACCAGCAGGAACGTTCTTGGTCGTTTTAAAGCAACTTGAATCTTGGTAGATCAAACAAGCTTCCTTGCTTTAGATCTAAAATCTCTAACTTGAATTTATACTAGATTCACTAGGGATAGTTTACCAAAAATGTATTTCTGTAATCATTTATCACTAACCCACACGTCCTTCACACGTCCAGACCTTTATGGCTTTCTTTCTTCTGTCGAACATAAATAACATATTTTGAAATTTCTTAGGGTTTTGTGTCTGTGTGTGTGTGTGTGGTGGGTTGTTGTTTTTGTCCATACAATGGAAGCCAATTGTCTATAAAACTGTTTGGTCACCATCACTCTACAAAATATAATCTGCAGAAGAAGGTAAGCCATACAGGTTAGGAATGGCATGAAGTTGAGTAAATGATGATGGAATTTTCATTTTTGGGTGAACTATCCTAAAAAAGACAATATGAAATGGCATGGACCACACATTTAACTTTTCTAATGTTGTAAGGTGACAGCTCCAAATGAACAATGAAATTCAGATGGAAATAATACAGGATGCTTTTTTTCATGGAGATTTGATTTCGACTTGATTAGAAGGGTGAAACATGTTAGGCTTTGAAATATTGGTTGTTATTTTCCCAACCAATGCAGTGTTGTTTTTGTCAGCAGAACTTTGCTGACAGGACAGTAAGATTCGTTTTTACTGACATATGGCCTGGCAAACCCTCCTCTGACAACAGGTCACTATTGTTCTATTGAAGCTCCTCGTCACTTGTACTGTTCCCATGCTCAATCCCAAATCCTAGCTATACCCCTGTGTTAACTGCGTTAAGTATTTTTAATGCCGTTAAACTGGAAAAAAGAATCGCCTGCATTAAAGCTGTCAGTCCTCTGTCGTGTGTGTCATGTGTCCCCACCTCATGTTTCCTTATTTGGCTTGTTTCCTGTCCTTGTTTAATGTCATTATTAGTTAATTCATGTCCAGCCGTGTTTGTCTAATTATCTATGATTTACCTGTGTATATTAGTTCATGCCTGTTCAGTTTGATGTTGTCTGGTCTACTTGTTATTCCCGGTGTATCCTGTTTGTGAGTACTGCCTTGTCCTGTCATGTCCTGCCTTGATGTGTTATAAAATATTATCATTTGAGTTTATATCCTCGTCTGCGTGTTCCTGTTCCTCCCTCGTGTGTGCACCGTGACAAAAGCACTAATTTTGACAGCAATAAAATAATATTTTTTGTATTATTAAAAAAAGCCATTGTGTCCGATGACCAAGAAATACTTCAAGGAAAGAATAACAGTCGCCCCCCAGTACACAATATAACAACAATGAATTCTAACCTGCCTACTAAGTACTATTTTTAGCTTAAACGGATTTCAATGGATCTCATTGCTTTTTGGACTGTAAGCCCCGAGGAATAGGGCGTGTGGGGTTTGGTCTGATTGATCAGCTCATCCTAAGCCTGGGTGAAAAACTAGCAGTGAAGCAGCAGAAACACAGCTGTTCTTCCAGCAGGTAGCAATCATAGAATATAGCGCACAGTCTACAGCACAGAAAAATCACTGTGCCCACCTGCAATTACAAACCATGCATTACTTTATAGTCCAGACTGCTGTCATCCAATGGATGAAAATAAATATAGATCACTATAATTAAGGAGGGAAAACATCTGTGTGGAAATATGTTAGCTACCTGGCTAGGAGGGGTAGATCGTATTGTAAGTGCCTTGGGGAGTAACTCATAAAACTGTTCATTCTGAACATTCAGAAACGCAGTATTAGAGTGACTGGAAAAGCCCACACATTGCAGATCCTTTGATTAAATATGCAGAGCGTAATATAGTTTTTCCTTCTGGTGACCTGGTTTACTAATAAAACTAATTTGCATTTTGCACATTATTTATTACCTCGTAACCTACTTTCACCTGCTTGCTGAAATGCACCACATCGGCTTCAGTTACATTCTTTAATAGCCATCCATACTTCTCCTAATCTGGTTAAACCGGTGCACCTAATCCCAAACTAATGGCACTCGCTAATCTATGTTGTGTAATCTGCTCTGAAGCTCTTGTAAGATATTCGCTTGAGCCACATCAACAAAGTGGTTGCCAGTTCTTCTGCTGTTCATCAGCAGGTTGCTGATATCTCCGTCACAGCCTCTCTTTCTCCTGGAGTACCATTAACACTACAGCTGCCGTCCCCTGATGAGCACTATGCCCTTTATAGATATGAATTTGAGCACAGTCCTCTCTGCAAGCCCATTAAGACAGAATGACAGCACTCAGAATCAGCCGCAGCTATAATCACACAATCAAAATGCATTATTTGGCTTCTTCAGGTGCACGGCAATGAGTATGGCCCCTCTCGCACTGTACTCAATTGAGCTCATTCTGTCCTTGTGTGTCCCTGTGGAAATCATCATTCAGATGGACATTATCATAAGAGAAGCAGAATGAAGGGATAAAGCAGGAGTGGGCATAATTACAGATTTTTGTTTAACTGCTAACCTCAGCTATTACATCTTTGGTTGCGCATTCTCACCTGTATAATTAGTTGATTCTGTGTGTAACCATGATGAGTAGGTTAAAACTGAATTTGACTTTTGTTCTGAATCTGAGAGATCCCAATGGCCTTTAATAGCTAAACACGTATATCGTATCAAGTTGTTTCCTACAGACACGAGGCCTGATTCTGAACACATTTTTACGTTTTTAAAATGTTCTTTATTAAAGGGGTGGTTGACTGTTTTTTTTCTAGGCTTGATTGTGTTTATGGGGTGCAATCTAACATGTGTTAATGCTTCGTTTAACGCAGTAAAAAACACATTATTTTTACATAATTTACCGTTATTCTACGCCGCTCTGTCCCTTCTCCTTTGAACACTCTGCTGATTTCCTGTTTTTATGAAGCCCCTCCCTCAGATATACGATGGGCTCAGATTGGTTAGCTGGCCCACTGTGCTGTGATTCGCTAAACCGTCTATAGAGCACATCATGCCCCTCACCTCAGTGGCTCGCGCTCCCCTTGTATTGTAAACAATGAAGTCGTCAATATTGCTTATCAATTTGAGCCCGACTGAGACCCAGAGAATATAAGTAAAGAGTATGCGCAGAACCTGTGCAAGCACGGCCCTTAATGGTATGTTTTTTGTTTGTTTTTGTCTCATACATTTAGATAGAACAACAAATAAAGAAATGACTTGATAACAACAAATATAGTTCATTTGTAATACAATGTAATACTGATTTTATTTTGTATCACCTTTTTCCTTTATGTATTATTTTCTATATTTTTCAATATTTTTTATATTTCTATTTATTCTTTTTAAACTTTTGTTTACTTATTCTTTCATTTATTTATACATTTAATTAACTTCATTGCGTATTCATTGATTAATTATTTATTAATTAAATAAATATAAAAATGTATGAAATAATAAGTAAAATGTAAAAAAGAATACAAATACAAAAAATAAAACAAAGAAAAAAGCTAATTAAAAATAATGTAATAATTTACATTAAAAGAAAGTTATGAAAACATTAATTTAATTTGTTCTTTTTCTAAATTACCATTATTGGTATGCTTACATCAATGGGGGTCCTTGAAAAAATATATATATTCTTTAAATGCAATTAATTAATTAATTGTTTAAAAAGTTTTGAAATATGATGGGAACTTAGAAACTGTCAAAATTACAAATTTGACTTGATATGTAATATGAATGGGAAACAAACTGGATAGATTCCTATAGTTGAGTGTAATGTGTGATTACAGTTAACATGCAAATGATGATTAAAATGCACTGCGCTCTTGTTTACAGAGTGATCGCTGGCTTTTGGATGGCGAGAGATGATTATTTCTGAATGGTGACAGATGGCACATGAAAAGGTAAGAGAGATAATATCCTGGGCACGACTCGTTTCTGAAAAGCCTTGAGAAGCTAACTTTGTGTAAGAGATGCTTCAGCGGTTGCTTGAAACCCTCATTAAAGCCAGAGTCTAATTCGTTGTGGTATGTGAGGAATCAGATGCAGATTCAATTTTTAGCATAATTTCAACTGAACATGCAATCATTTAACCAAATATATCTTCCTAAATGCATCAAATGCTTTATCTACATACAATTTAATGACACTTTTGTAGGTTTTATCCTGCTTTTTCTCATTCGTTGTTACTATACAGCATCCACACTGTTATACAACTCTTCAACAAAAAATGTAAATGAATAAGAGAGGATAAGCATATTCATACTTTCATCTCATGAGATGTGCATTGTTGTCTTGGTTCAAGTGCACCTGGCTGAATACCACAAGAAAATAAAAAAAGTTTACCTTAACAATAACTAGAAGTGATTGCTAGACTTTCCATTGCAATATGAAACACTTCTGCATTGTGATTCGATCCACTACTGTTTGGTAGTCTGCATAGTTCCTGCCTTTTCATCATGGAAAGAAATGCATTTTTACAGTTGATCTAGCCCAGACTGCCTCTCTCTAAAGCAAGAGGGTGGGATATATTAGAGATGGCCTGATAGACGCGAAGGGAATGAGAGGTACGCTTAGCAGAAGCCATTGTGAAAGAACTACAATGTGTTTGAAATGGAGAAGCACGTCGCTTTCAATGCAAAGGCTGCACCCCGCTGAAGCGCATGAAATTTCTGTAATATGCACCCAACTCTGCTATTTAGCATGTGGTTTACCCTGTGTGCGCTCATGAATACAGAGAGATATCAGAGGAGAGGTGCAGAACAAGTAATCTGGAGGAGTGCAATAAGCTTTGTAGAAGCAAAATTTGACTTTGAGAATGTTGTGAATAAGCATAAAGTATTCAGAACAGAACTGATCTTCAATATAATTGTGAAATTGTCTGCTGGTGGTGTTTGGAGGTGCAGAAAACCAGTCTGGAACACGCAAGAGGCTGGTAGGTTTAAGAGATAATACACTCAAAAAATGAAATTTCTGCCATTATTTACTCACCCTGTTGCTTCAAAACCATATAAATGTCACATTAGCAAGCCTTCCCAGGCAAAAAAAAAGTCCAATAGTGTAGCAATATATCTTTCAAACCAAGCAGTTTGATTATGCTATAATTGTGGGGATTCCTATTGAAATGTGACAGAAATGTTATTTACTAATTAAACTGGTTTTGTGAACTGATCAACCAAACTGAAGAACTGACTTGAGAATGTATAATAATGAATTTATTAAAAACTCAAATGTTGCTCATAAGGCTTCAGATTATTTTATAATGCATTTATTAGGGGTGTCACCGATTAAGGATTTTCATAGTCGACTCTGACTTTTCGAATCTTGCCGATAGTCGAATGATAATCGAATCATATTTTTGGGGGTGGGGGGTATACATTACCAAGAGTCAAGTCAGATATTACTGACGTTAACACAGGGGAAATGTGTTACAGACGCTTCACAGATACAAAAATTAAATGATTAAAATAGTATTAAACCTCAGCGAAACCCTAAGAATTCACAACAAGTTTTTACAATAGTGCTCTCATTATAACGTTATGTATATGACTAAAGTTGTTAATGTTCAGCATTTCTGTTTTGAGCTGCGCGCGTTGAAGATGACCAGTAGAATGAAGCATTTGATAGCAGGTTTTTTATCAATGGGATTTAACTCACCATTTATCTCATATAATACGCTTCGCTATTTACACAACATAACATTATATTAGGACTTATAGGCTATCTGCACAAAATGCCCCGAATGCATCAACGTGTCTGCGCTGCTCTGAATGAACTCCTTTTGTGACACGTTCTTCACGGAACAACGTGTGCAGAAACACGGCAAGTCTGCAACTAAACTCTAAAAATGCACAGCGTTTTATTAGTGTTCTCATTATAATTTTATGCATATGAATGAATGAATGATGCATTTATATAGTGCTTTTTGTGTATTGTTGTACACCCAGAGCGCTTTACAATCATGTGGGATATGATATGAATATGATAGTCCCATTCATATTATTAATATTCTGCATTGTTGTTTGTCCTGCTCACGCTGCGCGCTGAAGAGATAATCACCGCAGTACTACAACGAAGCGCTTTACTGCAGCACAACTCAACCAAATGCATCTTATACGAGATAAATAAAATATACACAATATATATAAACCGGCTGAAATGTAGTAGTTCTATGTGAAATAAGACATTTGAGTATCTGGATATGGCCAAAATGGCATGATAATAATACCCCACGAATATTCCACAAAGAGATTGGGATTCGAATCAGGCTTCTCCTATCGAAGCATCGACTATTTGGGGTCACCCCTAGCATACACACACACACACACACACACACACACACACACACACACACACACACACACGTCATTTAATTTGATTATATTTAAAATAATGGCTATTATATTAAAAAAGGGGGGAAAATAAAGCCATAGAGGGTTAAAACGACAAATGTTCACTCACTTCTGGGTGAATTATTCCTTTAATGAGATCCCCTGAAAATACACTCTTGCACCATTTGAGATTACTGGTCGGATTATTTGTTTGTGCTCTTCAAAATGTTTGTCCATCTGTTTCTCTGACTCGTTTTGTGTGTATGTGTCTCTGACTTAAACCCTGTCACACTCACACACAAACACACACATCATCTTCCTTCGCAAATTCAGTCTAACATCACGCCAATAGAAAGCTCTCTGATCATCACTCAGAGTGTAACGATGAAATTAACAACATGAAACTGCAATCCATTTTACTTTATGTCGACAATATAAATTTTTCCAAAACAAGATATTCAACAACTAAAAAAACAGAAGGTGGGATTTGATTTTATCCGATTGGATTTGACAAGTTTGGATGAGATTTCAATGGAAGGTTTTTGATTTGCACTGTTGCATTGTTTTTTTCGATGTCAACTAAAAATAAAAGTTGTTTCACAGAAAAAGCAAGTTACTGCATCTTAATAGCACAGTCACAGACATTTCAACAATTTTATGTCGAGTCGTAAGTCGCAAGCCCGCAACTAGCTTTAAAATCCAAAAAATGCATGCCTGCTCCATGCATTTACACAAGATTTTCCATCAAATGTGATTTGATTTACACCAGCCAGATCTAAACATCCATCACTGGATTAGGCGCTCAATCTTATTAATTTCTAAGTCCTGGGCCGAATGATTAGCTGGATGTTTAATGCGTACGTGGGTTTAGCGAGGAGCATGGCAACAGCAGCATCTGAAAGCCCAGTAGATTAGAGCCGTTAATCTGGTTTGGGTGACAGTGGTCTGGCTAGACTCAGGACTGCAGCTGGCACCAGAGGTCTGGGGGATTAAATTAGAGCCAGCAGGCAACAGGAGGAACTGGGTGGAGATGTGTTTATCAGCGCTGATAACAGTGCTTCCGTATTCATTCATTCTTTATTGTTCATCAAAACTATGAAATGGTATAAAGGGAAGTTTGGGAATTTAAGGAGTGATCAAAAAAGTTCACAAATCAAAACTTCCTATATTCTTTCTTCTTCCAAGACAAGACAACCACGCACACTGCCTATATTCTGAAGTGCATGCTGGGATGCTTTTTAAAGGAGTTCACATGTTCTGGTCACATACTGTATTGGCAGCTTTTCTTTCATCGTTACAATCTAGACTAGACTTTCTATTCATCTTGAACATTTTGATTGCCATGCTTATAATTAAATACTTCCCATTTATTGTGTAGACAAATTCAATGAATTTCACAATTATGAAACATTTAATTATAGGCCCTCTTATCTTGAGGTTTAAGATAAGGAGAAACAAATTCAATTTTGTCCAAACTTTTGGCTGTGTTATCATTTGCTGGGTCATCTGTTCAGCAAAATCTGTTCTGTGCAGCTGTCACGGTGCACACACGAGGAGTATACAGGAACACGCAGACTAGGAGTAAACTCAAATAATAGTTCTTTAATGTAGACAAACAATGCTGGGCAGGACAAGGCAAGGCTGACACAGACAGAAACACCGGGGAGTAACGAGTAGACCAGACGACACGAAACTGAACAGGCAGGAACTTAAAAACAGGCTAAAGAGACAAACACAGCTGGAACAGACTTAACTAATAATCACATTAAACAAGGACAGGAAACTAACCGTATATAGACACAAGAGGCGGGAACACATGACACACACGACAGAGGACTGACAGCAACACTCTAAGAAAAGAAATGTGGCCAAGTGTACTACATTCATATTAAGGAATTTTCAGTATAAAATGATTTTATGCAGGGGTTTTACCTGTATATGCATTAGGGCTTCAGCGAACGATTATATGTATTGTCGACTAATCTATCGATAATTTTTCTTTTTCGATTAATCAACGTAATCGATGACGTCGACGAATTGCTACAGCACTAATAAGCATTACACTGCATAGTGCTTTAGGGTTGAAGGACATTTCTGTGAATTTTACAGAAGATGTATGACATTATGTTTTTCTACCGATTTCTAATTTAACATTTTGTAGTTCTTTCCTGTTTTACTGAATGATTTGTGCATATCTCAAGTGTTCATGTGTAAGACGTAGCCTAGATTTGGCAGCCAATGTACATCATTGGCTCCATTATTACAACTGATGAACGCTAGTACCTCTGAGTCATGTCTAATAAATTATTAACATCTCTCAAAAGTCAGTTTCAACGCAACAATTTTAAAAGTAAATCAGTGCTTCAGGTAAGGTTATCTAATTGTAGAATGATTCAACTGTTACGTAGTGCATAATAATGACATTCTGTATTACAGCCATTACTGGTACAAGTACAAAAACACTTCTTTTGATGATGAAATAGTTTGAAGGACACACCATTTTTGGTGATAGAGTGACCGATCATACAAGAAATGAGATGAAGAATGAGGTCAAGTACAGGAACATATCAGTCAAGAGCCCACAAAGGGCCAAGACGAACATATACATTTATCTATCCCAACACACTCCACGCAGAGTCAACATCTGAAGGTGAAAGTACCACAGAAGACACTCTCACCGAAGGCCTACTGCAAATAAAGTAGTCATAGCCATTACAATTTCATTTCAGGGAGGTTATTTGTTTTCAGGTGAAATTAGGTTGAGATTATATTCAATTTCCTTCAAAATACTGGGTAGGATAACAACGTCTTTCCAGAGTAACATCTAAGAGGTTATTATCCTGTCCAATTTTTAACAAAAATGCTGAAGTATAATTATGAAGTTGAATACTGCATGGTGCGAAGATATGACATGCAGATAACTGTTCATACAAGTGGACGATAGCGAAAAGAACACATTTAGAAAACATTTATATATTGTGAAGCCAAAAGACAACAAAAAGATGAAAACGAGACAGTTCAGGTCTGACACATGAAGAAAGAGCATTAGTCTGAAGACATGGCATAGATATGGACATAGTACTGAGTTATTACAATGTAGATATCATATAAATACAATAATCATTCAGCTATCACAGTTTTATCATCTGACCTTATTTCCATCAATACTATGGTACTCACAAAGTCCACACTCTTCTTCAGAAGATAAGTGATAGCTTCTCAGGCAAAGAGACCTTTCAAGACCTTTCACCTTCCTCTCGTGGTCCATTGTGTGCAAGCAACTCTGCAGTCCACCAGAAAATATCGCAAAGCTTTTTGCTCAATTTCCTTTCACAAAACCTTGTTTCTAATTAAAGTTTTAGAAATGCAAAGCCAATTTCATTACATGGAAATATCTGTTATCATTTTCAATGAAATACACCTCAAATTGAGTTTTTGGCTGATTAGGGTATCTACAGCAACACTAAACACTGGTGTAATTTCCTTTTCTTACAATAATAAAGGCAATCAAGCCCTTAAAGGTGGTCTAATGATCACCCACTTATAAGTGTTGTCTTTCATTCCTGGTTATTACTTTGACATTTTAATCAAGCGTCTATTCAAAAGTACAGCAGCGGCTTTGGTTTTTGAGACCACTCGGGTAGCTGTCGAAAAAAGCTGCCTTTTGGATGGTGAGAAAGGAATAATGATTTCCCCTCCAACCCCTATTTGCCTTTAATCAAATCTGCAATATCATGTGGTGCAAACGTGAGGTGGGACAATTTGAAGCCTTGCTAACCTTGGGGAAAGTTAATAGCTTCAAAACCTTATCTTTTTCTTTTATTCCCAAATAATAAGGTACCTATGTTCAGAATGTGAAATTTTGTCATTACAATTGGACTAATTTCCTATTATTTGCAGACATATTGTCCCCTATGAAACATTGTGTCAAACAATATGAAATTAGTCGAACTGTAGAGCAGACCAAGATTAGTCATTCTTTTTACTATAGTGAATGTTTCTGAGGGTAAATGAAAATCCATTTCTGCACTGGCATATACTAGGGGTGGGCGATATACTGGTAGACATGATTAACTAGAAATTTGTCAACCAGTAGAGATTTTCGTTTATCATCTTTCTATCGGTTACATGGTCAAGTGACGTTGCTGTACTATGAGGTCATGAAAACGTATTGTTTGCATTAGGGTTGGGCCGATAGACGATGTCATCATCCATCGCCGATGGCTGACAGACATCACGATGTTGAGCTGGCATTGTGAATCGTTCCCCCCCACCCCCTCCTTCAGCAATCCGCCGCATCCCAATTCCGTGTTCTGAAAGGCAATGAAATATACTACGGAACCCTTAAGGGGAACAAATAGCCTACAAGATGGGAGGACAAAAATAAATAAATAAATAAAATACTTTCTATCACAATTATACCGTAGGGTAATTATACTGTAAACAAAGTGCGGGCATCATGGACCGTCTACTAATATAAAAAGGCACTAAAACCGCTTTCGAATACGCGTTCTTATTTTACTTTAACTTTCGAGATTCACGATCACACTGACTCTACGGAGCAGCAGTACCATACATTTTAAAAGATTAGATGTTTGTCAGCGGTGCTCAGTATCTGCTAACCATTCGCCATTGTCCTATCAGTCATCTCTCCTTACTCTGTGTAGGTGGTAAGCCCTAACACCCCTAACCCCGCCCCCCGATGTCATCGTCCATCACGATGTTTCACTGTAGACATCGTCCGATGCCAATTTGGTAGACATCGCCCAACCCTAGTTTGCATGCGTTTTTAAGCATTGCGGTTTTTACTTCTTCAAAGTAATTTTAAGCCATTGAAATGCAATCAGCAGCGAAATAAAACTAATTTTGCTATATAGGCATTGACTATGAGAGTTTCTGAGTGCTCTCACAGAGGAACGTGTGCATGACGACAGCGCGCATTTAACTTTTATTTTTGCCGCTTTATAGGCCTTGAATGGCCTGCAAAACAGGTGCAATCCTACTTCATGATGTATTTTGTCATAATAATTCACACAAGGTTGCAAGATAATGTTTTGCTGAATTTTTTTAGACAGACTTTTGATAAATGTCTATTGGGATCAAAGCGATGTGGATTGTAAATCGTGTAATACCAGAATAAAATCTAAAACAATAATGATAGAAGAATGTTGAGGATTATGTCTCATACCTGATGGAGGTGTGAAAGGTTCATCGAGTGAGAATGGGGCAGTTTGCCGGGCCAGACATGAGGCAACAGCATGCAGGGGGTCATAAATCAATTTTATTAGCCTTTTATTAGGGTTCTCTAAAAACACACATGACATGGTCTTAGAAAATGTTTCATAAAATTCACAGTTGTAGAGATAATGTCCTCCAATTTGAAATGAAGCACGACTAGGCTTGTGGCTTCATTGTGTTTCTAAAAATATTTTCCACAGCAACATGATTTTTTTATACAAATAAAAATAATATTCTTGATATTTTTATTTGTATGTTTGAGCTTATATATATATATATATATATATATATATATAATTATGACATTTCTATGGTATGACATTTTTTATATCATAAAAACATTATTTAAGGTAAATATTGTGATACATATTACCGTTAAATTAAAATTACTCATATTGTGGTATTAGATATTGGTCATATTGCTCACCCCTAGCATTACCTTAAAGTCTTGGCTAAAAAATCCAATCAATTAAACAATCAACAATTTCTAATTGAATATTCAAAAATATTGAAATATTGATTTGGCCAACTGTAATAATTGATTATCTGTAATAATCATTCATTGTTTTAATAAAAGTTAATAGTTAAATTATTCAATTTAAATTTTACAAATATAAAACCTCTGCTTCAGAGTATTTCTAATTCAATTGTTTTAAATTAGGCCACTTAGATACAGCCCTTGTGACATATTCCTCATGTGACACCTAGGCCCAGTCTCCGTTAACAACTGAATTTCATATGATACACTTCAGTGGCCTAGACAAATGAGCATCTATGCTTGTGTTAACATTACTGAAACTAAACATTACTGTTGCATATAATGACAGGTTTATGTAGCCCGCTTTTGAGGTCAATGAATGTATTTGCAATATCGTCGCTGCATATGTTTGCAGCATTAGTAAATGTCAGGAAAGACTCTTTTAAGTGCTCTTTTTTCACTCTAGTGAATATTATCTGAGGTTTTCAGTGAAACATGAACACCTTAAAGGCCATGTACACACTCATTACACCAGATTGACCTTAGCACACGGATGCTTTTCATAACGCAGACGGTCCTCAGCAGGGTCTATACTGCAGGGGTCCCATAGGGCCTGCAGATAATTATCTGCTCATTACTCTCCAGCACTTACGCAGCTCACACTACAGCCCTCACCAGCGCAAACATTGTGAAGGAATTAGCATTAGCATGCTAACTCAATATCACAGTGCAGCCCGCCGTTTGGCCATTTCATTTGGGTGTGTTGTCGCTCTTGTGTGAGTTGACTAATGAGATAAATACCCAGAACACATTATATTGTTTTGCCTCAGCAAGAGCATTTGTTATCGTCATCCTTGGCCGTTCAGACAGAATTTCTCCAGAGAGTGAAGCAAACAAGCATGAGGGGAGGATGTGCGTTTCCTGCCTTTGAGACCCCAAAAACAAGTGGTGTTTGAGAGAAGAGGAAGTAGATCTCCATTATTCGTCCCCAGCCATCACTGCTTTCATGAGATAGTGGTTTTAATGGAAGTGCTTGCTGCCTCTCAGCTGGTGGTTGGCAGTGTGTTACAAAGATACCTCGGGTAATGGAGAGCTCCTGGTCAGACCTCATTTCGACTTAAGCAAAAGGGGCTGCATTTGATTGGTTTCCTCACATCTGTTGTAAATAAGCTTTTGTTTAACCGATTCAAAAGGGATCATGTTTCAGTGAATCACAGGAACACAAGTAGGCTGTTTATTTCAGACATCTAATTACTGGGACGTTCATACATTTCTTCTGATACCGAGAACCCCTTGGTGCAAAGAGCCAGAGCAGGAATACAATTACATACCACATAAAACTGATTGTTGCCTTGCATACAATATCATGCATATAATACTACAATAAATGTATATACTGTACTTTGTTAAGTTTACACTGTCAATAAACCATTAAAAACAATTAAAATAAATATTGTTGATATACACATAAACAAATAAAAAGTCAAAACTGTCATTGGTTGTTTGACATGTCGGCAGGTGCACAGATGACACTGGGGACGGGGGGGACATGACCCCCCCAAATTCATAGTGACCCTCACTGTCCCCTCACTGTCTCTATGAAAGGCAACATTGGTAAACAGAGGATTAATCAGAGTTCCGCTATGTATATTATCCTATGTACCGCTCATTAAAAACGCTTTTGACCGCAGTGTCTGACCGAGTCCCAAATCACACTTGTATCCAATCAGCAGTAAGTGGGCGTGTCTTTTTCTGATAGAGAGAAGAGAGCGCTCTGTTTGAGTGCACAGGACTGATATTACCAGATTGACTATAGATAAAGAGAGATGGCAGATAAAAAAAGAGGAAAATATAATAGAAACATTAAAACATTAAAAAGAAGAGTTACGATCAGGCAAGCGATTGGACCCGTATAAATATCGGAGCAGCTTTCCAGCGGTGGAGAGAACTCAAGGAGTGAGAAGGGCTTGAATCGGACGCTGAGGTTGTATTGTTTCTTTTTGATAGGTGAGTAATGTTGATTTTGTTTACACAACTTATCCGTGTTTGCTCACGCTTGAATATGCTTTTGTGTCACCTTCGCTTGTTTCCCGTGATTGTTTTTACCATGGTTGTGTATGTATGTGGTAGTGTATATTTGTTTTAAATTTCACTTTTACTTTTGAACAACCCCCCATAACCCCACCCAACCTCGCTTAAATCTTGTGCCCCCCCCCAGTTTAAAAATTCCATCTGCGCCCCTGCATGTCGGTCAAACGGCACCATTGGCGGCCCTTGGCCGATGAAAGCTGCCATCTATTCCAGACTTTCAGCCGTCAGTCTGAAGGTCTGGCTACGCGATACTAACTTTATTATAACTTTATTATTATGCTAGTAGTTTTTTTCTCTGGTATCGACGTACCTGAAGTGTGCCGCAAGTATTATATGAATAAAGTTAAATATGTCCTGAAAATATTGCTGATCTGAAAAATGATCTGATCCATTATTAACATTTTTATACGATCAAAACCATGAGTTGTACATTTTCAAATGTTTCTGTATTTTCCTAACAATTAAGCACATGCCCTCACCAAACTCTCAATATCATAATGCACACAGGCATTTTGGTAGAGTGTTAAGAGTTCTAGCGATATAATAGTATATATAAATAAAAAAACTCACTTTCACTTTTCACTTTAAAAAATGCTGCAATACAGGATTATCATTTTAAAGGCAGTAGAGATACTACTATGTGTTGCTAATGCAAGGATGCATTAAATTAATCAAAAGTGACAACGCACTGACAGATAATTTGATGTTTCTTCTTCATTTTTGTAGAAGTATGATTTATTTCTTCCCATATTTGTTCTATTATTTAACATATGCGATACGCAATCATGTATTTTCTCTGAGTTTGATTGGCTGTATCCTGTGCATGAAACCAATGACAGACAATCCTTTCACTTGACAACGCTCAATTTCCAGCTGCAATTTGGATTTAATGTCTATTGGCAAAAGCAAAATGAACACTGTAATTTCCAAATGCCACATTACATTCATTATAAATGCTTGGTAAACAAAGGATCCTGGTATTCTACTGAGCTCAGGCAAAGCCAAGCATGTCTGAACCAGTCGTATCCTATTTGCACGTCTGGAGTTTGGATGCTGTAATTAGTGTTGTGCGATGGAGCCCTCTTCAGGAAAATCACATACTGATTGCTCATTACAGCCTAATGAAAATGTAATCACCCATAAATGAAAAGCATTTCGATATTTGTATCACTGCTCGTGAGCCGACGTGAGTTTTATACTGTAAAGTTATGTCTAATCTTTTAATCGGAAGGTATCAAATATGTCTGTGTGATTAGATCGGTTTCCCAGCTGCTAGAGAATTTCACACTCCATAAGCAGTACCATCTTTGGATTTCTAGAAGACTGATTTCATTATGACATTTAGATTGTGTGAATATTGCACAGTCAGTATCTCGACCACAGCGCATTAAGGCACTCTCAATTTCTCATCGCATGGATTGGTGCTCTAGTCACAACAGGGATGTTGGTTATGTAAGCGTTCTTTTTATATCGTATAAACTAGTCTGTGCCTTCCATGTCAGTATGGCTCACTCCTGTGATGGGAATATGGGTGTGTTGAAGTGTGTGTATGTGTATCCACTGAAAGAGACAGGTTATGAAACAAGCCGTCACAGCAGGCATTCTCTTCAATATGGATGTTAAGCAGAACCAGACAAAACAAAGTAAAATAATACAAATAATCATTCTATACATATATTGCAAAGGTTTAATGGTCCCAAATATTTGGTACAACATTTTCAAGCCCATACAAATAATAGTGCAATGGCATATGAACAAAAACATATTATTCAAAGGAGCTTATTGTGTATACATTTGTATCTCTGCAGCCTGTATTAATTTTCTGTCTCCTAACTTAATGTTTTGCACTTTTAAGTATTTTAATGCCACATATGGAATTAGAAGATAAATGCACCATATTTAATTCAGTTTTGTTGCACACATTTTTTTACAATTATGATCCACGCTATAATTTAACAACTTCACATGATAACACAAACACTGCTATAAAAAAGAAAGCATAGTTATTAAAAACCCTGTTTTTCTCTAATGCAATGTATACTTACACACAAACTTGTTACCAAGTGTTTTTCGGAACATGTTGCTTTTTTCAGTCATTTGATTGACACAGCACAGCAATTGGATTTGAAGTCTGCAGTGCTTAGAAAACAAAGCATCTGGAAAGCGTATTCAGTTCCTGTACCTCAAGCTCAACTGCTCAGCAAGGCATTAAGTAAACTCTCATGTCTGAATCCCAGATAAACCTCTTTATTAATTATTCATGAGAAACATCAGTATTTCATGAGCATTTGCCCAGTCTCACTCCCATTCATTCTAAAATGTTTTTCATTGAGCTCCAGTTTGATTATTTAAGTCTTAGCCCGAATGGTCAATGGAAGTGTCCTTTGGGGCGCATTCAGCTAATAGCAGTCAAAATGACAAATGCTCCTTAAAAAGGTCTGGAGACAACTGTCTGGCAGTTTGCCCCTTGAGACGGGCACTCAAAAGCAAGGCCAATAAGGAGCCATGATTGCCTCATCAATGCTTGATGCTCTCATTTAATCCAGGTCAAGGCTTTGCAGCTGTAGACAAATAAACTGTCGATTACAGAAGATACTCAAACTGATTGCGCCAGTAGGAGATGAAAAAGACCTTACACTATCAAAGTCGGCAGGTTGTCAACGTGCATGTTGATTCACCGTTTTTTAATTAAAAAAACTAATATTGTGGCTGAAGTCCCTTTGTAATATTTCAGGCTAAAGAAAAGTTTTGTTTTCATCAAGGCTTGAGATCAATAACTCATTGAAGTGCTGTCCTGAGGGTTTTCCGCTAATGCTGCCCGCTGCTGCACTTCTCAGGAAAATAGGGAGTGACAGAGGGTCACCGCTGCTGGGTTCATCTTACCCTGACCTTTATGTCCCCTTTGGGGATCTGTATTTTACACTGGGACAGGATGTAACCCAGGCACAGCAGAGGGCAGGAACAAAACAAAGCAAAGTTGCACCATGATGTTTGCAGCCGCCCACCTCTGCCCCCTGCAGCTCTCTTCACCGAGCTCTTGAAAGTCATTGCCTCAAATTTGGAACAATAAGTACAAAGTGCTTTAAACACAGTGTGTTTAGCACACCACCTTCCTCTCAACTGGAGCACAATTTGAGCAGCGGTGGCCAAATGCTCAAAAACAGAAATTATTTAAAGTGACTTTGTAATGAAATGAGAACTAGAGGGTACAAGGCTGGAAAAAAAAAACTAAAAAACTAAAGGACTTTCCGCTTTTGTTTTCCTGAACATGTCAAAAAGTGCGACAGAGCAGTGGGTGATTGATAGCAGCGATGAAGTCAATGTGAAAAAAATCTCAAAGTTGAAACAATGACCAATGAGGCATTGGCAAAGGAGTTGGAATGATTGATATGGGTGACAAAGTGAAGACCCTAGGCTGCAGCACAGTCGCCAGTCTCCACGCCCAGATGAGGTATTCTGTCTCTACTCCGTCTGCTCATCTGGGGAAGACAGGAACTCAGCACTGGACATCTTACAGCTTTGCAAGACTGGTGAAAATGAGGGGTGAAGAGCGGTCGCTCATGTTGTCAGTTCAACTTTTCATTAGATACAGCTGTATTTTTGTGGGTTTTTATAGAAAGTTCCATTTAGCCTCAGTTTTACTGGGCCAGGGTCTTAAACAATTCAAAACATTAACATATTTAACAAATTTACAGGTAAACTAATAACTGAACTCCAATTGTAGCATTATCCATAAAGAAACCATAAATGTGGAAAAGACAATGCAGATGCAGTCTATCAATCGAATAAAATAACCCTTTCTAAAGTTGCAATGTTACCTGCAAGTTTCTGTCTGCATTATTCAAAGCACCCTGCAATTATATGCCTGTGAGTGACAGGAGAAAATAAGATAAATGCTATTGTATTGTGCTGCACATTGTCTTGTTATTTTTTTCTGTCCTGTCTCTCTCACACATGCTCTCTCTCATTACCATAACTACCCATGCCCTGCTCTTTCTGTAGTGAGCTATTTGAACTGGTAACTCCCCAAGGTCGACCGACATCACCACCATGACAGCCACAGCCCCTGCTGACAGCCAGTACATTTTTTATTAGCCAGAGAGGAAGAGGAGGAGGAAGAGGTGCCAACTGAATAAGCCCGCTTCCCCTCTGTGCAGGAGAGGCATCCTGTAAGATCCGCTTGCCTGCGTCTCTCACTTTCACTCTGTCTCTCTCTGACCCAGAAAAACATCCCCGGCACGACAGAAAAAATGCAGGAGTGCAGACACACCTAAATATAAATAACTTTGTGCCACTTACATGTCTAATGATGGGTCGAAGCCTGAGTTTAGAGTCGGTTTGGAATGCCTGCAGTGAATTTTCTGGCGTTATATTCATTTTTAAAGAGATACAATGCCAGGGGTTGATTTTTATGATATAAAATCATCACAAAACAACTGATATATTAAGATAACTAACAATGTTTATAGAAACTTCAGAATGCACAGCCTATGGTGGCCAAGCAGTCTTTTGAAACAAGCTGGTCCACTTTTATTCTTGAATTGACAGACTTTTTTGACCATCGACAGCATTTGATCCACTTTGCACCTCTGCCCACTTTATGTGCCAATCTGATTGGAGCTTGTGATTTTGGCAGGTGCTTTCCATTTCTGCTAGCAATAAGCATCAGACAGTCAGAGAATGGACAAAATACAAAAAGCTAGAGGGTAATTTCTCAAGCACCGCCCAGGGAATAAATAATCAACTTGATTTGGTCCAATGCGGCCAGTCACGCTCCATTGTAATTTGAGGGGCTGTTAGGATTAGTTTAAAGTGTGAAATTAATAAAGGGCAAACTGAATGTGATAGAAAGGTGGGAAGAATTGAGATAAAACAGAAGGGAAGGGACAGACGAGAGGCCTAACAGAGGATGAGAGGTGTGTGTGTTGTGGAGACAGACTGGAGGGCAGTGGGAAGTTTGGCACAAGGACAGAGATTACAGCAGTGTACTTGGGGGAGGTCTGAAAGGAGGATGCTATGACCTTTCCCTGCTCACAACACAGCCAGTACCAGATTCACAGAGAGGAAGACTTGATAGTTTAGAGTCAGAAGTGTTGGTCTCATGGGTGGTCAGCCCACGCTACATTAGTGGGACATTTATATGGGATGACAGGATGGATCAGCCATCCTTTGAGTATGTGGCAAATCACGGAATGCCCAGATTAGCTACTACATATGCTAAAGTGTGTAGTATATAGGCAGAGTTGATTGTGTGGAATACTATATCAGGGTTGAGTCATTCAGAAATTAAGAATGAATTTTAAAATTCCAATTAAACTACTTTGGGTAAATCAGGTTGCTACTGCATACGAGCATTTATCCAAGCATATGCAAGTAGATATTTGATGAATCGGTGACATGCTATAGAATGTGTACTACTGAAGGTATCGCATTACATACACAATGTGGCATGCATTTCTTGCTAAAGGAAGTGGTTTGTGAAAAAGCATCAGCATCAAAACACTGTATGTCTTGCACCTGTGCAATATTTGTCAAAAAATGAGCGTCTTAGTTGTATTTTGTAACAGCGTATTAATGACATCATTCTTTTAATTAAGTTTTCTGAAGTTTGCTTCAAAACTCCAAAGTGTTGTATCTACCAGGGGAAATCAAACAGACAGCAGTGAGTTTATAGCAGTTTCACAGAGGATGAGCAAATGGGCTTGTGTTTGTGTTGACATGTGCGCCTGTACACTGGCCACTTTCTCCCTCACCTTCCTAGAGCAGTGTGTGTCATTTCCTGTTTATGTCACCACAGAGAACAGAAAAGGGGAGATCCGAACATGACCCGTACATTTACAGTTACAAGCACTTTTCTGAGCCACAGACACATGATTTACCTGTAAAACATCAAGTACGAGGCTTGCACTCTTTAAAGCATCTTAAAATTCAAAACCACAACCCTAGAGGCACATGCTAGCTGCCCTGCGTTGTGCCTGCCAAGAACAGGGCCTTCTTTCAGACGCAAACCAGTCACCTTGCTGTAATGGGCCATTCTAGAATTGCACAACTGCAGTACACTGAATCAGTTGCCATCAGTGGAGATGTTGTTAGGGCCCAGGTAACATTGTTCATATTGCACGCTTATTTGGGTATCACAGTGCAATTGTTCAGGGCAGGTGGGGACACCACCTCACCTGGCTAAGATGCAAATGGACAGTCCTGAACACCTGTAGTCGGTCAGATGGTGTTTCCAGTGATTGTGTCCTCTGAGAGTGAACAGAAGGCACGATGAAGCAGTCAGGAAAGATGTGTTAGTCTTGATGAGCATATTGTAACGTATATCGGCAGGAATTCAACTGGCTCTACAGGTCACCGAAAGAATCAGCGTCTCTCTAAAACCCCTCCCCCTTCGCATCAGCGCAAAAGCGCGCGATTTCGTCCGGTCACAGAACAAAGAGAAGTGGCCACTAGAAGATTTCCAAGAGACACATTCATGTCATGATAATAATTCATCTACACAAGAAACATGTGGATATTAATTGTTGTACTCTTTCTCTCATATGCTTGTGGAATATGAATTATTTAGGAAAACGTGGGCTGATCTCTAATCGTGCTTTAACCTGGAATGTTTAGGTTGTGTTTAGACTTTTATGAATGGTTGCAAAATTGTATGAATCAATAAGATAACGAATGTGGTGATATTATAAATGTGTAAACCTGGTAAGTAAAAGTTATTTTCCTACATGAAAGTGCCTTGCAAAACCAGTGCAGGCGGGGCTCCGCCCGACAATCGGATTCGACCAGCCGCGGGCAGTCCAAGGGACTGTTTAACGACGCAGCGGCGCTCTCTCTCTTCTCTTCTGGCGCTCTGACTCTCGAACATGGCTTGAACATCTCTGAAACTCCCGCTGCACCTCCAACGCGCCGGTCCGCTGGACTCTCACCAAACCAACCATTTATGAAGTCTAAGACCGTGCCAATGCCGTAACACCACGGAGCAACGACAGAGGAGAGCTTTCCGACGCCACGCGGCAGCATCCACATATCACGTGTTTCCACACGAGAACACCGAAGGAGCACCAACCTACCACGTGACACCAAACAAAGAACTGAACTCACGCTGGAAAACGAAGCCAAAGCGTCCAGCCTGCTTCAACAACAGACAGCAAGTATAACAAACAAAGCGTTTTATCCTGACTAAACTGGTAAAATTTGATCTGAATGCAGTAACAGAGCAAAGGCATCTGTCGTGATCTTTTCCGGTTGAGTCAAGCGTTAAAATAGCTAAAGAATTTTAACATTCAGTTACTTACCTCAAAATCCCTTATGCATGTGTGTGTGTTTTGTGTATTATCAGTTAATCCATTTATGTTAGAATAGCAGTATTATGAATAAACCTTGTTCCATTTTTTATAAAGAATTGTCTCTGGAATGTGATTTTAAGTATTTTCATCCTTATTTGCCCAAAAGATAACGCAACCTAGCTCAACATGATTAATTATTAATTTCGTTTTATTGTTACCGGGGCCACGGGCAATAGAAGCGAATTTAATAGATATACTGATGTAGTATTGCTGGCAGTACTCAAAGTATAAATCGTAAGTTAAATATTAATATTACTTGATCAAGCATATTAAATATTTAATAACTAATTCCCGGAGCTGAAACAATAGCTCCATATTAAACTGGTTTCTTTACAGAATGGTGGAGGATAAAGCTGGCATTAAAGATTAAAATCTGAAAATCAAACCAGAGACAATAAATCTATTTCTCACTTTTATCCGGAAAAAATTGAGTAAATACAGAGAAAAGCGGTTATTGGTGATATTGCATTCTTGTTTGTGAAACACAGTGCGTTTTGAATGAAAGAGAGTGTAACTGTTAACTCGAGCTCGTTGAGAAGAAATTAAACTGCAGTAAATAATTAATAAAGTCGCTTTAACAGCGCATGAGAGGCGAACGGCGTGTCCCTTGTTGCCCCTCTCTTAAGGCCCTTCGTGGTAATGTTGTTAGTGCGTGTTCCACTTTCAAACCCAGCCACGTGACTCTCCAGGCTGTAGGATTTTAAAGTAGCTATTTAAGTAATTCTCAGCCATGATTTAATCTCACGAGTGAAATTCAAGCAGGCGCTCAAACAAAGGAGTGACCATTCGGTTTTGAAAAGGGAGAAATTTTGCAATCGATTGAATTGTTGTTGTATCTGTCTAAACAGACAAATATTCGCATAATAGCCCGCCGAGGCTTTGATGATTTATAAGTAACCCGTAGATAAATTTATCTCGCCCTAAATGAGTGAGATTATATGTGCTATAAAGATTCACCTCGAACAATGGCTTGTTGGTTGGCGTGAAGCACATTTTCATCTGTGAGTCACCATAGTAACCTGTTGAGCTTAGCCAGGAAGTCTTCAGAGGCTAGATCCGGAGCAGTGTACTAGTGGAGATTTATGCGCTAATAGCACTAAGCGATAAGCTAACTGAAACAAAGTTTTAGCAGCGTAGCAAATGCAATGCGGTTTGCCTTACGGCTAGATTAGCACATAGCATTTAGAGAGTTTGCATATGAGTGAATGCAGTGTGTGTGAAAAAAGCCACTTTTCCCTCTCTCTCTCTCTCTCCCATTTAAAAGACTAACATGTTTTAAGTTGGCTGTGTTAATGTTTCCCAATCATCAGTGTTAACAATTTCACAGGTTGGTTTAATATAACAGCTGATTAAAGTCTTTTACCTTTTGTGGGACCAGCTTAATAACTGGTGGGTTATTAGAAGATAATTTAGTATTACCTCATTATCTTGATAATATGGTGATTTGATTGCATTCAATTATAATGGCTTTTATGATTTTGAAAACACATCAATGGATAAGCGCTATTGTTAGGAATTGTTAATTATTAACTGAATGTCATAATTAATTGCAAATTTGCAATTAATTTCATTTAAATAAAATTATTTTAATTCCTGCTTCCAGCAACAACAGTATCC
Organism: Gymnocypris eckloni scoliostomus; assembly: GCA_027564155.1. Taxonomy (NCBI): domain Eukaryota; kingdom Metazoa; phylum Chordata; class Actinopteri; order Cypriniformes; family Cyprinidae; genus Gymnocypris; species Gymnocypris eckloni. The sequence goes on along the minus strand of CM050432.1, from coordinate 17,486,482 downwards.
ATTTATGAATCAAAACGCTCCTATAATGTGATCACTACTGTAAAACCTTAATTATTATCAAGAGGGCCAGAAATTTTTAATTTCGTTTACAAGTAGGATACAGATTAATTATTAATTTTTTTTTTTGATGTTAATGACAATGAGGAATGCTTAAGTTTGGAAATTATTTTAATTACTATTATGGGAATCCAAAACTAGTGATTTAGAAGCTGTAAATTAATTTAATAATTAATTATGAATTCGAAAATTCTAATTACATTTAATAATTAATTACACTTCCTGTTTACATTTTGCAACAATATTGGTTTATCAACTCAATTGCAGATTGCACGTGTAATTTCTAATCCTAGGTGAGCCTATTAATTTTAATTATAACATCATACATTTTAATTAGAAACCACAAAGTCTAATTTTAATTGTAATTTCAGACTTAACACAAGTCTGGCGCCCCCTGTAGGCCATACTTCATTTCCTTAGGTGATCTGATTAACTCAAATAAAATTAATAATAATTTAATTTAAATAATTTTATTAAGTTAAAATTAAATAAAGTACTCTTTACTTAGGCCTGAGAGTAGATAGTGCTCCCCCTAGTGTTGGAGAAGTGACAGTGACACCATACAATCAAAGTCACTTCTCACCAATCTGGAGCATAAACGCAACCTTCTAATTAGAAAACCCCAAAAGGAAATTAAGGTTTCCTCAACTTAGGTCAGTTTGTTTACCCTGTAAACAGCCAAACCAACCTAAGCATATAGACTCAACAGCACCACCTTGTGCCAACGTATTAGTTTAAATCTTGGGAATAAATCTTAATTTCTCTTTTCTTTTCTCCTGTTACTAACTTCTAATTTGACTTGTTTGCTTAAGACTTGGCCAGGGAAGATCACGAATAGGCGAAATGTCACAATTGAACAGATGTTTATGAAACTTGAGAACTATATTCAAAACTGTTTACCATTTACCCTCTATTGTGAAATCCTATCCCCCAGGTTAAAGCAGGTGCAATGAGAAGATAGACATCGGCAAAAATTTTTAAACACGCTGAGAGACACGCTAACCAGCGTATGTGTAAAATCTGCCATTAAGGGACAAGCACTGTCATTGCTGTTGTTTTCCTCCATCAAGGAGAAAATTGGAATAAGCAATAACAGTCTTATTACAAAAAGAGAAAATCTTGCCTACAATCCTCTGATTAGAAGCGTCCTTCTAAATCAGACTTAAAGCGAAAAGAAGAAAATCTGCTATTAAAAGAGAGATCTGTTTAGTTTTATGGTCCTTCACCTTCGTATTTAGATTGACCTCCTTCCTAAAAGGGAAAGGAGGCTTTCGACAGGAAAAGGTGAAGCACAAATTGTTATCCCTGTGTACTCATTCTGTTAGTGTGCTTTTCTTTCTGTTTCTCAGCTGTGCCGCCTCTACGTGTGCTCAATTTCTACGCAGAAGCTGCAAATTACACGCACCCCACCACAGAGGACCACAGAAACAGAATCACACCCAACACTAGCATACACTACACTGTGCACATTTACACCCCTGTTGTTTTGTTTGTGTTTTTGTTTTGCTTTGTTTCCCATCCAAGGTCTGTGTCAGTTCGGTCCAAGATCCCCATCACCCGCCAGAACATGTCTCACAAAACAGAACATGTCGGTCACTGGGAAGGACTGGAACTGTGGCTAAGTGTTACAACAGACAGCATCCTCCCTAAAGCTGCCGAAGCACTCCAACATCAGACACAGGACCAACTAGATGACAACATCACAAGCATCATGAGACAAGACCCAAGTCAAAACTACAATCACAAAGAATTAGCCAAGATCACCTCAAGCTTAAGTCACACACTCATCGCCACCCTCAAACTGGGCGACAAGCACGCCGCACAACGCCAGCAGGAGCTGACAAGCGCACAACGGCGCATAGAGCAGCTGGAACGTGAAGCTCAGGAGCGACAGGAAGGGACCGATGAGGTGGAGCAAAGCGCCGAGGAGGAGATCAACAGGCTAAAGAGACTCTAGCAGCTACCAGCCACGAAATGCAGCAACTCAAAGAGGACTTCGCTGACTGTGTTGACAAGCTACAGTATGCAGAGAAGCTACTAGAAAAGGCAAAGACTGACTTCAGGGACAAAACAGCAGAATCAAGGCCCTCGAAGCTCATTTGGCTGAATCAAGAAACGAGATCAGCCGCCTAACACGACAGCTCGACTACGTCCACAGAAGAGTCTGAAAGTTTCCAAGAGGAACTCAAGCACGCTTACGAACTACGCCAGGAGCCGTCAAGGACAGGACGTGCACCAACCGCACCCTGCCAAGCAGGACCAAGTCACCTGTGCCTGGACTGACACGTGAACATAAGACAGAGGGTGGTGTTAAAACAGTCACCAGCGCCGTCTGAAGAACTTTATATCACGACAGAACCAGAAGAATCTGCTGCAGCCAGCCGCAGATCGTCGCACAAGCTTGGACCTAAAAGACCTTGACAAGCTCGCCCGAAACGTTGGCAAATTCAACCCCAGCGTGCCAAACAGCCAAAAGGTCCAAGCGTATCTGCAAGATATTGATTTCCATCTGAAATGCGACCTAACGTTACGGACAAAGATAAACTCTATTTACTCGAGCGACATCCAGTCCTGAAGTACGCAGCTTCCTGGACCGGCAGCCTGTTAACACAAAGACTGATTATCAACGGCTGCGAAAAGCCCTTATTAAAGAGTTCGCCGACCCTGAGTCCGATCAAGGCTTAGTGGCTGCCCTTGAGGCGAGACAAGGGCGTCCACGACACTCCTCAAGCTTACTACAGTCGACTCAGACAAGCATATTTTGGAACTCGCAATGATTCTGACATGGAAGATGAACTGAACTTTAAAACCCTCGTTCCTAAGAAACCTTCATCCTGGCATAAGCCACCATCTTGGCGTTCTCGCATGTCCACGAACGATGAACACTCAGCAGTTGCGAGACTTGGTGCAAAAGGCCTACTACAAACAAAAGATGGCCTCAGAAAAGAGCACAAAAACCCCAGCAGTTCTTGATTTCAACACGCAACACCATGAACTGGCTCTAGAGGGCACCCAACGCCAAGACAATGCTAAGCCACCACACAGAGAATGGAATGCACTCCCGTCCAACAGAGAACGAGACTCACACGCTGACACCCGACCTGAACAGAGGTATGACCGATGGGATGAACCGCGTGGACGTCAACGCTCACCTGGACGACACTGGGAGAAGTCATGGGACCAAGCAAGGCCTCATGAGAATCAGTGGGAAAAGGAAGAGGAACCAGATTCAGCCTGACTAGCTGTCAGACGAAAAGGCAGTGACAAGCTGAACAAATCAGCCGTAGAAGACAGCACTGTTTCACCCCACTCTCAGAGAACAGTAAACACCCTGACTTCAGATGGACATGAAACCCCACCTGAAAACCCAGCAACAGAGCTAAACACTAACTCAACACCCAATACTCCAAATCACAGCAGCGTCCAACAAACACCTGCTGATGAAACTCCTCAAGTTCCTGAAAGTGCTGTCTCAGTCACCTGCCATTCCTCCGGAGAACACCAGATCAGGTCTGACATCCTAAACGTTTCCTCCCAAACTCCAGCCCCTCAAATGACCAAAACGATGCCCTCACCACAGCAGGTGCATCACATGAAGAGTCCTGGACCTTTCATGCCCTCCCACCCAACCCTACAGTGGCAGCAGTAACCCGCCGCCAGCACACCCCTGCCCTCCTGCATTACCATACCACCTCAGTTCGCTGCTGACGATCTCCTCACCCTCACATGCGGATTCGTCACTACGAACCATGACAGCTCACATGTCAAACCATTATAGCACATCCTCCGAGCTCCGCGAAGCTCCACTCTGTCGACTACATGCTGCATCTGCAAGGACGGTGTCCACACGTATGTCCCTGAGCCACTCACTGCGCCACAGCTCGTAGTACCTCACGGCCAGAGGGGAGTACGCTGACACACACGATGCACCATGATGGGTTGCCAGTGCCAACCGGCAAATCCAAACCACCGACAGGAAAAGGGGAAGATCAAACCCACTGACACAGACCGACAACCATATGCACCACACAAGCATAAGTTGTCATTTTAGGAAAACATATAGCAACCATGCTTAGACACAACCCATATTCTCTCCTCCGCAGCACTGCTAGGACCAATCTAGTAGAGAGGAGTTACTCTCAATTTTTGTTTATTATTATATAATTTTTTTTATTAATTTTTGAATTTTTTTTTTTTTTTTTTTTAATTTACTTTATCGTTTGGTTTCTTTATCTCGTGTCTCACTTTTGTGTTTCCTTTCCTCTCTCTCACTTTGAACCCCTTAACCAAACCTTGAATCCAGGTCCTGAAATTGAGATCGACTTCCAGTAAAGTCGCTGTAATTCGCTGTGAGAACCGTTGTCGACCGATCGAGGCCACCCGCCAAAATCATGAACGACATGATACGCGATGTAAGTTCCTCGATTGACAACGTAGCCATGAATAGGATTCCGTACACGATACCTCTTAGCCTTGTTCAAACGTTGTAACCCGGCCACTGCGGGCCCCGCTAGTCTCATCCAAACCCATCGCGCCTTTCCCGGTAGCGTTATTCCCATATACGCAAAACCCGAAACAGGTGATTTAGTTGTTTTTCAGTTTGCCCATTATCGGCGTTAATAATGTTTACCGGCTCAAAGACGTTGTGAATGTGGGATTACGGCAAGGGAAAACCTATGTCAAAATCCACACTCCTAAAAGTCGCTGCGACACGAGAACAACGAACAGTTGTATCTGGCCCCAAACTCAAAGATGGGCACGCTCACTTAGGACATTCACTCCCCTACCCGAGTAAACTCTGCGTGACGCGATAATACCAAGGGCATCTGCGGTTTAGAATCCATTAAACCCGACACTAGCTGCCCCCCAAGCAACACCACGTTCTCAAGTTGAGGTAACGCAAGCCGAAATCATCAGAAACCGATGGCTGGTCAACACCCCAGCACGAACAGCTACCCTCACATGCGATTAACACGACACCGCTACGCATTAATTTGCCCAACCAAGCGTTATGGATCACTGTCCCGAAGGGCGCGATCCTCCATATTGACGAGTTAGCATTGTATCACCTCACCGACAATGAATATCAGGTTGAAAACGAAACCTCTTATTGAGTTGACACCGGCTGACAGCGTTAGAAGCTATCGCTCGCCTTCCGCCCGCCGGCGCGCCAATTATTCGGTCCTGGTCTGCCGCTGACACGGCGCTTTGTATCTCTACTATCGTAGGATATGTTGTGACTTTGACACTGGCCTTCCTCCTACACAAGCGAGTGAACGTCGTTCAAGAGTCTCTCAACAAATGCACGTCCGGCGTCCCTCGCCTTTTTCGACGTGGTAATCCCGACCTAGAACCCGAACCCGAGAATTCGACCAACCTGACTGAGATCATGCCTATACCGCCTCGTCGAGCCCCTGACAATTAAAACAGTCAAAAATGACCCAATTGTCAATAATGATAAACAATGCATCCCTATGTCTTCTCAAGTTTCTAACCTGTTCCTTCCCAAATTACACTGCACCAGGCTTCAGTCAGTGATAAGAATGATGTTTGTGTCTTGTATGTGCCTGTTCTTCCTGCCTCTTGTTCCAGGGCCTTGACGAGGTTCCATCAGGGAACATCACCAAGCCCAAGGGGGATATGTAACGTATATCGGCAGGAATTCAACTGGCTCTACAGGTCACCGAAAGAATCAGCGTCTCTCTAAAACCCCTCCCCCTTCGCATCAGCGCAAAAGCGCGCGATTTCGTCCGGTCACAGAACAAAGAGAAGTGGCCACTAGAAGATTTCCAAGAGACACATTCATGTCATGATAATAATTCATCTACACAAGAAACATGTGGATATTAATTGTTGTACTCTTTCTCTCATATGCTTGTGGAATATGAATTATTTAGGAAAACGTGGGCTGATCTCTAATCGTGCTTTAACCTGGAATGTTTAGGTTGTGTTTAGACTTTTATGAATGGTTGCAAAATTGTATGAATCAATAAGATAACGAATGTGGTGATATTATAAATGTGTAAACCTGGTAAGAGTTTTAATGCAGGGGTAAAAACAAGTTATTTTTCCTACATGAAAGTGCCTTGCAAAAACCAGCCGTGCAGGCGGGGCTCCGCCCCATACGGACAATCGGATTCGACAAGCCGCCCGCGGGCAGGGCCAAGTGGGACCGTTTTAAACGACGCGCGAGCGGCGCGCTCTCTCTCTTCTCTTCTGGCGCTCTGACTCTCTCGAACATGGCTTGAACATCTCTGAAACTCCGCGAAGCTGCACCCTCCAACGCGCGCCGGTCCGCTGGACTCTCACCTTGGAAACCAACCATTTATGAAGTCTAGGACCGTGCCAATGCCGTAACACCACGGAGCAACGACTGCAGAGGAGAGCTTTCCCGGTGACGTCACGCGGCAGCATCCACATATCACGTGTTTCCACACGAGAACACCCGAAGGAGCACGAACCTACCACGTGACACCCGAAACAAAGAACTGAACTCACGCGGGAAAACGAAGCCAAAGCGTCCAGCCTGCTTCAACAACAGACAGCAAGTATAACAAACAAAGCGTTTTTATCCTGACTAAACTGGTAAAATTTGATCTGAATGCAGTAACAGAGCAAAGGCATCTGTCGTGATCTTTTCCGGTTGAGACAAGCGTTAAAATAGCTAAAAGGGCTAATTTTAACAGTTACGAGTTTACTTACCAAAATCCCTTATGCATGTGTATGTTTGTGTATTATCAGTTAATCCATTTATGTTAGAATAGCAGTATTATGAATAAACCTTGTTCCGTTTTATAAAGAATTGTCTCTGGAATGTGATTTTAAGTATTTTCATCATTATTTGCCCAAAGATAACGCAACCTAGCTCGAACATGATTAATTATTAATTTCGTTTTATTGTTACCGGGGCCACGGGCAATAGAAGCGAATTTAATAGATATACTGATGTAGTATTCGCTGGCCGAGTACTCAAAGTATAAATCGTACGTTAAATATTAATATTACGTTGATCAAGCAACATTGAATATTTAATAACTAATTCCCGGAGCTGAAACAATAGCTCCATATTAAACTGGATTTTCTTTACAATATGAACAACAGCCTTTTTGCTGGATAACACATCTCTGAATGCTCTGAAAGGCATTCAGTGGTCAGATATTTCTGTATAATGACTACTAACCTGGATACTGTTGACCATGGCAACATACCTGTAGCTACTTAAATCTCTCTCATTTCACTCTGTATCCTCTCAAGTTTGAATTTGAATCAAGCTAATTGGCCCCATCTTGTGACTCAAAACTGTTACTATGACTACTAACTGCAATAAACAATGGTTTTCAGTCCTCAATTCAAATCAACAAAAAGAAAGCATTTCTCACAACAACAACAACTGTTAAAAGCTACACAGAGCTGGATGAAAGAACTGAAAGTGAGCATGAAAGGAAAATTCACATACATCCATTTAGTAAATGCACAATTCATCCATGTATGTTTTGTTTCTTTATTATTATTTTTCTTTATTTTACTTTTTTAATGTTTAATCAAAATGTCACAATTTGATCTGGTGAAAACAATTTCTCTGGTGATTTATGCCACACTTTTTCAATCATTTCATTCATTTCAACCTTGCATCTATGCATCATCGACTCAAATACCTACGCGATCTTACAAATGACAATGATTCGTCTGTACCTGTTAAACCTTTGACAGAGTCATATCTGAACATTCAAATCTGTGTTAGTGCTGCCGCTTTTCCGGGTCTACTTTTGGGGCTTAACAGCTATAAATCTTGCTAAATCCACAATAAATCGTTTTCCGTGTAAAATTGGATAAAATAAATGTGCCAACTCCAGTTCGGGTTTCACTGGGCTGCAGTCATCACAAGCTAATCGTGATACGAGTATTATCCTATTCAAATAAATCCTTGCAGTAACCTTGAAAAACTCACTGGAAAAACAACATAGAAGCTAGATTGTCCCATATGATCTAAAGCAAGATTTGCAGTTTCTTGAGCAGATGAAGGCAAGGCAATGCTTTTAAAGCAAGCCCAACCAGGTTCAATGAATTACAGCAACTCACATGAGGCACCAGCTCCAATTCCAAGCATCTTGGATTGATTTCTTACAGCAATCTACAAATAGATTCCTATGCCACTAATAGTATCCTAAGGAAGCAGTCAGACATTAATACTTCCTCATTACATATACCCACATTGGGACTGATTTTATTAGTCAATATCTGCCTCCCTTGCATAAAAACTGTCGTGAGAGGTGCAGGGAGAAACACTTGGTACATTGACATTCCTCGGGACTTATTAACACAGGTCGGAAGATTCCACAGAAGAATGAGTGGCTTCATTGGAAACACTAGGAGATATTAGCCACCTTAATGTTGTTCTGTTCTGTATTTACTATGAGTCTGCTTGTTGACTGAGACTGTGCTTTAGAAAAAAGTGATGGTAATGGGCTTTGGCAAAAAACACACAAACACAAACCCATAAATGCACACATATATACAACAAGATTAAATGCCTGATTTCCATTCCATCTTTGTAGGTATTTACTATTTATTTGGCTTGAGTTGATTTGCACTGGCATTGTCAGTATAACTGAATTCCATTTCTTTATGTATATACAAACCAGAGGGATATTTGAATGAGAATGTCATCACTGAAATTGTAATGTAAAAATGTAGACAGTGTAGAAATCCAATGTAATTCATTATTATTATTGTAATTATTATTATTATTACTACATTATATTTTTCCATGATCAGACTTGAAAAGTACAATTTTACAGAGTGCAAGCTATAATTTTTTCATTAAGAAAGATGTCATCCAATTTTAAGCTCAAAGGTTGTATGCCAATATCATGAGCCGTTTAAACAACTTAATTAATCCTTTAATTTCCTTTGATCATATGCCAGTGGATTAGTTTGTGGGAGGCATTTGACATTAATCCTAAATACATCTAATGTTTTAATAAATGTGAAGGAAATAGAGGTCGGTGTGGTACCAATTAGTTATGAATTTCATCTAAAATGGGTGTTAATGTCCTCAAGACCATTCCGAAGCAGGTATAAAGTCCTATGGCACTTCATTGTATAAATTGTAGCTGGACCTCTCAGAGGGCAGGAGGGCATATAATTCACAAGATCCAAAGGTGGCTGTTTTACACCAAAATCAATAATGTCTTAACCTTCTCAAAGAGGGATCTGTACTTGATATACTTTGAAGCACTTATAACACCTTACCCACCAAAGACATAAAAATGAGATAGAGAACAGAAACGGGATGTTCCAAACAGGAACATTTACATTGGTTCTTTTTCTTGCTTCCTGATACGGTGCAGGGTATCTCCAAAGTATAAAAGACTGGTTTGTTTAGGATCAAGAAGACAGACCTGCAAATCATGGAGAGAGATTAAATCTATCCTGTCCATGAGCTCATCACATACTGGAGCACATTGTCCCCATAAACAACACACCAGTCCTTAAACAAATCATCAATTAGAAGCCTTCCCGGACCCATTCAGAGCACATAAAACTACTCATCAAACCATCTGCATTAATGTCTCCATTAATTCACTTCTTTCTGCATCAACCCTAACTGCCCAGGGATCAACAATAAGGATCGTCTGATAGATTTAGGCCAGTTTTGGCCGCTTGAAAGTAGCCAGTTATTAATATTTTATTGACAATTTGAGAAGCGAAAACACAATCTGTTGAGGCTCCCCATAACAAAATGAATAAAGCATTCCAACAATGTAATGCATTTATTTTTACAGCTTAAGTGAAAACCAATTGTACAATTGGATCACAATTGAATTGGATTGTGGTGTGCCACATTTAATTATGCACTGAAATAATATTTGAGTTATCCAGCATCTCAAATTAAAATGAGCACTTAAATGCAATATTGAATGGAACATGAGCATTGTAATGAAAAAGATTATTAAAAGTATGTTTGCTAAATTTTGTTTCTTTGAGAAGGCAGCTTGGGAGATGTGATTTTTGTAATTCGAATGGGAAACCTTTTGAAGTTTAACACAAATAACTGATTGGAATTTGATATTAGCATGATATTTTTTTGGAGGGGAACCATGAGAGGTTCTGTGTTCGGTGAGCACTGTTAGTGCACTCAGACTTGTCTGAAAGAAGATGAAAAGGCCAGCATGGGACACTCAGTGGCTTCTCTGACATTGTCTCATCAATAGAAAATGAAAACAAAACATGCTTTTAACTATGACTCGTCACAGAATAGAGGATTGTCCGCTGCTAATGCACTTTCTATCATCTTTTCCAATTTGGCGGCACTTGGCTTTGTCAATTATTCTACAATCACCGCAAGTAATTTTCAGGACACATTCCATTTTAACAGTCTATCTTTGTTCCTCTTAGCTGTGCAGACTAAATAGAGGCCCGGGGAGGGACAATTTGACAACAGCATCTGGGTGGTCAAAAGGGGTCAGGGTCTGGCTTGTTAGCACGGTCAACCATCTGGATGCAAAAAGCATCTTTCTCTATTAATAACCATTGGAAACCAAGCAACTTATATATAGCTGTAGAACTTGACAGATTGTCCACAGTAATGTGGTGCCATCAGACAATCAGTGTTGTCATAATGTCATTAATCAAATGGCATTTATGGCGATTGGCTCTTAAATAAATACCTGGCTTCAGAATTGAGCACCCATGAGGAAAGACGACAGTTTTCAAACGGCGAACTTCAGAAGAGTCCTGTGCCAGCTGAGCAACAACCATTGAGATAAATAGCAAGGTTAACAGATAGCGTTCTCCACGTATTCAAGACACTTAAGAAATTGAATGCTAAGGCTGGTTTTCTTTCATGTTCAGAGGAGACTCATTACTGGGACTTAAATGCCATCCTACCCTGAAAATAGGAAGTCCAGGGTGTTCTGTGAAGACTTGGGTAAGTCATTAAGGTGACTGGCGGTAAAGCCACAGTATTAAAAGAAACCTCAGTCTATTACACTATCAGGGGTTACTACAACTCAGGCACATTGCCATTACTGAGGAATTATGAATTATTTATGCAGTACGCATTCAAATCAGGAGGGCTTAAGGTGCAAAGTGCCATTAAATGGCTGTGATTTCATATTTTAGGGTTTAATGAATACATTGCAGACTTGTTCTCTCACTTGAAAGCTAGTTGCCGACTCAAGGCGAGGACATCATTTAACGGCATGTTAAAGGTACACAATCGCCTCGCCTCAAACGCTGTTCAAAACCAATGCCCTGTCCGCATTTCACGGCATATCACCGTTTTTCTCTGTTCACGCAATTGTTCGGCCGTTATGAACGAGCACGTTCAGGCCAATGTGACTGCTCTCTGGCAGCTCACCAACAACAACTGTTATGCAAATTTACCTCTGTGTTTTATTTGGGAGAACAAAGAGATTTTGGGTGGACACTTTCAGCTTTGGTCTCTGTTCACTTCAGGGCTTTCAGATTTGTAGGTTTAATTAATTTCCAAAGGCAAGCCTGCGGTTTATTACAATGTGCAAATGATTCTCAGTGGCAGAGCAAAGCACGCTAATCTGCATGTAGTGCGTTGTGAAAGGTCATTCCTCCAGCTCAACGGACAAAGCTCACTCCAAATTGATAAGCCTGACACAGGGGATATGCACAAACACACTCAGACAATACAAAATATGGATACCTATTGATGGCCTGTGCCACGATCTATTAGTCAATAATTCAATGATTTGCCCAATGGCGTTTGTGAAGTTATGCAGAATGATAAAGTGCAAACAATATGTTTTTGGCTCTGCATAAAAAGAACATTTGGGTGCTGCTAATTCCAGCACACAGTTTAATTCGAACCTTTAAGAGCTGCCTACAATCAATGTGCAGCTGGTATCTTAAGTAACAACTTCAACCTTACCTTACCTGGTGTGCACTTGTATTAAAATTCTGTCTGAAGCAGATACTACGAATATGAACACTACAATTGAATTTGGGTATCACAAAATATACTGTATAGTATGAAAAAAAGACTATTCTATAGCAATTTCTCTACACTTTATTTTGTGTCCTTGTTACATATATCACATTTACTTACTATTAAATTGTGCATATTTACTTGCAAGTAACCGTAAGACAAATTATAACAATAACCATAAAGTAAGTATATGCAGATAATTAATATTACTCAGTACTTAAATGTATAATTACACTGTAACAAGGACACCTTAAAATAAAGTGTAACCGCAAATTCTATAGCAGTGTGTTCCAATACAGCAAATATAGCAGCATAACATGCATCCTTTGCAGATAATGCGATCCCAGAATGCACAGCGACAAGCTCACCAATGTCCATGCTATTTGGATTCCTACATTGAGCATTTCAGACTTTATGGTTTCATTTTATTTGGAAGACATCATTTGAAGGTAGTTGCCTACGTAGGCAGTGGGGCAGCTCACAAGATTCAGAACAGAGCCGGTGTCTAATATCAATTACAAAAACCTCATAAAGCGGATTGCTGGATTTGCTGGCGAGTCATTGTTTTAGAAAGCAAGAGGCTTTATGAACCCATCAGCCATGACATTGACTGCATAAATATGCACATCCTGCCTTTAGACATGAGGAAGTGAAGGGAGCGGAAAAAAGGTCCCCGAGGTATCACTTTATACACACACACACAGTCACATTTGTTGACTCCATGTCTCTTTGATGTAAATTCTGACATTTCTGGCAGCTCTGTATTCTGTGAGTGATGGCACTGCCTTTTACTGAGGTCAAAAATAGTGGAAAATATAGTTCAGTCGAAGTGCAATCGCAATGCTATGGTGAATACTGGGCATAAGTGGTTTTCTTTCCTTTTGAACCTTATCACATTTAAATTCGCATCTCTCGATTTTAGCTTCTATGTGACTGCTTATTAGAATACGGCAATCACAATGTGGCAAGGATCAAAGAGATGCAAAAATCTCAGAAGTTGTTAGAATAAAACCAGATTTTACATCCATCAGGCACTTCATTTAAATGGAAGAACGGGATGAGCAACACCACAAAACTCCGCCATCTACGGTCAAATCCCATTAAGTCAAGTGAAGTCCAAATAGCCAGAGATGCTTTGAACGGTTGCCGGCATTAAAAAAAGATGATGGTGTGAAACAGAGAGCTTTTCCTTGCTTAGTGGATGAAAAGCTGAAAGAGCCATTATTGACTGAACAGTCATCAAGTTGCTCCACAGTTTACTGCCTCTCTCTTTGTGTCAGTGACATAAGAGACAGATAGCCGGCAATACAAGTGCAGACGAGTGGTTTGACATCTGCTCTAATCGAACTGTCTACCCTCGGGCACTCACTTTAGCACAGTCAAGGAGGACTGTGGAAGTTTGAACAAAACAAAAACTCAGTAGTAAATCTAATTGAGTGTTACTGATCCAGTATTGCACTGCAATGCTGGGGTTTAAGATTTTAGGATGACCTGTTAGCATGCAGTGACCAGTCAACCCCACCCACCCCTCCGAGCGGTTTGCATCTCAAAGCACAAAGAACACGTGTAAACTGACAGCTTGTTTGAACAGGTGTGTCTGTGTTTGATCTATGCATATGCTGGCGTGTGGGCCGTTGCACGACTGTTTTGACATGACCACAATGAGGGTTGTGATGATTCACGCAGATGCAAACGCACAAAAATAAACATATGCTCATGCTATCAGATTATCTGATTAGAAAATGACACCATAATACTACTGTTGCTATTGAAAAAGTGTTCTTTTTATTTTCTGTAATTTTTAAATCTAAATTTTAGTCATTCATTTTATATCTATACATTTTACGTATCAATACATATTTTTCCTCTCACTTGTTTGTAACATGATCTGGCTGTCTATTTCAAAGGGAGCTGTCCACAAGGCAGGTGCTGAATTTCACTGCTTGAGTTTGACCTCTATGACAAAATACTATAGATCTACAGAGAGCTGTCAGAGCTCCTTAAGTAGCAGTAGAGCTTAGTATTAGGAGTGAAGTTAAGCTCTCTATATGTCTTTATGGTCATGTATACACACAATTTTTGTAAAAACATTATTTCTGCGTTCATAAATTCTTCACCCCACTGAATACCCACAAAGAAAGTATAACTCAAAATCCAGCCCTGACAGCAGGTCTAGCTATCCTGCGACCCACTAGAAGCCAAAATAATTACAAGTAGTCTATTGTGTGTGGAACATTTATTTTTGGGGCTTTTTGGAAGGATTGGAAAATTACATGAGCACATAAAAAACAAAAACACTAAGCCACAGACCCAAAAATATGAGTAGCTTTATATTGACATGAAATTAGATTTAATAAAAACAAAAGGAACTATTTAAATGCAACATTTCTGGCTAATTTATAGTATAACTATATATCATTATCTGTGAATTAATTCTTAAAATGTTGACTAAATGTGCACACAGACTAATTAGAATCAGACTAATTAATCAGTTGAAATAATTTAAAAAGATATAGTCACTCTTGTGTATTTATAGACAGGGGAAAAAAAGAGAAAACAAAATTTTCAGATGTTGCACATTGGCCTTGGGGCCACAAACTGCCACCCCTTCATTCACAGCCTGACCCACACAGATCTGCTATGAGTCAGGGAATTTTAGAGGGTATGAATAAAATGATGGTGTAACTAGCACTATCTTGTCACCATTGGGAGTTCATTACACCCAGACTGACGTCAAACCTCCATCATTAAGAACAGACACCTCCTAGTGCCACGTACAAGGTGGAAAAAAATAATTTGTTATAGGTTTTAATTTTCATCCATATTGTAGTTGAGGCTTTATCGTATGTCTGGGAAGGATTCTACAGCAATAGACTTTGATTTGGCTTTATGCTGTTCTTAAATCAAGCTCTTTATTGCCATTTTAACAAAGATACTTTGTACTCCATGATTTGGTTGCATAACATTTAAATGTATTATTATTATAGTGTCAAAAACATTCTACAAGCAACCTAGCAACTTGGTGGCTCGTTAGATTAGACATTATAATCCATTTTAGAACAATACGTGTAATATTTTTAAAACTACAGCAACATCAAATTATAATTCTGAAAATGTTTTCCCCCAGATGACTCCACCTGTCTCAAGCCACAGCTCCGGGCTTAGACACATTCGCTGCATGGATGGCAGTTACCGAACGTTTGTCTCCACTCTGTCCCCGGGCTCAGATCTAACAGCAGCTGGAACAAACACACTTTATCAAATAAACGTCAAAGGAAGTTTGCCGAAGCAGTCTGGCATTACCCACAATACTATTGCAACCAACGGCAACAAGAAGAGACGATAAATGAGTGGAACAATGTCTCTGGTCTGACAACATCCCCTCCCTTGGCTCATCCATTTGTTTTGTGTTTGTCCCTGTAAATTAGATAAAAGACAAAGGCTGCATAACATGCTGATGGCTATGTGCAAGCAGGGCCTACATAAGGATCAGAGCGAGGCATTTTGAAGTAAAACTGATTATACCACAAATGAAGACAGTGGGATACAGGAAGGAGAGCGAGACAGATGCAATAGAGAGACAACACACAGTGAGAGTGAGGTCAAACCTGAGCCCCACTGTCATACTGAGGAAGAGAGGAGATGAAGCACGAACTGATGAGAGACTGCTCATACTCTGAGCTCTTGCTGTGAGTACTGCTGCTCACAGTCCGCACGATGCATATTAATCACAAACTTGAAAGTACTTCCTCCACCTTGCAAGCTTTAATCTGATTGGCTGAAGGAAAATAGATGAGGGTTTTGCTTTACAAGTTGAGTTACACAAACTTTTCTTTTTAATCCTTATAATTTCCTTTTGTTAATCGAGGCTTTGTTTAAAAAATACAATACAAATAAATATCTAATCTAATATATAACCTATTTGAATACATTTTAAAATGTAATTGCAAAAAATTCTCAGCTGCCATTAGGTTTGGGCCGATATACGGATCGCCGATGGCTGACAGACATCACGATGTTCAGCCGGCATTGTGATCATCACCTCCCCCCCCCCCATTTTTTAAATCATAAACATTTTTTTTTTATACTTTCTCTCACATTTATATCTCTGGGTAATTATACTGTGTATAAATTGTGGGCATCAGGGAACCGCTACTAATATGCAGGGCACTGAAACCGCTTTTAAATGAGCACTTTTATTCTACTTTCACTTTCACTTTTGAGATTCACGATCACATGGACTCTACGGAGCAGCAGTACCATACATTTACAAGATTGGCTGCTTGTCAGTCGTGCTCAGTATTTGCAAATTATTCACCATTTTCCTATCAGTCACCTCTCCTTACTGTGTATGTGGTAAGTGAACTTCCATGTACTGTAACAAGCTGCTAGCAAGCGGCATATGTCCCTTTAGTGCAGCGGTTCTCAATTCCAGTCCTCGCGTACCACCGCTCTGCACATTTTGTACATTTCTCTTATCGCTTCAGATGTTTGTACTATTCCACTGTAAGTGCCCTGCGAAGTGGACATCGCATCACAGGATATTCCGCCATGATTCCAGTTCGAAGCGAACATTTGTGTTCCATTCGAAGGGCATTGAAGTGTGCGAGACGTGAATTTATATAGTATTTATTTACAGAGGTATATTATGTTACACTTCGCGCTTCTTTAGTAAGTTTCGTCTGAGTGTGAAGACGTTGCGTAGCGTAAATTCATGAATGAATGTTCCGAATTGTGAAGTAAACTTCAACGGATTTCCCCTGCTCAGGGAGTAGGGAGCAATGTACACTGTGTAGGGACCATGTAATAACTTGAGGAGGCATGAGATATGTTCAAGTTTGCATTTATCCTCAATCGGAACACATTTCATATACTGAGCTCACTTCTAACGAGCTGGTGTGTTAACAAAGAGAGACATGCAAAATATGCAGAGTGGGGGTACGCGAGGACTGGAATTGAGAACCGCTTCTTTTGTGGCTCCGTAGAACGCATTATTTGTTTTCCGTGCCTTCCTGCATACAGATTGACGCTTCGTCATATGGATTCTAAAAAATATTTGAAAGTGAAATAATTTGCAACAGAAATGCCTTTACTGTCACTTCAGAGAGCATTTTTTTTTACACAAAACTAAACAAAAGACACCAAGTGTATATGCATTTTTTACTTTTACTTTTATTTTTTACTTTTATTTCAAGAGACCGCAGCAGAATTATTTAAGGTCTGCTATTGTGTCAAAGTCCGTATTGTGATGTAAAACTCTAAAAATGCATCTGAAATGCATTTCAGATGAACCAGACCTAAACATCTCATAACAACAGATGCTTTACCAGACAAGACAATCTCATCCTAAGAAGGCCAGAACATGCTCCAGTTCGGACCATACTTTATGCCACAGTCAAAAGTCTGGCTACACAATACTATATGAAGGCTGACTTACTGAAACCGGTGGGGGATGCACTGTCAATAATGCTGCAAGCATCTATGTTCGACATGCAAAAGGTTCTACAGCACCTTATGTTACACCACCAGACTTTAGAAAACCTTTGATATCACACAAAAAATAAAAAAACACATCGGAGCAGCTGCCCAACCTGAGGCTATTTGGAGTCAGTAGTCAAAGTTGAAATCCACTGGATCAGAGAGAGAGCATGGGCTGTACTTTAGAGATGGAAATAGTGAAATATTAATCACAGTAGCCCCACCAAACAAATATACCATCAAGACTCTATCTCTAAACTAAGAAAAGTTATATGTTAGGTTATTATTAGGTTATTAGGCTAAAAGTTATTATAATTATTTTAGACATTAGACATATTTTCTATGCATCTCAGTTTTAAATTGCCCAGAAAACCCATTTAAAGCTACAAGTACCACCTACTTAACACAGATTTTCCTCAGAACACAGCACATGTGTGCCAAGTCGCCTGACTGTTGTGTGCCAACCTGTGTGTTATGAGAGAGGAGAGTTTCAGTTGTCAGCTAGGAGCAGTATCTAGTGGCAGTAGTCCTTCACTGCAGCAACCTGCCTACACTGAGTCTTTCCAGTAATTGATTAACTGGAAGAGGACCATTCTGTATACTAAACATTAGGGAAAAAAGTACAAACATTGTTATTTACACTAGTAAATATAACTACTAAGGTAATAATATGCACATTTTATACGGTACAAAGTTGTCCCGTTTAGGGTACTATCCCAGTGACAAGCTGTTGCACCCCTAGAGGTATTATTTTTGCATATATTTTTCTGACAGTGAAGATAATAACCTCAGCATGGACAGCTCAAGGTGACTAATTTTAATGCATCTAAATAATTATTCTTACATATTTCTTCTCAGCTTCATAATAGGAACATATCCTACCTCTGTTTATTACACTCTGCATGATCAGCTGTACTTTTGAAAGCTTTAGTTTATGCTATATGTGTTTACGTGAGGGCATGTGTGTGCAACGGCAGACAGGAGACGCAAGGTTATTGATTGAAGAGTGTAGTGGATTTCTCATGACATTGAAGCTGTCCTTGACGAGTCCGCTAAATGAAAACAGATTGAAATTCCTACTCCGCACACGAGTAAGCCCTTTAACACGCTGCTTATCACCAGAAACCAAGGGACACCGTGTCCTGACGTTTATGTCTCACCCTAAATTTATCACAAATGCAGTTTCTTTCCCTCTACCTCTTCTCACATTTACATACCTATTACTCCTCATTATGCCGATAACCTGTTCTCAGGTCTGAGCAAGTTGGAGTTATTGATGTAGTTTTAGCGAATAGAAATGATATAGTATAATCATATCCGTTGGATTGTCTATCCTTCATGCTTTATGCTGCAGAAGATCGATCTTGGTCTCTTATGTTCTCAGAGGTTGACAGCAGGGATAGATAAGCATTCGGCAAGTACTGCCACAAATGAAACCTCCACAATATAAAATTAAATGAAAAAGCACTGCAATGACAGATGATATTTCCCATGAGCATCAGTTTAGTGACTGTCTTGATGAATGCGCAACTTGGTAATGAATTTCTTCAAGAAAGTCCCATCATTTACAACACTAAGGTTAAATAAGCAACCACTTAACCCATTATTCCTGACAAATCTCCCAGCATCCTCCCAACTTATCATCACATCGTCACATCTCGAATGAGTTCCTTCATTACAGACAAAAGCAAATCCATCATGCCATGTATCACTCCTCACGTGGATTGCATGAAACATCGGTTAGATCCATGTTCATCATCTCTGGCTGCAAGGCTTGTATTCATTTGAATAAATAATGAGGATAACTGTCATTAACGATCTCAGGTTTAGGATTCATGCACTTGTAAACAGCATGTTTTTCATTAAGTTCAACGCAACAGTAACTCAGTTGGCAAGTAAATCACGGTCTAATATTCATAACTAATTAAGTTTACAGTGATTGTCTTTATCGTGTGGACACCATTAAAACAAAGTGTACGAGGGACTGTTGTGCTCCATTCACTGAGAAACAACACTGTGCGTGATTTTGTGTGTATGTGTGACTATGTACCCCATGCTGGGACACAAAAGAGCAAGGAACAGAAAGCAGTCGGTCCTGCTGAGATCACAACCTGACCTCTCATTCTCGCTGTCTCCATCAACCTTTCTCTTCCACTTTCAATTTTCTTGCCATATGCCTCAGTAAACTCGAGTAAAGGGAGAAAAATTGCAGGACCATCTACTCTCATTTTGGCATCTCATGATGTATCCGTCCAACAAACGCACACAACTCTTTGGAACAAACCCATATCTACCTGTCACATCTACTTTGACTTCCTCTGATTTTTTTTGCCTTGTCAACACAGAAGTGATTTACTCACTGATACAGAAACTTCAGAGAGGATTCACATGTCTCCAGAAAGGCGTTGGCTGACAGGTCTCAGTGTGTTCTGTTTTCACCATCTGTATTGAAGGTCACACATTTCTTCCAACTTCCAACTAAAGAATGTCTGACGACCTACCAACTTTCATTGACTTTGCTGTGACAAATACTTTTTAGTTTTTTATGCACAATAATATGAGGAAAAGACCTACACCACTACTTCACCCTGATCCTATTTAAATTCTTGTAACAGGAGTAGCCACAGATCATTTATTCTGTATTGTGATGTACATCTGTGTGAAAAGATGAAAAAAATCTAGGGCAGAAGATCTAATTACAACTGTTAATAAATTACGAGGTGAAAAAAACATATGTATGAGATCAATAACATATTAGAAAAATATACTGAATTGAATTTACATGCTAACTTTAACATCAGCTTTAAAGAAAATACACTGGTTAAATACAAGTTAAGCTCTATCAACATGCAGAATGCTTTCAAGAACAACAGACAATTATTTTGAACAATTCCTCGGGTCATAAATATTAAATTGCTTCACAGTAATGTGCTTACAAATGAAATCCCGGCAGGCAAAAGTGCACACACAAATAAACATTTAAAAAAGGCAGCTATAACCCTGGTTTTAACTGTTCAATCACACCACATGCAACTGGCTTTTACTTTGCACAGAGATCGAGAGATTGTATTACATTTAGGGCTGCAACTAACGATTATTTTGATAATCGATTAGTTGGCCGGTTATTCTTTCGATTAATTGATTAATCAGATTAATCAGATTAAAATATATATTTTTATTGACAAAACTTACTACTCCACATTCTGTCCAATGTTTTTCAAACAAACGTGCCAACTGAATGATACACATACAGTACATAACAATTTACTAGACCACCTATCATAATAAAGAGAAACGTAAATATTTTAGGAATACATCGGAAAAAAAAATTCATCTAAAAAATGTTATTGTCATTTATTGGGCAAATAACAAACTGAAACAACCAAATAGAATTCATTCCACTATAACAAAAATGGCCTCCTATGCCTTGTAACAACTTGCATTCTTGCTGCCATTATGTACTTTTTGACTGTAATTGGGTATCTGAAAAAAAAGCACCATGAAGCGCTCTGCCTTTCTTTCATAGATAACAGCACTAATTATATTATAGCATTAGAAATAGCCTACTATTGTTATTAAAGAGCTTACGCATTTTGGAGTACTAAAAATGACTTTAGTTTAGAGCAGCAGTGACACAAACCTTACATAATTTGTTAAAAACAATACATAAATGTGTTAAGCAATGTAATAGTGAATATAGTTTAAATCTCTATTCAAAATTAAAATAATAATAAAGATAATAAAGACGAATAAAAACACTAACTCAGTGTTAACCAACAGGTAAGAGTAATTTTCTGCAGGAACATGCGTTGACTTTGATCACAGTCACGTGTCATTTATTTATCCTGTAATAAGGCGGCTATGAAGCGTCTGGTATTTATAATCAGAATTACACGCTGTTATCCCTTAACAGTTCCTACTCTCATAAAATACTCGCACGGCATGTTGACTTTTAAGCCTTGATTTAACTTTCAACAACAGATAATTCAGCACAATGGATATTTTTTGTGCTGAATAGCCTTTTAATTTTCTCACTCTGTGTTCTGTCTGTCTGACGCGCCCGTGTATGCGCCTGCCCGGCACTCATTCGGTATTTTGCAGTCAGGACGGACCTTTATGCAAAAATGGAAATGCTCGTGTGAATCTGTGACATTTTAGATAAGTATATGACCGTAAACTGAACGTTTTTGCACTGAGGACGCACACGCATCTGTCAAAGAGCCTGACAGGTCAAGCCATTACGCCAATGCATTAAAATAAATAATGATCATGCTTTGGGCAGCTTGGATCACATACTTGGATCATCACGTACTCCCGGAGCATCTCATTCTGTATCCTCCACTATTTTTAGATGCATTATGTCGATAGAAATGCGTTATTCAGTGCTGTAATTTGAGCAACCGGCTGAAGTTGGACGTGCACTGTGGGCGGACCCGACTAATCGATAATGAGAATCGTTGTCGATGATTTTCATAATCGATAATAATCGATTTTATCGATTAGTTGTTGCAGCCCTAATTAAATAATTTTAAGGCAATTACCAACAAGACAAATATGTTATCAATAGATCTAATGTTGCATTCAACCCCCCCCAAAAAAATACTCCCTCAAAGATGCTTACTTGCAAGAAAACAAGACATGAACAACACAAAATCTTTCTTTCACATTCACAAAACAAGCTTAGCTCTCCCCATCATGACAGTTAATTTACAAAATTTTCATTGTAATACAGAAAATAGAGAAGACTCATGGAAGATTGTCGAGAGTGATTCAATCATGGAAAGGTAGCGTGGAGTTCAGCATGGCATTAATCTCTCGCAGTCTTGTATATTCTTCATTAGATAATCTTTGTGCCTGCCTCTCTTTTATAAATCATTATATTAGCCAATAATAGGACTGGCCTGGCTCCCCGCTGGAGAGAGCAGCCCGTTAGGCGAGTGGATAATGAGTGTTTTTACATGGGGCTGGGTGGACATGTTTTAGGGGAAGCCTCATTTTAGACTCGGCGCGACACAGCGTGTGCAGACAGTACCGCGAGTGCTTCACAGTGCATTTTTCAAGGGATCCTCAAATTTGTCAGGCGCTTAAATGAGCAAGAGACAAACAAAAAGACACGAAAAGGAGAGAAGCAGAGCACGAGGCCGGTTGATGTGACTTTTTCACCGTGAGAGCTGTGCCGTGGGTCTGTTGTACCGTATTATTATTCCAGCAATTGGATTGCGTTGAGCTAGCAAACAATTTAGTTTTGTGTCAAAAAAGCTCTGACTTGACTTCACAACTGACCAGAGGAAGCAGAACCAGATGGAAGATTAATAAGGAGACAGTGATATGCGCCCCTACACGGGATGCTGAATACAAACCCTTTTGAAATGTTTGCTTGAGTTAAATGTGGACAGTCATTTGCAGTATTTTACACTAGAAGCCCAACAGCACATGGAGGGAATGAGCACGGTAAATCTTCATGGAGACGGGCTACGGCGGCCAGGAGACTTGGTCGCCATAGCGACAGCAAGTCTGTTTGCATGAGAGGAAGATCATGGTAGGCATTTAGAAAGAGGTGGTCAGTGTATGCACATTGCTCCTGTCATGATACGAACTATTTCAGAACAATAATAAAATACTAATATTATTAAAGGTGACATATCATGAAAATCTGACTTTTTCCATGCTTAAGTGTTATAATCGGGTACATCTACAACCAAACAAAGAATAACTCATTTTTTGGAATGACTTTCTCAGCAAGCTAGTGAAAAAATGGGCTACTCAGATTTCGCTCCCCCTGTGAGGTAGAAAGGGGATCTTATTAAAATATTACCATCCCTTATTCTGCAAGTTTCCACCCATGGTGCCGCCATTGTGTTTTCGGAAGCGACAACTGTGTTCCAGTTGTAATGCCATGGTGAAAGTTCGAGCAAAGCATGTAAACTGTTCTGCACTAATGAGCACAGAACAGTTTAGAGTTCCAGCCTCAGAGGAGACAAGAGAGCAGTGCTGCCACACAGATCTAATATAAACATGCAATTTATTTCCCAGTTGTTTACCTTCATATGCATAACCGACTTTTTATGCAACTCATGTGTGTTTTTAACATAACTTATTAAGCATTTTTAAACATATTTAACAGTTTAAGCGCAATATGACATGAAAGAGAATGGGATTTGTTTAAAAAATAGATTGGTTTAGTACTCACATGCCATGTACTTTCTGTGCATGTGATTCGAATGTGTAAAGGCACAGCCCTATTCTGGAAAAGGGGGCGGGGAGCAGCAGCTCATTTGCATTTAAAGAGACATGCACGAAAACAGCATATTTCTGCTTCCACTGAATATAGGCAATTTCAAAATGATACAATAAATTATCTGTAGGGTATTTTGAGTGGAAACTTCACAGACACATTCTGGGGACACCAGAGATTTATATTACAGATTGTAAAAAGGGGCATAATAGGTCTCCCTTAATGAAAATAGTTCATACAACAATGAAAATACTGTAATATTTTCAATGGATTAAGCATTTTAAGAATCAATATGCCACTTTAAAAAATAAATCAAAAATAGTCAAAGAACACCAAAAAAGCCATACAGATTTCTGTTATTGACAGACATAATGACAGAGAGACGAACGGACAGATGGATGGATGGATTTAGGCATTTTGATGTGACTGAATTTTTTTACATGTTAAACACATTTCTATTGCAAAACTGTTCTTTATGAAAAAAATCTTCAAGATTGAAGATTAAAAATAGAGATCAGATATATTTCACTCCCCCCATTACAAGGTGTTCAAACTCAATCTGAGTGCCCATGTGGACTCAGTGGAGCCTAGCAGGAGGGATTCACCACTGTAATAAAA
Organism: Gymnocypris eckloni scoliostomus; assembly: GCA_027564155.1. NCBI lineage: Eukaryota > Metazoa > Chordata > Actinopteri > Cypriniformes > Cyprinidae > Gymnocypris > Gymnocypris eckloni. The sequence continues at coordinate 17,462,132 of CM050432.1, read as the reverse complement.
GACAGTGGGATCTGTTCAATATAAGGGCAAAAGCAATAACTAGTCCACACTAGAGGGAAACTACGGCTCCTTCAATCACATGCACCCACACACACGTTTTTATTTGACTCGTGTTTCTGATTACAGTTAAAGAGAGAGTTTGCACATAGTGTTTCCTGCACTACTTCTAAATCACTACTTCTAAATCTCCAGCGCCACAGCAAAATAAATGATATTTTACCAGAGTTGCACTCTTCTGAATTGAATGTGATGAGATAAAAAGACTGCATATTGTGAAATAATATCAAGACAACACGTCTTTATATTGCATTGTCTTCACTGGCTGAACTCAAAAACTATCATGCAGTGCTACCAGTACAGCCATTTCACAAAGAAATGAGCCATTTCTTTTAACAATTCAGTCACAAAATATTTATTTATGCTCAGTCTTGACTAAGAAATCCATCCCTCATATTTACATCTGTTTCTATTTATTTCTGTATGTATTTCTGCTTCTCAATTGTGGTCAGGGATTGTCACACTTGAAATAAGTACCCATAAAATGTAATTACCGTTCTCTAAAGATCATTAAATTAAACAATGCTATAACACCCTTAGATATTGTAACATGCTCGTTGTAATATGCATTGATGCATTATGTGATACTGTCATTTTCCCATAATGACACATGATCGGCGAGTAAACTGTAGCACAGCAGAATTTATTCTTGCTCTCTTCTTTCCTCCCTTATTAGATTCATAAAACATTCAAAATGTCCTCCAGTCCACCTTTGTGGCAGAGTCTGCCCTTTAGTAATAATTAATCCCCCCTGACTCCAACACACTCACCTTCAAGCAGTGGTGTGGGAGTAGGGGGCATCAGTGCTAGAGCGCACAGTGGGGCGTCTATATGGGCATGAGTTTATCTGTAGTAATGCTTGACATGTGACATGTAGAGAGCTAAAATCAGTTACTGTGTGAAGGATGTCATCTTGTAGCAGGAATACCAGGACCTGAAATTCTTCTTTCAACAATCGGGGGTGATTGTTGAAAGGAGAATTGTCAGGTCCTGGTATTCCTGCTACAAGATTACATTTTTTATGACATTATCCCCCCCCAATTTTTCCAAAGACTTCTGAGATCTTGGGATGAGAAAGCAGACTGTGAACAATATTGTATGTTTAATAAATGAAGGTGTGATGACATGTGAAATTAAAGGGAAATTCTGCATTGTGATTTGTGGATTTTCCCTCCATTTGTGGGTGTTGACACCTGAAAAACAAACTGATGACTCATAGCCCTGTTTTCACCCAAATGAAATGCTGATGCTTATTAGCTGTGACTTCTGTGAAAGCATTCAATTATTCTTAATTGTCACTAGAGCGTATTCATGCTGAATTACTGTGGCTAAAATTGAATTGAGACAAGCCATGCAGAAAGAGAATTTATTAAGGCCTTCTTAAATTGCTGTCTGTCATTGGTTTTAACATTCTTCAATAACATTCTTCATGAATTCATCTTGTTAAATTTTGCTAATGGAAGTTACCTATTTTTACATACAGTGTGACTGCTCTGCTTTTTGGTTGTGTCAAATGCTTGCAACGAATTTGAGTAAGCCAAGCGTAGTGTACTTAGTATAATTATCAAATAGCGCATTAGTAACTAACTAACTTTTATAATCTCACCATTTTATAGTAAATACATATTATAGACATACTTTAAAGAAAAACAAACAATCTTTATTTGAATACAATACATTTGGATTACTTCCATGTTTGTGGCCGAGTTACAGGCAATACCTTAAGGAGGATTTCTGTAAAGCCAAAATGCTTTTCCTCTCTGTTTTGATCAAGTCTGTATTGATCATGTAATCCTCGTATTATCAGTGTAGGTCCACTGCGATCAAGAAGGCCAAATCCCTCTAAAACCAGGCAAAAACTAGGTGCTGCTTGACCAAGAGCATACAAGTTAACAAAATTGGACTGCAAATTTAATGTGCTGGTTTATAGCAATTACTTATAATTCAATATAAATAAAAAGTAGATATTAAATATATAAAACAACTATATAATTAATTCATGACATAGCTACAGACAGCATAGAATGAGCAAAGAGTTGTTCTCAAAGGATGTGTTCTTCTGTTCAAAAGACATCTGAATGAAAGCACACAATTTTTTGAAGTTTAAACTTGACATGGTGTCTTAAAAACATAGTGACACTATAATAACGGCAAGAGATGCAGCAGGTGAATTAAAATCATTCATTTGAATGACTCTTAAGTGTTATGCTGTGGGCCAGTAATTGGCTTACATTCAATTATATAATTATATAGAACACGCATATTGATTTATGTCTATATGATGTATTTTCTATATGATGTAATATTTTCACCACAACATATCTAGCATCTGGGAATTATTGTAATTTGGGGCTTTTCTCTACGTGATGAATTTGCTCAATCAGCATACAATGTAATTAATTTAATGACACTTTTTAATCAGTTGACAGCCCTAATAAAAATATATAGAAGTACTAAACTGCTATGGAGACTGGGAAGGGTACCATGGTTAATTCCAATAATTGTCTGTGCATTGTAGTCATTCAGGACTCAAGGTGAGGCATCACCATTGATTGCCCCCTTGTGCACTGATTAAAACAAAGAACATTACATCACTTCCGCTAACTATGTGCATATGTATCCTCCATGGTAACACAGGCATAGCAAACGCTATGGAACGGATCTGCTCACCACCATCTGTGTGTGTATGTGTGCATGTGCCAAGGCTGTGTTATGGAGTCAGAAGGCTGGCTACATTCTCTAAGGACCTCTCCTCCGTTGCTTAGCAATATGTGGAACAGTGAGCAGCCCCAATAAGGCAACTGCGTCTACTGTAATTCAATAGCAGTAATGTGGAGAGATAAAACAGAATTTAGCAATTTAGCATTCACATGATTAATATATACATGTTTTCTATATTTTGTAATATAAAAATCTGATTTTAGGCTAATTTTAGGAATATTTTAATTAATTTACATTAGTGGTAGACTAGGCATGTCACATTTAAGAATAAGCATATTCATATGCAATAATCTATTTATGGTATGTGGCATACTATTAACAGATGTACAGTAGCTCGATAGACAGACAGATAGATAGATGGGTCTATATTATATTAGGTCAAAGCACTTTGTCAAACATAATGTTTCATGGCTCTCCTACTGACCTTGAGAGTGTTCCTGTTCTCTGATACATCAAACAATATTTATTCACCCATTTTTCCCATAAGTCCTTGCTACTTGTGATATGTATGACCCCTGCTGCTAGCCTGTACAAACACAGGCTTGTCACTGGGTGAAGAATTACATCCTTCCTGTTGGTGTGGGTCCTCAAAAGACACTGCTAGGTTTTAAAGCTCAATCCAATGGATATAAATGGATACCATCTAATGGATATAAATTATAACAACTCCTTATGACATAGACTGTTTAATCTTGTCACTGGAAGTTTGACTGCATACAAAAAGATGAGATCACCTTCAATTTTCCATGTTTGTAATATATTACTGGTTTTGAATCTGTCCCAGTTACTCAAACCCACAGTGAGTGTTGTTCAGATGGTGACAGTACCTGGGGTGTAACGCAATGAGAATATACCGCTCCGATATTGCATCACATTTATCATGGCTGCCCCAGACTCTTCACGGAGCATGACAGTGATCCATATACTTCCCTCACCCAGGTATCTACAGCCAACCAGCCAGCTGTCCAAGGTCAAATCATAATAGAGCCGCTATTTTTATCTTCTGTCTGCTATTACTCCTAACAACAGCACGTTGGCCTCTGCAGACGTGTACATATTTGTACACACACACACGCATTTATTTCTCCACCTTCAATTTCAACACACAAGGGAACTGTGTAGGCAAATGACAAAAAAAGTCATCCAGGTGACTGATCCTAATCTCACAGGCCGACATTAAAGACTTCCAGAGACAGTCTGCTGAGCGTAAGCGACAGTAGAAGGGATGGTTAACTACACCTTTCGGCAGTACCAGGCTTGTATCTCACCTCATTAATGGATATTTATCAAGGCTGATAATGCACGACGTTGCCCTTGGCAACTGCAGGGGGCGTGACATATGTGGACCAACATCTGCCATCCCATGTTGCCCTAAAAAGTAAAAATCACATGCTGTGTTGCTGTGGTTTTTAGGAAACTTCACGTGGGGCGATATTACATCTAAGACTCTCGGCAAAATGGAACTTCTCAAGCTAACAGTTTCTCTCGGGTGAAGAATATTATTGATTTAAAGTAACAACTAATTGGCCCTGTAGCTCAGTGGTAGAGCATTGCGTTAGCAGCGCAAAGGTTGTGGGTTCAATTCCCAGGGAACACATACGTTTTGGATAAAAGTGTCTGCTAAATGCATAAATGTAAATATAAATGTAAACTATCTTCCTTTTAAGGAAGAACAATTTAAATTTCACATTTATTCATTATTGCACATTACAAGTTATCAGTCACAAGGAACCTGCACAAAAAAATTAATAAATGTAATTATAATAAAAAGGTCACACCTTATTTTAAGGTCCAATTCTCACTATTAACAAACCATTAACTATGACTTTTGCCTCAACATACTCTTAATTTGCTGTTTATTAATAGTTAGTAGGTAGTTGTTAAGTTCAGGTATTGGGTAGGATTAGGGATGTAGAATATGGTCATGCAGAATATGTGCTTTATAAGTACTAATAAACAGCCAATATGTTAATAATAGACATGCTAATAAGCAACTAGTTAATAGTGAGAACTGTTCCCTATACTAAAGTGTTATCAATAAAATATGCTATTATATTAAAACATAAATATAATAAATGCTACAGAATATAATACAAATTACAAATTGTTGTAATAAAATAATATAATAACTGTCGTCCATGGTTATAATTTTTTTATCAAAAATAAATAAATTAAAATAAATGCATAAACAAATTAGTGACAAAATCAAAAGTGAACAAAGTTTTTTGTTGTTGTTTACTTGTTTGTGCTTTCAGATTTGTGTGCCGACTCATTGATGACTTAATTGTTTTAAATCAAATTAAATTCTGCTACAGATCATTTTGATAGTAAAATGTAAATAAGACAGTGTTGGTAAGTTCATAAGAACCACAGCTTACTATAGCATGTGCACTATCTGCATCTGAAGCGGTGGTCTATTTTGATGAGGTTTTGAAGCTATTTCTATAGTATCACTTAGCAACTGTTTTACCGCAGCTCCTCAAGCACTAATGTATTCCAGAGGAGGATCTGGACAACTGAATTGGATAAGCCCGAGGCTATAGTCGAGCAATCCCTGCTCCTTGCTCTCACGAGGCGTGCATAGCAACGGCTGATCTGCCCAACAGAGATATGAGGTAATGACAGTCGCATTTGTTGATGTGGGCAGGAGCTAGCCACAACGGACCAAGTCCTTCATAACATAATGACTATAAGAGATTTCAGCTTGTTATGCAATCCATTTTCAATCCAACAATTGCGAACAAAAGAAGAGTTTGAGTTGAGAAGGAAAGTCAAGCGCAGTTTGATAACAATCTTGAGGGACGACGAAAGGCAAACCTACTTTCTCTTTAGCTGCCACTCTAGGATGGAGACAGCATCTGTTTCCAAATATACACTGGCGGTCGTGATTCACAGAGCAGAACAAATAATGGTTTAGGTAAGAAAAAACTCTTTACTGTGGGAATTATCTGCCCTTCTGAAATAATTTCCTCCACTGGAATAATTCTCCACTATCCACCGCCACAGATAAACCCATCACACATGAAAGATAGAGGGAGAAAAGAAGAAAGAGTGTTTATCAGATACGGAGAACTGTGTTGGGATTAGTTTCCCTGGGATGAATACAGCATCTCAGCTTCCATCTCTCCCCTTCCAACCTCAACCGTCCACCTGCACACACACTCCCACACACAAACCTACACATAAGAAAACACATCTCCAATCTCCAGCTACAAATGTGCGAATCATTTCCCCATACTTGGATAAGCAGATCTCAGCTAAGCGTGGCAGTTGATGATGGGTTTCTCACAGGAACCATTCAACCAGTAAACTACCACCTTTCCCGGCTGGCCAGAAAGGGGATGGAAATGGTGCCAAAAGCAGCGTTGGCGTGAATACAAACGCCACGCTGTAGGGGCAGGCATTTATGATGGCACATGCTCTACTCTGACCCAGTATAGGTTTCTTTCAGAATCGCATCCGATACGAAACAAACCAGCAACAGCCAAACACCTGCAACTTCAGAGATGGAAATTTGAGTGCCTACCTGTGTGTAGCGTGCTGTTATCTCCTGCTTCAGCTGGGAGGAAGTGAAGTACAGATCATATGCAAGAGAGAGAGGGAGTCACAGAGAGATGGAGAGGAGGAGTCTTTTCTGGTAGAGGTGGAGAGAGCGGGAGAGAGAGAGCAAGAGACCTGCTGTTGTCGCTATTCTCTGCTGAGCCTGCAGGGAGTAGTGTGCGTGGTAATGTGCTATCCCTGTTAAAAACCAGATCGTGCATGCATCCAGTCATGATTTAGAGAGAGTGAGAGAGAGAGATTCTTGGCTGTTTAACCATGCACTGTCACGAGGCACTTCCTTCGGAATCCCTCCAGTGAGCGTGGCACAGCATCACTAAGTCCTTGGCTGAGATTGGCTACCATGGACGATGATGCAGTCAGCAGGCGATGGTTCTGGCAGCAGTCAACTAAGATGACCCTCTCAGCTAGAATTAGCATCCTCACACATCCTAAGCAAAGGGTGTCGGCAGGGCAAGGACAAGCAAGGACATTTGCAAAACCCTCCTGGGAGCGTGTTCATGCACTTCAGGAGGTTGGAAGCTGGGTGGTATTCATGACAAGTCCCGGCATGGTGCCTTGTAGATGTTTGTGAACACATGAAGAAAAGAAGTCTCAGAAGAACGTCTAGGTGTAGAGGTTGTGATTTCCCCAGAGAGAGCTCCATCACTAACAAGGGTGGCTCACTGTCAGGGAAGGGCAGGTGCTAATTAATGGGATGAATTCTGGATAACGTGACCTCCCATCTTGAAGGAGGATGCTTGTAGAGTGGCTATTATTTGGTCCGATGTTCATTAATTTCGAAATGGCCTGGATCTGGACTGTGGATAGAGCAAATAACGGTTCCCCACGGGTCGCCTGATGTCTCTTATGTGGACCCCACTGTTGCTGTGCTCATAGCTCAACAATTTCACAGTGAAATGCCTCCACTTCAAAAGGCCAGCTTGTTGCATAAGAACAAAGATATAAAAAGTAAAAGGGTAAATGACTCATCTCTTTTGTTGAAAATTAAATGTCAGACTGTTTAAGCTTGAAAGTGGTGGTTGTGAAATGTAAAATCTTAAAATGTTACAATTAAAATATAACTGTAATAAAGACTTACAAATGATTAAAGAAGTTTTAGAAAGAAAGAAAGAAAGAAAGAAAGAAAGAAAGAAAGAAAGAAAGAAAGAAAGAAAGAAATGTAGGGCTAGAAAAGTATGGTATCTGTGTTTTAAAATGAAATTACTGTTCGATTTGATGAGGTGTTTAATGTAATAATTAATTAATTAATTAATTGTACCTTAATTATAGAAATGGTAAACAGAGCATGACATTCCATTTAAGAATACACTCTTTAAAAAAATACACACTTAACTACTAAAATAAAAATTAAAGTATTGCATTGATTTAGGGGTATATTTGATATCTGTACAGCATCCGTTAATGTGCACAACTCTGTTGTTGTTGTGAAGTTCTATTGATTCAATGTCGACTCATAACAGATCTTCTAAACAATTTTCAGTCTTCAGTCAAACAACTGGTCATGAATAATGCAATTCCCAGATCAGTCTAACTCAATGCTGACATTCACCATTGCCATGATGTCTTTTTCTTAATGATCATTCTCTTTACATGATGTCCAAAGTGACACTGTCCAACTCTTACAGCTATGAAACATCACAAAAAAAATCACCAAGTCTTGGGTTATTTATTTTATTTCTTTTTGCCATTTCACACCAAGGCAATTCCCTGCCTCATTTATTTCCTTATAGAAATCGAAGCTAGAAATGAATGGTTGCAAAGTGACATGACACATCTTGATTCTCTATGTGTCCTGGTGAATCACCATGGAAACCCTCCTGAATGTAACCCTATTTCAATGACAGGGAGTGGTCAGGATGGAAGAGTTTTAATTGCATGGGTTCTTCAGGGTCTTAATGGTAACCTTGTAACCCCATATGAATAACTGATTGGTGAATGCTTTTCTTCGTCTGCACTTTGTTGTGACTGCACCTGCTGCAGTCTCTTGAGAGATGCCTCTGTTTGCTGTTCTCCAAATGGCCCTCATCAAAGAGTGATCAGCAAAGTACAAAGTCATTGCTTGTGTCTGCACACCGACTCTTACCTTGAGATAACTTGACTCACACACCCCTAGCTCTGCAAAACAAGCACTAATTGCATTAAAACAAAAAAACACGTGTGGATTTCATACGCAAACATTATGCTTCTTTAGAGCAATAGAAATGGAAGATAATGCATTATTGATGCAGTTGGTAGGTAATTTAATGTGCACTTAATCTGACTGGAATATTAATTATAGTCATCGTGGTTTATTTTGAATTGGTATGCAGTGTGCTGCAGGTGGCTGTGACTGCGCCTGTACACACTACAATAATGTCAGCAATAACTTTTAAGTTCTGATCTCTTAGATGCATTTCAGCAAATTAGAGGATTTGTGAGCACCTTATAATTGAAAGTGACCAGGATTTGGTGCAGCGAGTAACTGACATGATATCAGTGATGCTAAGTAACTTAATCCTTATATGTATACCATCTAGGGCTAGGAGTCAATACAGATTTCCCAATTAAATCCAATTATGATTCACAAGCTCCCAATTTGATTGGACTCCGATTTCAATGATTGGATTTAATCCATATTACTTTGTGTACATTTCAGTTATAACAGCCATTTTCATACATATGACTGGTCTTGCTTGCAAGTTGTTGTTGTGAAATGCAAAATTATACAGTTTCATGACTTAAATATAATAATACAAAGACGAGTATGACAATAAATGCAGGATGTTTCTGATTTACTTAAGAGAACTGGATCATACGAGTCATTTGTTTATGGATGAGACTAAACTGGTCATGTTGTACGGTAGGTTTGTCTTTGCTTGCACTCTGCGACCCAAACAGGAATTTCACATTCCTTATATAACATCAATCGTAAGATTTGAAAATCAATATTTTTCCTCAGAATTTATATGTTTACCTAATTGTGTTGTAATCTTGAGGCCTACCTTGTAAGTAGTGCAACACAATTTAGCCAAGTATGACAAAACAAAAGAACAACATTCATCAATCATACACCAGACTGACCGTGAAGTAAAAATGTGTTCCTGGATCATAGCTGGAGCTGGAACAACATGCCCAACAACCAATCAGAATTTAGAGTAAGCACTATAATAGCATTACTATCAAGCTTTCTTTTTGACTTAAACTGTTTAATGGTTAGTGTTGGAGTTAGTTATGTTGCTCTGGTAAAAAACATGCTGATCCATGAGCATGTTGCCAAATCTAATCATCAAATCTGACTAGCTACTAAGAATGCCAAGACCAAGAAAGCATGATCTTTTCCATATCCTAAGATTCAGTACCGTACTGTAACATGTATAGACAGTAACTGCAGATGAGTACACGTAACAGAGGTGAAATAAGAACAAGAGATGGCTTTGATTCCACAGCAGACCGAGGCCTAATGTTGGCCTAGTGTTAGCAGTACCAAGATCTGAGCGTTCTCCCAGTGGGCTTAGAAGATTTGTATCAAGCGTTGACCCGTTGCTGGCTTCATTAGCCTGGCCCCAGAATTCCCATCAATCGCTGGCCCAACATTGGTCAAATGTCAGTGACAATGACACGGATGGCTGTCATACAGCAACTCACTGACATCACTATGAAAAATTTAATGTTCATCGCTCTCTGTAATCCTACACCGTGACTATAGAAATCAAAGTGACGTTATTAATTATGCAGAGGCAAAAACATAATTGCATTCCAATTAAAGATTAATGGAGGGACTTTGACCATCTGCAGCACTAGATTGTGTCTCAGCCTGCTAGGGAATTAATAGCGTACAGGACTGTTTTTCCATGTAGCCATTAGTAGCCAATAAGTTCTCCAACATCTGAGATCTCTGGAGCCTTTTGCTGTAAACACTAATGAAATCTGCAAATACATATATAATAGACTCATACAACTTTTGAGCAGTCTCCAGTTGAATGTTGTCTATCTAGCAGTTACTTTAGAGATGTTGAAGAAGAGAATCTGCTTCTGAGTTCTCTCTCCAAAACTGCCCACAGTGGTTTGATAATGAATGAATGAATGAATGATGTTTTTATATAGCGCTTTTTGTGTATTGTTGTACACCCAAAGCGCTTTACAATCATGTGGAGGGGTTTCTCCTCAACCATCACCAGTGTGCAGCATCCACTTGGATAATGCTCAAGTCAGGTGACATGTCTGGTGAGGGCAGAGGTTGAAGTTCATCTTGGTGTCACTGATTAAAATTTTAACAGTTGCAGCTCTTTTATGGATGTTGGCTTTGTGAAGCTCTCTGTGGTCAGGTTTTTTTTGTTTGTTTTTTGTGGAAACAGGGTCTTCAAGGTAAATAATGAGGTTTGCAGTCACATTGCTGCAGTAGTTCTTTGTTGTCTGGACACAATTATTTTTAGTGCTCAACAGTCACTATCATCTGCTTTCAGTTTTCACCCACTATCCTTCTTCACTAAAGTCTTAGCTTGCCTTGTGTACGCAGTCATAATTTTGTCCTACACAATTTATATTAATCCCTATAATAATAGGTGCTCTTATTATTTTATCCAACTCCTCCATGGCATGTGTATGTATGGTCGGAGTAAAGTTTTGGCACAAGGTTTGACATACAAATATCTGCACACTCAGTTACTGCATAAGATCCAGCATGGGAGGAAACATGATCTAGTAAAGAGCACACAACTCCAACACAGACAAACTATCTGTCAAACTAAGGATTGTAAGGATCTAGGATTGTAGAAAGTTTTACGCAAGTAATTCCGCAAGCGAGACCTTTAAGTGTATTCATATAACCAGGCTAACACCTCCGTAATGTGTCAAATCAGTCATTCGCCACCGAGAATGTAATAATATGTTGCTCCCTGTCTGCATAAGAGTGAGTCATGCGGGGAGGCCCCTCCTCGCCCCCGGGGCCCACGTGCGTCTCTCATTCGGTGGTTTACAGATCACTGGCGTTCCTCACCAGAGGCTTGGCCACACGCCTGTCAGTACCTGATGGATGGCGTGACACCCAGCCGCTACCCTGTCATCTTTGAATGGGTAAGAGAGAGAGACAAGAGAGCGGGATGGAAGAATCTGCATTTTAAAGGAATAATTATCATAAAAGTAAAGACTGTCATCATTTACTCGCCTTGTTGTCATTTCAAATTTAAATTATGTTCTTTCTTACTTGGAAACAAAACAAATTTGGGATAATATGTTGGCAATATTTTCAATATGTGTATAAGGACTGAGGCTGTCAAGCTTCAAAATGACAAGCGTCATTACATTTTTTGGCGAACTATTCCTTTAAGGGAAATAGATAAATAGGAAAAAATAATGAGTGAGAGCGAGTGAGGCAATCGAGAGTGAGAGGAGAGACCCTTGTACTGTGACTTTAATGTGGCTGATTCGTTCTGCGGGCTAAGTTAGATTGCAGAGAGCGCGTGGGCGTCCATCGGTTTGCCTGTCTGTCAGAGCCCGGTGACAAGGCCAGGGCCGGCTGAACAACACGAGGAAAGGAAAGACGAGCAGAGGAGAAACACACGCTTCTATGAATCTTTATGGAAATGAACCTTTGGGAGGATCTGAACTATTTGTCCTCCCAGTCACAGTGTAACCCTCATGGTTAACATGCAGCTGATCACAAAGCCCAGCCAATCAAAACCAAGACAGCGGTGGCAACAAAACCATCTTCATGCATCTTGTATGAACCAGCAGCCTGTTTTTCCTCACATGAAACTCAACAACTGTAAATTCACCACATCTGCAATCACACATGCAATAGATTTTAAACTCTTTTTCTGGAAAACCTTGTGATGTCACTGATCTTTGTACAACTGCGCTAGAAATATAATAGCTGTTCCAATAATCTGACGACTAATTCTAACAATTGGAGAGAAAAGCTCTTACTTTTTAGCATCTGTCCAATTTGATGACATTTCTGACTGCGACATACTGTAGATAATCATGATTATCAACTTCACAGACTTACTATTAAACGGCACGTAAGCCTGTGAGTAATCGTGTCAGCTCCTTCAGAACTTCTGAAATGATTGACTAGAACTCTTTGAAACCAAACGTCTGAGCTTTCTAGCCTTGTATAAGCTCCAACAGTTAATTGTACAGCTTTGTTCACTCTTATCGTTTATAGACCTTTTTTTCTGGCAACTTCTTAAACTGGCAAATTGCTGCAGCGGCATCTGGTACTGTAGTTATTCTGTCGCAACTTTACAAAACAAGTGATTGGAAACAAAGTACTCATTTAAAACTTAAAACTTAAATTGAGAAATAAAATAATTATAAAATTGGTCTAAACAATCTTGATAACATTAGCCACATAAGCAGCTACAGATGGGCGTCCATCGGTTTGCCTCCTGTCAGATGACAAGTGCAATCCGAATTCGATTCAACACAATAAAAAAAAAGCTATGTAATACAGTATAAACCCTAATAGTCAATTTACAATTAATTTGTACCTGTGTTGTATCACGCCGTGGATGAGCGCTTCTAAAATAAATGAATGGATGATTTAGCTGTGGGCGTCATCTTCTGGCGAGATGCATGAATTCAAAACCAAGACACAGTGCATTATGGGAATCTTCATGCATCTTGTATGAACCAGTGTTTGCCTTGCATTGTGGGATTGAATGAGTTCACTCGAGAACACCACTTAAATGGCTCCACATCTGTCCCTCAGTGCAATATTTTAAGGGGCTTTCGAATAAAACCTTATGTCACTTATCTAACACACCTGATTAGACTCATAATATTAGAGACTGCAAGACCTGAATGAGGTGTGTTAGATAAGGTAGACATACAAAATGTGCAGGGCAAGGAGTCCTCCAGCACAGGTTTGGGAAGCAATGCTCTAAATAATAAAAGTATAGCATATCTGCTAATAGTTATATATAAATCTGTTTTAACAGATGCAAATATGTTAGAAACGGCGCATTGCCATACAAATGCCAACTTGTATCAGATGCACACTTTCTTAAATCAATGCATTGCATCGCTAACTTTTATGCCGATGCGAATCTGTGAATCTTAGTCTACTATCTACAGTACTAATCACCTGACAATAAGGAGAAAGGAGAGGAAAGGAGGAAAACTTGCCCTGCCTCATTTTGCCACTTGTTAGCAACTGTATTTTTCAAGACATGTACAGTAAAACAATTAAAAATTTAAAATTTAAAAAAATCATGTACCATTTAAAAAATCAGGAGAAAGGAGTGAAGCATAACTGATGTTTTTTATGTTTTAAAATAAAACATGAAAATAACATTTAATCACAGGATGTGCATTTAACCAACCCACACACCCAAAAAAAAAAAACACTCACTTCAAGATGATGGCACCAGAGGATGCAAAGAAATCTACAGGTTTTTGGGCTCATTCCTTCAGCACTCTCTTTAAATGAGCCTTTTTCCTTTGTACTCTTTTAGCCCTGATAAAAGCCCATGTGCCGAAACGCATTAGCACACACAAGACAGCATCGAGTCCAATCTTTTGATTCTTTGATTCTACAAGTGTTGCTGGTTTTGTGTGCAATAAGCACTTTACAGTGGCATCTCAGCAATGGGTCCTGTTGTTAATGCATGACATCTAAATAGAAACATGCTGTTCAATTTAACCTGTACCTGTGAACGCTTCTAGTGAATTTTAAATAATTTTGCTTCAGGATGCTATCAGACATCATACCCAACACAATGCTAAAAATAGTCATTTTTCAAAGTAACCAAAAATGTCAAAATCAAATAATCCTCAAGTACTGCTGAGGTCCAACAGCATGTTAAATAATTAATGACAGCATGAGCAGGACTATTGATAATTTCGGTTTCTAAACGTTTCTTGAATTTTGATGGTTTCATGTTGCTGGCAGTCAAATACTGACAGCACAAAACACACAGTCAAATGTTTATCCTCATTGAAAATGAATCTGTATTTAACATAATCTGAGTTATATTTTTGTTTATGTTTTGTTCATGGAGCGTCACATAACCTGCCCATACTGGCATCTGTCTAATGTAACTAGCTTTTACCAAGTGACAGATAAATTTGTAACACAATATAATAGAGTCTGATTGGTTAAACTCTGATATTAACAATATTTTAAATGGGAAGCAATTTAACAAAATAAGATGATATTGTAAACATGGCTGTTTATATGGTTATTTAAATTTTATTGGTTGCATTTTGCTCCCTGTTTACGAACATCTTTGGGACAACACCCATCCGTTGATAAACATTAATTTATATCACCCACATGGCAAAATAGTTTAACTCCATGTTGTTTTCTCACTACCAACCACATGCTATTTTCAAAAGACATACGAACCAAGGCCAGTATATTTTGTCATGTAAAATGCTTTGCATAACTAAGCAGCCAGTAAGTTATTTCTCCTCACACATGGATGAGTCACCTCAACATGTGACACTCACAGAACGAGACCAATTCTGTGCATTTGATTACCTGGGCTATTGGAGGAGTTCTCAACATGACAGCCACTATTTGCAGGGATCAATCGGAGAAAACGACCTCCCCACAAGCAGCTCTAAGCTGCTCATGATCAAATCTAGTTTCCTCAAACAGCGTTATAAATTGATATTCGGCATGTGTCTAAATCATTCACAAAGATAAACAAATGCTTCTGCTGAACTCTTTAAGGGATGCAGAGGCTCGTCTTAGGTCACAGTCATTTATTACCTCATCGATCTGTTGACTCAAATAGACACGTTCACTGCGTTTGAATGTGATTGTGAAGCTGGTCTGATTGTTCAAATTAAAGCTCCAAGAGGTCCAGATGATGCATTGGTTTATCTTAAAAGTCACTGCTTTGCGTTAAGTGATAATCAAATGTAATTACTGTGCACTTTACAAAAGTGTTGGTAAAAGACGACTGTGTGATGCTAATTCAAACTCATGGTAATACTGTTGTCCCGTAATGACACCGTCACACTGAATATTCAGTAGAGAACTGACAAGCTAGGCAATATCGCGTTCATAATCGCAAATGAATCACATTCAATTATGAATGTGAAATTGCCTAACTTGTCACTGAACTACGGCATGTATTAACTGCCGCTCCATCTGAAAGCAGGTGATGGTGATTTAGTGCCAATCACGGAACCGGCTTTACTGACGAGATGCGCATGATAATCGCATGCAATTAATTGCACAGAGAACAATCGATAGTGGATTTTACCGATACCAATAGCTAGTTTGGACCACACTGGCAGATACCAATTAATCAACCGATAGTTGTTTTTTTTTTGTTTTTATATGGATAAACCAAAACTAGAAATATGTTATATCTGACATTATATGTCATATACATAACATGCTCTCACATGTTATGTTTTTAACATTGTAGGAGGAATTTACATATCTGATTTCAACAAGCGAAGTCGTTACCCCTAGTAAACCCAGTGTTATAAATATATATATATAAATTTGTCCTGATACAGAAAACCATGAATTCAATAGTGTCTGCTAACTCTTTACGACTGTATACCACTATCATCATTTAATGTACCTCATCATCTGTTGACTCACAAATTCACTGCGTTGAATGTGATTGTGAAGTGCACTGCCATAATCACAAATCCAGATGATGCAACAAAATTATACTGTGCGTTAAGTGAAAAAAATGTAATTAAATGAGTGCACTTTACATTCAATTTTGGTAACATGACCTTTTAGACTGATTCAGTAGCAATAAAGCTGTTAGCCACTTGTTTACACTGTCATTTGTTTATTGACAGGTTAGGATAATACAGTTGCATGCAGAACATAAAAAAAACTTAGCATTTATAAAAAAAATTTGATTTCAGAACTTGATGTAGGCTATGCACAAAGAAATCAACAGATATGCGCTGCATTTTATTCATCATCAGCCAATTACAAGATCGAAAATCGCAATAGGAGAGAGCGGCATCGGTAGTGGAAAGATAAGTTACTTTACTTTCGGTTTCATTCGCGGCAGTTTGCACGTCGCTTGCTGGCTATATCCATGGCGATGCTGTAGCTTTAGCACTGTTATATCTGACTATTACATGTCATATAGCCTATAACATGCTCTCACATGTTTGTTTTTTAACATTGTGGGAGGAGTGAATTCTACATATCTGATTTCAACAAGCAGAAGTCGTTACCCCTAGTGTAAACCCCTAGTGTAAATATATATATAAAATTTGTCCTGATACAGAAAACTATGGAATTCAATAGTGTCCTAACTTTTTCACATGACTGTATATCCACTATCCTCCACCTTAATGTATGTGCCATGCAGGTCATGGGAGTCAGGGCACACCTTCGGTTGGAGAGAGTGAGAAAAACAAAAGTGCACTGCCATAATCAGCAGAGACCAACACACATAGGCAACCTGAGTATTATACTGTTTGGGCTTAAGCAAAAAAAATAATTAAATGAGTATTTGATTCAATTTTGCCTTAACAGTGACCTTTGAGTAGACTGCAGCCTAGCAATAAAGTTCATGTTAGCCACTTTTAGACCAATCTGCATTTAGCACTTTGGGCATTACAGGTTGGCAGGCACACATCCAATACAGTGCTGCATGCAGAACAGTAAAAACAAAACTTCTCCAGCACGTTTTATAACAGAGAACGAAGCCTCCATTGATTTCAGCATGCTTGATGTTTTGGCTATGCAGGTTATTGCATATTTATGGAGATGCAATTTTCTCCATTTTATACTTTGATTCATTTCTTCACACATTTTTCACAGTGCTGTTGATACACTGGACAGTTGTAGCTATGAGCGTAATTGCATTTGTGTATTTCTTTATTGTATTTATTTTTTCAGCCTCATGTTATCGGACGCCTGTTAAAGACTGAGGAGACAAATGTAATGTGTGGAACTGAGACTAGACACTGAGAACAGACACTGAGACCCTTTTGCATCAGCACATTTGACACATAAAAACAGCTGTTCAGTTACTTCTTATGCATAATTATGTAGCTACATATTTGCATAAACTGCACAGAATTTTCCATTTCACTCTCTTCCTGATTCTTAATGTTACTTAATGTAGCCTTTATTTTGCTTCATGACATTGAAAAGGCGACATCCTGAGGATCCTATAATTTTTCTAATTTAAAACTATTTTAAAGTACAAAAATAATATGTATGAAAATAAACAGGATTGCATATCACATGGGAACCTTGCCATGTAGCATAACAGGACGAATAAAGAACAGTCACCGCACAAAAGTTTATATTACTTTGTAACCATTAGGTGTCAGTCTAAACAGTGAATATGATCATCTTACTAAAGAAATAGAAAGGTATTCACACTTCAATTATGAACAAAGTGATGTTGTTGACTTTGCATTAAATATTAGATTGCACAATATATTCGTGTAAACTGAAAGATAAGAAAGGGCAGTGTTTATTTTGCAGTCTCTATATCTTGTTTTTTATCTGTCATACCACAAAGAGACAAAATGTCTACAAGCCTGTAGACAATTTATCTTGTAGACTACATTATATATGTCCCTTGAGAAGATTTTGTTTTTTGTCAAATTTAAGGTACCCAATTAAATGGAAGTAGTATAATTTCTTATGTATTCTAAAATTGTTCTTATGTATGTATTATGACATATGTCAGAATGGACTATCGAATTTCGAGTTGCCCCAGAAGTCATAGCTGGTCAACATTGATAGACGGTGAAAGAATAGTTTAAAATTAAAATAAAGTACATGCCCTACATGACACATACTGGCTCTGTTCAGTCATGTTGAGGCAGGAATCACAATAAAGACACTATTATTCTTAATAAACCCGAGAAAAGTTCAACAATATAAGTGAAAAGCATAGGACATGTCATCAAACCTTCAGTAGTTCCTGGTTGTGTGCAGCACCTAACACTCTGCATAATCGTCTGAAGGATCCCGGCATTAGAATCCTTAGAATCCGGCATTAGTGTTTGAACAAGATCCCTGATCATCTGTGAGCAGACAAAAGCATTTTTGATCATTTCAAATGCAAACGGTAAGTTTTTAAAAGCAGAGCACCAAAAAAAGGCAATTTAATCCTTATTAAAAAAAATGGTTGATAAAGGGGTCACCGGATGCCCGTTTTCCACAAGTTGATGATTCTTTAGGGTCTTAATGAAAAGTATATAACATACTTTGGTTAAAATGTATCAATGGTAGTGTAAAACAACACCCCTGTCATAAACAGCTCTTTTCAGCTGTTTTCTTGCATGCCGCTTTAAATGCAAATGATCTCTGCTCACCCCGCCCCTCTCTTCCGAGCCACTCTGAGAAACGGTAACTTTACGGTAAACGGGAAACTTTAGTCGCATTCATCGTGAAACTTGCTAACTAGCACGTTATTAAGAAAGGCGATTTGCAAAGAATCATAAAAAAAGTATACTTTTCTACGCATTTAGGTAGATCGGGGAGCATTCCTTTCAAAAACAAAAGTAATCCACTGCGTCTTCAGCGGCTCAGATGTCGGGACTAAACGACAACTGCTAGTTCAATATTACATCCAACAACAAAACACTTCAATCGCTTAGGAGACATTCTTGTCTACATCTGCTCCAGAGTCGAAACAATGGCGGATTGATGACAGCTCACTCAGGGCGAGTCTAAGGTAAGACACCAGTCCAGTCTGTGCTGAAACGCTTCTCTCAATCAACTATCATGGGAGGGGCCTGTGTGTGACATCACACAGACAAGAAGCTGAGAACAGCTTGATTTGAGAAAGAGGTAATGATTTTAGTAGATTAAAACAAAACAAAACACTAGGAGTGGATCTTTATCATTATAGGGTGGTTTTGTACACACACTGCCAACACACATTTATATTCAAACAGCATGTAAAAGTGCATTTCGCATCCGATGACCCCTTTAAAAACTAAGTTATTACTGTTATTGCCACAGAAACTTTGGAGTAGCTTTATAAGTGGCCCTCAAAGAAAAAAAAGACTTCTAAACAAACACTAATGTAATATTTATGAGTAAAAGTGAGTAGAAAGGTCAGGAAAGTTCAACGGTCAATAACTTTGCATTTTGTGAAAACTCATCACTACTGTAAATTACCATATTTCCTACCTCTCTTATTCTTATTCCAATGCTAATCATTAAAAAAGTAAAATGAATAAATAAAAAGAAATAATGTACAAATAAAATGACTTATACATCAATTCTAATAAACACTGAGGCTACCAAACAAGATGTATTTCTGTTCAGCTCTTCAGATAAGCCTCAGGTGGTTGGATACCTCTGATGTTGACTATAGTTGAGTGTCATTCAGTCCGACACCTCCAGGTGCCCACAGAAGAGACAAAAGTGTATTTAAAAAGGTGTATGAGTCATGACTAATGCATTTACATATTACAAGTCTTAAAAGGCAGCAAAATGTAGGAAGACAGGGTGAAACACGGTCAAGTAAATAAAAACTAATTATTACTGTTTTGCTTCAAGAAACCTTGACTAACATAAGCCCGTTCAAGCACTTTGCAGGTCATGAAGATTTTTCATGTAAAGAGGCATGTTGCTGCATTTACACTGGCCTAGGTGCAATTATCTCAAATGATAATTATATGACATGAATTCCTCCATGATTTTCTCTTGATTGCTGATTTCTTCCAATGAAGAGGATGTGTGATTAGAGAGCAAACTATGCCAAATCCTCATTGAGCTGCCTCAATGTTTAAGGTGACCTTTATGTTATGTTACATTACATGCCCAGAAGCACTGTATTAACATGGGAGATTTCCAATATACAAATACACTTTTTGGCACTAGAGTTGGGAGAAATAAAAGTGACTTTTCATGTAAATTTGTGTAAATGCAGAAATCTGAAATGCTGATCTTATGGACAGCAGGGAGCTGACGCCACGTCAGCGCTCTCACTCTGAGATTTCTGTTGCATATGGGCCCAGGTGACTCTCATCCCTTCAATCTATGAAGGTGACCTGAGCCAGACCTCCAGTCATTCCTTTCTCACTCTCTCTGCACACACTTAGACTTGCTAATTCTCCTTCCTTTTCACCACTGCACCCTGTGCAGGTTCCAGGCTCTAATAGTTTCTTTTGTGCACTGGAAATGGAGCTCAGGCTACTGGCAGATAAGTATGGGGTTGGGAGGCCATTCATCTCATCTCTCCAGCACATCTCATTGGTCAAACATGGAGGGGAGATGATCGCTAAGACACCGGCTTACAGGCAGGAGAGCATGATGGATACAGAGAATCCGTTAAGCCTTTTGTCAATAAGGCTACAAGGTATTGCATGAAGATTCCCATGAGTTGCTTTAGTAATGGGTGCTGATGGTTTGGAGGATTCACAAGTATGTGGGACTCACTGGTTATATATTTGATTTCTAACTGGTATATGTGATGATAAAGCACCAACATTATGATATAATGGGATGTGATGGCCAACGTTGATAAAACTTACCTTTGAAAGACACCTGCAAACTGTCAGTGCAGACAAATACATTTTGTTATGTTTTTGCAGTTTTACATCCACGCTGAATCGACCACTGAAAAAGAAATAAACAACAACATATAATTTAAACAAATATGTCAATTTGTTTTAAATGTTGGTCCATGTAAATGCTAATAATAAATACTGGGCCATTTCGGTAGGTTTAAATTCACTTTGAATTATTTAAATGAATGCACAGTTTTGACAGATATGATAACAGATAATCATATCTGAAATGACTAGCCTAGATGATGCAAGACAAATGAAAACATAAGTGGTACCAAGCTAAACTTTAACTGTTAAAGTAGCCAAAATATAAAAACAACAACATGAAAACACATTGCAGCATGACATGATATTTATGACGCATTTTTAAAAAGACTACTACAGTATAATTTTACAGTTTTGTGACTGTATCAGACGGTAACATAATGACACTTTTATTTAAAGCATAGCCTACAAACAATTAAATACCTATAATAATTATGGGACTCGGGTACTTCGAATAATACCATGGTACTGTTTTAGCATTGTACACGTTTTAATGTACTTGTTTACCTGAGGTGAGTCGTTCACAAGCTGCACGTGCAGGTGTTGTACTTCATTAATTCCCTTTAAACGCGACAAACAATGCGACACTTTTACATGTTTGGTTTCAATGGATTCTATGTGAATTTCCACTTTGTCTACCGCGTTTCGTGTTCATGTATTTTAAAGTCGTTCGTTAACATTTTAATTCCCGATTAAACAAACCGCTCAATAAGACTAGAAGGCGCGCGTGAGCTGTCAGAATGATTCAGTTTGAGTCGCGAACCGATTCAGACTCGTTTGACCGGTTTTTTAAAAGGAATTGACACAACAGAGTGATTAATTCATGAATCGTTCTGATTTTTAAATAAACACATCATATTAAACTAGAATTATTTGCATGATTAAATTCAGTTTTAACTGTTATCATGCTTATTTTAGCCTGTATTATACCAGTAATCTATAACAACGATCAAACTCTATTTTATCTGACTATCCCTTTATATAGCCTATATGAAACAAAATCATAAATTAAAACCATTCGAAACATAAACAGGAATAAAACTGTTCAAATTGGGTTATGTAGGGGCTACTGACATGGAGATATCTGGGAGGGAAAAAAACTAATTCTTACTCAATATGTATTATAGCTTTGATTGAATTGAAATCTACAGACAATAAAATGTAATAAAATACACATTTAAATAACTTAAATGCGTATTTTGATGTTTTCTTTCCACTAGTCTGAAAAGCAAAATTGTCAGAATAGTCAAAAATAAAATAAAAACCTTTTTCTTTTCTTTTCTTTATTGTAATTATTATTTACTGTACAATTGTATTCACCATTTTCTTTAATCCAATGGAATTATGCAAGGAAGAGAAAGAAAAACAGATCTATGATGATTAGTGATTGATTAGTGGATAAGTGATATATGCAGAATCTTAAATATCCCTTCCTAATTTGACTTAATTTTCAAAGTTCTAAAACATTCTTTATGAAAAGGTTGGGCTCTAGGTTATGATTTGTTGAGCTGTGTTTGAAGACACTGTAAATTATTGTAAAAACATACACCTGTGAACTCTTTAAATCAGTGTTGATGCTTGGCACACACTATAATCCTGCTAATGTGCCAAATAAATTGCTTCAAGATGTCAGACTTCATTACGAATTCTAATTTAACATGAGGCTATAAGTGCATTCTAAAAGTTTTCTAAAAATTACCTCCATGAGGATTTTAGGCACTCCACTCCACGTCATGCCCAACTTCCCTTAACTGTTCTAAATTATAAACTATACACCACGGCTTCCTGAGACGTACTGGTTTAGTTTATTTCCAAGAAAAATGAAAAATTAGATAAAAAAAAAAAAAAAAAACATTTTCTGATTCCACGGTATCAGACTCTATATGTGACCCTGGACCACAAAACCAGCCATGGGGTATGGGGTATATTTGTAGCAATAGCCAATAATACATTGTATGGTTCAAAATGATAAATTTTTATTTTATGCCAAAAATCATGAGGATATTAAGTAAAGATCATGTTCCATGAGGATATTTTGTAAATGTATCACCGTAAATATATAAAAGCTTTTTGATTAGTAATATGCATTGCTAAGAACTGCATTTGGACAATTTTAAAGGTGATTTTCTCAATATTTAGATTTTTTGCACCCTCAGATTCCAGATTTTCGAAAAAATTGTGTCTTGGCCAACAATTTTGAAAAATTGACACTTTAGACTGGCTTTGTGCAGGGTCACATATATCTCGTTATTTTTGAGGTATGTGAGTTTAACGGTCATGAATGTGAACTTGCATGCTTATGTGAATCTCTTTTATACCGCCTTTACCTCCTCTGCCTTATCTTTCCATCCAGATTCTCACCCATCTTATCTCTCCTCTTGAGTTCGGAGCTCCTCTATGATCATCAGAATATATACAAGAGGTCTGTGATGAAGTCAGAGATCACATGCTGTGTATAATGTCTTTGACCTGAACTTGTGCAATCACTGGCCTGCCTAACAGCAGCACACATCACATATCAACTCTTATGCATGTTCCCAACCAAGCATTGGAGGGCTGGATCTGCCTGTTTGAGGATGGTTCACCACTCTTTGTACTTTGCAGTCTCAGAGTTTTGTTGGAAGAAGAAACTACACTTGTACCTTAAAGATTGTACTAGCGTGACTGATGGGCCTGAAAAAGATACTCTTAAGTGTAGAAAAGCATTTCTCAGCTCGGGGTGGGACTACAGACCACAAACATCCGAAGTGTAGAGAAAACTAAGCCGTGTTTCCCTGAAAAGTTTTAACACTGTACTAAATGTTCTACAGTGAATAGCCTGTTTACAAAAACAAGCCACAACATCTATTTCCGTTGAAACTTTGTATTCAATAAGCAGGATTCTCAGACACCCACCTGATAAAAGCTTGACTGATGTGAAGCCGATATAATTAACGTGGGTGTTTAAGAGCAACTCACAGAAATGACTGACATCCTGTGATTTTCACCGACCGCTCAAGCTATAATTTACCTCATTATGCCACACAAAGGCACTTTTTATTATTTCAGAAAAAATATTGAATTTTTTATATTTAATGGGGGCGACTTTGTCGTTCTCATGCAAGCACTGCAACTCTGCATGCTGTTTTTCATTTTAAACAATCTCATGGGTCTTTGTAGATTATAATGATTAGCAACTGACCTCTATGACTCTCAGCCCACTGAAATTGAGGGATTTGAAATGTTCTCGATTTATTTTGCATTTGATTAGCTTAACAAATAGTAAAGTCGTGATCATGAGCAATTTTAATTATTATTATTATTTGTACCCCCCCCCCCCCAAAGATCACTGATTCACTCAAACTGAAAACTTTATCTTCAAGTAGTTTTAAAAGAACATGTTCACATATATCAGAGATGATCACTAGAATCACTTTAAAATTGAACAAAACAGTATTGTATTTTTAAAGTATTATGACTACTATGTTCTGATGTCCTGAAATAAGAGGACCATTTAAATAATGTAATTAAAATAAAATTTTTATTCTCAGTCAGTCTTCAGTCTGAAGGTTTTGATTTAACTTTTTGTCTTCATTTTTATTAATTGTGCTTGATAGAACTTCATAGAAACTTGATATTGCAACACCAAAAACAAAATGCCTAGCACATTTAATACATGCATGATATGAAAAAATATAGTTCCCCTTCATGGGAACTCGAACTGCGTCCCCTAGGGGTCGCTACAGGGGAACGCCCTCAGCGTGACTCGGTCTGAAGATACATATGAAAAAACACCACCTGTTGGCCGGCGACAGCCCATGAGCGTCACTACCGGCGTACCACAATATAAGTGCCGCCGGAGGATACATCATCAGCTTTTCGTCTTCACTGACTGGTTTGTTTGAAGTGTGCAGAGTGAATCTGGTAAGAGTACAGTTTTCTAACTCTACTATGGCGAGCACTAGCAAGGCGTTTAGGAAGTGTGTGATCCATGTCCTCGTTATTTGACACCCGATGACACACACGACTGTTGCGTCTTTGTTTGGGCATGGAGCACGCGCGATGTCCTTGAGGGGCGGTTTTGCGTGCATTGTGGCGGCTCTCTATGAGGAAGCTCAGCTCTCGCCTGTCCCTCTTTCGAGGAAAGAGGGCAGCCGTCTGCTTCCCGCGATTCAAGACCCACCGTTGCCGAGGCACGGAGGCGAATGAAATCGTGGGGTTCGCAGTTGGTGGTGGCCAATAAGCTGGAAAGGGACCGCCCCCTTTTCGCGCGTCGGCCGAGAATGAGAGTGAGCTGCTGGATTGTGATGATGCGATCTTTCTGACATCATCAGATGCAGCAGCTAGTGCTCCGCTGCATATGAACGAGTTTTTTGGAGGTTATGGATTATAAAAATAAATTTAAATAACCCCAGCTCGAGTGAGCCTTCCTTTCTTCATAAATCTCGATGTGGAGGTTGAGAAGGAGTGGGAAAAGCTAGTTTTCTCGTATTCATAGGCTTCAGCATACTAGTTATGCTGACACTGAGGGATGCGTGAAAATGGCTATGAGGATGCCCCTGTGCAAGAGATGATAACCAGCTTATCTCTCTATGGCGAGACATCCTCTCAAGGCTCCCTCCTGGCCATCTAAGCCCCTAGCGCTTAAATGGCATATGCAGCAGCAGGTCAGACCGTCGCTTCGTTGCACGAAGGCGTGCTACCAGACTGACCTGCTAAAAGTCCTGGATAAGGTCCAGGTCTGAGCCCGAACAACCAGGGTCCTAACCCATCTCGGTCTGAGGATCAGAGATGGGCTTAGAAAACTAGTCTCGCGACTCATGCCCCTCCCTCCTGCGGCTAGGGTGAGACAGGCGCGGGTCAGAGAGAGCAAGCCCTCTCATTCCTCTTTAATTCCCCTGTAACCACCGAAACTCCACCGACCGAGGTTAGGTGGAAGTTTCCTGCCAAGAGCGCCTAGAGGCGCTCCCTTGTGTGACGGAGTTCCCTCTCATTCCGAGGAATGAGTTCTCCGCTCCTCAGAGCTCTGTGATAGGTCGCTCTCCGTGCTGGTCGAGCTAGCATTGCTCCCCTCACTATAGAGGGTTATCTATGAGCATGCCGCTCCCTGCTGAGCGTCTGAGTAACTTCTCATTCTGAGGAATGAGTTCTCCGCCTCCAGAGCTCGATATAGGTAGCATTATAGGCTCTCATTCTGAAGAATGAGTTCCCAACTAAGAACTGCAGTCAGGTGGACCTATGATGACTTCAGGCAGGTTCTGTATTCTCGAACTGCCTTACTGATGGTCTGGACGTGAGTCCCCTCGGAGGTTTCTGTGGATCCTCCTGGATCTTCAGTCATTCTGGTCACCACTGCAAGGGTAGAGCCAGCATTACTCCCCTCACGATAAGAGGGTTACCTATGAGTATGCCGCTCCCTTCTGAGCGGCTGAGTGTCTTTTCATTCTGAGGAATGAGTTCTCCACTCTCCAGAGCTCGTTATAGGTAGAGCTAGCATTGCTCCCCTCGTTAGAGGGTCACCTTTGAGCATGCCGCTCCCTGCGGAGCGTCCTGAGTTCCCACTCATTCTGAGGAATGAGTTCTCCGCTCAGAGCTCTGTGATAGGTCGCTCTCCTTGCGGGTCGAGCTAGCATTGCTCCCCTCACTATAGAGGGTTATCTATGAGCATGCCGCTCCCTGCTGAGCGTCTGAGTTCCTTCTCATTCTGAGGAATGAGTTCTCCGCCTCCAGAGCTCGTTATAGGTAGAGCCAGCATTACTCCCCTCATTAGAGGGTTACCTATGAGTATGCCGCTCCTTCGGGCGTCTGAATGTCCACTCATTCCGAGGAATGAGTGTTCCGCTCCCCAGAGCTCGCTGTTGGTAGAGCCAGCATTGCTCTCCTCACCCAGAGGGCCACCTATGAGCATGCCGCTCCCTTCTGAGCGGCGGAGTTCCCTCTCATTCTGAGGAATGAGTTCCCCGCTCTCCAGAGCTCATGGCTGGGCTCGACGCTCCCCTGAGCGGCGGAGTGTCTTCTCATTCTGAGGAATGAGTTCTCCGCCTCAGAGCTCTATGATAAGTCGCCTCCCTGCTGGTCGAGCTAGCATTGCTCCCCTCACTATAGAGGGTTATCTATGAGCATGCCGCTCCCTGCTGAGCGGGAGTTTCCTCTCATTCTGAGGAATGAGTTCCCGCTCTCAGAGCTCATGATGGGGCTTGCCGCTCCCTTCTGAGCGGCGGAGTGCCTTCTCATTCTGAGGAATGAGTTCTCCACTCTCAGAGCTCGTTATAGGTCTCACTCTGAGGAGTGAGTTCTCCGCTCTAGAGCTCCTCATTGGTAGCTGAGTTCCTCTCATTCCGAGGAGTGAGTTCTCCGCTCTCCAGAGCTCGCCGTCGGTAGAGCTAGCACTGCTCCCCTCAACCAGAGGGTCACCTATGAGCATGCCGCTCCCGTCTGAGCGTCACGAGGTTTCTCCGCCCCCAGAGCTCTGTGATAGGTCGCTCGCCTGTTGGTCGAGCCAGCATTGCTCCCCTCAACCAGAGGGTCATCTATGAGCGTGCCGCTCCCTTCTGAGCGTCTGAGTTCCCTCTCACTCCGAGGAATGAGTAGTTCTCCGCTCCAAGGCATAGAACGTTCTAATAAGTGCACACGCAAGACTTTGGGCACTTTTCTAAAATCCACTTAGTGGTAAGTCCGCACATTAAAGATTCTGTTCTTTCTAAAAATCCCGTAAGGGTAGGGTTCTGTGCACTGCTTCGTGCCCTTTTGAGCTAGTTAAAGCCCGGTTTGTGCCTTGGGCCCCTCCCCTGTCCCATATATGTTGGGTCCAAAAAAAAAGGGGTGTGTACACTACCAAGAGGTCTGTTGAGACAGTTCCCTCAGTAAGCTTGGGAGAGCAAGTGGTAACCCCTGAGTGATCGGCCAGGACCTAGTGAGCCAGGTGCCTGGCCATATCCCCTTGAAGGAATCTTTTCTGATTCCAAGACCTTGAGCTCTACCCTAGGCCCGGTAATCCCGGCGCCTAACAGGTAAGTACTAGGTGCAGCTCGGGCCTTTGGCCAAGGGGATAATATCACTGACAGCCATCAGCCGTCCCGGGGGAAACTTCCTTAAGCCGGGTATAGTTGGCTTAGTGCTCGCCTTTTTTGCGAAATTGGCTTGCATTCCCCTCAGCATGGTGAAGTGGGTATAACGTTCCCCGTAGCGACCCCTAGGGGACGCAGTTCGAGTTCCCATGAAGGGAACGTCTCAGGTTACGTGTATAACCATGGTTCCCCAGTGGGGAACGAGACACTGCGTCCCCTGGGCTTTGAGCCATGCTGCGGACGCAAGCTTCAGACGAAGAAGCTGATGATGTATCCTCCGGCGGCACTTATATTGTGGTACGCCGGTAGTGACGTCATGGGCTGTCGCCCGGCCAACAGGTGGTGTTTTTCATATGTATCTTCAGACCGAGTCACGCTGAGGGCGTTCCCCCGTAGCGACCCCTAGGGGACGCAGTGTCTCGTTCCCCACTCGGGGAACCATGGTTACATACGTAACCTGAGACGTTATTTTGTTATAGCACTGCAGAAATGTTGTGAACATTTGCTGTGTTGAAAGTTCAATAGAGTCTGAATAATTTATAATAATTATCTTACACTTTTGAATCTGATGGTTATTCCTTGATGCATACACTTGTTTTCTTTAGCTTTTTGGACAAAGTACCAATTTGTTATAACATGAAATTGCTTTACCAAAAACAGGTGTTTCACGTCTTGCTGATGGGAATAGTTTTTCAGCGCACTGTATTTGTGGCAAGCAGGTAAAATGTTCTCACTAATCAAATCACCTCATGTCATCAACATGCAAATTCTTCATCTGCCGGAGGGGACAAATCTACTGACGTCTTTTTTGAACCAGAGAGAATGATTCACTGTGAGGTCGTCTCTTTTCCCAGCACTCAACGCTCAACACAATGTTCCAGCCTCATTTCAATTACACTGACAACTCATGCAGATCAATAATTAGCTATTATGAAATTAGACACTGATAAGCCATTTATTTATCTGACAAGTGAAAGCCCAAAGGGACTGAAGCTCAGGGTGATGCTGGGAAAGTTATGAGAGCATCAGTCAGCCGTACACAGCTACACTCTCAAGTGTTTCATCACTTTTTCAGCAGTGTACAATCCGGAAAGTAAGCGGACACCTTCCTCTTGGCTAAGACACTTTATCTACTTGCTTGTTTGTACTGATGTCGGGAGAAGAAGTTTTTTTTTTTTACTTTAAACTTAACCTACCTTTTATCAATCTAAAGATGGATGTTAATTTGTTTCTTCATGTGAAAATACTTGTCCACAGCAGTGAATGGGTGCTGTTAGAATGAGAGTACATATACAAAATATAAAATAAATTGACAACAAAACACACACACACACACACACACACACACACACACACACACACACACACACACACACACACACACACACACACACACACACACACACACACACACACACACACACACACGTTTAAAGGGTAACATACATGTCATAGTTTAGATTTATATGGCTTTTTCTATCCCTCTTTAACCTTTAGAATTAAACAGGGTATTGTTGCTAATATTTAAGACTTCTATATACAAATATAGCTACTTAATGCTAATGCATGTTACTTAGCACATTTAACAACAGCTACCACAAACAGGCAGTGCTGAGATGACTCATTCCCTTTGATATTTAAGGTCATTGCTTGGGTTTCTAGGAAAAAGCCTCTGATTGTTCCTCCCCTAACAAAGCAAGACACTGATTCAGTTTGAAGAGAATAAACAAGTTTCATTAAAGGGCACCAAATTGAATAAAGTGTGGTGGTAATACATACTTTTAAAGGACAAAACTAGACAACATCTTTATTAGCACTTGTATAGTAATGCAGTCATCTATTGCAGACACAAATCACAGATTACAGATTACACAGAGGTCAGTTATGCCAGCATTATTTCCACAGATCATCTGAAACATTTATTGATTCATTCATTAGTAATGCACCACGAAGAATGCATCCTAATATGGATACTTCCTTACTATATAGAAAAAATTACGAAAACAGCAGGATGTCCAAATTAGGCAAAAGTAGAGATATTCTGAAGTGCACATCCTATGGAGACTTGACTATATGAAGCCACAAGGATTTGTTATTAATTGGAGTGAAGCAGCACAAATTATGCCACGTTGTAAAAAAAATCTAAAGTTGAGAAAACTTCAAAGTTTAAGGCAACCAGCTTCAAGAGATTTTGGAGTGTAAGCAACAAACATTTGAGAAAACTCAAAAATCTCCTACAAAAACACAAAAAAAACCTAAAAAACTAAGCTAAAGCTGGTTGCCTTAAACTTTAAAGTTCTCAACTCTTGATTTTTTTACAGTGCATAGGTCACATCAGGGTTCCTCAAATCTTTCCCTGGAGGGTCAATCTGCTGCAGAGTTTAGCTCCAACCCTAATCAAACACACCTGAAGAAAATAATCAATGTCTTCAAGATCCCTAGAAAGTTACAGGCAGGTGTTCGATTAGGGTTAGATCTAAACTACAGGAATAGGCCAGATTTGAGGATGCCTGCCGTACATTCACACACTCTCATTCTTTATAGAAAGTACTTTCCATAAATAATATACTATAAAGGCTGCAATGTAATTACATATTCTATTAAGCCAGAATGCAATTTCAGAAGCTTGGCAACCTAAAAAAGACCTAGAAATATTGCATGCATTGAAGTCAATCTAAAAATTTGTTTATTTTAAATATTGCTTTTGAATGCATGCAGTATGGTTATTGTAAATCAAACACCCTGAAACCTCAGCTCAGCACAAGTCTAAAGCAATGTACTCTGGTCTAACACACTGTAATTAATTCACAATAAGCCGAGGCCACGGAACAGACGTGATGCTATTACTTCCAGAACCACAAGAGGGCACATCAAGGTTCATGAGTGAATAATTTATTGGTAAAACTGAACTGAATAGTACTTTGCCACATACACATAAAACACAGATTTAAAGAAGAAAAGACAAAAATTTATAAAATAATTTTGATATATATATATAAATAACGAATCAACACTCAATGCTCAGGTGACACCAAATACCATTTATTAGGGCTTTACAAAGACTACAAAATCCCCCAGATGAATTAAATTGTGGTCTCTTTCTATTTACATGATATGTTACTTACAAATGTACAAAATATAAAACATCTACCAACAAATGTTCCACCTGAAAAGAAACATTTTCAAAGTAGTTCAATGTAATGCACTCACCAAGAGATGTGTTTGCAATAACATGAAGAAAATGAAAAGATGATTTCTGATGTACCGTGGACAATCACTTTTTGTGTTTGAGGTTAGGGACCATTAGGCAGATGGAAACCTTCTTAGAAATGTTCCTGTCGAGTAGTTTTACACTGAACATGGTTGACAAGCAAAGCATCAGGCACAGAGTCAGAGTTTGGAGGTTAATACAAAAGCACCGCTGTAGTGCTGAGGAATTCAAAAGAAGCAGTTTCCTGAATCAACAAAAAGGTAGTTTGGAAAGACTCGAAGGTTAAAGCCTGTAAAACTGTGGCAGTGAGGATGAGTTCCTTTGTGACAAGTAGATTGAGTCAGAAGGTGAAGCTGGGTGTGGTAAAGGCTTGATCGTATAAGATGCAAAGCTTTTCAATGATTCACCTTTAGCACCTTGTATCTCCTGACCATGTACATCAAGCAAACAGAGATGCATTTACTGTAAACATGTGCAAACTCTTCAAATATAATCCAATGAAAAGTCGTTCACAGTAAATTGGGTAAATTTTGCTTAATCGTAAGTAATTTACAGTGGCCCTAAGAAGTATTCAGACACTTTAATCAAACTTGAATACTGTATCATTACATTAGATTGCAAAGCACCAAACCAAGTCACATGTTCATAACAAACGATGTTAAACCTTCAACTTAATTTAGTAGTTGAGCAAAGTAACCACAGGTTTAGTTTCATCTACGTTGTTTGACGATCAGAAAGTGTCCTCTTATCATTTTTATAATTGCTTCATTATTTAAAAAGATCACAAACCCTGTGAAATTTGCTAAATATATGCGGCTTGATTTGATTTTGTTATCTAGTGCAGCGATAAAATAAAATCCTGAAGAGTTTTGTCTGCCTATTAGTTTTGAGGTCATTCATGATCTTGCACTCTTAAAAGTTGACAAAAATACTTAAAGCAGATATACACTTTTAAAATGTACAGTATTTATCTTTCATAAACGTTATCCTGCATTTAAGGATGCATACATATTTCTGTCCAATCAGATGCTCTTTAGAATGGCTTTTTCGGCAGTCGGGTTCTACAACAAAACATTCATGGGGTCGTTAAGTGAGGTTTACGTCCACAGGGACCGGTGTCTCTGAAAGCTGCAGGACAGGAAGTGTAACAGTGTTATGCAAGTTAGATATAGTTGGGCTCTGATGCATTGCGAAGGTAAAACAGTGAATCGCTTTGAATGATTTTACGCCCTTGAACAGTAAACTGACATTAAAGTTTTCTGAAATTGAAAAACACTTCACCTCTCACTGTACAGTTTAGAGCTCTGTATAATAACCAGTCAGTACAATACATATACGGTTTGGACAGGTTGCTGGTTTGCTTTTTTTTCTCTGTAAATCACAAGAGCGTAATGCTAGACTAGAAGTTTAGAAATGCAATACCGACCGGGCAGAGTGCATCTTTAATAGGCTGTGCAAGACTTGGATATTTACAATCACCTTTTCAACTGTGCAAAACCCATGTAGCAAACAAAAGAAAGGATGAATGAACTTCGACTACACGAACACTGGCGCACGGGAGCGGAAAACGTTTCCGCGTGCAAGTACACACGTAAAGCAAAGTAAAAACGGCATGCTAGCGAAGCGACGCGTCAGATTTGTGCTCTCGATTCAAGTGATCCCAGCTCAACTGGGATTACATAAAGATCTTTTTTACTTTTATACATTTGGACCTTTATAATGCCGTGTTTTACACCAATTGTAACAAAAATAAAATATGTGGACGTGGCATCTTTAGGAAAATGTTTTCTTTCATTTCTGCGGAAAAAGACAGTGGCACCACATGTAAATGTCTTCGGAGCTCAGCACATATAAGGCAGCAAGAAAGCACCATTTTCTGGTCTTTTTCACAAAGCTGGTACACTCTCCTACAAGCGGTTGCCTCGTACCTCTGGAGAGGACTATGCAAACGGCCGTGGGGTCGAACGAAAGACTACTGCATGGAACGGTGTGGTGCAGGGGTGCTGTAGGTCACTATACGCTTGGCAGTGAAACAGTGGTGGATATTTGCGAATTATTTCACAGTAGCGGTAATGATGCGTTGCACGTTTGTGCTTGTTGGCTAGAGGCGTTTCTTGAATGGTGCTGGCGAGATGAGTATAAACCACGTGTTGGTTTTGGCACCACGGCAGCACCAGTTTATCGACTGAGGTCAGAATTCAGAATGTTGCCCTTTAGTTTTTTGCACCTCAGTGAATTTTAAATAAACACTTGCCTCTGTAAACATGTTTAACTAACGGATCACCTCCAACAAATTCAAATTCCAGTTTTTTTTATATGTGGGCACACACACTTTTCGCCAGTGTCGTGTGTGCCACCAGCACCTTTTTATTCGCCGTATCCTGGACTCTGCATCCTTTTACCAGCGGAGGCGTCTGGTGTTCATAAGCACAAGTCCTGTGGGCCTTTGCTCTGTTTTTAAACCGATCAGAAGACTTCTTCTTCTAATGGGGCGGGGCCTAGAGGGCAGACTCCAATGAGGAGTCCAGCAGGTCGTCATGGTGACTGGCGCTGTCACTGTCACAGCTCTGGGCACTGGAGTAGTTAGCAGCTTCCTGTAGCCTCATTAGCATATTCATCTAATGGACAGAGAAGGAAAAACATATGCAGAAGATGTTACTCAACAGGGGGTAACAGTAAAGGTTACATGTAACAAGTAACAAATGCATTTAATTACGTTACTTTTCAAGAGTAATGCATTGTTTTAAATGTTCACCTTCTACAATATGTAACATACCTCTCTATGTATTTACTTACAAATAGAATGAAAAAAGTAATTTGTCTTCTAGATCACTAGATCATTGTAAACAATCCAAATAAGCAATGTTGCAAACTATTTAAAAAAAATGGATAGCCAGGACTTGTTCTATTGTTCTGGGAAAAACATAGACTGGAAGAAAACAGAAACACGAGTAGCCAGAATGTTCAGACGCAGTCACATTAGCAAATTTTCAGCAGAATTTCACAGGCAAATGAGGTCAATTGTCTATTGTAAATAGTGTAGCAATGCACAAAGTAAAGCTCACAACAGAAGTCACTTTCAAACCAAGGTCAACATTGTGAATTTATGTAACCAACTTTAATCTGTTGTGAAATTTTTTCCCCTAATGCAAAATTCACACTTGGATATATTCGTATTGATGAAATGAAATGACGTTTAAAATAAATTTTGCCTGCAAACAATTGCCAAACAATGATAAATGTGACCACACCTTCCACATGTTCCACAAAAAGTAACATTAAATGTTTTTAAACTAAGTCCTTTTGATTACGGCACATGCAGTGTAACAAGTTACTTTGAAATGTAACATTCCTCAACGATACTCTGTTCTAAACAAACAAACAAACACACTTCTTAAGTTGTACAGCACATACACTCACATAACCATGCTAGTGTTGTTTAAAAACACAGCCACAAAGCTCAAAACTGATTGTGTTTACAAAAACAAATTCACATCAATGGCTAT
This sequence comes from Gymnocypris eckloni scoliostomus, assembly GCA_027564155.1. Lineage (NCBI taxonomy): Eukaryota > Metazoa > Chordata > Actinopteri > Cypriniformes > Cyprinidae > Gymnocypris > Gymnocypris eckloni. The sequence continues at coordinate 17,427,525 of CM050432.1, read as the reverse complement.
GTAAACACTACTGTAGTTTAACACATATGGAATGTAAATATAAAGTGCAACAAAAATACAAACACTGGATCAAACACAGACAGACAAAATGTTTGTACCTCAACTTTCACACAGAGACAACAGAGAGAAACACTACAACATTAAAGTCCTTTAATCTATAAACACAAGCGCTATCAGACTCAATTAGATCAAACTAATCACTGATATTTAAACAAACAACAGCAGTTCTGTCACCTTATAATCTCTGAACGTCTGTTCTCAGAAACAAAAGAAATGAGAGGAGACAGCAAGATGAGACGGCACAATAATGTTTGTTTAAAAGCCTTTTCACTGTGTGCCATTGACCTCAGGAAGCCAAAGTTATTATTATCATAGCATTCCAATGATTAATAATTAACACTAATAGATATTTCTATGACATAAAAAGTGTTGAGAATAGTTTTTTGACACTGGGACTTATTCATGGAATACTAGCAGAACAAATTTCTGTGCACAAGTCCATTCTCATGTAAATTGTACAATTTCACTGAATGCAACAAGTCACATAAAAATGGTTTTGTGTATGATTTTCAAAAACATTTGTTCTGCCCAAGTGTCACACGATTCATGAATAAGTCCCACTGCTTGTGCTAAATATCTAAGTGGTGCCACCTAGAGGACATTAATATTATAGCATTCATATTCAGACTCTTACAGTACAGTGATGTTAAAAGGAACAGGAGGATAGGGCTGGACTCACTCACTCTCTCCCTCTCCCTCTCTCTCACACACACACACACACACACACACATGTTGGTTTTTATGGTTTACGGGGACTTTCCTTAGGCGTAATGGTTTTTATACTGTACAAGCTGTATGTGCTATTGCCCTACACCTAAACTTAGCCCTCACAGGAGACGGTGCATTTCTATTTTCCCTCAAAAAAACTCACTCTGTATGATTTATAAGCATTTTTAAATTATGGGGACACTGAAAATGTCCTCATAAATCACCTTCTCCTTGCTATGTCATACCCATGTCATTATACAAATTAATACCTCATAAACATGCCACACACACACACACACACACACACACACACACACACACACACACACACACACACACACACACACACACACACACACACGTGAGCTGACAGACAGGTTATCTGAGCCCCTGGTCTTTATTATTCATGGACATTTTAGAAAATACTGTATGTGAAAATGATATCTAGATACCACTGCAGGCTTCATAGTTTCTATGAAATATGATCTTATTCTCTGAAATACTGCCCATGTTTCACCTTGCTGCTCTTGGGCAGTTTCTAGTCTATATAGAAAAAAGCTGGTTATGTAATAAGACAAAATTTAGCACTGTATCTCTTAGTATCTTATAACATACAGTATACACTACCGTTAAAAGTTTGAGACGAATAACATTTTTTTAAAGAAATCGATGATTTTATTCAAAAAGGACGAACTAAACTGATCAAACGTTACAGTATGTAAGCTTGTTATAATATAACAAAATATTTATTTCTAATTAATGCTGTTCTTTTGAACTTCCTATTCATCCAGAATTTTTTTTCCACAAAACTATCAAGAAGCACAGCTGTTTTCAAAACTGATAATATTAATAATGAATGGTTCTTGAGCAGCAAATAAGCATATCAGAATAATTTCTTAAGAATCATGTGACCATGAAGACTGGAGTAATTATGCTGAATATTCAGTTTTGCTATCACAGGAATAAATTACATTTAAATTAATAATATTCCACAATATTGCTATATTTCTGATTCAACCCCAAACTTTTGGACAGTAGTGTATCATCTAAATGAACTATGTGTTATGAAGCTATCTTTACCAGTGGGTCTCCCTCTGTGTCGCTCTGAGAGACTTGTTTGGAGGCGGCTCCATCTTTAGAGGAGCTATAGCCATCATAGCCCACGTCCTCTGGCCGCAGCTGCAGTAGTGACTGACCCTCATGCTGCAGGGAGGCAGAGCTCCAGGGGTAGGTATCAATCACCCATTTGGACGGGTCCTCCCATGCAGCCCTCTTACCATACAGCTGGAGCAATGAGCCAAGCAGATAACAAAAAGTTTTAGTTACAAAACTGAGAGAAAAAACACCAATACACGAGTGTGTGTGGCTGCATGTGTACCTGCAGTCCTTCTCGTACTGCTTCCAGTAGATATGGCACCAGAGAATAGTTCCACAGGTCAGTAAACCACACACGTGAGCCGTCCGCATCCATCGGACAGGACAGAAACAGCCGAGGACCTGGAAGTGACAGAGTAAATATCTCACCTCTGTTCTATGCAGAATAACCAGATCAAATGTGGCTTATGTGTTGTGCGTATTACCGATAGTGACGTCTGAGGAGCTGTGAGCTTCTAAGAAGGAATTGAGGTGTTGCCAGGTTTTAGGAATCCAGTCGATGATTTTGATGAGGTTGTTACTGCGCATGTTTTTATCAATCTCAGTTTCAATCAGCTTTCTTCTCAGGAATCGGCCCAGAAAGCCCTTCACTGGCTCAGTGTGATTGGCACACAGCACCCACCTGAGGGAAAGAATGCCTGCTGTTACACTGAGAACATGACTGGAAAGATCAGCACGTGTATGTGTTTTTGTACTGTATATGTGTATGCGACAAATTTAAAATATGATCAATTATGGCCCCATGTGGCGAGAGGCTGTAATAATCATCAGATGCTGTTTGTCTTGTTCACAACCATGTGCTACATTGACATGTACAATATCTCAACACAGTACCTGAAGTTGTGATGCAGCTCCAGGTTTGGAGATGAGGACACACCCTGGTTCATAGTTCCTATGACATACGGGCTGTGAAAGGGACAGTTGCACATTATTAGATGTAATTCATTTATATTTGATCAGTTTGATAGACAAGGAAAATCCACAATAATGGGTGTCATACTGTGGTTCCAGTATTGGATGCTGACTGGTCAATAAAGCTTAAATACATGATGGTTCATTCAATAAAATTAACCATGAATTAACAATCTTTTCATTTTAAATGTTTGTTAAATTGTGTGGAAAAAGTATGTCCATTTTACTATCATTAGGTAGTACCCAAAATGGAGTCTGTGTTTAACACTACTTAAAAATAAAGGTGCTTAAAAGGTTCTTCAAGCGATGCCATAGAAGAACCCTTTTTATTCAGTCAAAGGTTCTTTAAATAACCATCTCTTTCTTACCTTTTTTATAATATGAAGAACCTTCTTTCTTCTTTATTTGTGAAACAGAAAGGTTATTCAGGTGTTAAAGGTTCTTCATGGAACCATTTAGACAAAAAGGTTATTTTATGGCATCGTGAAGCACCTTTATTTCTAAGAGTGAACAAGACTGTGCTTATTTGATAATAAATACTGTAATATTGTGAAATTTAAAATGTATTCATGATGTAAAAGCTGAAAAAAATAATTTTGAATGGTAGCGTATAGACACAGTATAGCAGGTCTTCGTACCTTATTGCCCAAATAAGCTAAATAAATATGTAAAAAAACACTGGAATATTTACCATTTGTGATATTTGCAGTTGAGGAATCCATTAAAGATGTCACTAAGGGAGCCAATATGATGGAGGTTATCTAGAATTACTACGGAGGGCAGCTCAAGCTCACACTCCTCTGTGTTGCACTGCTCAGCCAGACTTGAAAGGTACTGCCGAAGATCCTGCTTAAAGCAAACCAAAAGCACATTAAGTACTGTTGCTACGTATTGCTACATAATGCTATTATATAATTCGCATATCAGTAACACTGATGGATGGCGTGAGTTTGAGGAGGGATTATATGTTGGTTCAACCAGTAGCAGATGGGGGAAATGAATGCAAAACTTTAATTTTAAATAGTTATTTTTGTAAATTCCATTTGTTTCCATTAGCAGCACACTTTATAATGATTTATTAAGACCCATATCCCAGACTAGAAATATGTACCTTGCTGGATTTCTGGTCCACATTGAAGCAAGCCAGGTTAGTGTCGGTCACCTCTTGGCCAGTCTTGGAGATGATGTAGTAAGCTAGTTTAGTGGCTAGGTAGGATTTACCGGTTCCACTGGGACCAGACAGGATAATTCTGCGGTGCTCCATCAGCAGGTTTAAGTAGCGTTGAATGATGGGTTTAGGAATCAGTGTGTCAAACACCAGGTCATCAATGCTACCCTCCTTCACACCTACATGAACAAAAAGACACTTGCTTTAAATCTTTGCAGCACATTTGACCTCTTTTATGGACCCTACAAGAACCTTCTGAGGTTCCTCACCTTTGAGACTGACTGTGATGATGTTGTTGTCTCCCACCAGATATCCACACGGCAAGAGTTCAGGAACCTCAATGGCATGAGATCGGACCACATCCCCCATCCTGTAGCACACTATACTATCCGAATTCAGGCCCAAACTGGTCAATGGATCCACGCGGAACACATACTCCTAAATCCAAGCAAATGACTCTGTTAGATCTGAAATATGGTACCAGAAATATTCCTCTAATTTAGCAAGAGGCTAAACTGGCACCTTAAACAAGCGTCGTATTACACCATCCAACACATCCCACTTAGTCTTGCCGCTGACGCCAATGGAGCCAATCAGATACGCCTTCTTCTGCATAGCCTAAGATGATGAGAGGATATGAGATGATGCTTATAAGTTATTGTTTATATGGCAAAATAGCTAATGAAATTAAAACAGACTAGTTTAAGTTACTCCATACCTTGGTTTTGTTGGAGTCGCTGTTGATGGTGACTACTATACGGACACTTCTGCCCTCTTTGCGTAGATTGCCCTCATAGCCATCATCCAGCAGAATATCTGTGCACACAAACCCAAATTTCAAACTCACTTTGTGACAAAAATATCAAAGCCTGAATAACTCAAAAGACTTAATGAGTCATTAACTGTGGGGGACTTTTTCTGTACTGACAAATTCGTCAAGCGAAGACACTAATGTTCAACTTTGACTGTAGTTAAATGCCGACTGCTTTAAGCTTTGCTGTCTGTGGGGATGAGCTGTTTGGTTTAAACAGGGCTTTGAATACAGGAAGAAGGCTGTTAGTGGAGGAGTGCGGCTTTGATGGGTCTTGTACGAAGAGCTCTGTGAATGGGCGGGAGGGAGGCGCTTTATATTCGTTTGGCACACTGTTCTGCAGAGGGGTGATAACGTCCTTCCACTGCACATCTGCCCACGCTCTAGGGCTCCTCCACATATTTCTCCATCAATTAAGCAGTCCAAAGTCCTGAGAGAGCACAGAAGTCACTACTTTTAATTAGCCGGAGCCGAGGATCCATCAACCCGTCCCGAGACGTGGCCTCAGACCCGGCATTCAAATCCTCCCTTACAGAAAAGAGGCGATTTCACTCTTCGCTGCGTTCATTCTCTTCCTGCACAGCTGTGAAATGGTCTTCCATTTTTCATCAGCGCCACCGTAGAATCATCAATAATACAGCCATATGCAAATCTATACTGCGGTCCGTGAGCCCGAGCACACTGGTGGAAAACGATTTCTTCAGTTCGAAAAATATCTACTTGGACAGTTATGGCGAGAAGATTACATGAATCAAGTTTGCTTGCAATGCTTTTAATGGTGACCTTATATGCCAAATAGAATGACGTCTCACAAGGAAACACTAATGTAGCACTGTTTATCATGTATCACCAAAACGCTGAGTAATAATTTATGGCTCATTTGCAGTATTAAAGGCTAATCTGGCATTTACACCAGATTTTGTTTTAAATATGAGTTGTACTTGCCCATGTAAAATGGCATTGCCATGATGCTAGTTGCAGATGGTTGCAAGGCCATTGCTCTGTGGTTTGTAAGGTGTTCTGAGAGTTTTTTTTAGAGTGGTTATAGGGTGTTTTTGAAGGTTGATAGATGGTTGCTTATTGGTCCATATTCAAAGAGTCAAATCCCAAGTCTCTATGATATTTTGATTCATAGATAGGGCCCCATTAATGTAAGCCTATGGGATTTTGTCAATGATTTTATCATCCACCACTAATAATTAAGATTATGGGACTATATCCATTTATCTATCTGAAAACTGTTATAGTGTACTTGTGTTGTATAATATGAGGTATTAGCTTTTATACTTTAAATGTCCATGTTGCATAATGTATATATAGTACTGTTATATTTGACCGGGAAAAGTACAGAAAAAAAGCTTATGTAATTGCTGCTATTTAAAAATGCCATCATTTAGGAATTCTAGCTGCTTCAATAACATAATAACATCTGCAGAACATCCAAAGGCTTTACAGAATCCTCCAAAACAAGGACAGAGCCACATTTTGACGATGCATACTTCACACAGACATTGTTAGATCCAAATAACAAAGTCTAACCTGACATAATGGTGTCTGTGATGTTGAGGTTGTTCAGCGACAGCCCTAGAGATTGCCGTGAGGATGAGGAGGATGTGCTGGAGGTTTCTGAAGGGGGGCGGGTTGTTTTAGCAGGTGTGGCAGCAGGTGTGGTGTTACCGCTGGACTTCAGTCTGTCGTTCTCTGCCTTCAGCAGCTCAATCTCATTCTGCATGTGACAAACTGGTAATGTCAACACTACAGCGACAGTTTTGACAAATACATGTGTACTTCTCTAACTGAACAGAACCACATATTCAATTCACGCACATTATTGGGTGACTAAAAAAAAAAATCACTGATCCACATTTGGTAACGTTAAGAAGGGAAAAGTAAAAGTAACTTTCCCTCACACTTCAAAACTGAGTGAAATACGTTTTTGTGACATGCTAAGAAGATTAAGACTTGCTTTCTCTTGTCTAAGGTTCTAATCACTTTCAATGACTGTGAGAAGCTAGTTTAAAGATTTCTTTAATCTTTAGATTAGTCTTGCGTCCCAGGTTCTGCAAACCAGAGCGAAAGGGAAACTCAGATAGATACTTTAAAAGTATGAACAACTCCGTCTGGTTGTTTTATCTTGAAATTAGAGTGATTCAGCCCTTCTCTGATCTTAGTCATTCAATCACTCTATTACAACTTTCAATTATGTGGTCTGACTTTGTAGCACAATGTAACAAGTATTTGCCAGCAAATAGTTTCTTAAACAAATCAACTCACTCTGGCTCTTTCAAAAAGTATATGGGACTCCACAAACTTCTTAGTGTGGGTCCTAATAGTGTACTCTGCCATAATATTAAAACACAAATATGAATGTAGTATTATTATTATTATTATTATTATACACACAACTCTTAAAAAGCATGTGGTTAGTAAGATGTTTGTTAAAGAGTTGTTAAAGAAATTCAGCAATGACACAAAGTGATATTAATGACATTTATAATTTTACAAATAAATGCTGTTCTTTTGAATTCTATTCTATTCATGAAAGTATCCTAGAAATTCAACATGGTTCCAACACTAAAGACTGGAGCAATATCTACTAACAATTTATATTGCCAAAAGTATTGGGTCACCCCCTTCTAATGAAAAGTTTGACTACTTAAGTAATTTTCATGAGTACAAATCTTAATGTTTAAGCATATAATGATATTTTAGGGAATTGTGTGCTTCTAATTTTATAGCAACAGTTTGGACAGGACCCTTTTCTATTCTAACATGACAGTGACTCTGTGTATAAGGCAAGGTTTAAAGAGAAATGATGATTCAGTCAGTGTGGAAGAACTTGACTGGTCTACAGAAAGCCAAGTCCTGATCCCAGCTGAACACCTCTGGTGTGACTTTAAATGCAGACCTTGAGCCAAAAATTAACACCAAACACCAGCAATCTAATTCACAATGAACTGATATAATGTTATAGAGCTCTGGAGTGAGTCAGCATGTATACGCAAGTGTGTGTGTGTGTGTGTGCATACCTGCATGCGGTTCATGGCTTCTCGTATCTGGTCAAGGTGGTGGGCGGAGCTTAACGCCTCCAGTCTGATATCAGTCAGCTTCAGCTCCTTCTCTCTCAGCTCGTTCTTCAGCTGGAGGATAATCTCTGCCTCAGCCTCGGTACATTCACACAGTCTGCACAAACACACACCGTACAGGGAGGAGGGGTCACAACACTGTTACACATCCAAGAGAGCTACAAAACACAGGCGGGTTTAATGCACAACAAACTCCTGGAGTAATAGACGTGGTCAGAATATTTATATACACAAACACACATAATCACACTCTTGGCTTTGTGTTTTATATTTGTAATTTGTGAGGGGTTTGCTGCATTCAATTCAAAGCTGGACATAAATATTTTTCTTGATAGCTCTGAAATACTGTTTGACATTTGAGAGATGATTTATAAGAAAAAAGAAATAGAATAAATAGAATCAAAGTTTAGCATTAATTGTATAAATCTTCTTGGGTGCCACCAGTTGTGAATTTATTCATGTTTAGAATCCAGACATTTAGTAGCATTCTATCAGGCTTTTCCATGTAGGATATTCCAATAGTTTGAGTTGAATGGAATGCAGCTTTAGAGGTTACGCATGACCAACACAAACACAAAGTGGCAATCCTCAATGTAGTCCATTATTAAGCACAGGCAAATTATTAAAGTTAAAGCAACGTATATTAAATACAATTTTAATGTTATAACTTTTCAAACTCAGGCAATCCCTGATTTTATTCCTAAACTATTAGCTTGAATATTTTACTGTATTTAGTTATTTATTTAGCTTTTACAGAATTTTTTAATAAAAGTTTGGACTATTTAATATTAGTACATCACTTATTACATTTTAAACTCAAATTAGTTTGTCACAAAATGCTCATGTGACTGAAATATAGGGAAGGGATATCTTTTGTTAACTTTGGTGTTTTAGTCACTGCACACTTTCTCAACCCTTCCCAGCATGCCACACTGTGCCTGTTACCGAGATCTGTGCTTGTAGACCACATGGCCGTTTGACTTTTTCTTTGGCATCCAAATGGGGGAGAACTTGCTATCGCAAAAACACTTTCTAAAGACACATGACATTGAGGAACAGGGACAGAATACATATATGATATATAAATATGATTATCAAAAAAAGGAAAGCAAAAGATAATGTAAAAAATAATATTTCAATAAAATCACTAAACAAATCATTAAGTGGAAGTTACTGATGAAGAATAATGATGATTTATTGGATGTGTTGTGGTCCTTTATGAAATAGAAACAAACTATATAAAAACACAACAAATATGTAAATGTTTATGTATGTACCTCATTTCATAGAGGTGTTTATTGTCCTGTATACATGTGTCTGTACTCACTCAGTGGTGGAGGGTGAGGAGAGCAGTGGTTGGGTGGTGCTGGTCTCTCTGTTGGTGTGTTGTAGTTTGGGTGAAGAAGGAAGAGAGGAATCAGTCATATCTTCAACCTCATCATGAGACGATTGGGGCTTGTTGGTCTTTTTCTTGCTGAAGGCCTGCTTAAAGGAGCTCCGCAACTGTAAGTAAAGAACACAAATCTATATAATTAATATAGCCTGACAAAATTCATTTCAAACTATTCTGTGGTCAGGCAGAAGAAATTGATTAAAACGATTCATAGCTTGGGAGAATTATGACTCTTACCTCTGGATATTCCAGTAAAAATGTATAACAAATTTCATGAATACTATTAAAAGAATAATCTTGTGACTCGCATGCTGTCAGTTACCACAGAAAATTATTGACTTTACAAGGAAATAACAAGTTTGTACAGAAATGCACTTACAAAGAAAGTCCATACAACATTAAAACTTTCCATTGTAAGGGCAACTACTGTAAACATATATTTTATTTTTACAAACTTTACAGGATCATTTATCTTCTGCCATAACCAAATACAGGGCACATGAGTTTTATGTAGACAAAATTTTCCTTTAGCCTTTTCCTTTTTTCCATATATATATATATACAGAATTATCCTTATAATCCAGAATTAAATACTGAATTGCATTAAAACGTTTTATAAACTGTTTAGATAAACACATCACATGGGAGATTTTCTGTCAGCTTAAGATGAAGGTTAAAAATAAGGTAGATTGCAACATTTTGTCAGGGGAGATAACGGTTTGCTCGTATAGTTCACTGAGCAGAACTAATTAAGCAGCAGAAACATACTGGTAGTAAGTGGGACTGGGGATGCTGGTGGCATGCACACGTTTCTGGAAGCAATTAGGATTTGGGGGGAGAGGGGCAGTTAATGGGGGTAAGATTATAAGAGGAAATCGGCCGCAGTGATGCGGGACATGGAAACACTGACCTGGGCGGGGATGGAATCAGCCACCTAAGGACAAAACACACTTACTGTTACCATTGACTGAAACATGCACTGCTGGGCCATCATTTATTCATTGTTCATTTGATTAGCTCTGAGAGACTCACGGAGTGTCAAAAAACAGCATTCCACAGGACGTCCTGTTCTTTCTTAGAAATCTGGGCGCTCAACAATAAGGATTTTTTTTTAATGACCTGGCCTTGCTCAGCTAATATCATATCTCATATTTAGATTTATGTCTGTATTCATTTAAAAAAATATTTTGTATGTATTTTATGTGTTATAACTATTTATAATTAAATAGTTTCTTCTTTTGTTCATATACACACAAATAATATAAATTAAATATTGGCCCGGTTTCACAAGCTTAAGCCAGGACTAGACCTTTTCCAAACTTTTCCAAAAATGACTTAGAAGAAAACATTACGGTGTGCATCTTAACACAGAACAATGACACTGACATATTTTAAGATATGTCAGAGCAATATATTTTCAGATGAGACAGCTCAAACATGCATCTTAGTCTGGGACTAGCTTAAGCCTTGTCTGTGAAATCGGGGGATTAAATATTAATTAATGTTTAATTAAAACTGTAACATATTATATATTATTTAAAACTTTGAAGAAATGTAAGCTGTAGTGACAATGAGGTGTATTGGAACATCATTGTATAAAAAATTTATTTGTATGTGTTAGAACATAAATATATAATATCATATATATATGTATATTTAGTATTTTTATGTGTATGAAAAACATATAACATTTATTTCCTTATACTGTATGTAAATTAGGTGATTTTTCATAAGATAGTCCTCTCACAATGTATCCTTATTTTTAAGCCGTGCTATGAATATATTGTTTTGCAACCCTTGTCTCACTCACTTTCTTTTTAGTTTGCTTTCTCACTGTCTTTCACCTTTGAGCAGCATTTCCAGAGCCTTTGAATTCAGAGACCACACTGCCTCAAATTATGCAGATGAATAATTAATGGGAGCATAAATAAAGAGGTGATTTGTATTTATGAGCTCAGTTTGAGCTCTGCTCTCATTACAAGAGTCCAGGGCAGCTCGAGGAAAAGTAGCCATAACTGCTGCACACAATGCCAATGTTATTTTTCAAACAGCTGTTTATCTCAAGTGCTCTTGACTTAATGCACACCCTAAATGAGAATAAACAACAACCCCTTAGCATTTGGAGATAATAAATCTGTAAAATAACGGCGAACTATAAATAGAACAGCTGACTAGAAGTAAAACATGCACAATTGCATCTTAATAACATAAATATATCATCAGTAATGACTACAACTTGAGCAAAACGATGTTCTTAATTAGAGCATTGCTCAAAAGAAGATAGAAAGATAGGTTTTCTAAAGGGTAAGCACTGAAGGGTGAGGAAGTTTAGGGGTTTGAAGGACCAGTGATGGGCAAAAAGTGGGGCAGGCATGTCGGATCCTCCATAAGGGCATGCAGGGGAGTTTGAGGGTGTGTTATAGTCACCTTGTGTTCACTATCCTTGCCCTGGGGGTGTGGTGAGGAGGTGAGAGACAGAGAAAGTGTGAGAGAGGACGAGAAAGAGGGAGAGACAGCCGGAAGTGGGTGAAATGACAGAAATGTTTGTGCTACGTGTACTTCATGTTCCCAAAGTCGAAACTGAGTGAGAGTAGATGCCACTACTAGAATGATGACTGAATTAATATCACTTCACAGTAAAGCATTTTGATAAAAGCCTTATAATATTATCAAGACACATTTGTCTACTTGTTTTTGCAATGATAGTCAAAGTTGCAAAAAACAGTTGCTAAATATCTAAAATGCATTAATATATAGACATAGGTTGCAACTAGTGATCGACCCATATAGATTTTTTGTAACCGATACAATACCGATTATTTGCATGTTTATGTTCCCGATAACCGATATGTAGAACCGATATTTATTTACTGTTATAAAGTAAATAAATAACAGCTTGAAGTAAGTCCATACTTCACTTTGGTTTTTCCACCTTTCAGTCATCTTAACAACAACAACATTTTTTGAAAATGATCAGTCTTTCATGTTAAATGTAATCTTAAAATTATAACACATTTTTTTTTTTTTTTAGAAAAAGCATCATCAGCAACACTGATATTAACAATAATGCAAAATAATGTCTAATGTTCTCAAATGGAGAAAATAAAGGGCAGGAGTCATATCAACTTCATTTTAAACTACAGTTTTAGGTTTATAAGCTGTTTAATAGGCTAAAGAGTGAATATTAATTCACAGGGTAATGTTAATTCAATTAACAATATTCTCTGGAATATTGAAATAAGCTATAACAAACAAAACATCGTATTTTATTGCATTTCTCAGCTGGTATGTTATATCAGAATTATAAAAATGTTTTTGTCATTCTAGATTATGAAATGCCTGCTGATAGTGTGGTTTATCTACTTACACAGAACTATACTCAAACTGTGATCGCTTGCGGAGATAATAAATAATTAATTTAGATAGAGATGTATTTATTTAGATGTTTATTGGCAAAATAATGGTTATACAGTAAATGTTAATATAATTTAGTGTGTTTTAAACAAGTGAATCTTGTTAAAAGTTCCATGGGGTGGCCGTACTGGAGCATTTCCTGAGCATATGAAAGCAGCTTCATGAGACTAATGATGAGTATATACAACAGAGAGATAATTCAATTCAGCGCTTTTATTTCCAGCATGCTAATTTATGGCTGTATTATTTAATATTTTAATATTTTATTTATTGATGGATTATCTTACATGACTCTGTGAGTTCATCTCTATTCTTCTATCTTAGAGCCAAGCTGCATATACTGCATATCAGGTATTTATGTAATACATCCAATTTGTGCATTATTGGCTGTTATGTTAAATAAAGTTTACTAATTACAGCAAATCAAGTACCTGGATGCTGTTATTGTTGTCTCGTCTCCCCTCAGACGCGCTGTAATAGCGATCCTGCGCACAATTCTCAAAACAACCACTAAGTGACGGCATCTATCGGTTAATCCGATATTACAAAACCGATATCCGATAATGGTAAAATGCTTAAATATCGGGAAAATACTGGTAAATCGATATATCGGTCGATCTCTAGTTGCAACGCCATAACTGTGATGTTTCATAAATAGGGCCATTTATGGAGCATTTGCCCCTAAATGTATTTGGACACTTAAAGGGGTCATATAATGTGATTTCTTGTTTTCCTTTTCTTTAGTGTGGTATGTAGCTGTTTGTGCATGTATAAGACAGTTTTGTGAACCTAGGAGAGTACAAGGCTGGCTGTGCATGAAGGCTATTAAAACAATCTGGTGCTTCTGAATCAGCGACTGTAAGTATGTTTTGTTATTAGTTTAAGTGTTTGCTATTAACTGTTCAAATGCGGAGTTATGCTTTTTCTTTTTTTATTCTGTGCTCTTTCATCACAGTTGTAGTCATCATTCTAAATGTGGACAAGTATTGTGATGATGAAGCTTTGTGCAATGACTAACCCAGCTTTTCTTCTTTTTCTTCTTGTCATCTGCATCTTTAGCGCTACCCATACTGGAGTGACTAGCTGCGCTGTTAATACTGGACATACTTTCGGACGAGTGCTGTCGACGGATCCTCAGGTCTGACACACGCACACACAAACGTACACGCACACGTGTCATGTTGTGTTGTGTCACAACACACATTTTGTCATGTCAAAAAAGAAGAAAGTCCAAATTCATCGATGTTATACCACAAGTGCTGTCGACTGAGCTTAAAGGTGCAGTCACATTGATGAAATATTGTGGGTAAAAAAGGTCTAATGTCTATTCAGTAGTGTAGCAATGTATGAAGCATAGCTAACACCCTCACAAGTCACTTTCAAGCCAAGCAGCTTACTGTTTGTATGATTTGTATGACCAACTTGATCCCGCTGCAAAAACTTTCATGCAAAATGAGCGGACTTGGTCTGTGGAGGTTCACTGAACAGCAGTAAATTTGACTGCACCTTATCCAAAATATTCATTCAATAATGTAGAACAGAAATTTCTGACAGATTTCGATGACACAAGCAGCACCTTTATAACCGTGGTCGGGGCCATTGAGGGCCACTTGAATGGCCGTCTGAGCATCTGTGTTCTGAGTTTTCAATGCCTCGATGGTCTCTCTTAACTCTGCGAGCTCGGATTCCTACAACACAACCACACAAACACAGTTACATTAAATATAATCACAAACCACTTCCTTTAGTTGCTTAGAAAAGTAAAAGCACACCTCTTCCCATCAAGCCACATGATTATGATGAATATCTGTTGCTCAAACAGTGCAGGGCTGAAGTTGAACACTTACAGTAAGTGGTTTACTCAAATCCTGAACTCTAAGTATGCACAATAATATTTGTGATGCCAGCAAACATTGCTAATTAAAATATCACATCAGCTTAATATCAGAATCACTAGACAGGAAGTGAGCCACAGGAAAATTTCAGTTTTTGACCCTACACAAACTCTTTTGTATGCAAAACGCAAACCTCCCTCGTACCACCAGCTGTCTTATTCCTCTATCAGATGTTTTCTGCCAAAAAAGCACGTGTGGAGATAAGCGCCCCGCTGATCTGAGGAACCGAGCATGTGTTGCGGGCCCACAACCGTCCTATTTCACCGCCACACGGTCTCTGTATATGCAGAGCACAGGATTTTACAGCTTGTGATAGGGTTTCTGCTTTAATTGAAAGTCGGGCCGCTTTAACAAAGACGTCCCTCTGTAATATCTGATGGTTTATTCAAGAGGGATTAACAGCGGCAGGAACTCATTAAGTCGACGAGCGTACTTTGTGCAAATTAAGGGAGCAGTTTCACATTTTAACCTGAAGGTTGCATTTACATGATGACTGGATGGTTTTGTTCAGGGAGGTTTGGACGAAAGTAATATTTTCTGATTGGTAGAATACGTTATGTGCTATTGAATCTGAAATAACATTGAAAACATTCAAATGTTTAAGTTATTGTACTCATTTTGTGAGTAATACAATTCTTACCTTTTGCTCCGCTGTCATGGTTAGACTCTGCAGTCGACAGGTCATGTTCGTAAGACTTTTCTCAAATGCCGCCACCAGGTGTGCCTGTCAAAACACAAGGTTCTCATAAGATACCTCACCAAATCCACAGAGTAATCCAGACAGAATTCTGGGACAATCTGTTGCAAAGTGAAACTCACAACTAGGTTCAAGGTTATCAAAGTTTAGTCATTGAATATCTAGAGGAAGTTATAAGAAGAAATAATAGTTATGCTTATACCATTCAAAAGTCTTTTACGTTTACGTCATGTGAAGAAATGCAGCATTTATTTGAGCCATTACTTCAGTCTTCAGCGTCACATGATACTTCAGAAATCCTTCTAATATGCATAAACATGTCTGATTATTATACGTGTTGCAAACAGTTGTGCTGCATAATATTTTGTGTGAAAACTGTGATAATTATTATTAATATTTTTTTTCTCCAGGATTCTGATGAATAGAATGTTCAAAACAACAGCATTTATTTAAATATTTTGTAATATTATGAATTGAAATATAATACATCCTTGTTTTAATTAACACTTTAAAGCACCGATTCTAATATATCTCAATGATACTAAACCTTTAAGATTTGTTTATTACACACTTGACTTGACATTTCATTTTCAGCACGATGTTTAAACTAAAAGTCAAATTTTACATTTCACATTTATCTGCTTCTTGACTGATTATTTGACAGAACTGACAAAAATTAAGATTAATTATTAATTAAAATGGTCAAGATTTGTTGATTTAAATGACATACATTGCCTGCTGCAGTTTAAAATATAAATCACCAGATAATGCATTCTAGTATGCTTGTATTCCATTCCAAACATAGCAATCAACTCACATTGCCTACCTGAACAATCCTTTCAGCTATGCAAACTATTGACGCCAGTAATGTGAATGCAGTGGGTGTGAAACAAGGGTGAGACCTGCATTATACATTCACAGGTCCATTAAGTTAAACCTTCCGTGTATAAAAACTTAAAGCACACTCTGGGCATCTGAGCACGAAAAAGTATTATATATCTTTGTATCCACCTAGTCTGAGCCTCCAGAGAGTTCCTCCTGGTTAATTCTGATCTATATTGCACCACTGAATAACAAGCTGAATAGTGCTGTGAACTACTCAACAGTCGCCAAGGGCTTTGAAGCATGTTTCAGGTTTAAGGTACTGCGATGGAGTTCAAAGGATCCACAAAGTCTAAGACTTGTCTGAACATAAGGCCCCAGGGCTTTGGTAGAGGAGACGTCTCGAACGCTGACCTCAGCTCTGAAAAGACTTCTGATGTCAGTGAATGCTAAGGAGAATAAACGAATATTCACACAACGAAATGTTGTTACATCTTAGATTTAATACATCAAAATCATCTTTTTAGAAATGACCCAGTTTATCATATGACTTTTGACTCATGGTGTTCACAAAAAATTCAAAAAATTAAAATGCACGCACACACACACACACACACACACACACACACACACACACACACACACACACACACACACACTTTGTTAACAATGCATGCAATAGTCTGGCATAAAACTAACAATAAAAGTACAAGTACATTACAGTAAAATACAATTTAAAAACTGCAGAACTGTATTGAAAAGGTTCTTGGTACATACTATTTAAAATGCCTGCCAGGAAGTGAAGCAAGCGAACACATGAGAGGCAAAATGCCAAATGCTTGAGTGACTCTAATGGAGAGCGCCTCTATAAACACACTTTTACGACGTGCCCTGTCCTGACCTGTTTGTCCATCCATTTATATTCCTTCAACTATCTGTCCACACTGAGTCTCTCAGCCCAGTCAAGCACACCTGCAACAAGCATAAACCGTACACAAAGGTGCCTGGCACACAGATCTCTCTAAACAAACCCTCGCCAGTCTACAATCTCAGGGTGAATATTTTGACATTAAGGTTATTTTCAACTATGATATTCACCAAAAATGAAAGCCAAATATTAAGAATCAATATTATAAAGCCACATCACATGTTATCATCCTAACTTGTGTGGTTGTGATGCAATCCAGAAGTTTTGCAGCCATAAAGACAATGTCTGAGCAAACTGATTTGGGATCTCTTTGCCTGGATAATGGTTCAGCTGTGGCCAAAACAGTGAACTAGCTAAAGCACTACCACTGTTAGCCACAGCCATCCTTAAGCTCTTTCACACTACAGAACTGCACAGACTCTCTTACACAAATACCTACCTGGTCTCGCATTTACGCACCTGGGTGAACTTTTTAGCGAGACATGAAATATGTACCATTAACTACATATTACTGCACTAGAGGCAGTAAAACTCTGACACCTTTTACTCATTTTCACACAAATGTACAGAGTTTTGATTAATACAATTATGTAATGTAATTTTCACACAATTACTTGGAGAATATCATGTTACGACTTCAAAACAATATTAATATGCTGGGAGATTTGAAAACTGATGCTTTTGAACATGAGCATCACACATATCCTGCTTCACATCTACGGGTTTTCATAGACGGTAAGTTTATTCGGTAGCTCACGGAGTACAGAGCTGTATTCAGGAGGCAAGGAGCTCCGGTTCGAATCTTGTGTAATCACGGTTCAATAAAGCAGTTCAAATCTGCATATAAGGAAGTTGAAATGGCACAGTTGCATCAACAAAAACGTTTTTATATCAGTTTTGTATTTGTTAACACTATCGGGTAGGTTTAGGGTTTGGTTTGGTGTAGGCCATATTTCTAACATGATAGAGCATTCATTTTTAGGGACAGACCCCGGATATTTGAATTCTGAACCGCTGCAATACGTACCTTTTTTTATGTAATAAAAACACAGCAATATGTACCGATATCTACGTAATAAAAACGTGCCAGGGTTCATGTATTTAACCTGTGTTTTAGTGCCACTGAGTGAACATTTCTCTTTGAAACTGTGGCGAAACGTGCAGAAAGGTACATAAAACGGTGTCGCACAGAAAGTGCACAGAGGTACGTATTTTTATGAGACCAGGTTAACAAATACACATGTGACATTATCCAAGGGGTGGGCAGAAAGTTGTGGATGGAAGAAACTGAGAAACTTTGAAGGTTCATACCCAATCTTGGACACTTATTATTATTTATTTTTTTAATTATTTATTTTATTATTTCGATTGTAATTTGTAGCTGATTTTAAATGGAAGATTCTCTCAAGTTCACACAGATGTCAAGTGTTTTGAATAAAAAGCGTGCTCGTGCTAATAAAAAAAAATTAAATGTTTGATATTGGTTTGATATCTAATGGAATGGCAATCAGGCAACTGTGTTGAGTGTTTAAATCATTTTTGGGTCCAAATATAAAAACATTTTATCTTCATTTAATATTTTTAATATCATTTAATATTGAATTATCTATTTAATACTTTTATAATACACCATCTTGTCGTGGAGCATCAGGATCCAACAGAGATAAATAATCTCTTTTGAATCCCTGAACAAAGAAAACCAACTTTCAAAAGTTGTTCTGACACTGAGAATTTCCAAAACATCCAACTGGAGAGCAGACATTTCAATCCATTCAACTATTGTACAACTTGAATAGATGTAGTTCGGAGCCGTTCACCCATACACGATTCCTGTCAAACACAAATCACAGAGGAGGTCGAGTGGAGAGACAGCAACCGTCTCATGCTCTGTCACACTTCTCACTAAACTGTCAGAGAGCAAAGCCCTTCATCACACCTGCCTTCATCACTCCAGAGACAGCAAAGCGAATAGAGCTCAGCTCAGCCAAGTCCAAACTTTGCTCTTTTCCTGTGGTGCCTTCACACGGAAATCTAATGTGACGCTGTGAAACACGATGTCCTAGTTTAACAATGTAGAGCCACAAAGCAAGCCTTCTCAGAATACCACAGTCAAAAATTAAACGTCTGGGATTTTGAGCTGATTTTAATGCACTACTCAGATTATGACAACTCAAATTCCCAAACATTCAGAGTGTGAACTTTTATCTTTAAAAGTCACTGCTGTGTATTTAAAATAAAAACTGTTCCTGCTCTAACCCTTAGTATTATATTATATATTACATTTTGTATCTATTATTTTCAAAATAAGCACTATTATTTACACAGAATTGTATTGCAGCACAGGCATATGTTATGTTTAAATTAAAAATACTAGATGAGATGAATTTTGACTGTTTGTTCTTTTTCTCCGCATCACACTCACGTTGGCTGCCAGTTGAGATGTCAGGGTCGCCACTTTCTCCTGAGAAGAGTCCAGCTCTCTCCGCAGTTTTCTGATTTGCTGTAGGAAAAGAAGTGGATTCTCATTAGAAACCTCTATGAGGTGTGCACTGAAGTAATGGAGAATAGACTTCTTTCATTGTCTTTTCTTAACAGTAATAAAATAATCTAGATATCAATCAGTGGCCTCTGGTAAGAACTCTGGCATAAGACTTAGAAATACTTTCCAGTGCTTTCTTGTATTATACTAGAAAGAGTGTATGCAAAAGGAGACATTACCGTTGTATTTTGGACTGTTTGGCCCTTGATTGAGAAAAGAAAAGTGCAATTAACTCTATGTTGCATGTTTGTACAAAATGCAGGTTCTTAACCAAGAAACAGCAATACATTAGTTTTTAGCACTTGTAGGGAAAAGTTAGCCATTACATGTGAAACATTACACGGCAGCATATACAAAAGTCTGCAGTCTTGGACAAAAATGTTAGCAGGAGAGAGAACAGTAAAGGCACACAAACACAAAAATAAGTGAAATCAAAGGAAAATCAGTGATCAAATGAACAAGAGTCCAAATCAATGTGAACCTGGGAAATTATGGATGTGTGTGTTAAATATGTTTGTCCATGACTGTATGTGTGCCAGTGAGAAAGTGAAGTATAGATACACATTCTATAAGAGTATCTGATGAAATAATGCAAGATAGGGTTACATTTTCAATTTTGTTGTTAAATGCATTGGCTTGTTTGTCCGAAAGTGTTTCACTGTTTGAACTTTTATTGCTCTTATATATTTGATTCAACCAAAATCACAAATATAAGTAGGAAACAAAATATTCTTACCTCTGAGTGGGCCTTCTCCTCCGTCTGTAGATGAAAACAACAGTTAAAGGACACAGAATTATCCAAATACAATATTACCAACATCCCAACAGCTTTTAGCACACATAACCTCAAAATCAGTCTCCTAATAGATCCAATAAGAAGAAAGAATTAAGAAGCCAAAATCCACACCAGCTCTTAGCAAACACTTAAAGGTAAGCCACAAAGCCATTCACAATAACCAATGATCAGAATTTTGCCATTTGGATCAGATTTTTGGTCATCTGTTAGTAGCAGCTGATTTGAAGCCAAATGTTAGACTGTTAGGGTTTGCAATGTAATTAAAATGTGAAGGGAAATACAAACTGCTTTCTGCATGATGAATTATTACCTTGTCTAAAAATGCCAGCACCTGAAAGTGAGAAAATGTGTGTTCAAATAGTGGCAAAGACACAATGCTGAGCCACCATGAGCTTCTGAGGTGGGTAAACTACCTCTAAATCTCCTCATTAGTCTTCATTCACAGCCTTGATGAATAGTGGATGTTGTACGGTAAGTATACTGTAAGTATTTAAATTGATGACTTCTCAAAGAAATGACTCTTTAAAGTTATTAGTTTTTCAATCTCAAGCAAAAGGAAACAGTATGTATGATGTTACTGTTATTTAGAGACTAGCAGTTAATATTGATGAATCTACTTTGAACTAAAATTATTTTTAATATAGAAAGCATGATTCAAGAAAGGAACATAAAGTGTATCTGTTATATTTGGAAAGGAAACAGTTAAAAGATTTTAAGATAACTGTTCAGGACAAACAAGGGACTCATGAACAACTATCACTAAACAAAAAAACACAGCTGTGGATCATTCAGGTAACAACTGAATCAAGCGTATGTAAACTTTTGAACGGGTCATTTTTATAATTGTCTTGTGGACTACATGTAAACATCTTTTATGTGAAATATCTTATTCAGGTCAGTACTAAATAAACAATAGCATGCATTTGGTATGATCCCTCTTACTTGTTAAAATAATCATAATTTTGCAGATTCTGCAAGGTGTATGTAAACTTTTGACTTCAACTGTATATTTGAAAATGAATTATATTTATTTATGTGTACAACTTTTAAATCAAGAAACATGAAGAAACATGCATATTCACAAATGTAAAAAATCCCACAGAAAGCTACAGCAAAGATTTGCTAATTCTCTTGCATAATTGATATTTGACCGTTTAGTCAGTCTGTTTATTACAACCTTTTGTAAGAGCACTATAATGTCACTCACCGCAGAATACAAAGAGGATGTGCTTGAGACCAAAGACAAAGAAGAACCATGAACTGCAGATAGAACAGAACAACACAAGTCTTTTTTAATGCAACAACCTACTGTTTTCTAACAGACATGTGCATAAAAAGAAAAGTTATCGATGTACAGATGTAAATAAATAAATAAATTAATATCAAGTAAAGTAACTGCAATGCTAACCTTCATCTGTGCTGTTCCGGAAGGAGCCAGACCGGCTAATCCCATGTGGCCGTTCCTCCAGTGAGGTGGCACTACCCCCCAAAGTGTGTCCCTCCCCGTACAGCTCGAATGAGTCCTGTGCTGGAATACTGTTGGAGCGGCTCATGCTGGTGCTGGGAAGATTATACTGTGACATATTGGTGGGGCTCACTGCAACACAAATATCAGGATGACATAAAAAATAGATTTTATAATATTCGTCCATGGTATAATATGAAATGTGGGTTCTACCACTGAAAATCATACATCAGATATTATATATATATATATATTAACATACGTAGGTTTGAGTAGTGGTATTTGCCAGTGTTGGTGCTGGTTGTGCCCGGTGGTGAAAGTGGACTTCCTGTGTCCTGTAGTCCTCCGGTGGAGTGAGAACGCAACCATTCCTTTCCTTCCTCATGTGACGTCTGTCTGGAGGATGGAGGGTACCTAATTGGGTGCAAACAGAATATTTCAGCCATTCCGTGAGGTAATATTTTCCCAAAATTAAATGCTTTTTCAGATTTTTTGGAAAATAAATCATGTTCCAAATATTGAGTCTATAAAACTGAAAGCACTAAATATCTGGCTGTAATAGGGTGCAGAAATTATTTATGCAATAAAGCTTGGTGATAATAACAGCCCACACATTCTCACACCCATTGTTCTGCAGTAATAGCTTTCGGCAGTGGGCAGTCTTATCCGCATGCTTGAAAGACCGTTTGCATAAAACTAATAGAGATCACGTGGATCTTTCTGACTGGACTATCTTCAGTGTGCACATCACCGCTGACCTGAGCTGAGCCTTTTGTATTAAAATACCAAATTGAGACCTAACAGACTATAACTGATTTGGCTCACATTGAAATTTAACTGCAAACAGAAGGTTACACGCATACATAATTTAGGCAGTTTATCATTCATCATGACTGCATGTCTCTTTTATAGTGGTTTGAACACAATAGTCTGATTTTGTTTAAATGCTGTGCTTATCTTTGTGAATATTTAATTGCTTCTTAAGAGCATTGCAATGTTTTCCTGCTGTGGTTTCTGCGATTGTCCCCTCGCTAAAAGCGTTAATAAATGGAGACTGGTGAGTCACACGGTTTGACAAGTCACTGTGGATACAGTTTGCATAACATTTTGCCAATACTGCCGGCTTTGTGGTTAATTGTAAGAATGTTGCTATGCAGTTGCTAATGTGTTCTAAGTTGTTGTTTGGTAGTTACTTAATGGATTAGTTCACTTTCAAATTAAAATGTCCTTATAATTTACTCACCCCCATGTCATCCAAGATGTTTATGTATTTATGTATTTTCTAAAAGAAATTAAGGTTTTTGATGAAAACATTCCAGGATTTGTGTCCATTTAGTTAGTTTCAATGGACTCCAAATGGTTGAAGGTCAAAATGGGCTATAAACAATACCAGACGATGAATAAGGGTCTTATGTAGCAAAACGATCGGTCATTTCGAAAAATTATATATTTAGAAAAGTTATTATTACAGAAGCCTCCTCAAAAAGCCTCACGATTTGAGATTGGCTGAGGTGCCAAAGTTTAGTATTTAGGGTTATGTTCAAATCCATAACTTAGTATTATAATTGTTATGCTTGCCTCAGCAAACACCACTGATGCATAGATTAGCACATGTAGTGACAATTCTAATGCTAGTTACTCGATAGAGGTGAGAACATAAAAACATACTTATGAGGACAATCAGATGGATAGTGGTTACATTAGTACCTTAATCCCTTTTTGGGGAGAGTGTTTCTGTCAAGAGGCATGCTGTTAAAACAGAAGATAAATAAGAGAGTTATCTATGACAAACAGGCAGATTTAAATAGCTAAGATATATCACCACTAATTGATTGTATTGCTCCATTACTTCATTAACATATCATGTAATAAGCTTTTTATCACTCAACGAAAACCATTTGCTGGATATATTCCACTTACCCCTCAGAGAGAGTGGACTTTACGCTGCCTGTGCGGGTGACTTTTGGCCCATGGTGGTGTGGGAGCGGCAGGTCTATGGACTCTGAGCTTGTGTGTAAACTGGTCATACTCTGGCAGCTCAGTGTGTCTTTACTGCCCGCAGACGAACTGCTGAGGTTTGGTGGCCAAGGCCGGGCGTTAGAGGGTAGAGAGAGGCCTGATGCCGGACTAGATGCCGGGGAGTCAGTACATAGGTCGGGTGTTTTGCCGTATAGTGGGCTACTGCCTCCGCTCTGCCCACCCATGCTTCCCAGGCTACCTGTTCCTGAGGAGGGTGAATCCAGGCTGGCCTGCCGCGCCAGTGTGCCATGGGGGCTGCCCAGTGCTGATGGGCATTTACCAGAGTCAGGGGTGCCAGGGGAACTGGGTTTACTGCTGGCCTTACTGCCAAACAACCTGGAAAAAGCGATAAGGAAATCATATACATTGTTGCATTGAATTTTGTTGATTTATCAAAGAGTTTATACATGAAAGAATGTAAATGTAACCAGCCAATTTCCCTCAGGTGCATGCATAAATTCATTGGCCAGATTTTACTCCAACATAATCAGTGGTGGATTTGCCTATGGTTATCTCTGTAAGGCTCCAGCAATAACAGTTAACAGCCTGAGGTGATGCAAGCAAATCCAGTTATACACTTCGGTTATACACTTTCACAGAGCAAAGGAGCGCAACATGCAGACATGTTTTTAAATGGACACACCTAATAATAGAGAGATCAGTGCGCTGGAAACACACTCACACGTCTGCTTTAATCAGATCTGAATTGATCTGATCTGAATGGCAAATCATGCTCCCTGGGGAGTGTTTCCATATATGCACTTATACACTATAACCACCAGGTGGCAATCTGACCCTCCACTGTCATGTGCACAAATGTCCGCTGATGTGGGAGAGAGGTACTGAGACAGACTGCCAAAGCTGCAGTGTGATTTAGATTCTCAAAAATGGGTTGCAGGTCTAATATGAGAGCAGAGTCACAGACAACAGGGAGATACAATGCTAAATGCATAAATGATAAAGTACAACTTAACGCATAATTGTGTAAATTAAACAGGATTACATTTGTATTATTTAAAAGGCTTTCCACAACTTTTATTGATATGAAGGATGTGCTCAACAACACTTCACACAGTTTTGGCACAAAATCAGCTTTATTAATAGAAGCTAATCAAAACAGCTGCTCACCATGGACAGGTTGCATAACAATACATTATCCTCATAAACAATGAACAAAAGTAAAAAATAAAAATAAAAAAATAATAAAAAATACAACTGCCAGACTACATTAAGTATACAAATGTATCAGTTTGGTTCGTTCTTTGGTTCATTTTGTTTTGTGCAGTAAATCACAGCCTATCATGAAACCATTCAACATTTTAGATACATTTAGAAACCCAAATATTTTTTCCTATTAAGCTTATTCCATGGTTAATCAATTTGCATATTATTGAGCCTATTTCAGTCATATCCTCACTGCATTTGGACATCCCTTGATGTCCACAGTGAAATCTGGTCCTAAACAGAAAGAGCTAAATTTCCTAGATCTCTAGGTAAGCCTAAACTCATTGGCGAACCAATTCAGCAGTGCAACGCAGCCCGAGGCAACTCATATACTAAGGAAACATGCTGGGACGTTTCATTCGCTCTGGCCAATAGGTCACGACATCACAAGAGTGAGCCAAACCACAAAAAGCAATTGTTCTTTCTTACTGTCTGCCTGTGTCCATTTGTCTCAAGCTAACTGCCTACTTTGCAGTCATATTTTAGTCTTATCTCTGCTTATGTCTGCCTTTTGTCATCTTTGTCTAACTTTTCTTGTCCTCCTATTACCCCAGCCATTTTATTCAGAAAGAAAGTCAGTTACCTGCGGAATGTGGGGGATGCAATGTCTGGGTATTTGGAGCCTGGCTGTCTGAGTCCAGATTGGGTGGAGGTGGGACTGGATTTGGGGGAGGTAGACAATCCTGTTCCCTCCTGATCCGACCCTGCCACTTTTTCTTTATCCGTCTGGTTGATGGTGATGGGACTTGAGCGTCCTGAGCTTACTTTCCCGGGGTCTCTTCTCTTTGTGCTGGTTGGGGTTCCTACCACCCTCCACTACCTCCCGCAGGCTTTCCACTGACATTTGAATCAGTGCTGCTAGAGCTAGAACGATGCCCGCTGCGGCCCACCATGCTGCTTCCCCCACTAGATGACTTTGCTGGTCTAGGTAGTGAGCGATACTGGAGTGGAACCTTTGAGCCTCCACAACCTAACAAAACAGTGTCGTCCTGGTGTTGAGCATCATCAAGACTCGTCTTCCGCCCATTGCCGAGTCCTGTGCCCTTTCCGATGCCTGCAGACTTGGGTACCTTACCAAGAGTAGCAGAACCACTGGCCAGAGTGGCTCCGCTGGCTGTGATGAAGGAACCAGCAGAACCTGGGATCTTCTTAAAGCTAAAGGAACTTGTGGTAGGCGGCCGACCAATGCCTGAGGGTGGCTTCTTCCCTTCATCTCCGCTACTCTTGCCTGCATCTGATGGTGAACGATGAATACTTGGACTCTTAGATGGGGCCTTGCCTTTCTCAGATGCTTTGACATCATCTGTTTTACCTGTCAGCACAAAGATGTTTGTTATGGCACTTTGGCCGGTTTTTGGACATTTTTGCAAATACTTTCACAACCCAATCAATCAACACCAATATAATGCAAAGCCACACTGCCAAACACTGCTGGGTTCTAGCCAATGGCACTTCTCATTGAAAAACTCAGCAAACAGCACAGTTAAGGTACTCTCAGCCAAAGTTACTTGTTCCTGCTGAGTATCCCAAAAGAAGTTGCTTGACAGAGGTTCAGTTGCAAAAGTTGGCTGAGATAAAGAAAAAAATACATGCTCAACAGTCCTTTAAAGTTACCAAAAAGCCTCTACTCTTTTGATTTCACCTTTTCTTTGAAGCTATAGTAAGCACTTTTCTGGAATACCATGCATAAAAGATCCCCTACTGACATATATCACTGAAATTGTTCAGTCTTTGGTTTTGTAACCAGCTAAAAGGTATAATTTTCTTTCATGCTTCCTTGCAGAAACTTGTGAGTTCCATTTTTAAAGGTTCTCTAAAGAGCCAAAGAGTCATTCTGAGGAACTATTGGTTCTTTTCATTCTTTACAACATACAACTGTATAAGAGTTTGATACCTGGTGTTTTGAGACAGGTGGATGTGCCTTTGGTCCGTGGTGGCGTGATACCAGCCTGGGCACTCATGCCCCTCCTCCAGGAGCCTGTTTGAGACATGGACAAACCTGTCTTCTGGCCAACATCCTCACCCTGACATGAAGAGGAAGGGGATGAAGTCTTCCACTTGTCCATCCCTGGCTCCATCTCTTCATCAAAGTTCTTCAGATCCTCAGCACCAGCCCAGCTGCTAGCATCCTGCTCGGTATGTTTGTGCGTATCTCTATTTGACTGTGAATCGCACAGACACACAGAAATCTCACTTTGGCAATCCAGCTGACAGATGGCCAAACTTTTCTTACTAGCCAAAGCAAAATGTCTAAAATTCTCAGTCTGTTCAATTTGCTTCGGCCTACTGACAGATTGCTGATACAAAGCTATTTATAAAAATGTGTCTGTGAAGAGAAGAAATACAGAAGACTGGAGTGTATGCACACCTGTGCTGCTTTGCTCTTGTGAGATGAGATGCCAGAATATGTGGGTGGATTCAGATCATCAGTGCCGATGTTATCTAAAGTATCACTCAAACCACTGCTGACTGAACTACTGTCATCCCAGCTGTAAAGACAGAAAGAGAAAAGTGTGAAAACATCTAATCTTTTTATGCAGAAACAAAAAAGTCAAAAAGTATAATTAAACTCATACTTAATGCAAGCTGATGGACCAACACGCATTAGTTGACAAACCATGACTGTGTCAAATCATTCAGCATTAAAAATGACCCATAACTTATAATGCCTGATGTGTATCGCTAATGCACCTTTGCCATTTTTGAATTCAGTTAGGACATTATTTTTCTGATTTATGAGCATTTTTTGTCTTTTGTGGACACGTCCCATTCGTGCTTTGGTTTTATATTCTGGAAATATGAAGTTCATTCCCACAAGGTTTGTCTTTGATTAGACCTTTCGAAACATAATTCACAAGGACCAGAAATATGATTGCAATGCACGTTCATTCATATTTCAAAGGCCGCTATTGTTGACTCCCTGTCACCATTTTATTCATATTAATTTGCTTAATTAGTCCACTCTGCAGCTTCGCCACTTCAATTCTCATTAACTATTGACGGTATTTCTCTTTTCCCCAGTCCTTACGTTCTCATTGCCCTCCATTCACCAGACCATGCCTAATTAATGAAGGATATTAAACAGTAGCTTTGACACCCTCGACTTTGTTGACCCAGTTGAAAATCCTAAAAGAAAGCTGAGTGTGAATGCATATGAAGCTATTATTACCGCCAAAGCGGAATAGTACAGACTTGGCCCAGTCAATTGCAAACTACATTTTCTGTCTATTACACCAGATAAATCACATGCTGTTATTTATCACCTACTGCCTTTGCTCGTGTTGCTAAGCGAACTGTTTTTGATCATGTGTGTGCACGGATATGTCTTCACATTTAATTAATTCTTCCGATCTGATCATAAAGATATTGTGTTCAAATCTCTGATGATTTGTGGCTGTTTGCTTCCCGGCTCTACAGACTAAACTGACAGCTTTACCGACACAAAATCCATTTAGACAAGACAAAGAGAAACATCCTGGCATTTACCGTCATCTTCTGACATATAAAGAGACCACTGAAATATTCAAACCTCTTTCCAGATGTCAGTATCTACAGTTCAATTATTCATATTGATTTGTGGATTCTGAGTAATGCTTACAAAACAGTGTTGGCATTGAAATTTCAATATATTCACGTCTACCCAGGAGATGTGCCTGTCCAGGGCATTTCGTCTTCTTCTTGAAATGTTTGACGAGCTAGTAAAGATTCGCTCGACTTTTATAATGTATGCAGGACAGAGCGAGAAGGAAAGAAAAGTTTGAGAAGCTGAAAGCGAATGGATAATAATTGTGAGAGACCCCGCAGGGCTCTTAACACCAGCGTGTGGGTGTTTCTGAAGATTCCAGCAATAGAGAGAGGCTCGGTGGGTGCGAGTATGTGCGCAATCACTCTAAAAATATCATTATTGATTTTTCAACATCCTTGTTTCTCCCTTATTTAACTCCAGGAGCATTTGGCCCATTTAGTTTGAGATCTGATACTGTTATACAATGATGTA
This sequence comes from Gymnocypris eckloni scoliostomus, assembly GCA_027564155.1. NCBI lineage: Eukaryota > Metazoa > Chordata > Actinopteri > Cypriniformes > Cyprinidae > Gymnocypris > Gymnocypris eckloni. Next base: position 17,398,436 of record CM050432.1, on the reverse strand, counting down.
AATGAAAGATTAGAGATGCCAAACTTTAAATTATATTATACAACAGACCGGTTTCTTAAATCTGATTAGATGGGCATTTGAAGCCAATGTAACAAAGCTGATATATGCACAAAGTTACACAACATTAAACAGTCTATATTACTTGGCAGATAGTCTCACTTGTGATCCTCCCAGTCTTTAAAGCATGATAATCATTAAAGTCTATTGATAACATCAACAATGGTTGTGCCTAAAGCTTGTGTCTGCATTAGTTGGAACCTGACACACACAATCTAGTGGCCTGACACACATTATCAGCTACTGCTTTAACACCTGGGTAGAGTTATTGACTTGTTGGTGCTATGATGTGCTGGCAGTCCTGAGTTCAGACAAATGTTAAATCAAGCGTAATACTGCAAGTTGAAGAGCAAAGCGTTGCAACAGAGCACCTACACAAATCAATAACCACCAAATGCTCCAATCCAGTTGACAATTTCCTAATATGCACTCTGCTGAAACCTTTTTCTGCATTTGCCCTCCCACAATGTAACAGTAAACATCTAAAACTGTGGTACTCAAGCTTAGGTGGGAATCCTTTGCCAGCGGGACACATTTTGGCAGGGGCTCACTGGTTAAGGTCACCTTGACAGTTTTGTTTCCACACACCCTTGCCCCCACTGAGGGTGCCCACTGGTTTGAGAGAATGAAATCAGCAGGAAAAGAGCACCGTCACTGTTATGCAGCCAGAATGGTGACTCTACTTTAAAACTCCACTTCACAGGAAGCTGCACGTATGTAACAGATTATCTCATTTTAGGTATTTATGTTAAAAATGTATTATTGAGTTCAAACTGTGTCATATTATTTCAGCATTTCAAATATAAATTCCTGGTAATTGACCATGAGAAATGAACTGTGACAAATGTTATATATCGGAGAACATTGTCAATGATGGTAAAATGATCTGAAAATGAGTTCCCTTTAGTGCAATTTAAGATTACATTACAAGGCTTTCTATAAAGCACATGACTAGGATTTGAACAGTTTGACTGTTTAAAAGCATCATCTTTTTTTCTTTACATAGCACTTTCTTTTGCTAATTCGACAAAATATAATTGTTTGTTCTCTTGAACACACGGAAATTAACCTAATTATCAAATAACCAATTCATGTTTTAATGAAGTACTGAATAATTACACAGTTAATTCAACACAATAGCCTTGGGGTGACTGTCATACTTTTTTTTTTGAGAAATGTGATGGCCTACAGACAGCGGTGGATCCTGGAATAGGAGATATATTATGAGCAGTCCGTTAGGGTGGCAGGAAGCTCCGCCTCCGCATACAATGACACAAACAGTCCACTTTTGAGTTATCTACTGCCGGAACATCATGCATGCTGTCTGTTCAAATCATTCTTATTTAAAATGAATCGGGATTTAGCAGATACATTTATCCAAGACTTGCCATGAATTTTCCTTCTCTATTCCCCCTCGCTGCTGCTATGCATAGCTATGCCCATGAAAAAATGCTTAAATGCTATGCTTTATATACTAAAAGCCAATACAGATCAAGTTAATACAATCTGAGCACTAAGATGGGAAGAAACAGCTGATTACCACAATCTGGTATGCTTTACTGGGATTGTACAACACGTTTCCACTGCGATTCAGTATAGTTTTTTAACAACCGTCAGATCTAATGCTGCTAGCGAGATAAAGACCCTAGAGAGCTACCCTGGATGCTTACTGAATATTTTTATTTAATATTTTTTTCTGAACAGTTGCATTTGTGACGGGACTGACAGTCAGACCAGGGTGACATGCAGTCTCTGGACTATGTCTTTAGACACCGGTCCATTCATGACAGCAATTCCAGCCAGAAAACAGACTCAAACCGCCTGCAATGTTTGCCTCCACTTGTGTCTTATTGAAGAATATGCATTTTCTAGTTACAACCCATCCATAATTCACCCACAATTTGTGACACACACACTTGTGTTTTAGTTGGGTGAACATTGTCCACAGATTGTTGTTTTTTATTTAAATACCTCACAGTATGAATGCAGCCCTTCACTTTACCTTCGTTGAGTGTGCGGTGCAAACTTCCATTCAAGCATACAGTAATATTCTCATGCAATATTCAGTGATGAAAGAACCATGCAATAATAATACTCAATAAAACTAGATTTGCATCCTTCGTGCATCAAAACAAATAAATTTCTCAATCACTAGCTGTGTCTTGTGGTCTGTTAAATATGTTTCATGCTGTGGTGTAATGGAAAAGCAACATTTCAGAGGAAATTAACCATTGTCTGCATGGTTGCATAACAGTCCTGTACCTGTATATATATATATATATATATATATATATATATATATAAAGAACAAATGCTGTCTTTTAAGTGCATGCAGCCATCAGACAGTCATTTCCAATTCTATAAATCTAATTAAACCCTAAATCAAGAAATACAAGAATTCAAAGACTACAATAAGAAGTCTTATGATGCCATGTTAATTAATTTCAAAGAAACTCATTTGCAGAAACAATGTCTGCTATCCAGTGATCCCCAAAGGGAAGATTTACAGCATTTAGCAGTCTTAGAATGTTGACGCTGATAAAACGACACACTGACAGCTTTTTCAAATGTGCAACATAAAGAATAATTCAATTTAACCGAGTAAATCTTGTTAACATTCATCAAAATACGAAAACACAGTATTTTGTACTAACCTGAAGTTAATATCTAGAGCTTTAGCTGTACCTTAAACCAAATGGTGGCAGGCCTGTTAGAGTCCAGTGACCACGACTGAGTGAGGCGAAAGGGTGAACACTAACTCACCACCCTGCGATTGATGCTGTCAGGCTGTGTGCAAGCTGCCCATGTCATACTGTAGCTCCAGGGGAGGAGAAATCAAAAGAGGAAAAGCAAAGGAGAGGGAAGAAAGGAGGGGAAAGAAGATAGAGGAAGAATGCAACCCACCTGCTTGGTTGCGAAACACGGGCTGGAGGGAAGAGAGCGACATCTCACCACTTCTTACAGCTCCACCCCCCCACACCTCACCCCTCCCCTGGGTCCATCGTGCACTCGGAGAAATGCTTCAGACATCCTCAACCAACTGGGGCGTTGCCAGAAGAGACAGACTCCAATCAAAGTCAGAGTCAGGGTCAAACTTGGAAGTTGCATGCTGGGTAACACAAGGGAAATGATGCACAATGGCCTTTATGCGCTAAAACTTTGGGAAATGGAAATATCCAACTCCTATTTATAAATTATTACTGGTCCTGATTAAATAAATGCATACTGGCCTTAACAAAATGCGTCATTCAAAAAAAAAGAAAAAAAAAGTGATTCAGTGGTTGTATTTGTACAGCTTAATCAAATCAGTTTGAAAGAAATGACCTTGTGGAGGCAGAGTATGACAATGTCTCTTATGAAATCAGGGACACTCATACGTCACTACACTGGATTGAGCGAGAAAATGTGCTTGACTTCTGCATTGCAGAGGAAACCGACAACCAGAAGCTACGAAACACTAAATCCTCAGACCTGAGCTTCAGATACACCGCATTACTTCTGTAAATCAATAGACTGGCACCACTCAGGGATGTAGAAGCTCTAGTTTTCAAACAGACAAACCCACAATCACAGAAGCAGTGAACTGCATTGTTGATTAGTGATTATATGACAATATGTAGAAAGGACAGCTGACAAACAGTATGACTGTGGTGATTGTGCTAAAACTAATTTACCACAGCAGTGCTGGTGCCCAATCTGGCTCTGTCCCAAGAAAAGACAGTTCAGGCCCATTTCAATTGGCTGTGCATTGCCTTCTTAATCACGAAGGCCTAGAATCATAACTATTATTTCACATTATTTGACAATTCATTTCACACAGTTATTTACTTATTTAGTCATCATGCATTTGGTGTCATGTTTCGTGTGAGGTTGGAAGGGTTATGGGTTATGGGCAGTGGTTGGCCTAATGGATAGAGCGTTGGACTTGAAACCCGAGGTTGTGGGTTCGAATCCCGACTCCGGCAGGAAGTCCACGACTGCTCCCCGGGCGCCGCACAGTCGGCTGCCCACTGTTCCAAGTGTGTACACTTGGATGGGTTAAATGCAGAGAACACATTTCACTCCTCATTATACTCTGTATAATTGTGTATGTGACAAATAAAGCTCATCCGAGCTTAATTTGTTTGTTGTTAGGGATGGTGTATATAATAGTGTTATAAGTTATAAAATGCATATATATAATGAGCTCAATTTTGTTTGAGAATGAACTCTACACTGTTTATATGTCGAGTGATGGGAAAATAAAATGAATCAATTACATGTGAAATATTTATTTTTAAGTTGCTTGAACTTTAAAAATTATTATTTATAATTAACATTATTGTGAATTAATAATATATTCAAGATAACATTTTAATAATTGCTTGTGACTTTAGTGCAGTGACAACATACATTTACTACTTTACATACTACACTGTGTAAATGAGTCTCAAAATATATAACAAACTTCATACTGTAGAAAGTGAGTCTTCATATTTCTGCATTAAAAAGTTAAAAAACCCATTGCATAATGTAGTAATGTAGGCTGGGTTTTTCTGCCCGGGCACTAATGAAACTTCTTGTTTGTTTATGCGGACATTGTTTCTATTTACATCCCCAGGGCAATTATCAATCCAAATGTTCTATTACTTATGGACTTTGAGCAGTGTTTGTCACTAGCAGAGTATCCTATTAAATCTATTATCTAAACAGATGCACACCGTCTGCATGAAGAATTGAGTATCACTCTAAAAACAAACAGACAGTGCAAGCAGAGAAAGAATGGCTTGATTTTTGTATCATTCCTTCTAGAAAAATATGCCGATAGTTATGACATATATAAAGCTATAATGGCTCAGTCATGGTCTGTTTTGATCAGGACCAGCACATCAGAAGCCTTTAATGGTGGTAAAAATGGCCGTGTCAGAGCTATCATATCTGATACATTTGATTTGCAATGCAGCATCTGAAGTCAGCTGGACTGCAACTCGACTCAAACTTAATGACCCAATACACTAATAAGCACAAAAAACTATTTGTATTGTCACATTTCAGTACAAAATGAAATATAAGTTTGTTTGTAATCAAAATTGGATTTGCAATCTTAGAATGCAACATCATTTTGCTGGCTACTAATTGAAAATGCTGTCTATGTAAGCAAATAAAGTGTTTAAATCTTGGATTAAAGAAAATTTGAATGAAATACACAAAGGACAAATGGGAACAGTGAAATACTAAGACAGCACTTTTAAGGGTTTATCCCAGATGAACATTCAATAAGTACTCTGCTCTTCTGTAAATACTTGAAATTGAAGTTAAAAACTTAAATGTGCTGAACAACTAAATAAGTGTCTGAGTAGCTTTCTCTATTTAGTTACTACTTAACATCCCTGGGGGAGTTAGAAGAGATTTACCTTGACATACCAACAAAGTTTGTATACTGAAAATGAGGATGAATTATGTAGAAAAGTCTCATGAGAAGAGAAAATGTTATTAACATGAAACTGTTACTATTGAGGATAGAAATCACGTGGGTTGACCTTAAACTGTCTAGAGTCAGGCTCTGGTTGATTTGGTGGACTTTGATGGATGGTCTTGAATGCAAAGGGAAGGAAACACAAACCAGGAGGCTGGCAGGGGGTCTCAGTCTCGGGAGTCATGGGAAACATGGTCGAATATTGCAATGTGTTACTAGAGACTTCAAATACAAAGAAAACAGTCCTCAAAAAACGTTTCACAAGCACCTATCAACTTTTTAATAAGCAATTGATCGTTTTTTTGCAATTTCAATGCACTTTATCTATATTATGTATTGTTTATAAATAAATAGCAAATAATGCAAAATCATGTTTTGACAAAAAAAAGTGTATTTTACAGGGTTACTCCTCCCAAAAATGCAAATGTTGTCATTCACTAACCCGCATGTCGTTCCAACTTAAAAGCTTTGTTCGTCTTCGGAACACAATTTAAGATATTTTAGATAAAAGCTGAGAGACTTGTGACTGTCCCTTTGCCTGCAAAGTAAATACCACTGTCGAGGTCCAGAAAAGAAATAAAAACATTGTCAGGGAAGTCCATCTGCCATCAGTGGTTCAATCTGGATTTTATGAAGCAACGAGAATACTTTTTGTACACAAAGAAAATAAAAATAACAATTTTTTTTCAACAAATCGTCTCCTTTCTGTCTCTCCTTGTCAGCGTAGCCCTGCTTGCATTCGATGGGTAATATCCAAAATGGCTTTACGCTGAAGAGGAGCATCATTATTTGTATTTATTATTTAGACAAAATTATAATTTTGGGGTGGAACAACCCTTTAAGGTGATAATATTGTATAGAAAAATAAATACAATTTTGGAGACAATAATATAAGGGAAACACCTATATATACTGTATATATGATGGTTTAAAAATGCTACCCTATTTGAATTACTTTATAAATGTGGTTCATTAGATATAATTATAAAACAAATATTGTTTTTATTTAAAACTTGTAATCAAATGGCGAAGCATCAATAATGAGTTAAAAGAGCAGCTTTGTGGAGCAGGGCAGGAATAGTAATTCATTTATGAAGCGAGAAGTAATTTCCTGCACTAAAATGAGATGGTATACTGACCATCTATAACCTGAACGAACTCCATGACTCTGTGATAAATGAAGGTGCAGGAGTGAATCATTTTCAGTTTAGAATAATAATTCATCCTGTCAGACTTGTGTATAAAAACACTGAATCAGTCCACATTTGTCTAATACGAATCTTTTTCAATGACTGTAAAATCACATCACTACAAAATCTTCCTGCTGTTTACCACAGAATAACACAACCACGGATCATTTTAACATCAGTCCTTCAAACACATACACAAACCCTCATATCTTCTTTCACAAATAAACACAAACCAATCCCCAAAGCTTTCCTTTCAAGTACAAAAATGCAGAGCAAGCTGTCATAAGCAGCCAGCCTCTTTCTCTGAGTCTGAAAGCGAAGGGTTTTACTTATTCATGTCCGAGCGCTGTTGTACGGGTCCTGCTTTCTCAACCTCAGAGCTGCCGCTAGCCATGCCTCATCTATGTTGCATGATGAGAGTATTTATAGCTAAAGTCTTTTAGCCACCATTGGATTAATCTCATGGTAACTGATTTCCAGACATCAGCACAATGATGCATATCAAATTTTGTCAGACAGACTCTCAATTCCCATTCCATTCAGCCTGCAAAGGCTTCAAATGACCTGTTTCATGCAAGTCAACACTTTCTTTTGTCTTTTTAATGAATATATTACAGGATTACTAAAACAACACAGTGAGAATATGGTGAGATTTACAAGCAGCAGCCCACTTTGCATGTTAGGACGGATTTCAACGGGGTAAAATGATTGCCATTATACGGGAGATGCATTTCTGTTGGCCCATGCTGCATCGCTGCTTATTCAGCAGTCAGAGTTTTAAAAGGGCAACAGCAGATTGAAATAATCTCATTTTCCCCAGCCTGAGGGTTTCAAACTGAGCTACATGCCACAGCAGGAGAGAGAGGGAGTAAGCTTTGTTTACATGCCCAAATCTCAGCAGTCACACTCTTTGAGGTACTACACACAGATGGCCGCTCAAAGCATATGACAGCCACAATTACACTACTACACACTGCCAATATGCAAACACACTACTGACTGGCTCATTTATTCAATCGGATGAAAGTTAGCGAGCCTCCAGCATGTTGAGTGATGATATGAGTTGCTAACATCAGCCACATATGTCGACAATTCAGCCTTTGCCTGGATGCTCATGTAGGCAATGCTACTTCGAGTCTGGCTCGCAACATTTCTTGTTTCTTTTGCACTGTTGCCTGTCCTCTCTTTAGGGTCAATCAAAACGGGCTAAAATATATTTTCTTTAAAGTTGCCAATGTTGCAAAATAAGAACACAAGTTCACGTTTGGTGAAAACTGTCTAATATCAATGAGATTTAAATGATAATTATAATTAAAGTATAAAATATCAACAATATTATACATAATATAACTAAATTATATTATATTCTAGTCTACGATATAATAGAAATATAACATAACTTAGGTGTCTATTTAAATTCATAACCCTTAAACCTTCGAAAACACTACAATATCAAGTATATTCAACATTTTGTAAGAAAATGCAAGTTATCCCAATTCAAAACTTTATAATATAATATAATGTAATGTAATATACTGTATCAGAAGCAGTCTGCTCAAATCCCTAATCCATAATCCTTAGCAACACCTCTTATATTAAAAACCAGCTTATTATCACATAGCTTAGTCTTGTTTTTATTAATTTGTAGTTTTATTGCAGCAGGAACCAATGCGATGGCTTTTGCTGCAGATTATCAGTGCTTTGCAGAGAAAAGTCAGATTCGGACTTGGAACGGCATTAAGCAGCGACTGTAATGAGTCCCTCTGGAGTTCTGCTCTCTCCACCCTATAACATCACATTGCACAGAGAACAAGCACACAGGGATCATGTTTATCTTGCCAATTAGAGCCAGTAATTGGTCAGGGAGTCAGGGGTCGGTGAAATACTAACCATAAAACACACAGGTACTGACTACTAAACATTCCGTAATCATTCACAGCAGTAAAATAAATGAGCTGCTACACAAATAAAATGCTAATAAAGTGAAAGCTATCAGGATTGGAGAGAAAGTGAGAGAAATTTCCCAGTGTCAATCTAAAGTCACAGGGGCTGAGCTGAGATGACAGTTTTCCTCAGTAACATCCCCTCTGGAGAGGTAGGGTTCATTAGTCTGGGGAGCGAGGTTCAGTCTGGGGACCTTTATCACAGCTGATCCTCATCCACAGAATGACTGACTGTTACTGGAGGCAAGACCAAAATACGATGCCTCCCTGAGGCTCGAGACTCAGCCAGCTTACTGGATTTTAGGTTGTGAAAAACATTTGACACCGGTGGGGAATGGAAACAGCTTGAATGCCAAGAAATCCAAATGAAGCAGCAGGTAGTCCATGGATGGAATGGTCTATTGCAAACTGTACACAGAAATGGCTACTGCTGTCAAAATCGTAAGCTCCAAACTCCAAACATCATTGTATAATACTAATAGTAATACTAGTGCTACTACTACTAGTAATTGTTGTTGTGGTTATGAAAGTTAACAAACTAAAAATGCAACTAAAATAAAAAAGTGACATGAATAAATAATAATAATAAAAAAATTATAATAATAATAACAGCTAGTAACAAAATTACAAAACTTTAACAAAATATAAAAATAAACACTGACTCCAAATATTACAACAGTATCTCAATTATACTAAATTATCATTGGTTATGATTATTATTTTAAAATAGGCAAAATAGTTTTCAATTAGCAATCATACTTGTTATAGCTAGAATGAATGAATGAACAAATAAATCCAATATCCTTAGCTTGACTACTAGGAAAAAGTAAACAACACATTATTTAACACACTTATATTTAATTTGGTTCTCAGAATTCCATCTGATTTTGTAGGCTAAACCCTAAACGTCTTGTAAACACTGTTGTTTGGTCACTAATGGATGTTGGCCAAAAGGCTGCTTGATATTTAATCAAACAATTCTCGGTCCAAATAAGCTCTTAAGTGGACCAGACATTATGCTGACTGCACCAGCTATGTGAAACTAACCAACAGGTGAATCCTATTTGAGTCTCATAAAACAAAGATTTGTTTATATACAGATACTAAAAAGATGTTCTCATCTCCTAGTTTGACAGCAGACAAGATGCAGGTTAGGATGTGTCTGAGAGGCCGCTATGATACTGTCTGGACCTCATCAGTCACAGTCACTCCCAGTCATTAATCTCTGCTCTCCAACAGCACAGACAAAGACAGGAAGCAACTCATTGATCACAGAAAGCTGATATCAGGTCCATCAAACACTGAATCTCATTCATCACCTGATCTGAACTCTGTTAAAGCCTTCAAAGATTTCGGTATCACAAAATGGTGTACCATGCATTTAAATCACGGATTAGAGTCTCTGCTATTAGAATTATGGATCCTATTATCAAATGACACAGTGAAGAGACCAGCAATGTAATGAACTCCATTTTCGAACATTTTGCCAATATCCCCAAGTTACGGAAAGTGTCACACATTCATTTAAATCTTGTCAGAACGTCTTACTTTCTTAAATGAGCTTTCCTCTCAACCCGTTTCATAGCCTGTCAGAGACCTAAAATATGTGGAAATCCACTAACTCTACTGCTTAAAGACACAGAACTGCTAGTGTTGTGAAAGTACATGTGTAACATATTGCAGGAATTGGGCACAAACACTTGCTGTAATCAATAATGAAGTAAATGTATTGGTGAACTGGTTTGATTCTTGACAGGAAGTCTTACCTGTCTTCCCCTTGCATCTCTTTGACCCCTTTCTGAACAACCTCTCGAGCGGGTGGCATCTCAGGAGGGCGTCCAACATTTCGAGAGTAGAGGTCGACGTTCCGTGAGTAAAGACCTCCGTCTGTGTGGTACCTTATGATTAAACATCAAAATAATAGTAAACTATTATCTGAGAGCATTTGTCACAGGTTATATAATTGGGTTTAAATAAAGTGAGGTTATGTATAGGCTATATTTGTTTAGGAAAACAAACAGTTCACCCAGAAAATAAATAAATGTTCATCATTTACTCAAAGATTTTTTCAGATTTGACGATGTTTGTCAGTATGGGCAAATGCTATTGGTTCTTGCATGTCTTGTGAGTTTTATTTGAGAGCTATGACAGAGATATTCAGTGAATGATGACTTCAATTTCAGCCTGTTTCTCACACAAAGTTGTTTGATTTAAAAGAAAAAAACTGCCGTGCATTAATTTTATGAACGATGTATGTATGTATTTATGCATTCATTAATTCCTCAGAAATATAAATGTAATTCCAGTTTGGAATGGCAGGATGGTGACATTTAAGTTTTGGGTAAATTCCTTTCTTAATGTGATAATTGTTAAATATATTTAAAAGCAACAAAATAAAAACAACAAAAATACTTTCCTTTGTGTCCGTGTTGTTATTGTATCAAAACTAAAACGATTATTATTTTTATATTATTGTATTATTTTATATACATTTTATATTATTATAATCATTGTTGTTGTTATTTGAAATAAAGCTGAAATATAAATAAAAACTAATAAACAAAAATGAGAACAACTGACAAAATAGGTTTTAGTAATACAATTACTAAAACTAAAACTGAAATAAAAAATAAAGCTAAAAAGAAATATAAAAAAAGCTAAATCTAAGAAAAAATGACACTCATAAAATACATAAAATTATTAAACTTAAAATTAAAATAAAAAACCTGTAATGATCAAAATAAAAGCTAATTCAAAATAAAAAATATATACTAAAACATTACTTTGCGTGTACATTTAAAGCATCAATTTTAATTTACCGTGTTAATGCTCTTAGGTGTGAGTCAGTGAGTTATAAACACGTCACAGATGAGAGAGCACCGAAAACATTAATGTTCTGATAATTAACATCACGCTTCAGCTAATTGCTGTTTTAGGCTGATGTACTGCCTGCAGCTTTGACTGCAGGAGCTTTATTGTGTTTAGTATTCCCAAATCCATCACTTTCATGCAAGTTTCTTCAGGTTCAAGCACCAATATTTCGGTTCCCGTGTGAGTCAGTCTTTTATAGACTTCATTTGTAGTGTTATTTTTCTTTATCTGTCTACTCATCAGCATAGAGACAGCAAGGGCAGAAGCAATAGTGCATCACACAGTGATGTATACATGACCCTGAGCTATTCCTCCAAACAGACACATATGATGGTGTTTCTTACCAACATAAGAATATTGGGAGACAGCTGTATCTGCTTCTCTGCTCTGATGGAATGCGTGCAAATGTTATAAATCGATCATCATTTTTTCAAACAGCCTTCCCTTTGTGAGCATTGCATACGCCAACAGAAAAAGTGATTGATACTTCAACTGACCTGATTAAACATCAGTATTGCACATGTGGACAGACCCTTTTTCTCAACATGGTTTCTTATTTCATAGTTTCTTACCCACTGATATCATCTGCATGTACATTCTTGGCGAATATGTCACCATCGCTCCCGTATCCAGTCATATCCATCTCTGGCCCCGCCTCCGAAACCCCACCCTTCTCTCCCGGCTCTGACCCTCGAACCCCTGAGGTGGCCGCTCTCCTCAGGGGGGCAGTGTATAACAACCTCGAGGAGTCACCATAGCGAGCAGTGGTGCTGGCACTGGATCTGGGCGGAGTGAAGCTAGGAGCGTCGCCGGCCTGAATACGGGGATTCGATGTTTGGCCAAGACGCCAAGACATTGGGGAGGAGCGGCTTGAGAGGGCGGGAGGCCACGGCCATTCACTTCTGTAGTTACAGTGGTGTCGAATGTTGTCTCAAGGGTACTACAAGGAAAAAAATAGAGAAAGAGAAGGAGATTAGAGGGAGAATTTTGGGACAGCAGGCAGATTTGGGTAATTAGATCAATATCCTGCTTCTGAAAGAAGCTGACTTGCCATTTAAAGACAAATATCCAGCACCTGTGCCAAGGTGAGGAGTTTGCTTGACAGTTTGAGGACAAATCTGTACCCTGCAATGCAGCACTGTTTCTAAAGTAAAGTTTAGAGTTTAAAATATCCACCAAGTGACTTGAATATTTGCACTGATACAAATATGATTGACAATTGAGCTGATTTGCTACAATACAATTGTGCCACCACTGTTCAAAATTTTGGGGTCGGTGAGATTTTTTAAATATTATTAAGATTAAGATTTAAAACAACAGTTTTTTTTATTTTAATATATTTTAAAATACATTGTGATGGCAAAGCTGAATTTTCAGCATCATTACTCGTGTCATGTGATCCTTCAGAAATTATTCCAATATGCTGATTTAGTGTTCAAGTAAAATTTCTTATTGTTATTATCAGCTTTGAAAACATTTAATATTTTCGTAGAAACTGTTACCATTTTTTCAGGATTCTTTGATAAATATAAATTTCCAAAGAACCATTTTATTGCAAATAAAATCCATCACAACATTATAAGTATGTTTTGTAAATTTTCAGTTTTAAATGGTAGTACAATTCCATAAAAGCGCCAATAGGAGGGGACAATTCTGCGGGTGATTTACTAACAATGCGCACATTAAAGAACAATTTAATTTCCACAATTACTTTTTGCATATGAAAGGGAAACTCCTAGAAATGCATATTCAACAAATTCAGGTGCAAAAATAACTGTGTCCATGCCTTTTTGGCGCTAATTCTTCACTTTAATTATTCACTCATTCTTTGTGTCTTTAGTGAAACCTCACAGTACTGTTTTAACTCAAATGACGGTTTGCACTGGCGCAAGCTGTTACTAAATCGGGCCCAATACATGGTGTGTTTCCAAACAAGAATATATCACTAGATAATGCTACACAGATAACATCGATACAAGATGTCCCTGATAAATGTAATGCAGCTATTTCAAGTTATTTTATATTATTTAACTGAAATTTGTCAGCCCAAAAATGAAATAAAATGAAATAAAAATACAAAAATCATGGGCAGCGTGCCGACATGTAGCGTTGTTGCACGACGGGTGTCCCGAGTTCGAGTTCCTTTCCGATCCCAACCCCCCCTTCTTTCTCTCCCAGTTCGCTTCCATCTAAGTAATGTCCTATCACAATAAAAAAGCCAAAAATGCCCCCACCCCAAAAAAAGAAATAATACAATTATTATAGAATAAAATAAAACTATTACAAAATTATAGTGTGGGCAATGATTAATTGTGATTAATCGCATCCAAAATAAACCTGTTTGCATTACATAATATATGTGTGTGTACTGTGTATATTTATTATGTATATATAAATACATACACATGCATGTATATATTTAAGAAAATATGTATAGCTTACATATTAAATATATTTATATATAATATAAATTATATGAATATAAATATACATGTAACTATTTTCTAAATATACATATACATTGTGTGTCTTTAAATATACATAATAAATATACACAGTACACACAAATATAATTTAAACAAACACTTTTATTTTGGATGCGATTAATCGTGATTAATCGTTGCCCATCCCTTCAAAATTATATTCAGAACTATAATAACTATAAGCTTTTTAACTGATACATACAGTAGTGTCTACATAAGATCCTGGCCACATAAGATCCTTGATATGTCTATATTAGACCAAGTCTTTCTACACAGCAGGTCTTCTATCTGTAGGTTGTGAGTGTTCAACATGGTGTGAAGGACCCAGCTGAAGCAGAAAAATTGCCAATGTGACAGTGTTTGAATGCTGCTCTCCATAAAATGGAGGCTATTCTCATCGTGTCATGTCTTATCCACTTCAACTAGCAGCAGCCCATCAACAAGCATGTTAGCACAGGCACAACTTCAGCTTTACCTCCTGACCTTTGTTAAGTGCTCCATCCATGTCTCTGATTGCGTGACTATCAATGTGAGAACTGATGTGTGCATAGGCGTCTCCACACATTCCAAGCTTGTTGATGCGGGAACGTGTGAGAAAACAGCATATGGACAGATGCCCATCTTGACACACCTATCCTGCAAGAAGACTGTCCTGCAACAGCTCTCTCTAGTGGTGAGGCAATCATATTACAGGGATATTTTCCACTTCTAGGGTAAATTTTGATGTGTGGATTAATCTTAGAATGAACATAAATATTCAGCAATATTCATGAATACAAAATAGTCTGTTTAAACAATCTCTACAAGCAACACATCCAGAATAATATGAGAGTCAGTTACTTGCATGAGGGGACAACAGCAGGGGGTCAAAAATGAGTGTCACTTAACAAATAAGTCATCAGCGCAAGGCGATGTTGCCATGACTATAACGCTGGTATATTAATATCCTCACCATCAAAGTCCATTCAGATTGAATCTCATTAGTGGTTAGCTAACATGTAAGCTAGTTAACAAGGTTCTATGAAAGAGACACACATTCAAATACTGTGAAAAAGTGAGCTACTAATTTTATTGAACAATCCAAAGCTCTCATTTACAGAACCAGCTTTCATGCTTATTGTTATTCTGCTGTGCTTGGTATATTTGAAAGCGTGGCCGCCAGCGCTAAATGTGGCTATCAAAGCATGTTCTGTTTGTGTGTGGATGCTCTTGTTATGAAATACACCAGAGACTTGTGACTCAGCAGCAATGGAGGATGGGTAACAAGCCAGTGATGGTCACACACATGGCTGACCAGTGTTTTTGTATAGATAGGACATTTGAGCAGTAATATGGAATTTTACTGCTCTGAAGTCTGAACTTCAGAGCAGTAAAGTCTGAACACAACACAGTTGGTTCATGCGATTGAAGTTATTTGTGAAATAGTGCAAGTATATAGAAAAGACCAATACAAATGAGAAGCTTGTGAAGGATTACAAATTTTATTTTAGATGTTTAATTTAGATACACTTCCTGACTAAAGAAAGTGTCAGGAAATACAGATGTTTGAGAGCGTTTCCTGACCATTTGAGCTCGAGACAGCTGTGCCTTTTGTAATGGTAAGATCAAGGAGTTAGACTACTGAGAGATTCAACCTTTGTTAGGTTTATTGGACCACGGGAAGGTTCCTGTAATTAACTAACGCCTCCCTCAGATGTTTGCTTTGTTTGATGTTTGTCTCCACCTCTAAGAATCCCTCCTCCAAAAATACCTATAAGATACCCTGTAAAAATGACTTAAGATGAGATCTTCGATGACTGCAGCCTACCATCACACTGGGTTTTTTTTCAATAAAGAATCCTACGATCGAATCCGAAGTCTCCTGGTCTTCTCTTCTGAGTTTCTACACTTTAGAAGAACAGAGTTTTCAACACTTGCATATACAAATATACAAGCAAAAAAAACAGAAGGGGGCTTTGACTGGGTACACTGTAAACCGTATTGTTAAAAGTTGCGAATAAAGATTACGGAAGTATGTTTTAAGAAAATACCATACCAATAACTAAATTAATTAATATAATTCAACATATTTTGAAAATAAAATGCTGTGAAAACACTGTTCTTTTTTAGTTCATCACACCTGACATAATAACCAATGCTAATAAACTTAAATGCCTTTTGCAGCATTTTTAAACTTCAATCTGTGGGAATTTTATTTAGATGCAAAAATTTGGTCAGTTTAAAGCCATCTGGTCACCCAGAATTTTCTAAAAGTGGCTCCGGAACTGTGTAATGCGAGCATCCCTGCAGTATGGTATTATGTACTACTCCCAATAGTGTTGAACAAAGAAACCGGATCAACTAAGAAACAATGACTTTCCTTTTCGTCTACAAATCAAAGTCAACGAGAAGAGTATGAACTGTTTTTATGGCTTGCTAAGAACATAAATCATGTACTTGTGAGTTAGTTAACGTCACTGAATGCAGCAGATTTGGGCAGGTTGCTCTGTCTAATCTATTGATCTGCCGAATCCCCTCTGGCCCAGTCACCAGCGTTTATTTCCCTCTCTGATTTTAGTCCTCATGACAGCTGACAGTTCCACTATATATATTCCTGATGTCTTGTCTTCTTGACAACCCCCGTCTCTTAGCAACATGCTAGTGCTATTGGGAAAGGGCAAGACTGCAGCATTTTTCTGAATCTGCCGTCCTCCTCTGTTATCTCTTGAACGGACGTCCAGAAATCAAATGGCCTGATGAAACTGGGACACAATTACAAAAGCCACTGTTGGGAAAAGTGCTAGAGCTTATTTCAACTTCTTATTAGATGAATGGGATCCTATGGGATCCTATTAAAAGAAAGGTGCTTATCAGGTACATATTAATCAGTCATGGCTTATGATGGTTAGGAATCTTGATTCACATGTACAGTACATACAGTGAGACATGAAACAAGCTCTCGATTGATAAATCTGCCAACATTTTTAGATTATAAATCTCATTCATGCTTGCCAATTAACAACTTTGTTTTTGGTCAAATCATAATTCATAAATATTTTAGTGAAATTTGAATAAACGCTGTAAATTAAGTGTACATTTGAATACACATCTCATTTATCCTTGAACTGCTTTATATATACAGTGGATATTTTTCTTTTAAATCTGGAAATGTATAGAAATATCATTTTTAAAATTAAGTTTACAATATAGAATAAATATTCTATTTCTAGTACACTACTGAAGATAATATACTTTGCAATAAAAATGAAAAATAACTAAATTAAACACAAATAGTAATTAATTATAAATCAACTACAAAAGCTTATTAACTTAAGCTATTGCTAATTTCAATGACGAAAAATATGATGAAAAATTGACAAGCTTTTTTCCCATGACTCAAATTAAACGATGATGAGATGACAATAAGGTCATTAGATGATAACTGTGACTGTATCAACATGCAATATCATTGACGCTAAAAGACGAGTCTAAAATGTATTAAAACATTACCAAAATCTCTTTTTTTTCTCCAAAAAATAAAAAAAGAGACAACATATTATTGCAGACTGCTGCATACGCCTACTACACAAGCTTTCATATGTGCGGTTGCCAGATATCAGGACAAAATCCTCAAAGCTCTGTTAAAAAGATACATTTTATGCCTGGTGTTTTGCTTAATTTTTACAGTTTGCCAACCATGCGCACACGCTCACTCTTCATTACGGAAGTGCAGAAGATGATCTGAAAATCGTAATTTTTAACCATTATACAGCATGATGAAAATGTGACTATGTTTTAATTGACTAAGACTAGATGAAAATGCTCAGACATTTAGTCGACTAAAACTTGACTAAACAAAAACGGAACAAGGCTATCTAAATATAATAATAACTAAAACGTACATCTGACACAGGAATAAGACAATTGCTGCGTCCCAATTCACCTACTTATACTATGCTCTAAAAGTATATACTCTTTAGGTGAAGAAAAAGTACATACTTTTGAGCATGAAGCAGAATAGTAGGCACACTTTGGGACATACTACATCGTCATAGCTTTAACGGACGCTCTGTTGCTTAGTTACGTGCATCCTGTAACTGTTTAAACTGCCCTGTCAATCATCTTGTCACAGTTAACATCATCCACATTTAATTTCATTTGATTTCCTACTGTATTGGAGAGAAATGAAGAGGCACATCGTGAGTCTTTCATGCCGAGAACTCTGCTCATGTGTTTGCATAATGATGCATTTCAAATTTAATGACCAAACGTATCATTATAAAAGTTCACAGTGTTGCGGCAGATTAAATCAAATGTGGATAACATTCAATTAATATTTTTTAATCAGGTTAGATATTGATTATTTATCACTCAAATCCCTTTCTCTACCTGTCCGTCAGTCGCGCATATCTGCCATGTTTGTAGTTTGTAACACTTTTTATGCGTGTTTGTAGTTATAATCGAATCCCCTGTCTACCGTACAATGTGTTGTGGGTAATATTAGCCGTTATAGTGTGCATCGATCTGCACTTCGAAATCTAACTGGAAGTAGTAGACCATCGGGGAATCTTTGGCATACTTTTTTAAACATACTATGATTTGGGACATACAAATTCTATTTTTGATAACTATTTAGGTTTTACGAATTTGGACCCAGCTTAAGTCTAATTTAACCCCCTGGGGTCGAAGCCCGCACCGTATTTTCTTTATGACCACGAAAAGAACTAAAAATACTCTGTCAGTTTTGAGAATCAGTTAAGTTATCTTATCTTAACTTGTCAGTTAAGATAAGAATAAGGTACCATTTGAAACTGCAAAGGGTATACTTTTATTTATGTATAGTCATAATAACAACGGAACAATGTGTTTTTCTAAAATTAATAAAATAAAGACTAAGTGTCAGATTTAATATCAGCTTGCGCAAACACAAACCCTCATTTGACGTAAAAAAAAACTACTGTCAGGATTTACTAAAGACACGCAGTGGGAAATTAGCGCTGAAAAGGCGTGGGCACAGTTATGTTTGCGACTGACCTTATTGAATATGCATTTGTAGGAATTTCCCTTTCGGGTGGTAAATTTACGGGAGGAGAGTATTTAAATGAATAATGCAATGCGATTTACTAAGATTTGCGCCGCCAATTCGCTGGTATTTGCAGCATTATTTAATGCCCCAAAAAGGTGGTAATTTGTACTGCTCTTGGTGGATTATGCTGTTCATTATGGAAATGAGATGTTGCGTCTGTGTTCTTTAATGTACACCTTGTCAGTAAATCACCTGTAGAATTTTCTCCTCCCATCGGCACTTTTATGGAATTGTACTATACGGCTAATTTGCCCTATATAGTAAATCTGGCCCTAAGACTAAGACAAAATTTAAAAGGCCGAACGTAAGCTGCCTATATAGTAACTACATCATTTTTATGAGTCAACATTTGATACACCCTCTTGATATTCTTGATTTTAAGTCTAGGGGGATTTTTATTTCCTTCGAGATGCTGTCTTCACCTTGAAGAAGGATTTTTTTTCTATAACATCAATCAATACAATATTTAAGCTCAAAGAATCTTCAAAACATGAACACAGGCTCAAATCAATAGAGCTTTGTGGCATTCCCAACACAGCAGTGAATAGGTGTGAGCAGAAGCTTCTGAAAGCACACTTACATGCTATACTCTTTCAGAATATATACCATATGGTATGTTTGGAGATGAATGGAAGTCAATTTGAAAAGCTCCTGCGAGATTCCACCATATGCATGATGGAATTCACATAGTGGACTTGTGGACTCAGGAAACGCACTTCAACTTCCTGACAACCAAACAGTGTCACAAAGGTAAAAATAGAGCTCTTCCGTACAATTAAAAGATTCCTGGCTTGATCACGATCTTCTTTTCATCCGTCATATGTTATAAAACATATTGTATTGAATTACTCTGTTTAGTTTGTCATAGTGAAGAATAGCTTTTCCTTATGTAACCGGGCCGAGATTCACCTTATACTTGATTAAGTCCCCAGTAATTAACTTTTGTTGCTTTAACGAAGTTATGTGTGCTGTCCCCTTTAAGAGTTCGTGCATGCGTTAGAGGGAAGTGCACGTCAGACTGAAAGAGAGCATAGTTAAAACGGGAGTTACACAGAGAAATAAATAGTTTATAAAACTGTTAAAGGGAGTAAATTTCCAGCTTTATATCAGCTTGTGAGTGCGTGGTGACTACAGTCGTGTGGTTATTTTGAGTAAATGGTTTAATTTGGTGATCATAGAAGCATTGTGTTCCTGCACGTGAGAGATCTCCCGTTGGGGGAGGGGAATTCAATCACGTTGACGGAGATTGAGCGTGAGTTAACCTAAAATATGTTTTAAGAGTTGTCAAAATGTTAAATTACTCTGTTTATTTTATATAATAACTGAATATGCAGTAACTCTTGTCCTTTATACTGTATCAGAGGGGAGAGAAACGATGCGTGAGATCACACAAGTTCCAATTACCACGTGAGCTTTTTCTGTGTGCTTCAGAGGCTTAATAAGTGAGTTTTGTTAGTTTTATTTTCCCAAAGTGAGTTTATGTTTATGGCATGAAAAGTGTTGTAACCTGTGTAAAGTGTGTACTGTTAACTTTAGTCTATTTACTGATTAATATGCTTAAAAGAAGATAAAAATGTGAACTGTGTATAAAGTGGGTGATGCACTCATGTGGTGAAATGTGCTGATTGCTCATATTCTGTGTTCTATTTGTTTTATTAGGCACAAACAGGCCACTGCCGTTGTTTTGTACACCCTTTATAAGTTTGTAACCTGGTTTGTACCAGTGTAAGTGTAATGGGGCTTGTGAATTTGAGTTTTTGATTTGAGAGTAATTGTTTGAAGAACCCTTTTTCATATTATTGCTTGATATTTTACTTCCTGTACCCATTGAAGACTAGTGGGTGTTTTTAGTTGTTTTTGTTACTCTGTTTTTGTACAATTTATCTCATTTAATTGGATTAGAATCCCAAAACTTTTCCCCCCAACAAAATATTAATGCTGAGTCTCCTTTGTAGGCTCAGTCAGGAATAAAAGAATCCTTTTGTTAGATGTCTTGGCTTTGTCTTTTCTTTTAACATATAAGAAGGACGTCAAGCCGGCCACATCTAATTTTGGTGTCAGAAGTGGGATTCTGTTTTGTTTGGGGCTGATTTATTTTTGTTACAATAGTAGAAGGGTGCAAACAACGGTAGTGGCAAAAGGAGACTGAGTGTTGGAAGGATCTGCAGTTCCATTCTGACGGCAGCAGGACAAAGGGTCAGCGCATCAGGACTGCGGTTTGTCAGGACTTCAAGGAGGACAGTGCTTGTTGAACTGACTGTTTGCGAACTGAGACTTTCGGTGATTTGCAGCTCAAAGTCATGGATGCTGAGGACATGGACAGTGTAGCTGCAATGGAGGAGGACATTCAAGTTGCAGGTGCTGCAGCTCCGGAAATGGACATTGAGGGAGGTAACACTGTCTCACAGCTTCAGTCCCAGATCTTGGAGTTGGGACGTAGACATGATGAAGTAATGTCAGCTCTGACTAACATGACTAATGTACATACTAGATCCTATGTGTATATCCCAAGAGAGAGACAGATTGTACCTTTCAGTGGGGAACCAGGTAAAGACTGCCAAAATGTTGATGAGTTCATTGAGGAACTTGGGAGGGTTATAAGAGTGAGGGGGTTGAATGCTGAAGATCAGGTAGATTTTATTCTCTCCCACTTAAAGGGTTCAGCACTAGATGAAATCAGGCTGTGTATGGGGAGGGAGGATAAGTCGGCTGAAGACCTTTCTCATATTTGAGGGCAGCCTTCAGGGAAAAGCGTAGCACCTCCCAGTTGTTGCACACATTTTATGCACGGAAACAATTGGACGGTGAGGACTTTCGTGATTTTTCACATGCACTGTCATTGATGCTAAATGCTACACTGCAACAAGCACCACATTGTGTTCCAGATGTACAGTTGGCATTGAGAGACCAGTTTATAGAAGGGGTGAGGGATTCAGCCCTCCGTAGGGAACTGCGCAAGGTGGTTAGAGACCGACCTCATGCTACATTATTTGAAGTTCGGGAGGAGGCCCTGTTGTGGTGTTCAGAAGAGAGACCTCGTCTCTCTAACGTGGCCCGAAATCGAAACCTAGTGAGTGTGGAGGAAAGTGTAGAGCACTCAAGGATGACCGCCACCGTACCAAACGACTTGACTGTAGCCCTACAAGAGGTAATTAAGGTAATTACACAACAAGGGAAGGCAATCGGGGAACTTACCAATGCAGTCCGTGATCTAACCATTCAGAGGTCTGACCCAACTTGTGAGAAACATAGTAAGCCCAAGTTTAAGCCAAAGTATACCCGAGATGGTCAACCCATTTGTTTGAGATGTGAGGGCGTTGGGCACATAGCCAGGCAATGCACGGGGCAGCGCTTTCAAGAAAACCCTGTGCTAGCTACGCCTGAGTCTCCGGTTCCGGGAAACTGTGCGCCTCCATTGCGAAGAGCCGAGCAATGAGAGGTGGCCCCGATGGCTCAAAGACTGGCACACTGACAAAAGAGCGGTTTCTGGAGCGTGCAGTGGGCAAGTGCCCAGAAGTGGAAATTCATGCTGGGGGGGTAGCAATCCGGTGCCTGTTAGACACTGGCAGTAACGTGAGTACTTTGACAGAGAGCTTCTTCAAAGAACATCTTCATGGGGAAGACAAAGACCTGCATTGTACGAGCAAGTGGTTAAAGATTACTGCTGCCAACGGTTTGCCTCTTCCCTACCTTGGGTATGTTGAACTTGATATCCAGGTAATGGGGTTGACTATACCTGGGTGTGGGTTCTTGGTGGTACGTGACCAGAATGATGGGGAGACTGACTCAGTGCCCACAGGCATACTTGGTATGAACATAGCACAGCGTTGTAAACAGTTAATTCTAGCTGAGTTTGACCATGCTTTGGAGGGGACGTTGGATGCTGACTGGAGAGCCGTCCTTAACAGTGTCCAAGAGGCTGCCCCAGTAGGAGCGAACTCTGTGGTCCGGTTAGCAGGCATACGCAAGTTGTACGTACCTGCAGCCTCTGTGGCTACAATTCAGGCCAGAACACATAAAGTAGCTGGAAACAGCGGCTTAAGTTTGTTTGAGCCAGGTAAGGCATCATTGCCAGGTGGTTTGGCCCTGGTTCCCACCTTGGTATTGCCCGATAGGCGAGTATTCCCAGTGCAGGTAGTGAACTTGTCCCCAGAAGGTGTGTGGCTGCCAGGCGAAACTAGGGTTCTTGCCCAGGGTAGTCATGTTGAGAGTAGCTCCTGCGAAGTAAGGTTCCATCAAATCTCTGCAGATCATGAGGAGGTTAGGGTTAACCAGAGGTCAATGACAGGGACTAGCGGTGTCCTGCAGTGTCCTTTGGAGAAAGTGCAGATCGGTGGTACCCCTGTTCAACAGGCAGAGCTGAAGGCGCTTCTGAGGATACCTGGACGTATTTGCCACCACTGATGAAGACCTGGGTTATACCGAACAGGTAAAGCATGAGATTCCCTGAACGATGACCTTCCTGTATCACAGTCTTACCGACGTATACCCCAAACCAATTCCAGGAAGTGAAGGACCATATCTCTGGGCTACTCAAAAGCGTGTCATCAGAAAGCTCCAGTTCATATGCATCTCCGGTGGTGTTGGTCCGGAAGACTGGACGGGAGTCTTCGACTATGCGTGGACTACCGGAAGCTAAACTGTAAAACTAGGCGTGACGCATTCCCGTTGCCACGAATAGATGAGAGTCTGGACGCTTTGAGTAAGGCCAAGATGTTCTCATCTATTGACCTCGCGAGTGGCTATCACCAGGTAGCAGTTCACGAGAAGGACCGGCACAAAACAGCTTTCATTACACCATTTGGCCTGTATGAGTACCAGCGGATGCCGTTTGGCCTGTGTAATGCACCAGCGACGTTCCAACGTCTCATGCAGGCCATAATGAGTGACCTGGTCTTTCAAATGGTACTCGTCTATTTGGACGATGTGCTGGTGTACTCAAGTACATTTGAGGGACATTTAGTGAGGCTTGAGACTGTGTTACAGAGGTTGAGGGAGGCCGGACTTAAGGTTAAGGTGGAAAAGTGCCACTTCCTGCAGTCCGAGGTAAAATTCTTAGGGCATGTGGTATCTGCTCAAGGGGTGTCTACAGACCCAGATAAAGTGAGTGCAGTAAACCAGTGGCCAGTCCCTAACACTCTGAAGGAGCTGCGATCCTTTTTAGGATTCTGCAGCTACTATCGGAGATTCATTGAGGGCTTTTCTAAGGTGGCTGGTCCGCTTCATGATGTTGTAAACACTTGTGTACACCAGGGGTGCTCAGGCCAACAAGTTGTTTAAGGACTCCTGGACAACGGAGTGCCAGCAAGCCTTTCAGCACCTCAAGGAGAAGCTCACTGGTGCTCCGACACTAGGCTATGCAGATTTCAGCCTACCTTTTGTGCTGGAGACTGACGCCAGTATCCTGGGATTGGGTGCTGTGCTGTACCAACAACAAGGGGGAAGTAAGACTGTGATAGCCTATGCAAGCCGGAGGTTGAGGGGCGCAGAGCGAAATGACAGGAACTACAGTAGTATGAAGCTGGAGCTCTTGGCACTCAAATGGGCTGCGGTGGAGAAGTTCAGGAGTTACCTGCTAGGATCCAAGTTTACTGTTCTAACGGATAACAATCCCCTCTGCCACCTCAATACAGCTAAGCTGGGCGCCATTGAACAGAGGTGGGCTGCTCAGCTTGCAATATTCGATTTTGAAGTGAAATATCGCCCTGGGCGGTGTAACACCGCAGCTGACGCACTCTCTAGAAGACCAGGACTGGAAGGGATGGAGGTGGTGACTGAGGATTCGGAGTATGATGGCTGTGTGGCTATTTGCAGTGGGCTTCGTACAGGTACTGCAATGGGAGCTGACCTGGCAGGGCTAGTGGCGAGTCCTAGAGAGGGAAAAATTGGACAGTTACAGGCTGCCATAGAGAATGGAGAGGAACACCTGGAGAATACCCCAACATTACCTGGATACACAAAGGATGAGCTTCGTCAGTTTCAGGACGCAGATCCGACCATCAGTGTGCTCAAGAACTTCTGGGACAAGAAGAGGAAACCCACCAGTCGTGAGAGAAAGTACTTGTCTAAACCGGTGCTGTTGATGCTTAAGCAGTGGGACAGGATTCAAGAGAAAGAAGGGCTGATGTACAGAACAATTGACGACGTGTTCAATGGGGAATGCCAACAGTTGCTGCTCCCAGCATGTCTGGTCGAAATGGTGTTGCAAAGTGTCCATGACCAGATGGGGCATCAGGGCGTAGAGAGGACTCTGGGTCTGCTCAAGCAGCGTTGTTTTTGGGTTGGGATGTATGACGCTGTGGATAAGTGGGTAAAGAACTGTCCGCGCTGCGTGCTAGCCAAAATGCCACAGCCCAAGATTCAGGCACCTTGGACCCCTTTCTTAGCTTCTCATCCATTAGAAGTGGTCGCAATGGATTTCACCACACTTGAGCCAGCATCGGACGGGCAGGAGAATGTCCTCGTCATGACCGATGTATTCACTAAGTTCAGCCAGGCGTTCCCCACTCGCAATCAGAAGGCGGACACTACTGCTAAGATCCTTCTGAAGGAATGGTTCCTCAAGTACGGTGTGCCTCAGCGTCTTCATTCAGACCAGGGTAGGAACTTTGAGAGTGCCGTTATTGCAGAGCTCTGTAAACTGTATGGGGTGAGAAAGTCCCGCACTACGCCACATCACCCCCAGGGAAATGCACAGTGCGAGAGATTTAACAGAACTCTGCATGACCTCTTGCGTTCCTTGCCACCTGAAAAGAAACGGAAGTGGCCAGAGTACTTACCTGAGCTGGTATATGCCTATAATGTGACACCTCATTCCTCCACTCGCTACTCCCCTTACTATATGCTGTTTGGGAGGCAGCCACATTTACCAGTCGATGCCTTGTTGGGCCAGGAGCCAGTGCTGGAGAAGGAGCCTGCCTGGTTGTCTGTCCATAAGGAGCGGCTTCGGGACGCTCATGCCCAAGCACGTGAGTACGTTGAAAGGAAGGCAGCAGACCGAGTTGCCAAGCGTGAGAGTGGGGTATACTGTCCAGAGGTAGCAGTTGGTCAGCAGGTGTACTTACGGTATCGTCCCCCAGGACGGAACAAGATACAGGATGCCTGGGCACCCACAGCCTATAAAGTGGCGGAGGTGCATGGTACGACCTACACTGTGGAGCCAGTAGGGGGCGGTCCTGCAAAAAGAGTACATAGATCAGACATTAGGCCCTGTCCGAGACCAGTTCCAATGCCACGGAAAAAAGTGAGACCCGTAGAAGTAGCACCTACCTCAGTGTTGGTGGATGAGATGCCTTCTTTAGATGCAGAATGTGTGCTTATAGAAGAAACCAGATGGCCTGAGGAGGACCCAGAGGATCCAGTGCTTGAGGAGTCACAGCAGCCAGATGAAGAACCAGACAGTTGTGCTGAGGGTGGAGTTGAAGAAGCACAGGAGAGATATAACGATGCACAAGTAAATAATGAGGCGAGTGTTGTTGGAGAGCTCTCTCTGCCTGGTACTGAGAGAACTGATGCACCTTCAGACGTGGTGTTGACCAGACCAGTTCCTGTTCCCCGAAAGCCTAGGGCAGAGAGTACTCATGTGGATGCGCCCCTTCCTACACCACGCAGGACCCAGCGGTCAACTGCTGGTGCTCACAGTAACCCAAACAGACTGCCTACATCCGCTTGTAATGCAGTGTCCTTCAGTCCCGATGTCCTTTCCCAAGTGTTAGCGGGTATGGTCTGGTACACATCCAGTAAACTACAAGGAGTAGTAAATGATTAAAGTGTGTTTTCAGTCATCGAGGACGTTGACTGTAGGCAGGGGAGAGTGTAACCGGGCCGAGATTCACCTTATACTTGATTAAGTCCCCAGTAATTAACTTTTGTTGCTTTAACGAAGTTATGTGTGCTGTCCCCTTTAAGAGTTCGTGCATGCGTTAGAGGGAAGTGCACGTCAGACTGAAAGAGAGCATAGTTAAAACGGGAGTTACACAGAGAAATAAATAGTTTATAAAACTGTTAAAGGGAGTAAATTTCCAGCTTTATATCAGCTTGTGAGTGCGTGGTGACTACAGTCGTGTGGTTATTTTGAGTAAATGGTTTAATTTGGTGATCATAGAAGCATTGTGTTCCTGCATCGTGAGAGATCTCCCGTTGGGGAGGAATTCAATCACGTTGACGGAGATTGAGCGTGAGTTAACCTAAAATATGTTTTAAGAGTTGTCAAAATGTTAAATTACTCTGTTTATTTTATATAATAACTGAATATGCAGTAACTCTTGTCCTTTATACTGTATCAGAGGGGAGAGAAACGATGCGTGAGATCACACAAGTTCCAATTACCACGTGAGCTTTTTCTGTGTGCTTCAGAGGCTTAATAAGTGAGTTTTGTTAGTTTTATTTTCCCAAAGTGAGTTTATGTTTATGGCATGAAAAGTGTTGTAACCTGTGTAAAGTGTGTACTGTTAACTTTAGTCTATTTACTGATTAATATGCTTAAAAGAAGATAAAAATGTGAACTGTGTATAAAGTGGGTGATGCACTCATGTGGTGAAATGTGCTGATTGCTCAT
This sequence comes from Gymnocypris eckloni scoliostomus, assembly GCA_027564155.1. Taxonomy (NCBI): domain Eukaryota; kingdom Metazoa; phylum Chordata; class Actinopteri; order Cypriniformes; family Cyprinidae; genus Gymnocypris; species Gymnocypris eckloni. The sequence continues at coordinate 17,370,815 of CM050432.1, read as the reverse complement.
ATTCTGTGTTCTATTTGTTTTATTAGGCACAAACAGGCCACTGCCGTTGTTTTGTACACCCTTTATAAGTTTGTAACCTGGTTTGTACCAGTGTAAGTGTAATGGGGCTTGTGAATTGGAGGTTTTGATTTGAGAGTAATTGTTTGAAGAACCCTTTTTCATATTATTGCTTGATATTTTACTTCCTGTACCCATTGAAGACTAGTGGGTGTTTTTAGTTGTTTTTGTTACTCTGTTTTTGTACAATTTATCTCATTTAATTGGATTAGAATCCCAAAACTTTTCCCCCCAACAAAATATTAATGCTGAGTCTCCTTTGTAGGCTCAGTCAGGAATAAAAGAATCCTTTTGTTAGATGTCTTGGCTTTGTCTTTTCTTTTAACATATAAGAAGGACGTCAAGCCGGCCACACTTATCTTCATTCATTTCAAGCACAGCCTGACAGCCGTGTGTCAACAATATATATCTGATCATTATGAACTCCAAGGGTTGGAGTTTTTATTCATGGGCTCTTTACTGGTTAGCTTTAAGGCGAGGAAGGGTGAGGAAGTGTCTAACACCTTTTTGGCTCCTTTGAGAAGCAATGTACTATGAAAAAAACAAAAAGGCCAAGCATTGATTTCCAAAGAAGATGCTCCCCGTGAGGAAAGAGAGAGAGAGGGCCAACACCATCTGTCATGTCAGAGCGCTGCCTCTGAACCACTTTCCTGTGAAATTACGTTCACATTGTGAGTGAGATAAAGAGAGAGGTGTTGAAATAGGCTGAACAAATGCAAGCTTATGTATTTTCTGCAGTAATTGGGTGTTTGTGAATTTGTGTTTTAATAAACGATTAACTCAACAAAAATGAGAGCATTTTTCATTTCACAATGAGATTTGTGAGCGTCTTTGTTAGCAAAGATGTTGGCACAGCGAGGGTTTGCATTGTTTAATGAGTGCCAAACTGAGCTCTGTCTTTAAAGAAATTAAATTGGCAAAAGAGACCCAATTTTTGGAAAGTGCAGCTGTCACTGTTTGGAGCTAATTAACTTTCTTTTCAGGATGTCTTACTCAACTGCTATATATATCTTTGTGGATAAGGCAATCCCAGAAAGCACTGCGACAACTTTTTGCAAAAAGATCATGGTTGTTCATTAGCTTCACCATCTACATTTTGCTATCCATCAGCTAAATTAGAGTTAAACCAGCACCAACTGGCCTGGAAATCTGTCTTTGCACTATTTTTTCTCAACGATCAAACACTCACCTGTGGCTAATCTGCGTCCCGCGTAAACTAGACATGGTTTCTTCAAGATTCTGTCTCAGGTCAGCGATGTTCTTCACCGTACGCATCCGTCTAGTTTCTGGATCCTCCCCTGGTGGATAGAAAGAATAAAACATTGGTTACTGACCCTGATACAGGCGCCGAGTCGCTTGCTAGTAAATAGTCTGGAAGGCAGAACAGACTCAGCATATGAACCAGTCAAACATGCTGCAGCCAGCGGTTAGTGAGCGGAGGCTGTCTGCTCTTGCATGTCAACTCAGATGCTCAAGTTACAGCTTGCTGTGCAGCTGATGGGATAAAGGGACAGATTTCACGTTCATCACTTTTCCGCGAAGCATGGCGTAATCCGTGCGCTATGACACCACTTCTTAACCCCTAAGCTTGGCTCAAAGTTTGGCTGGAGCATTATTTGCTTATAAAGCAGAAATATATGTACATTTTAAACAGACTTAAACAGTAATTTTACTGCATAGATTTTAATACTAGTTTTTGGAACAAAAGTGGATTCATTTAAATGATGTAAATGATTTGGATCTGTTCCCCATTAAAGATTAATTTTGTGATTTTTTTCTGCAGGTTACAGCATTATTGTTAGTGACTAATGAGTCATTGAGTCACTCACTCAACTGATTCATTAAAAAATCTACTTTGAGATACAAAATAGACTCCAGAAAAGCTGTTTAAATGTTGTTTCCCCACAAATGACAACTAAGTATTTTTATTATTTCTACATTATCTATTATTTAATACAATAAAATAAATATAACAAGCAAATGAATTACAACCCGAATTCCGGAAATGGACGTTTTTTAATTTGAATAAAATTTAAAATAAAAGACTTTCAAATCACATGAGAAAATCACAATATTTTATTCACAATAGAACATATAGAACATAAAAAATGTTTACATTTTAATCAACTAAATGAGCTCATTTCAAATTTGATGCCTGCTACGGGTCTCAAAAAAGTTTGCACGGGGGCAACAAAGGGCTGAAAAAGCAATACATTTTGAACAAATTAAGTTGGGAGAACATCTAGCAACTAGTTAAGCTAATTGACATCAGGTCTGTAACATAATTAGCTATAAAAGGGATGTCTTAGAGAGGCAGAGTCGCTCAGAAGTAAAGATGGGCAGCAGCTCTCCAATCTGTGAAAGATTGTGTAAAAATATTGTGGAATACTTTAAAAACAACGTTCCTCAACGTCAAATTGCAAAGGCTTTCCAAATCTCATCATCTACAGTGCATAACATCATCAAAAGATTCAGAGAAACTGGAGAAATCTCTGTGCGTAAGGGACAAGGCCGAAGACATTTGTTGGATGCCCGTGGTCTTTGGGCCCATTTTTGGCTCATGTGATTTGAAATTATTTTAGTTTTCATTTCATTCAAATTAAAAACCTGTCCTAACATTGCCAGAATTCGGGTTGTAATAATAAACTGCAAAAATACCCTTAAAAAGCCAGAAAAAGAATCTGGATTTGAATATGATTTGTTCGCTTAAAAGAGTTAAAAGCCACTAGAACACAGGCTCTGGATCTGCAGAAGTTCAGTTAAGTGCTGATTTTCCACTGCATTAAACCCATTGAACAAAGATACTCATAGAGACACTCATACAGGCTGATGATGGCAGTAGGAGGTCTAACAGCAGGTCTGCAGGGCTCCCGCATCCCATCAGAGACCTGCTTATTTGATCCAAACATGTCTGGCCCTAATGCACACCTCCTGACAGTAAAATACAATTACAATTGCATATTATGTAAAACACTAATTAAATAACCGAAAAAATTGAATATATGTGCACTGATCTTAAGTGTGTTGCTTGTATGCTTATGTTGCAGTGAAACTGACATACAGTATGTGGGCATTTAAAATTAGCGTTATAGTACATCAAAACTGATCATTATTAATTTGACAATGCACATTCATTTTACAATTAATTTTAAATGAGACCTTAATTTTTTTAAATTGAAGTCTTTAGCAAAAGTGGAAAAAATATAAATACAAAATAAATATAAAAGGTGATTCCCATGTGAACCACAATGAATCGCATCAAGATTTACACCCACAACTATTTCCAACAGCCTTTCTCACTTGTCAAACACCTCAAGGTCAAAGCTTATTTTTCTCTTGTGTAAGTAAACGCCACCCCATATTGTCAGTTAGCACATCTGTGCTGCTGCTGAAAGAGCCAGACACTCTCCTATATACAGATAAACAGTCAAATCAATCTGATTTTTTTGAAAGACAAACTGTCTGACAAACACTAGAAATCATGCAAGTGAGCCTGTGAAGATCCGTCTGAGAGGGTAGAAGATTGATGAAGACCACAACCATGTGTGTCATGCCTAACCACCAATCCTAGGCCAGAATGAGAGAGGATATAAAGTAGACAAGTTGGTCTTGAAGCTGTTGTATATTCTTTTCAGACATACTGTATGGTTGCATTATTATATTCAAAAACAGTTTTAGATTGCTAAACTGCAGCTAAATTCATGGTCTAAAGCGGAGTAAGATGTCTGTTTTCATATGAATATACAGCACTTTGTACAAAATTATATTTCTCACAGAAGATTTAATGTCTCAAAATGAATGAATGAATTTAGCAACATCAAATCTGTCTCTAAAATGGCACTTTCAGCTACCATGTTGAAATTTTTGTTTTTAAAATCCACACTGCTTTAAATATTTACGCTACAAACTAATGTAGAAAAAAAACACTCAACCTCACTAATTTAACTAGTTGATCATCTTGATCCCTACAGCACAGAAAGGCATGACCCTGGAGCACAAACAAACACATATTGAGTCACTGCGAATGTATCAGGCTCTCATTTACCCAGAAGGCTTTGTTTTATGGGATGTAATGAACCAGTCAGCCAAACCGTGTAAGGCAAATAAAGTAATTTCTCTCCTTGCCTCTCACACATAGAGCTACAGGGCTTTATAAACCCATACACACATAGCAGGTGCATGGCTATTCTCACTGCATGTGAATGCTGGATACAAACAAGCCATACAAGAGCTTCTGACTCAGATATTTGATGACCAAGAGGGCTCTGGGTGGCATAATGTGCACTTGTTTCCCTCTGGGCATTTCTGCAAGCACCACTTGAGCCTGTCAGCAGCATAGGAGGGTGTGAGGACACACCGCTGGCTCTGTCTGATCAAATGGTAGCTGAGAGTTTGCACTGATTTAACCACATTGTGGCAGTCTGAAAGCTAACCTAAGAGTCTACAGCTTCAAACCGGAATTAAATAAATTGTGAGGTTTGTGTTTTGCATAATTCAGAGCTATGTTGTACTGTATCACTCATTTCAAATTGAGATGCAAATGTGTGACACAGCAGGTTTGTGCGCCCTCATAGCAAATAGCTTAGCTATTTACATATAGTGTTAAAGGTATAGTAGCAAAAACCTGATTAATTCTCAGTGTCAGAGAGAGGTTGAAAAATGGTTGTGTAAAGTTGTGTAAAAGAAAACAATGACTAATTTTGGTCCGAGAAACCTTGACTAATATTAAATGTTGACTTTAGAGAATAAATGTTGTACAAAATTGACTGTCATGATGCTAGAATGTACTGGTTTGTTGATAGGGTGCTGCTATACAGTTGCTAATGCATTATGAGTGGGTGTTAAGGTGTTCAGAGGGTTGCTTTTTGTTATTCGCTAGTGATATTGGTCACTATGACTTTTTTTTGTCTTTTTGTCATCTGTAAGGCTAAAATCATTAGTCAGGTTGTGTAAAATAGCACATTTTCCCTCAAAAAACTGCAATATTAATCTCCAGAGCCAATACTGTGCATTATAAGTTAAATTCCAGAGTTTCTTAAGCCTAGAGATTTGAACAAACCTCTAACTTTATAGAGATTACCCAAAACTGAGTTTAGCCGAAACTGAATGTTCAATTATTCACCCTCATGTCTTTCAAAACTTGTATGTATTTCTCTTTTCTGAGAATATTTTGAAGAATGCTGGAGTCCAAACAACATCAGACCCTACTGACTTTCACTGTTCTGCCTGAATTTGTTTAGAAACATCTTAATTTGTGTTTCACAGAAGAAGAAATGCACAAAGGTTTGGAACTACGTGGTTTTTAGACAGAATGTACATTTTTTTGTTGAACTAGTCATTTAAACATTAGCAAAAATTAAATTGACAAATAAAAAGAATATGAAATAGCCTTTAAAGCATTGCCTTAGTCAACTCAAAAGCTGTGTGAAAGAATGCTGCTATAAGACTGAACTGCAGGGAACTGAATTACTTCAATAAGATGAGGTGTTGGGTTTGTGAACAAACAGCCCCATGGTTGACGGTTAACATTAGATGGACTAGAAATAAAAGCATGGATCACACCGATGGGAGGGTAAATAGAGCTATTGATCAGAGCAGCAGACAGCAAGGCAGCACTTCAATAGCCGGCAGGTGAATCTGGCTTCTAAATGCTCTCCTATATCACAATCAGAGAACCATAATTCAACCAGACACCTCCTAGAACCATTTATAATGCAGTTACACACCAACTCAACCCAGAGTTCAAGGATAAAATTGACAATTCTAACTGCAACAGCTTACAGGATGAGTTTGAGCGACTCTATATGCAGCACTGCACTTACGGCATGTCTGTGGGTTCAAAACCTGCTCCAGGTCTCCCAACATAGTGAGTATAACCTCTTTATCCAGCTGTGCCTTCTCCTCCCTGGCACTCTCAAGCTCCCAGTCTCCTCCGGTGTCCGCCGAACATGCCCGGGGGTCCTCATCCGATTTATGACAGCTGCCCACTTTCTCCACCATCTCGGGCCGCTGGTGCTGATGCGCAGGAGCCATCCGACTGGACTTACGACCCCAGGGCACTGGAATAAGGGAGTGTTCGGATTGGGAAAGAACCTTGGTGAGGGACAGCGAGAGTGAGCGAGCTCGGTGCTGCTGTCCGGATGTCTACGGGTGCTACCTCGGCCATGTTGGGGCGAGGGCGATGAAGATGATGTCCCGGAGGCTGTCGAAGGTAGGCAGGGTCGTTCGTCCAGCTCAAAGGCATAAACCCTTTGCTCCCCATCGCTAAGCAGCACGAGATTGCCGAGAGAACGTTGCTTGCGGAGGTTTAAGTTGTCCGGGAGAGGCTGCGGTGACCTGCGAGGCGGGCTGCCACCCTGGAACACTGAAAACTCGGCTCCTCGCTTCATATTTTCACAGGTTCTTTACACTTTTTCTTCCTTATGTTGAATTGATTTCCTCCTCACTTGATCTGCGAGCCTCAGGTGGCTGCTGGCTGGCACACACGCTTAGTCGCAAAGCTGCCCCTTGTACCAGAGCGCTTCAAATATCATCCTGCCCACACGCATGCTCGCTCGCAGCCAATAACCAGCATCCAGGTGAATGCACTCAGAGCATACTCCTCCTGTCTTCCTCCTCTCTTTCTCTTCTCTCACTTCTTTCCTTCAATGCAGCACGGAGGCTCGTGGGAAGCAGATCTGCACCAGATTACGGTGAAATTGTGATACACATCCTTCACGGCATCTCCCCTCTTCCTGTGTCTCTTTCAGCGAGCGAAGACTCTTCACACACTCTGTCTATTAATTACCGGCTGGAGCGAGTGCATGTGGTTCGCTCCAAGGGACAGCAGGAGAGACTGAGTGTGTGTGTGCACTCTCAGACGCATGCTCAGGGTCCGCCTGCTCCTTTTAATATGCTGTGAGCTGCTTCATTCTCTTTATCTATCTCACTCTTTCTTCTCTCGGTTTCTCTTTGCAGCAATGATGGCTGGTTTCCTGTTGCTGTTAGCTACCGATTTAGCACACACCTTTGCAGCAAAACATGAGTGTGTGTGTGCTGTGGGAATAACATAAGACAAAACTGGCTTGTAACACTGTGATCTCTCCTTAGATTTTCTTTATACTGAAGAAGGTTGTTTAGATGATACATTTGTAAATGCTGCAGCACACAGCTTAACTATCAGGGCAATTATGAAAAATATATATATAATATAATAATATTGCGCAAACAACAGGCACATATATCAATATTATATTATAGTTCATTATTAATTAATTTGTAAATGTTTATTTCTTTTCATTCACTGTCTCCCGACAAGCTATTAACAAAATGCTTGCCTAATATTTCAAAATTATTTGTTTTTATTTTTCTCAGCACTGAGCTAATAGAGTACAACACAAATTCTCCAAAGAAGATTACACAAGCCTGATTCCAGAGAATTTAGCAAATTAATGTTAGAAATATCATAAATCAATCATCAATCTTTATTTATTTTTGCCAGAAAACTTCAGCAACCCCACCAACCAATCAGCGATCTAAAAACAGAACAGGTGCATGCAGAGATTATGCTTTTATACTTGCATCGAGTGGAGCATATTTTACAACCGGGCGGAACCCACAGAGTTCTGAGGTTAACATCTATAAAGAGAAGACGTGAGGGTTTCCCTGACCGCATCACTGGCCAAACCACGGCATTTCAAACATGAACAGATGTAGAGAAAAGCCTGCAGACATGCTTCCTAAGATAAACAAAACAAAATCTCTGATGTTCCAATTTCACAGGAAAGACATATTTTCTGTTTAAAATAAGGATAATCTCAGGTGTTTCTTATCAAATTAAAACACCAATTAAGGCAGTTGTTGGATTTAAAAAAGCTACGATTTTTTTATTTCCACTTAATCCCACAGCTGTCTACAACAGGTGAAACTATTAAGGTAATGAAGCAATATTCAATTGTACATTTGACTTGCATGGGACATTTAATACTTAGTTTCTATGCATTTCAATTTGATTTTGATTGCTTATATCTAACATGCAACAGCTTAATGTGTATTAATTGTTCAGACTCAGACAGACTAACAATCTTGAATCTACATGTACTATTTAGAATTTGTATTTATTTTCTTCATTTGTTTTCAGAAGCTCAGGGTACAATAACAATTTTATGCTTTCCTAACTCTCATCAGCCATAAACTGTCCCAAAACTCGCCAAAAGCAGCGCAACACATAAAACAAATGTCTGACCATGAGTCAGAACGCTATTGCTACTTCTATATCCACTTGCAAACAACAATGTCCCTCACTTTCAAAATGACCACAGTAGGGCTGCATTCTCAGTGACGTGCAAACACTGACCGCTTTGTGCTTATGTGTTCGAGTCTGCAGTTTGTTCATTTTAATTTGACATTCCAGGCATTTTTGTGCAAGCTGGAGCACTAATTTATATCTCATTAAAGAAGAGTGGGCTGGTTTGAGGAACGATTTTCCAGTTGGGTTTGTTTTGAGCTTTAAGATTGTTAATTACGAACAAAATGCATTAAAGTAACAACAGGGAACCTCAGGGATACACACAAAATGAACAGATCCCAAACCGATGAAATCTCATCAAGTACAGAATTAATGAAATAAACCAAAAGCATTTGCAGAGGGATGTAACGACAGTGGCTGTGCTGATAAATATGCACATAGGAAATGCACACATAGGAATGCATGTCATAGTGCACCCTCCAATTCCAGAAACTGCAGCGCAGGTAAATGCAGCATTTGGGCACAATTTGCAATTATTTCTTACAGTTGCTTGCTGACTGGTTGTTAAGAGATGTGTGCGAGCAGCGACTGAGCCCCAGGCACCTATCTTCAGCTATCAGCTGTCACATCACAGTCCCACACAGAGAAATACACGCATGCACAAATAAACAACACATTCTGCAGCCTGGCCTCCCAAACAAGACCGGCCTTTGTCCACCTGTCATATCTGACCTTTTCTTGCTGCGACAGCAACATGGAACTGGCGGCCTGCAGAGAGAATCTGTGTGTGTGCTTCAGCTTCTCTGTCTGTGTGTGTGTGTGTGTGTGTGTCAGGCTTGCGTCGCTCTCGTATGTCTGATTGTGTGTAGGTGTGCATGTGCACATGTAGTAGTACTCGTCCTACTGTACCTGAGATCTCCTCCAGGCACTGTTTGGCGGTCTTGCTGTAGACCAGGTCTTTTGTGGGACTGAGACACAGTTCAGGGGGGACCACAGTAGTACAGTCGTTCTCTGAATACGTCCTGAGGGAAACAAAAGGAAAAATTACATATTAATTATTAGCATTTCACATACAGTAGATTTTTTTTGCATGTATACATAAATACTATCATACATTCAACATGAATTTAGCATTAGATCAATCCTAGGGCCACTTATTTTAAAAGAAAGCTACCTTTAAAAAAGTATTTTTAAAGTATCTATGCACTTTTCATTTGAGTAACATTGATATATATCAGATATATAGTTTTTGATTATACTATTAATTAGATTTCATTTTTACATTTTCTGTTTCCATTTTAATGTTAGTTATTTTAGTATTTATTTTGTATTTTTTTTGAGTATTTACTTATTTATTTTTAAATATGTCTATATAGTTTTTTATTAAGTTTTAGTTTTCAGTTCATTTAGTTTTAGGCTTAGTTTTATTTTAGAACCTTATAAAAATATAGCTGAAATAAAATTTGTTGTTACTCCTAAATATGTTTTTCACTTGTATTTATTAATTTATTTGCTTGTTTGTTTTTCAGTGGTTTTAGTGGCAGGTTCAAGTTAACAATAATAACCCTGCCACTAATAATAACCCTGTTAGTATATTAGTATATTATATTAGTTATTATAATTATAATAACTAATAAAATAATATGTCCACGGGTAATTTACATTATACATTATTATTATTATATATACAATTGTTTATTACAAACATGTATTATTATTATTTACCATCATTACAATTACAATTAAAACGAATGCTTAGTATTTACAAGCTGTACTACTATAATCTAACCCTATGTTTTTACTCTATGGAATAAATTACAGATTAGTGACTTTATGCAGTTGTTTTCCTTCTAGGGTTTTTTAGGTTTGACAACAGGTTTGTCATTATGGGGACACCTGGCCCTCAAAAATATAGAAAAACCTGGCAAACACATGCACACACAATGCTGTTCAGACTTAGCTAAAATAGACTGGGAAAAACTCTGATTGTATATGCATAACAACCACACCTACAACAAAGCCATCCCAGGACACCTGCACTCGCCTAGATAAACATTCCCTCTCTCACACACAGTCATACACACAAATCACCAGCCAAATATTTCAGCGGCATGTCACACTGTTAGTTTCACCATGTGTTCCACACTCAAGCCATTGAGATGCTGCATTACCTGTGACAACACACACACACACACATACACATAATTCACACAAACTCTGCCTGCAAATGCAATTAAACAAATGATGCAGAAAGGAAGAGGCCTTAAACTGCCAGGTAACATCAGGGCTGGGGGAGCTGAATGAACTCATTAAGTGATGAAAATGTATAAAACAAAACAGACGGATTAAACAGAAGGTCAACTAAGGACACACGCAGAGATTTTATTGGCAGCAGACGCATTGTTTAAAAATTATATAGTTTTTAAGCAATATCACTGAAGCTGTGAGTGTTGATGTGAGGAGAGGCAGTGGACGGGAGGTCAACCCATTGTTCTCAATGCCAGTGGAGGCAAATAAAAAGCTCTCTTCCAAACCCACGTGAGCTGCCCACCTAGACAACATTTTTAGGTATCTTCACTCCCAACATAAAGGCTCAAAAAGTAGGATGCAAAATTAGACTGCATTTTACTGTACCTAAGGCAGCAGTATACATACACAGGATAAGAAAAACCTAAAAATGATGGTGGAGGTTCAAAATATTTATATTTTTAGGCTATGTTTCAACCAAAGCGTTTTTTATTTTATAAAAAAAATTTAAGAGGCTAGCATATTTGTCAATAGGAATGGCATGTTTCTCGCGTTTTATCAGCACCGAAAGTTGAAGAATATTCAACTTTGGGTAAAACACAGTGCTCATCACTGTCACTTAGTCAGCTGTCCAATCACAGTGGAAGATGGGCAGGACAAATTCCACACCGACCAACCACCACATCCTAATTGTACTACAGCAAAAGACGACAACAAGAAGCAGAACAACAGAACAAAATCATTTAAAAAGGGCCAGAACAAATGTTTTATATTGTGTCAACATTTTTACATTCATAAATAAACTATCTGCGAAATCAGATACAGTTCAGCAGTTATTCTGTATCATAACAGCCAAAGCATCTCAACTGAAAAAACTGCTGCGCCTCAGAAGCACTCTCAAGCGCTCATAGCTAGGTGTTTTCAGCTTGCTTTGGTGGATACATAGCCTTAATGTATTATATTTTAAGTGCAGAAAAGTACTGAATAATCTGATAAATCGCTGCACTGTGTTTTGTGCCCATTACCTTAATGTAAAAAAACAAAACAAAAAATAAATCACATTTCACAATTATAGTTCAGTAATGAAAAATCTATTTCCATTAAACACGGTCATTTTTTAACTCATTATTATAACAGTATACTGAATATACAGACACAGTGGGTGTGTGGCGCCAGGCCTCGGAGAGACTTTTATTCAACAGAAATAATAAAAATAAAGTGTCCAAAGGGGAAAATAGTGTCCAAAACAAACAGTGTATCTGGTGTCCTCGTCGTGTTGTAGGGTTCGTGAAGGAGGGGCAGTGTTCGAGAAGGACGGGTCCAGGTAAGGGGCGGATTCCGACTGCCGTATGCGCTCCCCCTCGGGTCCGGGGCGTGATGGGCAACCGCTTCGTCCTTCTAATTAAACGGCCTGGCATCCTGGCCCAACAGCCGTCTCACAGGTGTGGTATTTGTCCGGACCACGGACAGCCCGTGCCTTCGGTGGCGCTCGATCCCTCAACGCTCCCTTCCTGGACCCACGAGGACACCAGCGTGCATGCACGGGAAAGAAACCGGTCTCTCAAGGAGAGGCGCGCTCTGCATTTAACAGCGGCTGTGATGAGGCTCCATTCAGTTCAGGTGTGCCTCATCACACGGCGTCAGACTTGGCTGTTTCAGCCCCTCCTCTCTCACACACCCCCTTCCGTCGGGAAGCCTGGTGAAGGGCAGCGATTAAGGAATGGGGTGATGCTAATAATAAGAGAGAGGCAGCCGACTCGTCACAATATATATATATATATATATATATATATATATATATATACTGTATATAATGTATGTATACAACCTATTAGAATGAGTTTTGAAATGTATGAGTTACATTTTAAAATATATTCAAATAGAAAATGGTTATTTAAGTTGTAATAACATAACAATATCATAATATTGCTATTTTGCTATGTATCGTTTTTTATTAAATAAATGCCCCCTTGGTAAAAAAACAACAACAAAAAAACTTCTAATCAAACTGAAACCTTTGAATGGTTGGGAACATATAATTAAAGTTATAAAAAAATACAATTTTGAGGCTGGTAATACAACTTCCTCAACTTACTTGCCCTTGCCAAGCATGCCTAAAAGTTTGCCTCTAAGTGTAGTTCAAAGAGCATGATAACCACGTGGACCTGTTCCAAATGCAGTGTATCCTCTCGCACACCGTCAAGGGCTGTCGCAGCCCTACGCGGTTTTACAGTGTCAAGCAAAGCTCTCGAGAGGAAGATATGCAGTGGCGGAAGGGAGTGTGATAAGGGCTCCGCTTTAAAATTCCATAAAGACTTTAGGTTATAATCCTTATGAGATGGCACTAAGAATGCCAAACACAGTTTAAAAAAAATAACAATCTTCCTGTGAATAATGAACCAGTGGCAAGAGTGTGTTTTTATGAGAACTGTTAAACTCTAAAGGTTCAGTGTGTGCAGGTATGAAACACAAGGGTCACTGGGTTTGAAAGCTCTTTATTCTTTATAAGGATTAAACCTGTTACTGAACATACACAATCGCTCAAGGACAATACCCTTCCACTGTTGTTTCCAACACTCTCTCGTCTTTCATGTCAGTTTTTGTCTATCACAGGCCCAATTAACACTCTCTTTGTCTCTTTAATAAGCAGACTCAAACTGTTATGAATGCTCACTGCCCATCAATCACATATTCTCTTTTCTGTTCCCTCTTCCTCTTCCTACACTCTAACCTATTCACCCTCATTAGTCATCATTTGTGATGTCATCCGTCTCTTGGAGAAGACTGAAGGAGGCCACGCCCCTTAAACGAGGCGGTCTGGCAAAGGCTCAGCGGTTCCCACTTGGGCTAATAATAATACTGTCGAGATGAGACATTTACCCACTGCATTTTCTTAGAAAGTATTGTGTGATAGGATAGGTGGCGCAAAGGACAGATGATCAGTGGGTGTGTGTTTGTGCATCTAGAAGCTGGTTTGATAAACTATAGATAGATTGTTGGTTAGCTGGTTAGATATTTGCCAGTAATTAACAATGTTTTATGATGCTCTATCAGCCTCTGTGTGTAAGCGGGGTCTCACTCCGTCTGGCCAAAAAAGGACTCTTGTCTGGACATTCTATACTGAAAAGAGATCCATTCTGTTAACATCACCCCCCGCAGTCAGATTTAACAAGACATCCTCCAAATTTCTCGTTCTGCCTTCAAACTGACAGCAGAGCGAAGAAATGATTGATTCGAAAATGACTGAAACCTGGGTTGCCTGCACAGAAACACCACTGTGCAACATATCGGAGCATGTGCACTCCCACCAGGCCTCCTCTAAAACTTTTAGATTTTGGTAGATCTTTCATGCAGATATTATATTAAAATAAATGATATATTTTTTTATATTGTTTATGGTGTATCTTCATGATTAATGATAACGAATCGGTTACAGCTGTTACATGTGGCAAAATAGATTCTTTAAAGTATCTGTCTTTAATGGTGTGCAGAATAAGTAAAAGATGAGTTAATTATTCTGGACCTCCCGGGGCTGAGGGTTTCATCTTTGTCTGTCTATTGAGGGTAATTACAGAGACATGGTCCTGCTGTCTCAAGGATAATGACAAAGATTTCACATCCCAGAATAGAACCCAGGAACCCAGATCTGTCTGTTTGTCTGTGTCTTGCCCTTTTATGTCTCTAAGCATCATTGGATATATGGTCCCCAGTAGCCCTGCCAGGACTAGAAGTCAGCTGGGTCTATGATGAGGACACAGTAAGTCTGAAAAATGACCAGTTCTGTCCAAATTAACTGTTTAGTCCAACACCTGTCATTAATTATCTTGCCAGGGTGCAAAGATAAATGTAAGTGACAGCCCTAGTGAAAAATAAAAGCACTAAAATATATTTGAAATACATTTATTACATGCTAAGTGTCATGAATCTGTTTGCCACTCACTTCAACTGCACAACACCCATGGACTACATCTCCCATCATGCACTGCACACACACATTCCTGTCCACCATTACACCAATCACACAGCTGTCACCATTCACTCATCAACCCTGATTGCCTCACCACACCTCCACCTCATTCACTCACTCACAATAAAGCAGCACACAAACACTCACCCAGTGCGAAGTCATGTTTTCCCCTGCCTAACATTCTGAGCGTTTCCCCTGTTTTCTGATTCCCTGTGTTTACCTGGACTGCGTATTTACTCTGACCGTTTGCTGCCTGCCCTTTTGACCCTGCCTGCCTGTTGATATCTTCTCTGTCTGCTGCCTGCCCCGACCTTGCATTGTCCCTGTTGCTGATTCTGTCTAGCCTTCACAATTCCTGTTACTACCTTTGACCATTGCCTGTCTGACCACCTCTTGTCAATAATTAAAGCTGCTATTGGATCTAACCACACTGCCTCTTCATTACAGAAACGCTCAGAATGTTAGGCAGGGGAAAACATGACTTCGCACTGGGTGAGTGTTTGTGTGCTGCTTTATTGTGAGTGAGTGAATGAGGTGCAGGTGTGGTGAGGCAATCAGGGTTGATGAGTGAATGGTGACAGCTGTGTGATTGGTGTAATGGTGGACGGGAATGTGTGTGTGCAGTGCATGATGGGAGATGTAGTCCATGGGTGTTGTGCAGTTGAAGTGAGTGGCAACCAGATTCATGACACTAAGTATGCTAAGCAAGTCTCAAGCGATACGTCAATAAATATGCTAATAGATTTGAATTGTATTTTAAATAAATTCCTTTCTACTAGGGAGAAGTGGGATCTTATGTACTTTTCTGTGATTGAACATGACAGATATAGATCTGTAATCATCAAGCTACTACCCACAACTTCAGCAACCATCATTCAAAATATGCAAAGAGATCTGAAAATAACAATCATGTGCATTTGCGTTTAAGAATCACTCACCGATACATGAAGGGGGCGACGGTTGCCGTGTTGGGATGGTGGTGTTGTAGCTGCTGGGGAAGTTGTACTGCCCCATTACCTCCTAGAGCTCCTCCACCACCCAGCCCAGATGTGGCGGATCCAGAAAGAGCTGAGGTACTTGTTGATGACACCATGCTGGTCTTCCGATTCTCCAAACCTCCCAAAGATCTTTGCATATATGTAGACTGACCACCTTTACTAAGTTTGGTTTTCTCACCACCTGCAGCAGGTACACTAGTTGCAGGTACATTGGGTTGGCTAGCTGCAGGCTTGGCGGTTGCTGTTGGAGCCTTCAGACCAGGCTTGGGGATGCCGCTGGAGGCGGGGATTGCACTTTCTTTCTTCACAGAGGCTGTGGACGTTTTACTTCCTTTGGGGATGAGGCTGGCAATCTTGGAACCTTTCTTAGAGGGATCCACTATCACTGGCTCCTCTTTGGGTGGTGTGCTTGCTTTGCTCTTGGTCTTGTTCTTGTCCTCTTTGTCTTTGGGTTGTGGCAAGGACTTATTGTTGTGGTTCTTGCAGTTGTTGGTCTTGTTTGGGGGTGCAAAGGAGGATGCGGGGGCCTTCCCATGCTGTTTTGATATCCCGCAGGGTGGTGTGGGACTGCAGGTCCCCTCATCTCCAAACTCCGACAAATCGTCCTCCTCCTGGAGAGACATTTCGGCCACTGAGGGTGAGGTTCTGGATGCAGATCGAGGGTTGATGAGCCGAAATTTCTCCAACATGGAGCGCTGGTTGCCGGGAGCTGTTTTGGAGTCTGTGATTGGGGGACGGAGGCGATCGGAAGATGAGGGAGGGGTTGGGGAAGCGGTTGGGCTGGGCGGCTTGGTGGCCAGCATAGACGAGGTGGCACTGTGCTTCATGTTCATGGACTTGCTGCGCCAGGTCTTTCCAGCAGTGGGAGAAGGGATGGCAGAGGCCAGCTGCTGCCCGCTGGTGCTGGAAGGCACTGAGCCACTGCCGTTCATGCTGCCTGGCAGAGGAATGCCCTTCACCGTCTCTGTATCAGAGAAACAGACCAACCAGCAGACACATCCGTTAGACTGATATAACTACACCCTAGAAGCAATACAAAGTTTTTCTTGGCTGAGGAAGAAAACATATGCCTACAACAATAATCAAATATTAGCATAAGTGGAAAGAGATTGTGGGGAGGCAAAGCGTCCCACAAACAGCAGGGACAGATAGCGCTTCGTCCAAATCTTTACTCTGCAATCCCACCACATACTGAAATCCCAAGTAATGCTACAATGCACTCAGGCAGAAAATTGGATCCTAAATTGATTTTGTGGGATTTCAAATACTTTGTTGCTGCCAGATACCCTCTTGTTCTTTGTAAATGCAGTGATGTTTTGCACAAAATCAACATAGCTCATAGAATAACATAATATATAAACATACTTAATCCAATATAAATAGATAATGTTCATGTGGGGGAAATATAGGTTTACATATATCATGAAATGTAACATCCTTTAAAATACAATTTGTCTGGGCCTTTGCAATTTGACTATCAGTACAATGACAATGGTGGATGAAATAATGCCAACAACTTCCTATTTCTAAGCTCAGTGCCCAGACTTAAATTGCTTTACAATTTTAGTGCACATAAATTAAATTTTTGACTAGATATCAGTGTACATTACAGACAAAAAATGTATGTACCATATGTACAAATACAGTACCATGGTATATACCAAAATATCTACTAATTCCACCAATGTACCAGTCATTGTCTTCAATACTTTTTTGTATTAAGAGGAATGCTAATGTTCAGAATGTTTTACAGTTTGAGAGAGAATCTCATGCAACTAGAATAATCGTTTATTTTAACAAAATAAAATAATACAAATAAATAAACAATTGTGCAATGTAATATTATATTGAAAAATATTATATTAAAAACAATCAGAAGGAAAGAAGATGAAATCTAATCTTACATTTTTCGCTATTTGTTTTGATTTTGTGGTGAAACATTATCTTGCCACATTTTTTTTGTGAGATTCACTCTTAAGTGTTTATATTCAATATGAATAGACTTACAATATGAATTTTGATGTACTCATTTATATATAGGTCATTAACATGTACATAAAATACAATTTTAATGAGTTAATGTGTATTTAAAAAGATCAGTTATACACCATTGCTTCTGCTGCCGTACAACATAACAAAAAGCAAGTAAATCTACTTAATCTTACAGCAACTCAGACTGTCCCTAACTTTGATTTGCACTCATATGTATCAAAGAGCCAAGCTGAACAAATTCGAAACACAAAGGAAGAAAGATGAGATGGGACTTAATTTGGTTCCATTGAAAATCTTGTAGAGTGAACAGTGATAGGACTGCGAATGAGCTCTGTGTGGATCGGACTTGTGTCAGCTAAATTAACCCTGTCTTTGGCGATAACAGCATCTTAAATAACAGGCTCTCTCACACTCATAGAAACACCAGACCATCGAAACGTGGTTACCATAGCTACCCTTTTCTTCACACCAATGTATATGTTGAAAGTGAAATGCCACTTTGTTCTGGGAAGACTGATAGGATGCCACACACATTTCAAAACAAACACATCAGGTGTGATGACAGAAAACATGGCATTGAAGATTTTCCATCTTAATTTACTATTATCTAATCCAGAATGGATTGCATTAGCTATTTTCTTTGCCTCCGGCTCTCTTTGTTATCTCTTCTGCCCAGTTCTGATATATCTCTCCCATCTTAGTCACAGGTGCTACTGTATGTAGCTATGCAAAAGGTTAGATGAATGTAACTAAAAACTGATTTCTTTAAAGTAATCCAGGAATTGGACTTTTGAAAGCTGAGCTAATGCTAGCAAACATGCTGATTCACTCCTGCAGCCAGTGTGGATGGTGAAATCAGCTTTGTTATACAAGACTACTTAACATGCAAGTGTCTGTGCGCACTTAGCATAGGGCGTATAATAAGTGTGAGATTTGCATCCACAGAGAGGCTTTGTGCTGAAATACATAGGTGATGGTAACACAGGTTGCTGACAGATTTGAGGTTAAGGATTAAATCAGATAAAGGTCAAACTCAGGATTATGAAATTTGTATTCAAGCCTGCCATAAAAATGAAAGATTACATGCTAACTCTGTTCCAAAACCTAGTGAGCTGCCCAGCGGGCAACAAAGGCTGCATCCTAACTGTCATGAAACCCAATAAGTGACCAATTTTGAACATTTTATGTAGGCAGAATAAAGCACAAATTATACTGAACTCACAAGTTAGATATCAGTGTGTTGCTAAGCTAACAAAGTTGATACAATAACCAACATCAAATAATCAACATTTGAATGTCCTTCAAAAAAAATGTTTTCAGGATGATCCAGCTAATGCATGTATTGTGGTGTAAAAACAAACATGTGATTTGCTATTTGAACTGTATGGTGGAACTTCTATTCCTATAGTCAACATTTTGAATGCTAGAATGCCTCTTTAACAGGTTTATCGGTCTCTTTTAACTGTAAAGTGCAACAAAAATCATGACTTCTCTCATTCATATATGTACCAGACTGTTTCTAAATGCACTTCAGAATAGCCTCCATGTGTAGCCTCCAGAAAAGAAACATGTGATGCTGCCTTAAAATGCAGTCACATTTATTGTTGTTTTCATAGGCAAAATTCAGTATTTTTATAGAAAACAACAATTTCTATTTTGAATGAGGATGGGTTTCCTCATGCAGGTTTGGCAATGGGTTTAAGTTTCACCATGTGGACCAACAAAAAGATTATTGATTTGAAAGCTGCTGTGTGAGCTGTGCTTCATACATCGCTACACTATCGATAACATACCTCTTTTGCCTGCAAAATTTCACTATGAATGCACCTTTAGAATTTACCAAAACACTGTATCTCACAAGGCAGCATCATTTTTTCTGCCTACTGCATGGAACAGCTTTTGTGTCAACTGTACACCTACGATGCCTTAAAATGCTAGGTAGGCAGCTCACTAGGTTTTGGAACAGAGCTCTCTTCTCTCCCTACCAGCCCCTCCCATAGTTCCTTCAGTGCGGCAGACTTTTTGGACAGAGGGAAAAAGGAAGATGGGAGGAAAAAAGGCAGATGGGAGTTTGCTTTTCTCATCTGTGGAAGTATTAGCGCAGGAGCCCTGTAAATCAAGGTTTTGAGTAATGTCAGGCCCGATGGAAAAGGGCAGGAATGGGTTTCAAGAGAGACGTCGCCTATTAGGACTCTGATTCATCAAAGCCCTGTCTGCCATGTGAGACCCTCTGTCTGGCTTTGTGTGTACCATCTCACCCTGTCCCGTAACCAGTGTCTGGGAAGACCAGCATCTGTGCTAACAATGAACGAGGACCAGTAAAGTCCGGTATAAATCTAACTGGGCATTACAGCCAAAACAAACAGTCTGCGAGGGAAATCGGTTGCGTTTCGTTCATGGATTCTTGCTGTGAGGGGTGAACCAGGGGCGAAATATGGGTCACACGACTTTGAACTTCCAACCTGGCTTCAATCGACACACTCCATCAGGTCTAGCCCAGATTTATGAAGTAACCAACTAGCCTGTGGAGATTTACACACTGGTGGCTAAATAGCCATGTGGTTTTATGAAGTCAGCTTTGAATGATGGTTCGGCTTTGACAGGAAGATGAAATCTGAAGTGAACTTTGCATAGGCTGGTTATGTGGAAGAAGTAGAAATATAACATGAACGTCATCTCCAAATATATAGGAGGAGGACAGTGAATGCCGAGGGCAGATCACCTTTTCAGATGTGAATAACACACCAGAGGAACCACAGTGCAATATTATACTTTAATTTCCCAGGAAATTGTGTTTTTCCACAGATTTACTGTATTTCATTATGAAAATGTAATAATAAATGCATGAAGGAACCACCTCAGTCAGAGGATCCTGCCCTGTGCTACAGCGCTTTTGTTCCTGTAATAGTGGCACCATCTAGTGGATAACAGGATATAGCTGTTGCGGTTTCATTTGAGTATCATGCAGACTTTTGATTTTAACATTAAGATTCTGTATATTGCTCACCTCTGTCGTTGCCGCTAGCATACTGAAGTGGTTTGCTCTTGTCAATACTGTTGAAGCTCTGGCTCCGTCTGTTCAGGTTTGAGGATCCGTGGGCTTTACTACTGCTACTGCCGCTGCCTGCAGCGGGGACTCTGGAGGGACCTGGTAACCTGTAACACACAACACACACACACACTTATTAGTTTGGGTTTAAATCACTGGTCATTATTAAATATGAACTGTACGAGCTTACATTATATCTCTGATAGACACACATACAGACTAGGGTTTATATATATATTTAAATAAAAACAACAAAATCACTAAAACTTTACATTATCTAATTTACTAAATAAATGTATCTAAGCATCCATCCATCTATCCATCTGTCTATCTATCGCTCCCTCACTTCTGTGGACACATTTGGCCTTACATACAGGAGCAGTGTGAAAGTTTATTTATCTACTTATTGATTTATTTACCTAAGAATTTATTATTCAATAGCTGCAAAGAGATGAAATGTTGTGAATATTTACTTCAAATGGAGGGTGGTCATAGGTTCTGCAGGTTCTGCTGTATAAATTAGAGATCTGGCAATGGCTTTTGACAGAAACACACTCACTTGTTTGACAATGAAACATACAAGCCAATAAATGGATAGTATTTAACAAAATTATTTAATGATTTGTCACAATACAGTGTTTTCTCAAACAGCTCATGTTTCAATATGTCAACACATTAAACATCTCGTAATTGCTCTAAAATCTGCAATAAAACTTGCCTGGAGTGTGTGTGTGTGTGTGTGTGTGTGTGTGTGTGTGTGTGTGTGTTTCTTTGCACTGTCTTGTGCTGTATTCATATTATTGATGATTTACTTGTGCAAAAAGCTTGTTAATGACTCACGAGTGCCAGTTTTTAATGAGAAAACACGACCCTGTGTCACATCAGCCTAACAATGGCTCATAAGCATGTTGTGGAGGAACAAAACAGCAGGAATTTAACATTCTTTGACACTGACACTGTTTCTTATACGTAGCTGATTAAATTTCACATCAAACAGAGATGTTTCACTTTACTACAAGCTGATTATGGCAACAGACAATTGATTTTAACAAACCAAATTGATGACCTAATAAAGACCTTATAGTTTCATTTTAAAAACCATCTGAAATTCCCATCATCATTTGAAATTCTGATCACTTATCAAATGTTTTGAAAACTCTTATTACACATATTCAGAGCAAACAGCTTTCCTAGAAATGATGGATTGGAGAACGATGATTCAGGCAGTGCAGGTGCATGTCTCATCAAGCCTCTAATGACACTGCTTCATCACTCGCTCATTTCCCATCAGGCACTTCTGCTTTTCCCCATTAACATGTTGTGCAGGCCACCATCGCCAGCTATGATAATATTGCAAGCATATCTGATGCTATTTCTCAGACAGGCTTATTTGGGTGAAAATTGGGACGGACTTCAGAGTCTGAATTGAGGACAAGGTCTGAATGGAAGAGTTTTAGATGTTTTAGTTTCAGAATTTGTGTCTGTAGATCAGCGCCGCAGATTCCCACTGGGCTATATGTGTTTGTTTATTAAATATTCATCCTAATTTCATCATGTTTTATCTATCAGTAAGAGATTACTCTCAGCTGCACATAACACATTTTATCTGTTCTGCAGATTTTCCCCTTGAATTTACAGAGAAAACACATTAAAGGTGAGTAGATTCAGTTTGGCCAGGTTCAAAGACTCAGGCAACATCTCACATCAGCATTTATAAGACATTTGGTTTTCTAATTTGGTCTTGAAATGTTCCTTAGACTATGATTCGCATAACTATGTATCATGTTTACATTCACAAACACAAATATGCCTGTAGAGGATACATTTAGTGCTTACCAGGCATCCAAGACAGAGAATGTTGCTAAAATATACCTGAATTAATGCTGTGGTGTGTCATTTTTTCTATGCTAAAATACTTTATTCTATCCCGACTTATATTCAGAGACAAGTATGATATTTATAGGTTGATTTGCCTGAAAAATCCATGACACTTTCAAAGCATTGCCCTTTTTGAGCATCCCGACAAAGCAACACACTGGCTCAACCAATGGCATGAGCTGGGGGCGGGACTACCTGTTTGTTTGGCCAATAGCACAGAAGCAGAAAACTTGAAATGTTCAGGTTTATTTATTTATTTGTTACAGTTTGTTTAATAACATGACATATTCTGCTTTGAAAAGTCAGTATCTGAATCTGAGGTGGTCGGCTGACTATATTAGGGTATTAATTAAATACCCTGTGGATATTAGGGTATTAATTAAAGTTTCAATGGGGCTCAGATGAAAACCGTGAAGGTTTGACGGAGTTCAACTGTGAAACGACTCAACTTCTGAATAATCCCTGAATTTTAATAACGCATCACATCTTATCCAATCTGTGTCTCGCATACATAAAAAGGCCTTATGGAAGATCAAATATTTCAAATGATGCCTATTAAAATCTTGAACAGGATGTTTAAGGATCAAATATGACTGCTTCTGTCATCTTGGGGAATCTTAATACTATCTTTCCAATTGAAGTACCCTGAATATAGCTAAAAGTTCTAGATTCTAGAGGACAGCTAATTGTATGCATTATTATCAATCCTGCTTTCCTTCCTTTAAGAAACAAGATTATAGGTTATTACAATTTTCTCTCTAACCCAGAATACTGCACAATACTCTTGTGTTGAATTGCTCAATTAGGCCTCAGACATAGAGTTTCATAAGCATCTCTCTGAAGAAAGAAACAGGAGTGTGTATTTTTGTTTGTGTAAATGTATGTGTGTATTAGTCACCCCTAAAGCCTCATATCAAAATGTCAATTCAATTTAATGACAAATAAATACATAATAATTCTGAAATTAAATGAATACTAATTTTAACATCTACTCAAAAAAACTGATTTATCCATGAAGAATAAAATTGAATAGAACTCGCCAGCCTATAACTGGAACATATCAAATATTAATTAAATATAATTAAAATGTGTCTGAAATTCATTAATTGCAATCACTCATTTGTGAACCCACAGCAGACGAGATTTGGGAATATTTTTGGACAACTGGGCGGTGAGATTATTAATGTTTTTGAATGAACTCTCTAAAGACCTTTTCAAACTAAGGACGATAAATATAAAGACATAGTTCTAAAAATTGTTCTCAATATTAAAGAATAGCAGAGTCCACACCACAGCTATAACGAGAAAGGCACAGAGAAACGATATTGTTGGAATCACTTTCAACATTGACAGCCAATCAGAATCAGTCCTGCTATAACAAGCTTGAGCACACGCTTAAAATAAACAGACTGTATCGTTCACTGGTGTGGACGCTAATATCGTTACCTTTATAGTTATCGTTATTTGTGTGAACAAGGCTTAATGCTTACCAATGGTTTTTATACTGTACAAACTGTATGTGCTTTTGCCCTACACCTACCATACACCTAAACTTAGCCCTCACAGGAGACTTTGTGCATTTCTACTTTACCTCCAAAAAACTAATTCTGTATGATTTATAAGCGTTTTGAATTATGTGGACACTGAAAATGTCCTCATAAATTACCTTCTCCTTATAATACCTATGTCATACCCATGTCATTATACAAATTTGTGTCCTCATAAACTACATAAATACGCACACACGCACGCACGCACAAACATCCATTACTCCATGGATACTATATCATTCTAATATGCTGATTTGGTGCACGAGACATTCCTTATTATCAATGTAGAAAATGGTTTTGTTGCATCTTTTTTGAGGGACATTTTGTAACATTACAAATGTCTTCACTCTCCCTTTCAATTAATTTAACGCCTCCTTGCAGATGAAAAATATACATTTCTTGATTGATCCAAACTTTTGAATGGTAGTTTATTGTGATATAATCATGTAGAAAAAGCTTAAAAATGCCTTGAATGATTCATCCATTTATATAGTTTTCTCTTTAGATATATTTCATATAAGACTTATCTAATTTAAAGTAATGTGACATACGACCAAGTATGGTGACCCATACTCGGAATTTGTGCTCTGCATATAACACAGCAGTGAACACACACCGTGAACACACACCCAGAGCAGTGGGCAGCCATTTATGCTGCGGCACCCGGGGAGCAGTTGGGGGTTCAGTCCCTTGGTCAAGGGCACCTCAGTCATGGTATTAAGGGTGGAGAGAGCGCTGTACATTCACTCTCCCACCTATAATTCCTGCCGGCCTGAGACTCGAACTCGTAACATTTTGATTACAAGTCCGACTCTCTAACCATTAGGCCACAACTTCCACAACTTCTATATATTTTCTCACTTGCAACCACCGATAAATCTGATTTCTGATCTGAAAAAAAAAATGGTTGTGTTTTGAGCAGTTGTGCTCTCTGCATCTAAACTTCTATATAATAAAGTATACAGCACATCTGAACTTAGGATGAGACCAAAGTCTATCATGAAAAAGCTGATTCAGGACCAAATGAGTGTGAACTCCGTGTGTATCAGTGCCTTGAGAGAAGATCCCAGATCCCAGATACTTCAATTAAAACTGCAACGTCTTCATTCCTGTTCCTCTCCCTGCAGACACATGTTGTCTTTGAGCAAATAATGCCGTCAGTTGAATCCTACCCATCAGGCTGTCAGTGGAGTAAGCACTATATCACACATAGTGTCCATCACATATCTCACATAGTGTGACCAGGGGCTGCTTGAAATGCTTCGCCAGCACAAAGCTTCCCACCAGCTCTGAGATGAAGCAAATGCTTTCAGGGCCAAACAACTGCTGCTGGAGCTTGAAACGGCAAAAACCTCCAGTTAGAAATAAACTGCATTCAAGATCTAGGGTTCATCCAGCACTTTCTGTATCCGTTCATCTCGAATCAACCAAGCTATTCAGCTCAAGTCAACCCTCATAAAATCTCCAGAAAGATTTCTGAAATGTGAAAAAGCCAGACTACAGTTGCAGAACGGACACCATCAGCAAGCATTTCTATCATACACCACTTCCATCGCCCAGTTCTTTTGCTACAGCTTTGAACATCAGTAGATCGGCTTTCCCGGTCTCTAGCCTGAAGGTCTGCAGAGAGTTTCAGGTGTCAGAACAGAGCGAGAGCAGGCAGATACAGTTGAAGACTCTACCTTGTGTTTTTCTTCTGAGGGGCTGCTATTCCACTGTGACCTGGTGGACTTGTATATCGAGCGGTGAGACTGTAAAGAGGTAGTGGGAGAGAACGAGAGAGAAAAGAGGGAGGGAGAGAGAGGAATGAGGTTAATGATTGGATTGAATCTTTTTCAAACTGTGGCATCTTTCTCTCTAATGCAATAAGGGCGGCACTTAGCGAGGGCAGGGCGCAAACGTGCAAACACAAACAGCATGGCCTCTGTGTGCGCCTACTCAGATTCACATGACATGTCACTCGTCTCAAACCACAAGTA
This sequence comes from Gymnocypris eckloni scoliostomus, assembly GCA_027564155.1. Lineage (NCBI taxonomy): Eukaryota > Metazoa > Chordata > Actinopteri > Cypriniformes > Cyprinidae > Gymnocypris > Gymnocypris eckloni. Next base: position 17,344,871 of record CM050432.1, on the reverse strand, counting down.
TGTGGATTTCCTCCAATCGTCCTACTGTTATAGTTGCCGTTGTATGCTGTAGATCTGAACAAGTTCAAAACCAAATCACAATCTCCATATACCTGTACATTCGAGAATGTGTGTGTGTGTGTGTGAATGCAATGAGGGCTTTATTCTCAATAATGGTGATTCACTGATCGGTTTAGATTGACCTCCACAACAACATATCACTCAAAGAAAGAAATCCCACACACACACACACACACACACACACACACACACACACACACACACACACACACACACACACACACACACACACACACACACACACACACACACACACACACACACACACACACACACACACACACACACACACACACCTATTCCTGAAATATATAACATAAAACTTGTATATACTGTGGCCACTGTTTATACACTTTATTGTTTGTGTAAAAAAATACATGATTATACACTGTTCAAAAACTTCAATTCATCAAAGAATCCTGAAAAAAAATATTATGGTTTTTTCACAAAACAATAAGCAGCAAAACAGTTTTCAACCTTGATAATTATGAGAATTTTCATTCCTTTTTCATTATTTACTGAAAAATCAGCTATGCCATCAAAGTAATAAATTATATTTGACGATATATTACATATAAAACAGTTAATTTAACTTGTAAAATTCAGGCTTGTACTGTATTTTGTCAAATAATTGCATCCTGAGTGAGCATAAGAGACTTATTTCAATCAATCCATCAAATTAAATCAAATAAAATCAAAATCAAAATCAAAATCAAAATCAAAATCAAAATCAAAATCAAATCAAAATCAATCAATCAATCAATCAATCATTGGTATGGTTGTGTAAATAAAATCCTGAATGGCAGTGTATATATAAGGAACATTTCTAGTGCATTAATATAATTTATATATTAATATATATAATTAAGTTTGGTTACAGGACAGAGTACAGTATATCAGCTTTAATGACTTCAAAAGTGGTTCATCCAATGAGATATTAGAACCAAAAAATGGTAGAACTTTATTTTACTGTCCTGTTCCTCATGTACATTTCATAGTTATTACAATTACTAGGTAATAACTAGGTACTAACCCTGAACCTACCCCTAAACCTAACCCTACCCCATATAGTTACCTTATATTACCAGAATGTAGGTACACTAAGTACAAGTACATTTACTGTAAAATAAAGTACAACCCAAAAAATATATTATAACTTACATCGCTTATATCATGAAATACATGCACTGTGTATGTTTTAAAGGCGTAAACACGACTATTTTTCAGTTTATAAGTAGCACATGTAGTATACGTACAATTACAGTGAAATTACAGACTGTAATGTATTAGGCATTAGATTTACTGACATCAAAATAAGTCTTATACATTTTCCTTAAATTCAGAGTGAATGAAAAGTAAATACAGTATATTGTATGTGTTTTGGGAAGATGTTTGTTCATTAGAACCATAGATATAACGGAGTTCATGTAAAGCCAGAGGCTGAAATAGCTTTCCTGTAAGACTTGATGCATTACTGTAATAAACTTCATGCAAACATGTTTTATGGCTGTTTATGTGAAAGTACTAGAAAAGTACGAGCTGATCTCTGTAAGGGCAGAGAACACCCTCTGCCTGAAGCTGGAACGAATGAGTGCATTTTGTCAGATCAAATATATGATGGATGCAGGTCCTGCCAGTAGGACTTGTACTTACAACACACACACATAAAACAAAGCACAAACACCCTAGGCCAAAGCACAAAACTCAGAACATTTGGCTATACAGGTCTCAAATCTCTTTCTCTCAGCCACTGACAGCTGATTGACAATGACTTTGTTCGGTCTGGGTGTGTGCTTGTTTTTGTCTATGTTTGGATATGTTGTGTCTAAGCGTTAAATCTGCCTTGACTAGCTTTGGCGTATAACAAGGTTGTGAGAGCTGCGTGATGGAATGAAACTGTCTGTGAACGGATGGACGTTGATTACAGTCAAAGGATGAGAGAGAATAAAAAAAGAGGGGATGTCCAGTTCGCAATGGATCAACAGTTACAGTGGAAAAACCTCCATCTAAACAGCATCTAAGTGGTATTCCTATCTGCTGTGTTGGAAAACAACAGCTCAATTTAGCTGAAGCTCAGCAGTATGATTTGTTGCTAGCAAAAGTGGTCTACCACATCCAATCAACCTGACTAAGATGGTTTACAAGGTCAAAACCAGGTCTAACAAGTGGCAATCAAGCTGATCAACCATCTACACCATCTTGAAGTAGCTAAAGATCATGAAACAACTGGAAACCATGATACAACAAGTGTTCAATCATTTGATTTATGTTTATTAGGTGTTCCATGCTAGATAACCCCAACCACAGTGATCTCTTTGATCCAAAAACCTGTTCCACATTATTAAATATAAAAATATTCTGATTGGTTGTGACTGTGTAATTCCACATCTCTCTGAATAATCCTTCTGAATTCCAAAAATTGGTTATACAAAGTGACAAATTCTAATTATTTTTCAAATTTTAACAAGATTCTTCCAAAAGTTACCCAAAGTGAGTGAGAAGGTGGGTGTGTATCCTCAGAAGGAGATCATTATGACCACCATGAATGCTTCACTTTAACAAGTTTCTACGGCGAATGCATGACAAGGAGCTGGTTTAAATTTACAGAATCCCTCAAGTGAAACCCTGAGGAGCAACAAAGATTTCACCAGACTGAGAGAACGAGAGGAAGACAGTGAAACAGGGAGGCAAGACAGCAGGTTAACAAGCATTGTAACCAAAGACAGCTCCAGTGAGACACTAACACTGTCTTCTCTCTCTCTCTCATGAGAATGTGATCATGTCCACATGATTAATGAGACCCATCTTTTCTCCTCCAGCTCAAAGAGGAACTCAGCTGGGACAGGATGGATAAAAAAACACTCTTTGCTCTACAACTTACTTTCTTTTCCCCTCACTCCTAAAAGCGTTCAGCCTAACAGCATGACAGAGGTGAGTCTAACAATCTCAAGAATACATTTGTTGCCATGGGATATCTACACACACTTTACAGTGAGAAATCACACACAGAACAACTCTGTCAAGGTCACTATTTTGATTTTTTTTCACTATCACTACAGTTTTCAATGCAAACAATGAATCTCAAGATTAGCCAATCTGCTCGATCTAAAAACATTAAAATGATAAGGATGCTTATGAAATGTACTTTAAAAAAAAGGAGAGTTTTCAGTCATATAAAAAACAGTGACCACCTTTGTGTGTGGCCACGTAGTGCATTCACAACAACCGGTGTCAGTATAGAGTTCAAGACCATTGTCGTATCAAACAGAGACATAAGATGCATTACAAAAGCATACATAAATCAAAACTTTCCAACAGACATGTATATGTTTGACAATCTTACCTTTAAAATAAAAACCTCTTCTTTAGCAGTACTTCAGAAGTTCTGATGCAATAATACTATATGACTTCCAACAGTAAAAGACAGGAAGCAAATAATTACCACACTCCAGAAAAGTTTTGAAACTGAGAGAAGCTCAGCAACCCATAAAATGAGTTTAAACTTACCTCCCGAGAGAGAAACATCTCATTTTCAAAGCAGAACAGACAACTTCCAAAAAAAGGAACTAAACACCTAAATATAAAATGTCACACTGTGGACCCAGAATAATGATTAAATCTGGTGGGACACAATAGTCTCAATACACCGCAGAGCACAGATCAAAAACTTGTACCATAAATGATTTAAAAACTACCAAAAAATGAGCAACAACCATATGGCTTCCCGTCAAAGTTCCTGATATGTAACATGGTCAGTACTACTGTACCTATTGCTGCCAGACTTTCTCCCATAGGACAGTCGGCTCTTCCTGTCCCATGAACTGGGGGCAGGCAATCGTGTGCAAGAGACCACCGAATCGATCTGTTCACCTCGGGACATGGTGCGCTGAGAGGGAGGGATGACACTTCACCCCCCATATCTTCCCCAGACCTAAAGGCACCGCAGTGTCCAGCTATCCCTCTCTCTCTCTTTCTCTCTCTCTGACCGTCACTCCAGCAGGTGTTGGCTATAGAAAGCCTGGATCTTTAAAACTGTAAATGGTAGCAGTGCCTATGGGTAAAACCAGCCAGTGTGTATTATAAAAAGCTCACCCCTCATTCCCAGGGGTCTCAGACAGTGCTGTATTATGGTATTTAGATCTTTAAAACAAAACAGATATCCAGCTTACTGTGAATTAGTAATTTTAAACTCTAATAACATTTCACAATATTGCTGTTTTTACTGTATTTCTCATCAAATAAATGCCTTGTAAGAATGATAATTAATTCAAAAACATTAAAAAGACCCCAAACCTTTGAAAAATTAAGTACATTAGATTAAATTAAATTAAAAAGCTTCCCCTCAGATGAGAAGCAAAGGGAGCAAAGACAGTCCTGAATAGCTCTGTCCACAGTGAAATTGAATTAGTCCAAAATCCTTATGTACTGTATTTAAACATTAAATATATACACTCATTGGCTTTTGAATTAAATTTCAGTACAGTAAAATTATTTAGCACCAGCAATATGCAATATGACATACGATGCTTACTCAGGTCAGCTTAAGGAAGACCATATTAACAATTCTTAATTTTTGGTGTAAAAAATGCATTACAAGGGCATTAAACATTTTGAGTTTATTCAATGAGTATGCATTACACTTTTGCCAGTAGGATAAAATGCTTTAAGAAACCCCAAGAGTCTTTTTAAGTGTTTCTGTGCTGTTGGCCAAAGACCAGAGTTGATGAATCTCCCAGACCTCTGTAACTGTACAACACACACACTCACACAAAGATAATCAGACAACCACCCATTTTAACACCTGTAACCCCAAGCCAGTAAACGCTTGAAGAACCCCTTCCTAAACGCCATACAATAGCTTCCTTTTTACCCGACTGTCTGGAGCTGGACAGAGAACGGAGATAGTTATCTGAGGAGACTGCGTTTACAACATCCTGCAGGAGTTCGGCCAATCTACAGCCCTCCTGGCCCAGTTCTGCTCGCTGATGTCACTTGGTGTGTGTGATATTCTTAAGTTGTGTGTGAGTGTGTGTTTCAGGCTGGCAGTCCAAGGCCCTCTGAACACCTGTCACTGCTGGATGTGAGTTGAGAGAGCTCCCATAGGCCCTGGACAAGAATGAGGGGCAGCTGTTGTCTTTCTCTCACTCTCTTCCTCTCTCTCTTCTCTTTGCACTTGTGAATGCTGACAGGATAGTATTTTTTTTTTAAACGTATTTTTCTGCCTGTCCCCCACACACACACACACACACACACACACACACACACACACACACACACACACACACACACACACACACACACACACACACACACACACACACACAAATGCATTCTGGGTCAGGTAACGTGAGCCAGACTGTGTAATGCCACTCATGCATGGCATCTCCTCTTCATAGTTGCTACTAAGATTACTCATCTATTTACATCACAGTCATGGCCTTCCTTTTTTACCACACACACACACACACAAGCCCATGCACACACGCACATAAACACACTAACACACACACTGTATAGAATATATATTCATTTTAGATAGAAACATTTATAAATAGTGTAAACTAACCCTAACTCACACTCTAACATTAAAACATTCTGTATATTTTTACAATTAAAAAATATGAAATTAAGTACTTTATTTTGATACTGTTATTACATACAGACATCACCAAAAGGAAGTTTGTCCCAAATTCATAAACACACACATAATATTTTATTCTGTTTTCAGTTTAAATGAATATATGTGTATATATATATACATTCTTTGTACTCATATGTTAATGATAGATACTGTATGTTGTGTACTTGTCAATAAGCACTTTGGATGTCCCAAAAAGGAGAGTTTTGGGGATTTTGGGATTATCAGGTTTATATACAGGTGTGTATATTTATACAAACATATAAATATGCACAGTACATCCACATATATTATGTAAGTACACAAACTTTTATTTTGGATGCGAATAATCGTGATTAATCAATTTGACAGCCCTAATTTGTATATGTATATGACATGTAATGAAAAATATGTTGTTCATTTCAATAAACACTTGGAATATACAATAGCACAAGTAAAATACATAAATCCACCTTAAATATAATTAAACTATTTATTTTACTAAAAAAGACCTCAGCTGCCTTTAGTTTAATATACAATAAATCTCAATAAATTAGAATGTCGTGGAAAAGTTCATTTATTTCAGTAATTCAACTCAAATTGTGAAACTCGCGTATTAAATAAATTACATGCACACAGACTGAAGTAGTTTAAGTGTTTGGTTCTTTTAATTGTGATGATTTTGGCTCACATTTAACAAAAACCTGTATATTATATTAATATTATTAATGTTCCTGATTGACTTCCGCTTCCGGCGCTGCGCTGTACAGTCGACGTTAGGGATGGCTCTGCTCAATTTGTGCTTTAATATACTTTTTTACGTATTTTTACTTTCTCTTTTTACACGCATAACGTCTGCACTGTTTATATACGACAGAAGAACACTTTTGGACATTGGGCACCACTGCACTAACCTGCTTCAGGACACTCTATCCACGGATCCAGCGTGGCCATTGGAGATACTTCGGAGCACCGAGGTTAACGATGGCCGCCTCAATAATCCCAGGCGGCGTAGGAAACATCGCGGGAGACGCGCTGGAATACGTAACAGACTGAGAAAAAGGGCTCACAGTCCCCCTCTACCGAGTATTCTGCTCGCCAATGTCCGATCCTTGGAGAATAAGATGGACGATCTTAGAGCCAGGATAAGTTTCCAACGGGACATTAGAGACTGTAACATCCTTTGTTTGACCGAAACGTGGCTCATGCCGACGGTCCCGGACACCGCTGTAACGCCGTCTGATAATTTTTCTGTTTTACGGATGGACAGAACAGCCGAGGCCGGAAAAACCAAAGGTGGTGGAGTGTGCTTCATGATTAACAAGAAATTGTGTGACCCCAGGAATATCTCCATTCTGTCGCGTTCCTGCTCGCCTCACCTGGAACACCTCTCCATTATCTGCCACCCATTCTACCTGCCCCGGGAGTTTACATCGATCATCGTTACTGCCGTCTACATTCCACCTCAAGCAGATACTAGCTTGGCTCTGTCCAAACTCCACGACGAGCTCAGCGGCAACATCAACAAACACCCTGACGCTGCATGCATCATCGCCGGGGACTTCAACAAAGCCAACCTCAGAAAAGTCATGCCAAACTTCCACCAACATATATCCTGTCCAACTAGAGGACAGAATACACTGGATCATTGCTACACCCAGTTTAAGAATGCCTACAAAGCTCGTTCCCTGCCTGCTTTTGGCAAATCAGACCACGCCGCCATCTTCCTCACACGGAATATAAACAAAGGATGGTTCAGAAACCACCGGTGGAGAGAGTACGCGCTGGTCCTCCACTCTGAAGCTATGCTACAGGCGTCTCTTGATGACGCGTCGACTGGGACATGTTCCGGGCGAGTTCATCTGACGTCAGCGAATTCACGGATGTAGCAGTAAGCTTTATCAACACGCTAACCAACCAAGCCACCGAAATAGTAACAATAAGGACATTTTCTAATCAGAAACCGTGGGTGGACAGATCAATCCGTGATGCGGTTAACCATCGCACTGCCGCATACAACGCTGGTCTTTTGTCGGGAAACATGAGCGAATACAAATCATCGTGTTACGCTCTCCGTCGGGCAGTTAGAGCTGCTAAACTCAGATACAGGGAGATAATTGAGGCACATTTCCATCTCAATGACTCTCGACGCATGTGGCAGGGACTGAAGACCATCTGTTCCTCTGGAAACAACTCTTCCACAGAGGTGAGAGCAGATCCGTTGCTGGCCGGAGAGCTAAACACCTTCTACGGCCGCTTTGAATGTAACGGCGGCGCGACTCTGCCGATCTGCGCGCCAGGAAGCAGCAGACAGAGCAGCGATGTTTGTGCTATCACCTTTTCAGAGGACGACGTTCGGAGGGAACTAAAGAGAGTGAACGTAAGGAAAGCAGCAGGACCTGATGGGAATTACTGGCCGCGTTATGAGGTCCTGTGCTGATCAGCTTGCTGGTTTGTTTACTTCCATCTTTAATGAGTCCCTTGCTACCTCTGTGGTTCCCACCTCATTTAAAAAATCTGTCATAATCCCTGTGCCTAAGAACAGTAAACCCTCTTGCCTGAATGACTATCGTCCAGCTGCCATCACATCGACAGTCATGAAGGTTTTTGAGAGACTCTTAAAGAAACACATTTGCTCCTCCATTCCTGCTACTCTGGACCCTCTTCAGTTTGCCTATCGGCCAAATAGGTCTACTGATGATGCCATCTCCCAGGTACTACACTCCTCCCTCACTCACATTGACAGCAAAAATGGCAAATATGTCAGGCTGCTATTCATAGACTATAGCTCAGCTTTCAACACTATAGTCCCCACCAAGCTAGCTGTCAAACTCTCAGACCTCGGCCTAAACACTTCACTCTGTGACTGGATTCAAGATTTCCTCACCGCCAGACCACAAGTGGTGAAAGTCGGCCAGTTCACCTCCAACTCCATCACCCTGAACGTAGGAGCCCCACAGGGCTGTGTCCTGAGCCCCTGCTCTACTCTCTACACACACGACTGTGTGTCCTCTCACAGCTCTATTGTCAAATTTGCTGATGATACTGTGGTTCTGGGCCTCGTTTCCAACAACGATGAGGCCGCATACTTGCATGAGGTGGAGAGACTCACATCATGGTGCCAGGACAACTGTCTCTCTCTGAACGTGAGCAAAACCAAAGAGCTGATTGTAGACTTCAGGAAGAGACAGCAGCAGCCCCTACACCTCTTATGATCAGTGGGACCCCTGTGGAGAGGGTGAGCAGCTTCAAGTACCTCGGTGTAAATATCTCCGAGGACCTGACTTGGACTGCACACATCCAAACACAGGTCAAGAAAGCCAGGCAAAGACTGTACCATCTGCGACAGCTGAGGAAATTCAGGGTCTCACCAGCTATCCTGAAAACTTTCTATTCAGGGGCCATAGAAAGTGTTCTGACTCAGTGCATCTCAGTGTGGTATAATAATGCCACAAACCAGGACTGCAAAGCTCTACAGAGAGTCGTGCGCTTAGCTGAGCGCATCTCAGGGTCTACTCTCCCCTCTCTGCAGGACATCTACCTCAAACGCTGCAAAAGCAGAGCTGCTAAAATCATCAAGGACTCGAATCACCCCGGTAACCATCATTTCTGTTTACTGCCATCTGGCAAGCGCTTCAGGAGCATGATGGCAAAAACTGAAAGACTGAGGAGGAGTTTCTTCCCTCAGGCCATCAGGCTCCTAAACTCAGTCTCATAACATCATTACATCCACAGGACTCAATTTAATAAACTGTATACACATCCATTATTCTCCATCATCCACACTGCTGCTATGTTTACATACCCGGTACAACCTATTTGCACATTCTCTTGCACATCCGTGTTTTTTATAAATATTTATTATCCACAGTATACTGTATTGCACATTTTATCTCATTGCACATCTTACTCATTTTATTTTATTATTTGTTCCCTTTTTCATTCTCACCTATATTTATATATATATTCTCTTGTGTTATGTTTCATTGTTTTATTGCTTATTTTATTTTCTATTTTATTATTATAATTTTTTTTGCACTTTCCATTGAGCGGACCTGTCCTGACCTACATTTCACTACTGATTATACCCTGTATGATTGTGTATGTGACAAATAATAAAGAACCTTGAACCTTGATTTACTATTATATGAATAATAATAATAATAATATGAACAAAACATTTTATGTCTGTCTGTCTGTCTGTAGACATTTATTTCATGATTAAAGATGCAGAAGTCAAATGGAGGAGCAACAGCAATAGATATCATAAGATGTGTCCTACCTGGATTGCATGTCTTGTGTTTTGTGTTGGCTCGCTGGCGCCGCCCCTGTGGTCTGATGTGTGACGTGCTGCTGAAGCTCCACTAATGACTGTAGGTACTGCTGTTGGTGCTGCTGTTGCTGCTTGTAGCGGGACAGGATGAAGAACAGACCCAGGATGCTCTTCAGATTCCCATTACACACCTCTGAAGATCAAACAAACCAGATTTAGAAAGTACCACAGGAAGAGCTCTTTAATCCTGCATTACACTGATGCTCTAAACCTTAAATACAGTATGTTCTTAGTATAGAATCAAGTCAGAAGAAACCGCCGTTGTGTCACATGGTAGTTAACTTCATCATAGGGAAGTTGAAGTTGTGTTTACAATAAGCTGAAAATATGGGGCAGAAGAGTTCTGCTCTGAATGAGAAAATGATATACAGTATGACAATATGCAACTGTCTGGAGAATTTATGTTTGTGCCCTATTTGAGTTATGGGGTTTGCGTCGCTATAAATAAATAGACTATTTAAAACAGTCACTGAAACGATTGACTTCTAATTGAGACCTTTTATGAGGAGACGCTGATTCAATAAGCAAAGTTTTGAAGTGGCGGATGGAGTTTAGAAGCCCAAATGCTATTATCCTGATTCAGAGCTGTGAGGTGTCCTGTGAGGAATGCTTTTCAAACTTCCTTCCGAAATTAAAGTTGTGAGTTTGAATAAGTGCCAGCACGGCGTTGCTCTGATAACAGAGATAAAGGATTGAAGATGAAGGCAAAGGCATCGATTGTCTGTGCTCCACCTTCCAGCGACGCTTTACTCCCTCGTGCCCATTTATGAAATGGCCTTCATTCATACTCACACACTGCTAATGGCTGGTGCTGAAAGCGACTGAAGGATGGTGGTGCTGAGGCAGCGCTAAAGAGAAGAATCCGGCTTCGTTCTGACAGCCCGCCTGTTTGTTCTGCCCGTCAGCAATGTTTGGGGTTATTAATCTCCCTCTGGTTCAATTTGGGATCGTGCAGAGCTGAAATTTGTATTCTACATAATAAAGCATTCAGATGGTATGTTTCAGATGAACATATTTTCTGGGTCAGGCAACAGAAATTTGGCACTATTTGGTGTCATTGCACCACAGATCGATATGGAAAATGCAAGGCGCAATTATGTGTTAAACTGTTTATTCTGGCAGGCTAATTTGTAAATACACTTTTATGTTTGCATTAATGGAGGGAATTAGTCTTTCTTCACAAATGCTCCGTGCAACAGCATATGGAGTGCATTTGGATTTTGGCAAAGGCTATGTTGATTCACATTAAGCTATTACAACTCTGTATGATTTCCACAAACACCATTGTATGCCATTATAGAAAATAATGATTACTAGTAGTGGTAGTACTACCGTAAAATCATAATAACGACAGTGAAATCATAATAAATGATTATGGCATCTACATCAATGAAGCAATCTTTCAGAATCTTAATTTTTTTATGAAAGTGCACTTACAGTTTAGTTTAGTAACAGTTTTATTAGTTTAGTTAAAATTGTATTAATCAAAGAATCTTGAAAAAAAGTGTAATGGTTTCCCCCAAAACATTAAGTACTACAACGATTTTTAACATTGATAATACTAATACGAAACTGGAAATAATAATAAAGAATTATGAATTGTTTTGCCATTCTAACGATAGATAGATAACCGGTCACAACCAGAAACAGTAATTAATATTTGTCTTACGAAATCCCCTCCTAGAGAGTAAAATTCTTGCACTTACATAAACCTGTAAATACTCTAGCTAATAGATCATGCCACACGTTTTGCAAACTAACAAACGTGGACTTAAATTGGAAACTTGAAGTAAACGCGGTCAGCAAATGAACACACTTTTAACAGAAGTTCAGCCTGTTCAGACAGGCTCATTAAGGGAAGTGAGGACAGAGAAGTGTGAATACATTATCTATTACGACGATTTGCCCTTGACCACTTCCTCCATATACAGTTGCATTCTCGCATTTCCGCATTTCCTGGCCAAAATAGTCAGTAAACACTTAAGACTTTGTTTGGATTTACAGAAGTGGATTGAATCTGTTCAAAAGTTTGGGGTCAGTAAGATTTTTTTATGTTTTTGAAAGTCACTTATCCTCACCAAGGGTTTACTTTAATCAAAAGTAAAATCAATAATATTGTGAAATATAACTCCAACTTAAAATAACTGTTTAATATATTTTACATTGTAATTTATTCCCATTATAGAAAAGCTGAGTTTTAGCAAGTCATGCATATTTGCAATGAGGGTGAGTAAATGATGACATTTTCCTTTTTTGAGTGAACTATCCCTTTAACACAGCAAAGATTAGGAAAATTGATTTCTATGAAAACAGGCTTCCTGTATTTTACATATTAATGAATGTCTTTCAATTTGAATACCTCAGAAGGACATGCTTGATCTCCTTTGACTTGTGATGATTCTTTTTTTTTGAGCGAAAGGATTAAACAGCTCAGCGGAAGTGCCTCTTCAGCTACGCTATGTTAGCACCGAGTGTCTTCATACACGTGTGTGTTTCATGTCAAGGTGGGTTTCATGGTCAGGTCACTAGTGAAGGTGCCCCCTCTGACCCTGGAAGAAGTCTTTAAGACTGACCTGCTCTATAACAAACGGCACCTTTTCACCGGATCCTCACAGCCAATGAGATCAAAGCTCACTCTGTGCAGGGGCCACGGTGTGCCCTGCACTTAAAAGCACTTCAAATTGGAGTCTTGCTGTGCGTTCTGATACCCTACACACTGTGAACAGGGAATCGTGGTTACTGCAGCAGGAAAAAGGATATTGAGAGTTTGCACCTATCATTATTGAGGAAAGAAGGCTAGGATAACACTCAGCAGGGGTCAAGAACAAACTTTCCCAGAGGACAAATTTATTGTACAGATGATTTGCTTTCATTGCGCACAAGGATAGGTTTCATTTAAGTATCAACTTTGTCTCAGGTGTTTCTACAAATTCCTTAGTAGAAATATAAATAGAAACAGAAACAAAAAACTGTAAATATACAGTTCCATTCTATGAAACCAATACAATTTGGAAATGTGATTTGTTTTAAAATAGTTGTAACATTATATCAGACAAAGAATAGCATAGTACTAATAAAATATAATGTCTAATACAATGCCTGAAAGTGACTGAATTAAGATAATAATATTTACAGTAATACAAATATTCCTTAATAATAATAATAATACACTTATAATTATCTGACTTTTTATTTATATGTAATTTATATATTTAAGCTTGCAAACTTTTCATGGACAGAGAATCATGAATCATTTAATACGTTAAAAAATAATTTAATTCAAGAGTAAAGAGAAAATTCTATATATGTGACATACTGTCAGTGGTTTAGACATTATTACTTTTATTTTACTTGGAAAACTCCTACTCACTCAGGCACATCAAACACAAAAAACAACTTATTTTATAAAGGTCTCGAGTCGGCATGCCTCATAAAAAACTAAACACAAGCGTATGCAAGCCTTCAAAACCCTAACTCTGAAACCTCAGCTAATTTAATTAAGATAGCTACTCACAGCTTTAGGAAAGATGCTAAACAAACACACAAACACAGCCCCGTGGAAGGGGAAGTGTGTGTGATAAAAGCCTTGAGAAACCCAATACACTGTATATTTATGAACCTTGTGAACTCATGGTGCTGAATTTAGCGGGACAGTGAATACAGTCTCCAAGCTTCTTTAGGTTAATGATATCATGCCACACTGCATTTAGTACACTTAAGCTCCTACTTATGCTAAAAAAAGAAAATCAAGGATCTTTGCGGTTTGTCGATGCAGCATTTCTAAGAAACATAAAACTTTAAAAAAATTATCAGATTCAAATATCAACAGGTCTCTATGGATTCAAAGACACACCACTCATGCAGCTATAATTATGTGATACTTAATGGTGCATGTATGATAGATAGCATGTAGATACTACTTTGGATTTTAATAATGCATTAGCAAATGTTGAAATTAACATTACATAAGCTATATAAGCTTTATACAATAATTTTTATTCATTTTTAGTTAATATTAACTAATGTACAGTAGACAATGTTAACACATATTATATTTTTGTAAAGTGTTACAGTAACGTTATTTATTAGGGAAATTTTCAAAATATATGTTATGGTATATTTATCTGTAATTCAATTATTATTATTATTATGATTACTTTAGTTTGTGGACCAATTTTCATGACTAACTACTATGACTTTTACCTAACTTGCTGCTTATTAATAGTTAGTAAAGTAGTTATTAAGTTTAGGTATTGGGTAGGATTAAGGCATCTAAAATATGGTCATACAGAATATGTGCTTTATAAGCCAATATGGTTGTAATATTCATGCTAAGCAACTAGTTAATAATGAGAACTGGTCTCAAAACTAAAGTGTTGCATATTATTATTATAGTTTAAATTGTTTAAAAGCATCCTGTGGTTTCTATATATTTTTTTAAATATAATATTCTGGTCACTAGATATGTCTTAAGTCCCTCCTTCTATGCAAATATATAGGAGTTTTTCCCATTTTATAATTTGGAATGCAAATTATGTTCATATAATTGATAAAAATGTAAACTAACCACACAATTCGATGTACCATTAATGTTCCTAATCCTTCAAGTCTTCAAAACTGTCCAAAGGCTTTTATTATTTTATTAATAATGCTGATGTAAACAGCACTAATGATAATATAATGATAATGAGAAGAATAGCAGGCCTATTTGTGCACATGAAGGCATTAAGCAGTTGGTATGAAGTTTTTCTTACCTTCAGCAGAGAGCCCTTGAACGCTGACTCCTCTGGCCCCTAAGAAATTCAGACAAGCCTCCACATTCTCAATCTGAAAGACAAAAACAAAGCGATCAGCCATACAGCAAACTTACCAGCACATTATTTTGTCAGTGAGGATGTGGACGGTGAGTGTGAGCGGGCAGTGATGTCAGAGAAGTGGCTATTGAACCTCACACACATTCCTCTCAGCATTCAGAGTTCAACAAAGCCTTTGATGCAGACTGCAATGGTTTCTTTAGAAGGTCGCCTTCAGTAATAGTGCATGTCAGCATGTTTGACAGCTCAACTGGTGGCTGACGTGCGTATGTCGACATTGTGCCAGGACACGTCCACAGCCTTATGCCCACAAAGGTTCTATTGTCGGGCGTCAGACAGTGTCATGACCCCTGGATACCCTTTGTGAGTCGGACCAGAGTGTGATACTGAGACGGCAGTGTGTCACACCTACACACACGCTGACAGACAGACCAGGCATGACGTTGTGGCCCAACCGAGGGCTGTAATAATACAGCACTTGAATGAAAGTGTGGTAATATCCTGGCGCCTGCACTCATGGGCACACAAAAGGACTTTGGCCGTGTGATACGCATGGCTCACATTTTTGCATTAGTTTAGGGCAGAAAGCTGGAGAAGTTGTACAGTAAGGTCAAGGCTGGTCAATGGGCCAGACCACGCTATATTATGCGACAAACGCGGCACTATGTGGAATGCATTGTGCTGTGTGATTGAACTGAAGACAGTTGACTCAGCTCATATAGTATGAGACCCTGAAGGATTGATACTGTGCACAGTTATTATTATTTTCATTTAATTACATTATTATTTTATTTTATCAGCTTCTAATTATATGAAAATATGCCCTTTATATTTAATTGTATAATTTAATTTAATTTAATTTAATTACCAAGGCTAAAATTTCTATGAAGACTCAAATAATGGAGTGTATATTCACAGTTCATACAGGTACCACTAACTGCCATTATTTACACAAAAAATTCTGCAGTGCTTCTGTGAGGGATGACTAGACTCAATTTAAGGTCATCTGTCCTAGTGCAGCAGCGATTTACAGTCTTCCACACAACTCCATCCATCCAGTATCCTCTGAACTCAGTGCCTCACAGTGTCCAGCATTGAGCCAGAAAGATCCACACAGATCACATACAGTATTAACTCCCACTCCACACACACACACACACACACACACACACACACACACACACACACACACAACGCTGAATGAATGAGCAATTGTTAATATGATCGGTATCGGCTGCATCTTGTCTCTTATTACATCTGTCCCAACGGCAAGAAGCTGTTTTTCATATGACACACATCCCACACACAGCTGCACATGCAAAGAGCCTAATGCACTTTAAACGTTTGATTATCTTCTCTCATAAACCTCTTTTAATGGCAACATGGTGCAGAACATGTGTGGCACACCAGAGATGGGCTGTTTTTTATTGCAGTCTCATTAAGACGACGGCACCCGCCGCACATGGGTACCCGACAGCATGTCCCTACCAAAACGTGATTCAGACATTCTCAACGAAAATCAAACGTAATAATGCGGTCAAACCCTAAACGCTGGCCTGGCATTTCAACCGCATCATTTAACGCTTTTCTGGAGTGTTTACGCTATATGATATCTGGTAATGTCTCAGCGAGAGATTGAATATTTGTTGCCGACACTAAAAGTGCGAGCGGACATTCTTGATTGACAGACGTGTGTGAACAGACGTATAAATGGGGTTTACGTTCTAAACGCGAGGAGATCATCAAGTTTGGTGTCCGTTACGGATATAATCCCATAAGTAAGGATGGAAATTCCATCCACATTTTAATAGCGGTCCCATCAGCCCATCGTTCTGTTTATTTTAAGTCTGTCTCTCAGCCTACAGCGATGTGCACAAACATAAACCGTGATTCTATACGCTAATGGCAAGCAGAGCTCTCGGCAGCTTTAGATGCCGAACTGACGTTTGCCGAGCGGTTTTTCAAACCATGTGGGATTTTAACAACTCTCCGGGAAAGTCAGATCATCTGTTTTTCCGACATAAACTGACATTTTCCAGCACCAGATATGTCATTAAACGAAATTAGGGAGGAGAATGTTTTGATGAGGTATATTTTCACAAAATAATGTTGAGAAATTTATAAGCGAGCAGTTTTCAGGGCTGACATGGATGAAAAAAGGATGGAAAATTACTATGAGTACTATTACTTACTTGAAATGACAACGAAGAGCCGTTTAAGTTTACTGTTGCTGCGAGCTGCAAACATCATAAATCTGATCGTGTTTAATCTATACAATATACTTATCAGAGTAAGGCTTTAATGCAGAGTAAATGTTTGTACTCGGGTCCGGCTGTGCGGATCCAGATGCTGAGGGGCCCAGCTAGTTGTGCAGGGACCAGCTCCAAGCGTATCGGATAACCATAGTGTGAGCGCTGGTTTTGGAAAATGTTGCTGCCCCAACACCACCATGAAATACAAATGGTCTCAAGCCTCAATTATATGGCTTTCACTTAAAAACCACTCAGAGCCAAGAGAACAGATAAACGCTGTGTTTTCTCCAGCACTTTTGGTTTTACAGAGAAACAGCTGCAGTCGTTTTGCTCATTTTATTTCCTCTGATTGTAGTGACCACATGCACATGAATTTGATGAGCTGTCCATAAGAACATAGCAAAAACAAAGTATTTGCGATAGGGAAGTTTTACAAGGGTTATACAAACCCGATTCCAAAAAAGTTGGGACACTGTACAAATTGTGAATAAAAAAGGAATGCAATAATTTACAAATCTCATAAACGTATATTTTATTCACAATAGAATATAGATAACATATCAAATGTTGAAAGTGAGACATTTTGAAATGTCATGACAAATATTGGCTCATTTTGGATTTCATGAGAGCTACACATTCCAAAAAAGTTGGGACAGGTAGCAATAAGAGGCCGGAAAATTTAAATGTACATATAAGGAACAGCTGGAGGACCAATTTGCAACTTATTAGGTCAATTGGCAACATGAATGGGTATAAAAAGAGCCTCTCAGAGTGGCAGTGTCTCTCAGAAGTCAAGATGGGAAGAGGATCACCAATTCCCCCAATGCTGCAGCGAAAAAAAGTGAAACAATATCAGAAAGGAGTTTCTCAGAGAAAAATTGCAAAGAGTTTGAAGTTATCATCATCTACAGTGCATAATATCATCCAAAGATTCAGAGAATCTGGAACAATCTCTGTGCGTAAGGGTCAAGGCCGGAAAACCATACTGGATGCCCGTGATCTTCGGGCCCTTAGACGGCACTGCATCACATACAGGAATGCTACTGTAATGGAAATCACAACATGGGCTCAGGAATACTTCCAGAAAACATTGTCGGTGAACACAATCCACCGTGCCATTCGCCGTTGCCGGCTAAAACTCTATAGGTCAAAAAAGAAGCCATATCTAAACATGATCCAGAAGCACAGGCGTTTTCTCTGGGCCAAGGCTCATTTAAAATGGACTGTGGCAAAGTGGAAAACTGTTCTGTGGTCAGACGAATCAAAATTTGAAGTTATTTTTGGAAAACTGGGACGCCATGTCATCCGGACTAAAGAGGACAAGGACAACCCAAGTTGTTATCAGCGCTCAGTTCAGAAGCCTGCATCTCTGATGGTATGGGGTTGCATGAGTGCGTGTGGCATGGGCAGCTTACACATCTGGAAAGGCACCATCAATGCTGAAAGGTATATCCAAGTTCTAGAACAACATATGCTCCCATCCAGACGTCGTCTCTTTCAGGAAGACCTTGCATTTTCCAACATGACAATGCCAGACCACATACTGCATCAATTACAACATCATGGCTGCGTAGAAGAAGGATCCGGGTACTGAAATGGCCAGCCTGCAGTCCAGATCTTTCACCCATAGAAAACATTTGGTGCATCATAAAGAGGAAGATGCAACAAAGAAGACCTAAGACAGTTGAGCAACTAGAAGCCTGTATTAGACAAGAATGGGACAACATTCCTATTCCTAAACTTGAGCAACTTGTCTCCTCAGTCCCCAGACGTTTGCAGACTGTTATAAAAAGAAGAGGGGATGCCACACAGTGGTAAACATGGCCTTGTCCCAATTTTTTTGAGATGTGTTGATGCCATGAAATTTAAAATCAACTTATTTTTCCCTTAAAATGATACATTTTCTCAGTTTAAACATTTGATATGTCATCTATGTTGTATTCTGAATAAAACATTGAAATTTGAAACTTCCACATCATTGCATTCTGTTTTTATTCACAATTTGTACAGTGTCCCAACTTTTTTGGAATCGGGTTTGTATCTAAATACTATAACTTTCCAATTTTTAGAAAAAATTTTAATTGGCAAAAAATATATAATTTATATAAAATATAACATTTATATAACTCTATAAAAAAATGTATAGTTCAAAACTGTCTCTATTGAAGCCTGTTTCCATCACTGAATAAAAAATGTAAAAAGATAATTGCGACTTTTTATCTCACAATTTAGATTTTTTTTTTTGGCAATTGCAAGTTCACATCTGCAATTCTGATGTTTTTTCTAAGAATTGTGTACTGTGAGTTATAAAGTCAGAATTGTGAGATATAAACTCACAATTGACCGTTCGCAAAGAGCTTGATTGACAGGCTATCTGACCAATCAGAACGCGGAAATTATGCACCGCTGCTGATATCCGCCATCTTTTCCGATAGCTACATTCTGTCTCCATAGAAATACATGTTAAATCGGGGTAAAAACGGTTGACTGAATTGAAACTTTTTTCATATAACTAAATATAAAAATGTGAGGAGGGTTGAGCTGTGCTGTTGTTGGCTAACACGGCAATGGCAAAAAGCCAAGGTATTCAGTACTTGTTTTGCGTACCAGAAAATCTATCATGTCTGGCGCTATTATGCATGGCTTGCAGTGCTTAAGATAAATACTGAGTGTTAAATAATAAAATAACATGTTAAAACATGTGCTCTTATGATTTTGTGGACAAAGTCCCGTGAACTTCGCCCCGAATGGAAGCTTTATATGCACATGTGTGCTCATCTGTTTTCAATGCAGGTTAACCGTGATGCTTCATATCATCTTCCCACTCATTAAACTATGACAGGTCCTTTACTGCAAAAAGACGGTCAATGCGACACTCTAGTGATGAAACTATGGCGCTATGTACTTTTTTAAACCCTTTTTATAGGTTTCACATTATATTGTTGGCTTGGAAAATATGTAAATGTGCAGCTGTCTTCTAGCCTTTACCACAACAGACAGAAGAGCAGATTAACTTCGGTGTACTTTAACTTGAAAAATTGTGTGCTCCGCGGTTGAATAAATATGAAGTAAAGTAAAAATGAAAAAACATCGGTTCACGTGTTTGAACTAAGGTAATACAGTGATCTGTCACGACACAATAAAGAGACACAAAATTTTATTATTTTTTATTATTATTTAAAAATGACTGTTTAAAAGCTGAGAGACCTGAGACCTTGTTTCATATCAGAAGTAACCTGCTCTGTCTTCTCTGTCGGTGTGTTGTCAGTTTCCTCTTTGCACTGCAATGGATTTTTCACTGCGTGAGAACATGATGTGTAGTGAGAGTGGCATTGTATGTTGGGCATAGCAACAGTAACTAAGGGTGGACGGGTTTTGCGAATGGTCAATTCTGAGAAAAATGTCAGAATTGCAAGATAAACAAAAAGTTTATATCTTGCAATTCTGATTTTATATCACACAATTCGGAGAAAAATGCTTTTGCGAAGACTGCAAAGCAATTGCAAGTTATTAAATATAAATATTAAGTAAAATATCAGTATATTCTACCCTCAGAAATGGACTTTATAGCTCGCATTTGTGAGTCTATATCTCGCAATTCTGACTTTATATCACATAATTCTGAGAAAAAAAGTTGAAATATAAAATTGACAGTGTATATCTTACAATTCTGACTTTCTCATTTCTCAGAATTGCAAGATTATATAGTTACAATTTAGGGGAAATATATCTTCCAAACTAACTTTGTGTTGTTTTTAGTTAAAAAGTTCTTGCACCCTCCATTTAATCTTTTTCGTTTTAGTTTTTTTGGAAATATTAAATACATTTTGAAAATACATACATAAAAACATACAGACATACATTTTGCAAAACTGAAAAAGCTGGAAAAGTAAAACTTAGTCCCACTCACTCCTACATAATTTAATCACAGTTATTATTTTATATATTATTTACTTGCTTGCTTACTATATGCTTACTAAGTGTGCTACTGAATTGCCACAAGTAATTATTATAATTAAAATCCAAGTCAAAATTAAAATGTAGCACTTTCTCTTCCGGACTTCTGTGCTAAATTAATAAGAACTTTTCTTAATGGTTTTAATTCCCAGATGCAACAAATAAGACCAGAGAAAATAATTTCAGCACTAATAGTGTTAAAGTAATTCTTGGCAGTTATCTTTGATATAACCACCTCGGTGCCAAATTTAGTATGTCATTCTATGTGCCCAGTGGGCACTGAGACAAACAACCGTAGTTGAGCCATTATGCTGCCAGCCAACAACGACAACCATTAAATTCCTGTGGCCTCGTCTGTCTAATTAGCAACTAAATGGATCAGGCTGCAGCCGCTGCCCTGCACAAGACTGGTGGAGGTACAGTACCAGCGGATGGCCTGCCTGCAACGTGTGCTTTGAAGTGACTGCTTTCTCAAAACTCAAATTTTTAAGAAAGCACTTATGTTGTTTCAAACTGGTATTATTTTCTTTCTTGAAACCTCCATAATGACCCAAAAGCACCACAAAATATCTTAAAAGTGGTCCATGTGCACTATATTCCAAGTCCACAACGTTGCTTTGTATGAGTAGATGGCCTAAACTTGGAACTGGATAAGTTCGTAACAAATCTTTTGTGAACTAAATCGTTAAAAAGATTTGACTCAAAGAATCACAGTCTTATTTTTTCCTCCTTTATGTCCCATGTAAGACAGATGGTCATACAGGTTTGGAATGAGTAAATGTTGACAATTTTATTTTTTGGGTATACTTTACTTGTAAGGCCATCATAACTACCATAACTGAGGCTTGTGGATCTTTGAGTAATGTTTTTGGTGACAGATTTGGTCTCTTAGTCACGTCACACATCTAGCGCTTCTATATTACCATCTGAAACCAAGAGCCTTTGCTGTGGTTACAGCACTGTCAGTTTTACAGTTTGATCTTTGTAGATTTCTTAAAAGAATCAGAGTTGCTGGATTTCACAGGCTCACTTCTATAGTTTTCTATGTGTGGTATTATTAAGCTTCATATTGTTGCAGAGCAGACTTTGAATGAAACGTAGAAAAGTATTCAAGTGAGATGTAATCAGAGGTTTAGACTTTCTGATTTTCACTCTAGGGAGACCGGATATTTGGAGCTCTATTAAAATGTCTGTCAAATATGTTTGTCGACGATATAATGAAGGAACAGTTCCTTAATTTGTCTGACTGTAAAAATGTCTTCGAAGACATGATTACAACAGGACACGGAAATTAGATTTTGAAAGCGTGTCAAACATGTTTGAGGAAGGAAAAGACATCAGAGCCCGCCAAACTCAAGGTAATTTCAAAGAGGATTGAAATCCAGACAATTACCAGAATGATTCCCTGTCAAAAGTAAAGAGGTGGAAGACCCATCAATCCAAAAACAGATCCTCCCACATCAGAGGTCAAAGCACAATCACAGTCCATTGAGAGTAAATATATCTGACAGGAAACAATCAGAACCATTTCTCTTATGTCTACAAGTCCAGGTGGAAAGGTCACCACTAATATCAAATGCTGCACGTCACAAATCATATGGGAACGTCAAGTGTCACAATGTGGCGTTAAACATACGAAATCACAAGGTGAGAAATATCCCATTATTCTGTGCAAGACACACTTGGTCAATATCAAAGTGCTCAACCCCTCTGAGAGAGCTGCGCAGAAAAGAGAGTGAGAGTTGAACCAAATTACAGATATTTAAGCTGACCACCACCTGCTAGACCAAAAAGTGGCAAAGCAGAAGAGGGAAAAGTCTGCTAAAATGTTCATCTCAAAACAACCAAAGCCATTTCTTTGGACTTATATGGCCCCAAAAAGTAACTAATACACTATGCTATTAAACAAGCACAAAACCCTTTTGTAAGATACTACATAAAAAAGTGTGTGCTTAATGATGATTGTAAATGCGGGTAACACATTAGTTAGCTATTTCCTAAGAATCTAACTCAAACAAGTCCAAAAATCCACATTTTCAATGATCTAACTCACTAACCAAAATAACTAAATCTACACCAAAAGCAAATTATTTTGATGAACTCATTAACTAATTCAATACATTTCCAAAGTTAAATCTCTTCAGGCACTAACATGCTAAATAACCAGACCAACTAATTTATGACTCATTGTCACACTTCTTCATAGACTAACTCATTATGCAAACTAAATCTATACCAAAATCCAATCATTTTGATGAACTAACTTAACAACAAACCAAACTAACTCAATAAAGTTCAAAAGCTTATTCTCGAGAAACGAATTTAACTTAACATAACTGACCAAACTAACTCCCTAATTCCTTCTCAATCTAATAACTCAATCAAATCCACACAGTTCATCATTTTAATGAACCAACGAGTTAATTAACCAAACAAACTCAATAAAGACCATCAGTTTAGTGCTTCATTGATCCTGACATCATGTGGACCAGCGGATATCTAGGAGAGTAAACCAGCATCCTGTGCTCTCAAGCCAACAGTTGGGTGGAATGCTGTATTAAATCACATGAAGGTGAATGCAGTATGCAGAGGGATAGACAGAGCAAGGAGTGTATCTCTCAGCTGTCAGGCTGTGCACTGCTAACAGATGGAGCCCAGATGATGAAGCCACTTTACAAGCTCTAACACACTTAACTGCACCAGTTCTCCCACACGACCTGGAGAGGTAGCCAATCAGCCAGCCTCTCCTGATGGCCACAAACTCAAACCTCAAAGACACTGGCAGCACTGTATATGGAAAGACTTGCAATTACAACCTGTAGAGTTTACAATACTAAGGTTTATGTGGTGCATTCTGGGAAGTGCAGCCTACACATCTGTAGACTTTTGAAGTGCCATGTGGTTTATTAATTAAGGTTTTAATTACACACAGATATACATAGTTTTCTGACGTTTGTTTTAGTCAAATAGATTTTTACGGCCCTGTTTGGATTTCTTTGGATTTATTTCTGTCTTTTCCGAGTTGGAGGGTGTCTGGTTGTGTTCAAAGGTACTCTCTGCATGCTCAGTTCCTGCGGTTTCTAGTTTTAGGGACGAGACAACACTGTCAGACCGACTTTGTCCTAACAATGCCTGATGAGAGAGGAGAGAAGTGCAAACAGGGATTTGAGGAAGTTGCTGTCAGCCACAAAACAACCACTAAGAAACCAATAGACTCCTCGGTGACATCTTAATGTTAATACTAAATGAGATTACAAACTGCATATTAAATCGGCCAATTTTCCAATATGTCACCTCTGATGATCTCTGAGATTTTTATGTACAAAGAAATTTGTGTACATGCCTCAGGGACATCACTATATGTTGCAATCCCTGGATCTGCTAATCAAGGCAGGTTTATGGGATATGCTCATGTCCAGGGGAACTCCCATTCTGATGCATAACCTCCAGAAATAGCTGTCTCTCGCTGACTAGGCCACAAATGGCAGCGAGGGCTCATTTGGTGGACCAACATGTTCAGAATTCCAGACTAATCAGAATACCAACCTTGGGATCGTAGCCATTCTTTTTGGGAAAAGAGGGTGTTACCATTTTAGCTTCTGGTGCAGTTGTGGTTCAAAAGAAAAACGTTTCCATTAGGGTCAGTGAATGAACAGACAGCCTGTAGGCGGCGATTTATCTGCCTCTCTTCATGCCAGTTTAATTAAGCCCCAAGAGACCAATCAAATCAATGAGAGAGTTTATTACGCATGTAATTTAGCAACCATCTTCATTGCCTGGGAAAGCACCCAACAGTACACTCATTTAACTGAAGCTGAGTCACTTTTAACAGGTGCTTTTAATGGACGTGAGCAAGCATTTTTTACTAATGCCAAAGTTGTAAATTTGTATTGGTTTGTAGCAGAAAATGCATGGAAGGCTATCTAATCCTAATCGATAAGGAATTTCCTGTCTGAAAGATAGTTATAATTGATTATTCCTCAATGGCAGATTGCCGACTCCCTGAGCAATGAGGCTTGACGTGATTTACTGTTTAATATTAACTGCCACACAGTAACAAATACAGGAAAAGGGGCACAAAAGATTAGCTTCCTGACTTATTCCTGAAAACATTAACCAGGCTGTGGCCAGGGTATATCTTATCCTCTCATTTAACACAAAAAAATGACCCCATACTACACAGCCCCTCCAGAAAAGACCAGCTTAAACAAGCATGCATTTTGATGGTGAACCAGCAAAAAATGCTGGTTAATCAGGCTAATATTTCTGATTAAGCTTGTTTATGGGATGTGGAGCTGGTTATAGGACTAGTTCCAAACCAATATGATTTTTTATTCTATGGAAAACACAAACAAATATTTTAGAAAAGTTTGAACTGTTTTTGTCCATTCAGATCAGTTCAATTGGGTCAATTGGATCACTTTGTATACTTGCATCCCACCAACTTTGTATATAAGTGTCCCACCAACAATGTTACTAATATGTCGGCATATTAACTTTCACTGCATGGACAAAGACCTATAAATATAATGGCTGAACTATTCTTATAATCTATTTAAGAACCCAGTATACCAGCATCCCATCTATCAACAAAACTTGCTTTTTTGCACAATAACCTGTTCCTATCAATCAAATACTGGCATATTCCTCAGCAATCACAGAGAAGTCTCCCGCCAATATGCAACGATGTGCTGCTGTTTTGGTTGTGAAGCTTGGCTGCGATATATTGTGTGTATGTCAAATTACTCCATAACCTCAACTTCCCGTAAACAGTTTCTCATAAACAGAAAGACTTCCTTAGTGTAAAACCTCTACATACGTATGCACACTACAGCAGGTGCAAGATCAATGGGCACTGAATGGAACAATGAAACCTCCTATGCCTCCCCCAAACCACTCACACACACACACACACACACACACACACACACACACACACACACACACACACACACACACACACACACACACACACACACACACACACACACACACACCACAGTTAGCCTTGAACGTAAGCTTTTACTGGGGTCTTTGTGCTCTTCCAATCTGACAAGCATACCTACATGGGAGTTGTTAGGAGAAGCCCACAGCAACTATCCCAGGTTTTTCTGCTGTACTCATTGACATGCAGAGAGTTATAGCCCAGGACTCAACCGGCCATTCTATTACAGAAAATACCTGTGGGGCCACTAAAGGCTTTACTCTAGTAAAGCTTAGCAAGAGTTTAACCACTGCAATGTGCTACAGTAGAAACACAACACAAGCATATAAGATCTTACCTACACAGATAACAGCAAATAACCTTTATTTTGCAGAATCATCAGCAAAAACATCATGATTTCATTATGACCAGAAGGAACAAAATAATTTGTTTTCTTGATTTTCTGACAGGTGCAATTTTATGTGACTTTTTTTATAAATGACACAATGACATGTGCTAGTTAGTAAATATGCTATAAAATAACTATATAATACTGTGGTGACATAAATAAATAAATTAAATTAAATTTTATTTGCAAAAAACTGGACAACTGTGTCCTTTACTATTAGTTTAGTTCATTTAATTATTTTAATTTATACATAAACACAATTTTGTTTACTGCATTTTCACATTTTAATCAAAATATTTATATCTGTAAGATTGATTTATAGCTGGCAAATGTTTATAAACATTTTTACAAAATGTTTACAGGACTGGTAGATGTGGTATAAAGTTAATATGTCAGAGGAAAAAAAATCAATATAGAAAATAAACAATAATGGAGAAAACAGGCATCATGCTGTTAATGCTTTACAATATAACTAAAGAAAAAAAGGACACTTACCATTTGAGAGTGACTCTTGGGGCAGCTGTTGATATCTTCTATCTTCTCATTAGCTGCAAACAGAGAAAGTGCTGGGTTAAACCTCTGCCGTACCACAACCTCTGGCCTTCCATCCACAGGTTACCATGAGGCAAGAAAGTTTGCTTTTGCTGTTTGTGAGAGCTTGTGATTGAATGAGCATGTATATGTTTGCAGTGTGGGAGAAAACGCTGAGAAAATGAACGGCTGTTAATTCATCAGCTGCTGGTTGCGAGTTTGTGACATTAGATATGCCATTGTATGCTAGAGGTTCATAATAAAGTTGCAGGACAGCCCAGAGGAGGGAACAAGGGATGGGGGAAAGAAAGAAGGAAAATAAAAAGACAGACTGACACACATGCACAGAACGCACATCACTCTGGGCTCAATAAAGTGAACACATGGGAGACACATGCTTTAAAAGTGCTGAAATAGCATTCAATTCTCATGTTGCTGATTTTCTACGGCTTCTAATCCAGTTTAACGTGAGCAGAATAACTTAAAGCTGAATTGCAGTTAAGTAGTTATGTTTTACACACAAAATGTTATCACTCAATTTGAGCTATGAAGATTTATTAGCCTGCACTGTGTGTGTGTGTGTGTGTGTGTGTGTGTGTGTGTGTGTGCGCTTTCACCCTTACCTATTATCTGGATGATTTCTGCCAGCAGAACTCCATCGGGTATGTCCTGAGTCAGGTCTTTAATAAGCCTTGACAGCCGGACTTGGCCAAATAATGGTTTGCCCAATCAGTGTAGATCTATAGGGAATATGAGAAAAAAATTCTGATGAGGAACAGAAGATGGATGAACAACAACGGTGAAAAGCCTCTAAACAGACAATGCAGATTAATGAAAACTTGTCAAAGAGGACCTGAGCAGATAAAATGTGTCTGTGGTTTGATTGACAGAAGATTGAGTCATGTTGACCAGAACCATTTAGGAAAATAAAACTATTAGAGTAAGAAAAACATATAGGCATAATAAGGCATCAGCATTTGTAATGGATTACCTGGATTTTCTACTGATTTTCTTACATGACATTGTGACACCTCTGATCCATTTAATCAGATGTGGATTACAAGGATAGCACCTACTTACAACAAATAAACTTTTCAAAGGCTATTTCCTCTCTAAATGATGTTTTCATTGCACATTGAGCTTTTAAACCATTGTTAAAGTCTTTAAATTAAGTCCTTGTGCATCAAGTTTTTATAAAACTGTTTCAGAGCAGTACCAGAAGTGCAACAGCAAAAATGTTGAAACAGCATGCAGGGAACACTAAATTAAGAAAGTCCTTATTTATTGCTTAATATACCGGATCTGTATGAACAAATGCAATCCCCTGATGTCTCAGTAATACGTCTAAACGATGCCTTGCATAGGTGTTCCTTAGGGGTCTGTTCTAGGGCCCTTTAAAAACTCATGTCAGAAATCTTAGAGCTCTGCTCTTTCATTGTGATCTTACGATTAGATCTCATTGCACACTAGGCAAACGGTTTTTCATTTCCCACTTAAGCAAGAGCACCCCAGTGGAAAGGAACACTCTCTGAGCTCACATCTTCTCACAAATAGAATTGCCTGTATGAGGTTTTTGTCTGTAACATTTCAAATCATTGTGTGAATTATACAAAAGACTATAAGGGGCTCAACTTTTTCAGCTCATCCAGACAGCATGTATTTTACTTTTTATGTTTTGTCAAAGTACCACCCATTTTGATCCTAACAGAAAATGGTAAATCATCTTACTGTTGTAATAGCCTTCAAACTTTTGTTCTTGCTTTCTTTAGACAGTTTCAGCCTTAATTGGGGTGAAGAAACCTCCCCAACCCCCCATAGTCTGTACCCTGCATAATGCTAAAGTTAGAAATGACATACTAACATGTATTTAAAGTGGCAAATTTCATTTACACCCACGAACCCAGTAAAATTTCAAAGGATTTTTCTTTTACAGCTAGTTTCATTTGAGACCATATTGTAATGCCTCATAAAATTAAAAAAATATCACCCATACTCTCTAGCCACCTCAAACACAGTGACCAATTAAACACATTTCTGCCTTCGCCAGGCAAAAGAAAGCATTCCACTCGAAGATGCCACCGTTCAAAGGTTTCGTCTGTTGTGGTTTCAGCATATGATGAGGACTCGTTAACAAGAACAGGGTGATGACGTGCTCTTTAGTCATCCTCCCACTTAAACTATACACAATACAAAAGAGAGCCAATAAAGGCCTCCCCTTACCACTCCAAACCACAGTCACCTCTGAGAGTTGCGTAAACAAACAGCTACACTACCACACATGCCAACACCTCCAGTCACGGCAGAGAAAACAGCAAAGAATTGACACATTTTCACAGCATCTAGAAAACCAGGTGAATTCAGATGTGGTTTGGCTATGGTATTGGTATTTTGGTTCATCCTGCGGCCAAGGATGTAGAATGAATTTGTATTTCTTTGGCTTAACCTGAGCGAGTTGGCGAGGTATGCTGATGCAGTGGTTGAAATGTCAGGAAAGGAAGTGGAGTATAAGATAGCGATTCACTGCTATCTTAGGGCTGAGATAATTAGGGGTGCCACAGTTGTTCATATGCTCGACGGGCAGAAAATGTCCATCTGGACCTTTGAAAGGAAGAAAAGAGAAATCACTATGTCTTCCTCTTATTGCCTCCAGCGCCCAGATATCAACAAAGAAAGCAAATGAGACATGGGAAGAGAAAGCAAGACAAAAGAACAAAATGACAGAGAGAGAGAGAGAGAGAGAGAGAGAGAGAGAGAGAGAGAGAGAGAGAGAGAGAGAGAGAGAGAGAGAGAGAGAGAGAGAGTGAAGAACAACAGGAAAAGCAAGAGACAAGTGCACACATGTAAAATTGTTAACCCAGTAGCAGCTATCTTGTTCATGCTTTACTGTTATCAGGTTTTTCACATAGGCTGTATTTGTAACCCTGGGTTATAATTCCGATTTGCATTTTAATGGTTAATAACATGAATTGGACAAATAAAGCACACAGTGAGCAAAAAACTTGAGAAAGCTACATGTTAGCCAATCACCTGGGCCATACATGCCGTGTGAAATGTCTATTTCACACAACACAGCAACTTTTGAATGACTATCAATGGAAATGCTTTTTGGCGTTGTTAAGGTAAGCTATTACCAGCATGTGTCAATTGGACCATGATAACCACCAGAAACTTTTACCCTTTTTTGGATGTTCCCTGTTCAATAATGTCAATCCCTTGAGACAGCGAAACAAAAAGGTTTCTGTTAACATAAAAAGTTAATTAATAATAATTGATTTCAAAAGTCTTTGATTAGTAACATCCATTCAATTCTATGTTTCACATTGTATCACTTTAGTTTAGGGACCAATTCTCACTATTAACTAGTTGCTTATTAGCATTCCTATTATTAACATATTGGCTGTTTATTAGTATTTATAAAGCACATATTCGGCATGACCATATTCTACTTCCCTAATCCTACCCATTACCTAAACTTGACAAATACCTTATTAACTATTAATAAACAGCAAATTAGGAGTTTATTGAGGCAAAAGTCATAGTTAATGGTTTGTTAATAGCGAGAACTGGACTTAATATTTTAGTGGGACAAATAAAGTGTGACCTTTCCCACTATACTCTACCTTTGGGACTATAAAAGTTAAGCTTTATAAACTAGGGTTAAAAATGGTGCAAAGGTTTGTCAAAATTACATAAGTGAAATGCTTTTTAAAAGCTGCCTTATTTCTGTGCAGCCTGTTTTCAAACATGTTTCCAATCACTCTCACCATTGGCCAGATAAACAAGCACTCCCCAAATGCTACTGGTTGAGCTGATTTTGCAATGCAGGGCCAGTTGGGATGCTAAACAAAGCAATGTTTTGAAAACACCACAGAGCCAAAGCATTTTCACTTGTTTCAAGGAAATTTGGTTTACTAAAAGTTGTCTCTGCATATTTAGCTAGGATAAGAGAAGGTATTTAATGTCAGAAAAATTACATGCTTCACCTTTAACTTGGGGATTAAAAGATACGCAAAAAATTAAAATTAAAAATAAAAAGCTGACAGGTAGAGGAAGAGGAGATTCTCATTAAAATAAGGCTAAAGGAGTATCTCCGCAGTGGATGCAGGCAGAATCTCCTTGAGTGAACCATTACCAAAGTCATTTACTTTCTTAGAAACAGATTAGTTTATCTGAAAATCACCATTAACATTTTATATACCTAGGCAGCCAACAGTATACCGAAGAGAAGCTCTGTTGCAAGCAAGCTGGCATCTCGAATGCACATGATAACCAGCAGCACATTGTAAATGCTTTAATCAATGCTGCCATTAACACTCAGGCACGAGGGAGGGTGAACGGGCCGGTCTGCAGCTGTAAATAAGCGACTGTTATGGCAGAAGGAAACTGGTTGTAAAGCAGTCTTTGAATCCGATAGTTTCACGGAGGGAAGTACGCCGAGCCAAGGTTAAACAGTTTCCCGTCCCGTTATTTTAGGGGATGAACTTGCTGGTGTTTCCCACTGTGAGACCGGCAGAAGCTCAGAACACAAACACATCCCCAAAGTCAGTCCCTATGCTCCTTAGTCCCCAGATGTGTGCTGAATCCCATCTAAACAGCATTAATTGAATGCCTTCGCGCACCGTGACTTCACTCACAGCTATTTATCATGCGTCACTGTTTCTTTTCCTGCGACCCATTATTTTCGATTCATCCCAACAGCTCTGACACTGTGGTTTTGTCTCTATTAATGAGCAAGAGCTTGTTTGGCTGATGCATCACTTCACTGTAAAACCCAACTATGCCACCCTCAGCATTCACACAGCATTAAACGGACACACACACACACACACATACATCCGTCATTCAGGAGCGGTGCCTCCTCCTTTCACGAGCAGGTTGCCTATGCACACATACATGCATCCAGACACACATCCATCAAACAAAAACACAAATCGCCTGGCTTTGTTCCTGACTCTAAGAAGCAGTTAACACAGTCCCTGCTGTTTCAGCCTGCTAGAGTTAAGCTCAAGTGAAGTGTTTGTACCTCTTAAGAGTATCTGAGCCCAGGTTGTCCCCGTCCTCAGCGTCCCGCTGATAAACGGCAGCGTTCGGCTCTCTCTACAGTCTGCTCTCTATGCAGTGCCTATGACTGCGCAGGTACTGGAAGCCTGCAATTACAATAGTCAGGCAATAGGGGGAGTCAGCTGCTGAGAAAATCTGTCATGCATCAGCCAGAAGGGTCTGAGTTCATCGCCTTTCGGACTGATCCAAAGACCGTATTTGGGGTTTATTTGAATGCTTTATTTGAAGTTTTGATTATAAATCACAGGACTGGGTGGAGAAGTGATAGAATTGTGTTGTTAATAAAAAATGAGGCGCTTCATAAACATATGGAATATTTACCAGCCCTGAAACACTTGAGGGCTGTTGTGTAATGCTGTAAATCGAGTTATATAGCACTGTACGGGACTGTAAACCCTTCTATATCTTACAATAGGAATTTATGACAATTGAAAACAATATCGAGACAAAAGGAAAGAGGTAAATAAAGCAGGAAGTTAAAGCCGGTTTGCTCTTACAAATATACTTCACAAAGTTCCTTCAGAACTTTACTGTCACTTCTGATCAATTTATTGCATACTTAATAAAAATAATAATTTACTTTTAGTACTAATTTACTTTTATTAATTGAACAGTGGTGTACCTGTCAAAGTTTAATGTCGATAGACAGTAAATTCTGGCATCATTTACTTCCTCTATGTTGTTCCTAACCAGTATGACTTTTCTTTTCCTACTGAAGATATTCTGAAGAGTGTTTGGAATGACATGAGGAGGGAAGATGAAAATTTTAACCACCTGTAAAAAAATAATCAAATAAAGGTAGGGGTGTGTGCTGTGGAGAGAGGGCATACGGAATGTGTTTGCAGCATTCAGGGATAGAGAGACACCTCAAGGAAAAGGAATCATCTTGTGACACTGTAACTGAGAGACGAACAAGACTTTGCTGAATCAGGGCTGAGGCGGCAGCAAACCCAGCTCACCGCTGTTTACCCATAACGCACCAGCCTCAGTCAAGTTTAATGCAGTTTCGCTATTGATTTTATGGTAGTTTTCCATTTAAACCGAGGCACAGCGTTCCGCCATATGAGTGGCAGTGTAGACGGCTGACATATGGCTGTGATTCTCTCATTTGGCTCAGGGAGAGAGTGGAAGAGGATGGGGTTTAGGGTTTTATTGCATGTGTATGGTTGTGTATGTGTATTTCAAACATTGCTCCCAGACGAGACCCTCAGCAGAGAAGGGCGAGATTGTTTGTCGTTTCTACAAGGACGAGACGCCACTGTGCGCTTTGACAGGAAGTGCAGGCAGTTGGGCTGTCAGTACTAGTTTCCTGTGTGTGCGCTGGCCCTTGGCTGCCCCTTTTCCCATTGAAAGATGTGCCTCCTAGATGCTCTCAGACAGGACACTCACACAAACTCGAATCCAGTGAGACCATGACAAATGTCTATTCCTCTCACCTGGCATGATATTATCATTGTTGACTTGGCATAAAGTTGACATTTGGAAATGCACTTCATGTTGAGACCTCATACTTCAGGCGAGAGTGAAATTAATAGGGTTTCAAACCCTGCCCACAGTGTTAGACCACATTCTCATTGGCCCATTGATGAAATTGCTAAATAAACTGGCAAAATGTCCCTCCTAATTGTATATCAGATAAATAGCAGCACGGAGGAAGATAACAGGTTTGCCATTTGCGTGCTCTTGACAGAAGACCCACACAACCGACAGCTAGATTCATTAAGTGACCTGAATTAATCAGTGTCAGTAGCTGCCAATGGAGTTAATTGTGTTTGTTTGAAGGTTGATCGTTCATCAGAATCTTCATGAGCGTTGAAAACAGAGACTCATTTAGTCTAGTTTCCCTCGAGAATCCGCACGGAGCAGCTAACATCCATACTAAAGCACACAGACATGGAGAATTCCCAGCTCCACCGTTCAGTAATTAAAGTATCTTCACAGAATATTCTCCAGAGTGATGAAGACCATAAAAATCAATGAACGATGATGGTGCGTGCGAAACAAGGTTACATAATGGTAAAACGAACTTTGTCTTTCCCACAGTATTATAAGTTTGGATATAATACGTGTTGGTGATCGACAGTTCTCCGTTTGAGCTGTGGCTTAGCTGGAACAGTAAAGTTTCAAGTCTGAGTTGAAATAGATTATTAGCATACTGCCTACTTAGCAAAGATAAATACTTCAAATAGTATTATGCAACATGGTTGACACCTTGACATATCTACTGCATGAACCAAACTGGACACATCTGGAATATATCAACATGCCAAACCTTTCTTCTCAAAGCATCTTTAAACAGTTCCTGGTTTTCCTCTTTCCAGTAGAAACATCATTATCTTGTCCAAGGGAGCCAGTAGCCCTTCATCTCAGGCAATGTTCCCAATAATAGCACCTGTCAGCCCCATGGTCGCTTCATTAAAGGTCCACAAACACTCAAAGCAACAGCCAAACTCTTCTCTTTGAGCACTGTATGGAAAAACAATCCCTCTTTAAGTGGAAAATAATGCAACACATTGTAAAAGCAAACACATTTGCAATCTTGCCACTTGTTAATGGCTGGAACTTCTGCCAAGCAACAAATAAAATACCTTTCCTCATATGCAAATGGGTTTAGTTTGTCTATAAAACCAGAGGTGCATCCGTTTCCCACGCAAAACCTCTCAAGAACAGGCCATATTTCACCAAAACATTAAAATAAAATTGCATGCATAACATTTTTTATAATTTATATTATATTATTTTGATTGTATTATTCAATTATGTAAATTAATACAGTGAAAAAATAATGCATTACAGTAAGAAAAATCCAATCAGATTCAACTTTAAAAATAACATGAAAAAAAACACTCACTTTTACAACTTTTCAAATACTTTTCTGAGGCCCAGAAAAGTGACTAAGTTTTTCAATCTGTTACACAGACACATGCCAACAAAGCACTCTCGTTTGATGAGAGCTGAAACAGAGATATGAAGGACCTCACGGCAGGGGAGCCAGTGTCTTAAATTCTCTTCCAGTTGTCAATCAACAGAAGTGGAGAGAGAGAGAGAAAGTAAGAAGAAGGGACAGAAAGATACAGAGATTAAGAAAGCTAGAGACAGAACTGTGAGGGAAGAAAATACATAAGCCTCTATCTTGAAATGAAATTCAGGAGTTACGGGACGCTTAAGGCATTTTATAAAGGCTCCCTGCAATTCTTGAGTACAAACGGTGAAGGACACACCGTTCCTAGCCTCAGATGGAAAACTTTGGCAAAAATGACTTATTGAATTGTATCAAATCTGACAGGTTGGTTTTACACAACCTCAAAAGTGATAAAACTGGGGTAAACAAAAGTTGGTTGCTTTATATGTTCATCAAATAGTCTTCCTGTTCTATGCGGTTGGATCTTGATCAGAATAAACTGCAATGAGGACCAGATTTACGTCACAAGTCAAAATTCTTCATGACAACACTGACCTTAACCTTTGTGGAGTTTGAGTGACAGCACTCCGTCAGCCAACCAATTACCTCAGAAATCATAATAAACACAGCGAGATGTTGTTTACTTTGACCTACGATGTGGTCACCATGTTGCAGAAAAGAGGAATCTCCCTCGGCCTGCTCCATTTCAAAACATGTCATTACTAAAACAGGCAGTGCTTCCAGATAAATATTTGGCATCTAATTAGTAAGCATATTTAATTCAGCGGAAAGGAATAACGAGCGCTATGCTAGAAAATTAAAGTATATCCAGTGGGGTCTTGGGAGAAATAGAGCTTAACCATCTAAATCTTTAAATAATTCTGTTGTCTCAAGGTGAAATGTAGCACTGGGATGCGGCAACACTTAGTAACACTTTCTATGAAGACTGTAGCCTATATAAAATGCATTAAAGTTATTCATAATGCATTACAGTACATATTGTAATCGAGTTTATGTTGTCATGAATAATTGTAGCTGCAGTTAATACATTATAATACTTGTCTTTCCACATTCATTGAGTACGGTGCATTGCAACACTTGGTAAACTCAAAATAAATAAATAAACATCCAAATAATTAATCACAGTGTTAATATGTCTAATAACTGTGATTATAAGTTTACAAGTATAAAGTGATAGAGAATGAATAGCACATTAGCACTGCATGTATACACCACACCCTTCATGAAACATGTTACCCACAACTCCTTTAAATAACTGAGGATTTGGGGTGTGAGACATAATACCTCATTATTTAATTTGAATAAACACACTATGTATCTTAATATATGTACCTTAGCTAGAGAAACAGCATCTTAGCTATACTAGCTAGTACTGCTTAGTCTCTTAGCGACACAAAGCTATTCCTGTCTCTCGGTATGTCTATATATTTAGCAGCAGACCTGTAAGAGCCACTTTCACTAAATAAATTACCCAGTTTAGAAAAGTAAATACAAAATGTGTAATTAGCTTCCATCAACTCCTTACCGAGCACCAGTAAGACTGCAACAAGTGACTGATGTGTGGGAGGATTAGCTGTGTTCCAAAACCTAGTGAGCTGCCTACATAGAGAGCTCTTAAGGGATCGTAGAATGCTATAGTTATTATGCTACCAATCAAAGGTTGGGATAAAAAAAAAATGCAACAAAGATAAACTAAACTGATCAAAATTAACAATAAGGACATATCAATTACAAGTTAATTTTGTCAAAAATATTAAGTAATACAACTGTTTTTTTTCAATATTGATAATAATTAACATTTCTTAAACAGCAAATCTGCATTCTAGAACGGTTTGTGAAGGATTATGTGACACTGAAGACTGAGATAATGGCTGATGAAAATTCAGCTTTTCTATCACAGGAAATAATTCCATATTTAAGTGTATTGCAATAGAAAACAGTTATTTGAAACTGTAATAATATTTCACAATATTACAGCTTTTACTGTATTTTTTATCTAATAAATGCAGCCTAGGTGAGCATAAAATACTAAACTAACAGCATAAACTTGTCCAAATTAATTACATTTTATGCTTATTAGAGCAACATTATATTAGTTTAGAAACATGCTGATATCAAACTCTATTGGAAACAAGTGAGTCAAGTCTCCTTGCACTTCACATGAGTTTGTGTGGCCTATGTAGAGCATTCCAAATCAGTCCCTTATAAGGTCCCATTTACTGTTGGGTACTTAGAAAGCAGTTGTCTATATAGGCGACTTACTAGGGTTTAAAACAGAGCTGTAGATTTGCATTTTATTAATTCATCTGACATCAAAAATATGTCTGTAGGATTATGGGCAGTAGTTTTTCTCTGTATTTCCCAATCAAGAAAAAAACACACACAAGCCGCCCTGTTAATACAGAATGACTGGTTGATAAGTGGAGGTGGGGGTCCCGGTGAATCAGCGCACTTGTGTTTCTGTATCAGTAGTCTGACTTAACATCCCATAAGTGGATATCAGTGAGGATGTATTGCATTGGGAAGAGCAGTGATTGCAGCATTGCAGCGAGTCAGTCTGCTTCCTCTGGGTAATTAGTCACACTTCCTGCTAGTATTCAATTATGTCTGGCCTCACGCTCACCCGCGACTGAAAGGTGAGTCAAAGCCTGGGGAGAACCAGTATCACACACCAAAATAACAGCACACTCAATGATAGAATGAACCTGTGACCTTCACTATGGTGACTATACGAATGCACACTATCTACTTTTCAATTATTTGTTTTTTCCCCCTTCAACACACAAACACACATACACTTGCAGTTAAGCCGAATGTAGAAACACGGAAAGGTTACTGATTTGATGCCTTCAAAAAGTCAAAGTGCTCTGCCAGTTAACTGAACTGCATCCCATCTGCCCTGATATCATAAACTAATAACGTTTGGATGTGAGGAATTACGGGTAATGTAGCTAACATGTGTATTTTTGTACCCAAAACCCCCAGATTTTCAAATAACCATGATGCAAGAGGGATGCCACAAGATAAGTGTCAAACCCAGAGCTCATCTTTGGTGTTGACGTGGCATTAAACTAATATTTAATACAGATGGGGTTGTTTTTGCTGTAGTCTGACATTCCTTTCACATTGACGTAACTTTAATTGGTTTTATAATCAATAATTATGTGGGCTGGTCAGTCGAACACTTGACGCAAAAACGTCCTCATGTTCCATGGATACAAAGAGTAGGATTATGGTTACTTTGAATTCAGGAGAGACATTCTATCTCTATGTAAATCAATCTGTGCAACCTTCACAAATGTGATTTAACTCACTGGCTTTCTCTAATGGCTTTTTGATTTGCATCTTCACCCGGACTGCTTGGAGCCTGACTGTCTGCTTAGCACCCCACCATCAGCAGGTCCCACTAGAGGGCACCAATTTCACTCAATACTGTGGTATATTTATCAGAGGGGGAATAGCTTGGAATTTTACCCACACCAGAATCCAACAAGCAGGAAACAAAAATATGCTGAGTCATTTTCATCCACTTATGAGTAATTTGAGAATGAAACCAAACGCAAAAAGATAATGGTTACAATTTGATACAAAAGCCTTGCCGTATAGCAGTACTATATATCTTATGGACCAACAAAACAGGCTTTCATCACATCAGGCCGACTGCCTATAAGAGCCATGGGGTCTGTCATCATTCTTACTGACAGGAGAACAGGGTTGCTGAGTTTGGGTTTGCCCTGACCTCCACGATCCACACGCACGTACGCAAACAGAGAGAGACACACACACAGTTTGTAATAGAGCAGTTCACTTTTTGGTTAAAAGTATGTGGTTGAAGACCCAATGCAATCTAAATTAGTTTTGTGGCTTTAAGCCCACATGCATCAGATTTAAGGCCATCCAGATGCCAGTTTAATTGCTGACAAAATTAATTTCTAACTCGTTTAAAATGTCACGGTCCTGCTGGTGTGCCCAGGCTGGCCACCAGATGTCTCTGTGTGTAGAGCACATGGCTTGTTGTTTGTTGGTGCCATGTGCTCCCATGTCGATTGTCTGTCCCCTCCCATCTTGTTACTTAATCATTGTTTCAGTGGCTCCAGCTGTGTCTCCCTCGTTACCCTCGTTTGTCTCCTATATAGTTCTCCTTGTGTCTGCAGTCCTGTGCTGATCCATTGTCTTCGTGTGTCGTATGTTACATGTGAGTTTTGTGTTTGACTGTGCTCCAGTCTTCTGCCTGCCTGCTTGTTTTTCCCCTTTGGGGTGGTTTTTGTTCTTCTTTGTTTTATATTATTATTAAAGAACCATTTCCTCTGCATTTGAGTCCTCGACCTCACTCTCGTGACAGACGGATCAGCCAAGATGAGGCATCCTCCAGTTTGAGGCCCTGAGCGCAGGGCAATGACATGAGGAGGTTCACCGTGGAGTTCAGTGGTGCAGCTGATGAGGCCCTCAAGGACCTCTTCAACAGCGCCCTTGACGAGCCCCTCAGCTGGTGGAGGATGAGGGGCTGGACCACCTCACATTTGGGGAATTTGTTGAGGCTTTGGCACATTCCCCAGCTAAGGTGGCTGGTGTGCCTCAGTTGGTGGGCGACAAGGCTGCAGCTCCTCCAGTGGCGGCAGATGGAGCTGCAGTGCCCCTATTGGCGGCCTCAGAGCTGCAGCACAACGGATGCCGAGGCTGGTGCGTAAGTTGGAGGATTCACCCATGAGGTCGCACGGGCAGCCGACTTTCCTCCAATGAAATCCAGCTCGGTGGTCCTGGAGGCCATGGTGGCCATCACCGAGTCCGCTCCAGAGCTGACGCAGTCCGCTCCAGAGCACGCTCCGTTCCGCGAGCCGACGCAGTCCACTCCAGAGCCCGCTCCACCCGTGAGCCGACAGAGTCCGCTCCAGAGTCCGCTACAGAGCCCGCTGTTCCGGGAGCCCACGCAGTCCGCTCCAGAGTCCTGTGGGCTGGGAGCCCACGCGGTCCGCCTCATGTTCCGGGAGCCCAGGCAGTCCACTCCAGTCCTGGACCCGCATCCGGTCTGGGAACATACAGAGTGCAACCTTCACAGGGCCAGCCCCACCTGGCACCCCTCTAATGCCCATTGCATCTTCAGGCCCTCTTCCACTCACGGCCTGGCCCACCTCCCTCCTAGACATTTTCTGTTTAGTGTGTGTGGACACTGGGATCCGCTATATTTGAAGGGGGTTATGTCACGGTCCTGCTGGTGTGCCCAGGCTGGCCACCAGATGTCTCTGTGTCAGATCCACTTATGGCTTGTTGTTTGTTGGTGAAACCATGTGCTAATGGTTACAATTTGTCTGTCCTCCCATCTTGTTACTTAATCATTGTTTCAGTGGCTCCAGCTGTGCCAAAATCTCCCTCGTTACCCTCGCTTTGTCTCCCTATATAGTTCTCCTTGTGTCTGCAGTCCTGTGCGATCCGTTGTCTTTCGTGTGTCGTATGTTACATGTGAGTTTCGTGTTTGACTGTGCTCCAGTCTTCTGCCTGCCTGCTTGTTTTTTCCCCTTGGGGTGGTTTTTGTACTTCTTTGTTTTATATTATTATTAAAAGAACCATTTCCTCTGCATTTGAGTCCTCGACCTCATCTCTCGTGACATAAAATTCACAGTTTTCCTGTTTCAGGAAAGACTGAAGATACTGATTGAATCTTATCACGTTACACATAGTTGTGTCCAATAAATGGTATTTTGAACATGTCCTGTCCTAAACTTCCTGTTTCAACAGGAAACATATCCACATAGAAAAAAGTTGCTACTCAAGCCCGTCTTTAACATCAATTAAAGGGATTTTGTTCTACCACATAAATAACACACTGGCTGACTTCAAATATGGATTTTGACGCAATTACAGTATGTGCTTTAAAACGTAAGTTGATAACAAGTTACTACACATGGACTACAACGTTTATGTGAATGATCAAACAACTTTGGTAGAAACTTACATTATAGACCTTAATCAGGTTAGACACGACTGAATTTAACACGGATGAAAACAAGGCTGTGAGGGATAAAGTGGCATACATTGTATAAAGGTCCTAGATCATGTACTTTTCATAACTCAAAACTTTTTTTTTTTTGCTGTTTTATGAAGTTTTTGTCTAC
Source organism: Gymnocypris eckloni scoliostomus (assembly GCA_027564155.1). Classification (NCBI taxonomy): domain Eukaryota; kingdom Metazoa; phylum Chordata; class Actinopteri; order Cypriniformes; family Cyprinidae; genus Gymnocypris; species Gymnocypris eckloni. The sequence continues at coordinate 17,303,880 of CM050432.1, read as the reverse complement.
TGAATGTTTTTTTTTCCCCCTCTGAAAGACGTTTCATAAGCGGAGCAATCAGCGTGTTGTTAAACAACAATACAATCCATTCTATCCCTCAGAGTCGTGTTCTTATTCCTGACAAAGGTCTTTTAAAGTCATTTCAAAGCCATGTTTTGAAATCATTGTGTGTTCACAAAATCATCAAGTTGCTAACAAGTTGCAGAGCACCGCAACTCCATCAAGTTGTCAGACTATGTGCTTGATAAATCAGACAATTGTTGTAGTCCTTTTATAGAACTGTGCTTTTTATGCAAAAATCAATGTAAATGTACCATTCTATGATCCCATTAGAAATTCTTGAGGGAACTTATGGTGAATAAGCCTTCCAGGTCAGCCTAAAAACTGACGTGATGACCGAACACCTCTTTATACAGCAGTCATACAATCCTCTTGGGGAGAAGAGGACAAAATTACTCATCATACAGAGGAAAAAAGCCAGACTTATTTTGTGTGTGTGTGTGTGTGTGTGTGTTGATGGATAGCATGAGTCTGCGCTAAGACACTCAACAAGTTAGTGGCTGGTAGACATTAAGTTTTAGTCGACCATGTCACATTCATTTACTTTATGTAATCCATAATGATGGCATTTACAGTAAAAGCTTCTTTTCTGGATGTTTGAAACATCTGCCAGCGAGTGAATGTGTGTGTTACTCATGTCTGACATACCGTGAGTCATCACTGGTAAGTGACAGCTACTTATTTTTTTGTGTTTAGTTCATTTTAGCTTTTTCCTCTGCCTTTAATCAGTGCTGACTCATTCAGGTTCAACTGCACGTCCCACTATCTGAGTCATGTGACAATCAGAGGTCAAGAGCCCTGCAGTCGTTCAGGATTTCCCTGGGATGCTTTCTAAAAACGCCTCTCTGCCACCTTGAACTGCTTTACCAGCTTTCCTGCATGAAATTTCCTCCTCCACTCGACTGAAAGCTTTTGCTCTAGTTGGCACACGGCTCAGCCTTCCACTCCTTCACTCAGCACAGCTATAATAACAATATCAGTTCAGGAAAGGAGAGGGGAAACACACCGGCACATGAGTGCACACCTGTCAGGGGAAACCCAGTCTTATGATCACTTTAAGGATGTTTATAAAGGCCAGACTAGCTGCTAGAGGGAAAAATATCATTCTGAGTCATCTGAAAGGAATGTTCAAAATAAGTTATATCGACAGCTTTTGAATCATAGTATAGATTTCCACTGAAATAAATAAATAATAAATTATTTTTATTATATTTAATCATAGACAATACTGTTAAAATTCTAATAAAATCAAAATTATTATTAATCATTTTAATAATAATAATAATAATAATACAAATCTGTATTATATTTAATGTTAATAATAGCAATATAATACAGTGATGTTGTTATTAATTAAAGTCACTAACATTATACACATTGTTATTGCAATTATTGCTATATATTATTATTATTGATATACTAATAATAATAATAATCATGGTGATCATAAATAAATAAAAATAATCAATACATAAATAAAATAATATAATATATATATATATATATATCTTGTGGTAATCATCAGATTCAGTCAACAGTGTTTAAGTTGATGTTTTGCTCACTTAGTTCCGCTCGCTTAGCTTGTCTGTGACTTTCCCTATGACCCTTACTTCCTGTCTCTCTTTCTTGTTCAATGGTGTCTTAAAAATACAATTTGCCTCAAGCCACTAGAACACACAGTCACAACTTCAGAGCTCTAATATGATGTGGCTCACAGAGCAAAGCCTTTGGAGATGAGTGATATCTAAGGAGAAGGCTGTCAGAAGATGAAACCTGGGGGATAATGGGCACCCCCAAAAAAACTCTTTCTGCAGTTGGCAGGTGGGGAAACTGATATGGCAAAGGTCCCCATTATCTGGCTGGAAAATCAAGTGTCACAAATCAAATCAGCTCTTTAAAAGAACTCTTTAGGAGAGTGTCAACAGCTCTTGTTGCTTTTTTTCTCGCCCCCTCCATTCTAAAGGTCTATTAACTTTCCCAATTATTATATTTCTTATTTCTTCCAGAATGCACTGCAGTAGTCAAGCCCTGGGCGACAAACAGACCTATGGGTTACAATGGCCATGGCAGTAGTATTAGTTAAAGGCTGTCGCTAAAACGCCTCACACACACACACACACACACACACACACACACACACACACACACACACACACACACACACACACACACACACACACACACACACACACACACACACACACAATATCTAATTTATCTAATTTTCAAAGGGGTTAAAGGTGAAGAAGAGTTATGTAGCTAGAGTTCTGTGAGGTATTGGCAGAGTAAAGACAAAGATTTGCTGTTTCTCTCTCTCACACACACATATACACACACACACACACACACACACACACACACACACACACACAGATGCGGAGCCCTCCAGCATTTGGATGTGAGGACACTATATCCACTCTCAATCTCTGGCCTTCTCTATTTGCTGTCCGTCTAGACCCACAGTCAACTCTGCAGTCGTAGAGAGAGAAAAACTGAGATCTAAAATTACAACAGTAATGTCTTGTCAGTTCAGCTGGTGTTGAGAACTTCTCAGTGGCCCTTTGTAGCCTTTGCTGTGACCCAAAACTCTCCTCCTGAGTTCAGTGTTTAAACTCTGAGAATTGTGGGCCACCACAGCTGAATGAAAAGCTTAAATAATATTCCAGATCTCCTGACCATGTGACTGAAACTAAATAAACACATTTTTTTTCTAATAAGTCCCATTGAGTACATGGAATACACAAGCGTTTTGATGAACTATTAGTCATTTTTTAGTTATGAGCTTGATTAATGATGTTTAACTCTATATGCGTGAATGCTGAATACATTAAAGAGGGATGAAAAAAGACTGGACTTGAAAACTTCATGACATCTGGGTCCAAATATCTGTCGAGACTTAAATTTGTCATTGCCAGATCTTCAGAAATTTGCATTAACATGTTTAAATATTTTTTATGAATGACTTTATGAATGAATAAGAAAAGGAGGACTGGCAGACTAACTGACTGACTGACTTGAATGAATGAATGAATGAACTAATGAACGAATGAACGAATGAATGAATGAATGAATGAATGAATGAACGAATGAACATATGAATGCTGGACCAAAGAAAATGCTGCATGAATGAGTGTACAAATGAACAAAATTAATGAATGAACGAACAAACAGATTAATGAATATAAGAACAGATTAATGAACATTAAATGAATGAGCACATTCAATTATGTACAAATGAACAAACTGTTTAATTAACAAAATAATGAATCATCAGATTAATAAATAAGAAATAATAATAATGAAAGAATGTATTGAGCTGCTCAGCATGTGCATCTGGATTTTCACTATACGAACCGTCTTTGGGCACAAGCCCACTATACACAAACACATCTGTCCTTCATGAAGAGCGCAGCATGTCTTGATGCTTTAGTATACGTGAACCTGACCCGTATTTGAATGAGGATGCTGGACAATGAAAGGAGCTGAATGAAAGAATAACAGCGAGCGACAGAAAATGAGGCAGTGCAGCTCAACTGTCCTTAACCTCACTGCACCGACACGCTGCATCACCATGGAAGCAAAGGAGCCTTTAAAAATACACGTGAACAAGAAAACTATAACTTTAAAAATTACAGAGATGGAGGACTTAGAGCTCAGTTTCATTACTTCTAAATATCATTGTGACGAGTGGGGCGGGGCCGAGAGCCGTGGGAATGGAGCGAGGCCGGTGGAGTAATTGGTAATGAACGACACCTGCACCACTCACCGGTCTCGAGTCCCACGGAGGAGCTTCGGAAGGGTTCGTGAGGGGCTGCCGCTTTTCATTTGTGTTTGTTTATTTTGTTATTAAAATGTGTTGAATGTTCGCCTTCTACTAACTTCGTTACAATCATATTCTTAAAAAACATTTCTCAAATCATTACTGAAAACCGAGAAGTGTGAAAAGCAAACAACAAGAAAACAACTTTCACCTAAAGGTGCGTTCACATTGACTTCTGTTTGGTTAATCTTTGTAGGCAAAATCCAGCCATTTCAATAGGAATCCAAATGACTGGGAATTTCTCAGAAGGGAAAAATATCTCCCCACAAAGATTTTGCATAAGGTTCAGTTGGTAATGTGAATTGCCACACAGATCAACAGAAAGCAGCTTGATTTGAAAATGACATACATCCCCACACTATCGACAATAGGCAATGTACCTTTTCTGCCCTCAAATTTAACACATAGAATGAATCTTGAATCTGGTATTGAATGCTGATTGGTCACTACAGCATAAACTTTTTATAAAAGCAGTAAGGCACTTGTCATAGCCGTGCTATAGTATCAATATAAAAAAGTGACTTTTCTCACTATAGTATCAAAATAAGTATCATTATTATGTATTTTTTCTTTAAAGGCATATTCCAGGTTCAATATAAATTAAGCTCAACTCAATCTAACTGCACAATGGAAGTAAATGCACTGAAAAAATAAAACCACAGTTGTAAATAAAACCACAATTACTAGAGTGTGAAAATATTATTTCAGTCTTTCTACTTGAACAGTTTACATTTAATTAAATGTGTTTCCAGACTTCTCTATCAATTTATGATATAAATAGTTTCAAAGTAATCATTTTTCACATTCATGTACATTATTTATTTTAAGCTTATCATTTTACAAAAAGCACATTCTGTAAAATAATAGTTTGTTAAAACTTTTACATTTGAGCTGCAAAGCTGCAAAAATAATTTTGGCGATCGCTTTTAGAGTTGTAATGGTGATGAAATTGTAAAACTGGAAACTGAAATCCTGTTAACGTACATATTCTTTCATAGCTTGAAACATTGAGCATTCTAAAGTTTACAAACTGGTCCCATTCACTTGTATTGTAAATGTCTCCCTGTAAACCAGATCAAGTGAAATGATGTGTTTGTGCCATTGATTGAGAATCCAGAATATTCCTTTAATTGTCACTGATACTGAACTCAAACACTATGTTGCCTCAACATAATGGTTTGTAAACAATAAAAATAAACCATGACCATCTTTATTTACTATAAGAGGTCTAGTTTGCTATTGAATGCACTAGGCCAGCATGTGTACTCTCCCATCTAACAGAAAAAAATGGGAAAGAGCAACAGGAGGTAAAGGGGTTTGTCTGGTAGGCTGATGAGAGAATCAGGTGCTGAGTCGTCTGGTGACATAATATGATATAAAAGCCGTCTCTTCTCAGACTGCTTTCTCTCTCTCTCACTCCGATATGACTGGAAATGTGAGCCACTGCGACAATCGGTTTTCCAGCTAGCCCTTCATTTTTTCTCCCTTTTGTTGCAAAGAAAAAAAGCAAAGTGTGTTTTTGATTTAGCATCTCAATATGTGGCGGCAGGGTACGAGCTATAGAGGGAGAGATTGCCTTTCCATTCCTATTAAGTTCTCACATAGCGGCAGGCCCTGACGCAGCACCGTGTGATTTTGTATGATTACTTTATTACCAATTTGCTCCGGATGCACCAGTAAATATCCCAGTGATATAGTGGCACAGGCTAATAGCCTGTAAATGTCTGTTCGATATGAATGAAGCCAGAATGATGGAGCGATGTTGCGGCGTATCTGTTGTGACAAGTCTGACTGCTCGTCTATCCAATCCAAATAGCCGTGGAAAGTGACGGTCACTCGCAATTTGAAAAGCAGGGCTTCACCGGAGTCATCAAGGAAAGGCTCTTGAGAAATACATCTATCAGTTCTGATAGAGGCCTACGAAGAACGAGTATGTGTGAGAGATACAGAGAAAGAAAGAGTGAAAAGGGGTCTTCGTCATTGAAGAGAAGAAATCTGAGATGCGGTGACAGAGCAGCTGATTATATAGCCAAACGCTGATACCTATTTTGGTGGGCTATGGAGTGGCTGCATAGCCATTGGCTCGCGCGCCATCACCCTGCATTGGTTCGTTTTTTAATCCTACATGAACCAATCGACGCAGTTATAACTGCGTGATTTAAATAGGCTTCAGTTGAAGAGGAAAAACGAGTTTTTCACTTACAGCGTCGAAACTCTATGCAGTACTCGTTCCCATATCTCAGGGAACCGAGGTTATGATGGTAACAGAGTACTTTTTCAATTAAATAAAAAAATAAATTATGTTTCTGTAAAAAAATATATATAATAATTTGGAGCATCACAACTAATGAAAGTACTTTCCTGCATAATCAGACTTTCCTTTTTCATGATAAAACAGATAAAAAAAGTCCCACTAAAGAAGTGAAATCTAGAGACCAGACCATCACTGAGACTATTTTGAACAGTAAGCGACAACCTAGCAACCACTCATAACACCCTAGCAACCACATAACAACTTCCATAAAATAATTTACAACCACACAACAACACCCGTAGAAACCATCCATAATAGTGTAGCAATGTTAAACAAACAACATGGCAGGGACTTTTGTTTGTTTGATCCTTTTCTTTTTTACTTTCTTTTCTCATGCTCCTCTCATTTTCTTCCTTTTTTTCTCTGGGTCATGTAGCGCTTTAAGGCAGCTCTGTTGGAGGTTTTTCTAACATATGTATTTTGGTCGCTTTAAACTCATTCATCAGACTCTAACCCTGGCCTCTTTGAATGCAAAATGGCAAATAAAAGAAACTTTTTAAGAGCGGGATGATTTTCTGAGAGAGAGAAACCACTAATTACCACAAAACCAAAAACGTTCATCTCTGGCGATGTAAACTGGCACAGACTTTTAAAAAAACAAGCAAACAAAAAAACCTCCAAACAACACGCATTGACAGTGGCTCTGTGAAAATCTGCTCTCTGGCCCAACTCGAGTCATACTGACCGTTAAAAATGCAGTCCTGGGGAATGCTTTGTAAATGATACACCCTGCTCAGAAAAGGCCTTTAAATCCGCTGCCTGTAACTCAAACCCGACTGCTGGTTTCTGTGGTTCATGTCGGTAATTCTTCCCAATGGGCAGAAAAGTGATATTTTGCTGCCGTAGGGGGAATGCCCTTGTCACCACAAACCCATCTTACCCCTGAAATGCTCACATACACACTCACACACAGCCTAGTGCTGAGAAAATGGTCTCTTTCATAATATGTCAGATCACACATGGGCAAAGCGTTCTGTCATTCCCACCTACGTGTTAGCGCACCTGATAAAAGTACTATAGCCCTATACAGACCCGCAGTTCTCCCACGGGAACTTGATCCCTCACACTTCACGGCTCCCAGAAGCTCCAGCACCTGCTGCATTGTTTCACATGTTCCCAGAAAGCAGAAGTAGAGCAGTGTCAAACTCGCACTTTTGAGGAGATATGTCAAACTCTCTCCGTGAAAATCTGCTCAAGCGTCATGCCTGGTGTTCTCTTTGATCATGTGTGTATAACAATAAGGACAAAAAGCCCTGAACACTGTCAGATTATATTCAGGACATTGCCTGTGGTGTCAGAACACATCAATTAAAGTGAATCGGTTTTGTTATGAGTTCTGTTTCCAATGAGGACCAAAAATTACATTAACCTCTTTAACTTAACTTCTTTAAGTTCCATAAACAAATTAAATATCTAATTCTTAATTCATAATATCTAAAAAAGTTAACTTTTTATACACTGTAAAAAGTATAAATAAAGAAATATTACTAGAGTATGTTTTAAAAGAAAATAATACTATTTCAGTTTTTCTACTTTAACATTTCAGATGTAATTAAATGTATCTTGACATTTTAATAGCCATTTCTGAGTAAGAATGATTTCACCAACATATTTGTTCAGTGTCGGAAGGAAATCGGCATATTTGTCCCAATCAGGACATCAGGAAATCTAAAGAACATAAACAATTTGAGAACTATACAGTGCCGTGAAAAGTTTTTGCCCTCTTCCTGTTTTTTATTTGATTTTTTGTTTGCATATTTGTCACACTTAAAATATTCCTAATCAAACAAATGTTTTAATTACACAAAGATATCCAGAGTAAATACAAAATTCAGTTTTGAAATGATGATTTCATTTATTAAGGGAAAAAAGCTGTCCAAACCTACATGAAAAATTAATTGCCCCCTAAATCTAATAACTGGTTGTGCCACCCTTTGCAGCAACAACTGCAATCAAATGTTTGCGATAACTGGCAATGAGTCTTTATTCGCTGTGGAGGAATTTTGGCCCACTCTTCTTTGCAGAATCAGGGCTCCAGACTAACTGTTTTTACTAGGAGTACTGTAGCCCTTGACTCAATTTTTTTAGGAGCACAAGAAGAAAATTTGGAGGCACACCTTAAATCAGCCTGCAATGCAATCATTAACATATTTCCCCCATTTGAACTGTATTATTGACAAATGCTTTGATAATAAATAGACTTAACTCATAGAGATTGCAATGTGCAATAGTCGATACATTTAGAAAGATATGACAACAATATATATCAAACGCAGTCTGGAGCCTTGAGAATTGTTTTAATTCAGCCACATTGGAGGGTTTTCGAGCATGAATGGACTATTTAAGGTCATGCCACAACATCTCAATCGGACTTTAGTCCAGACCAAAACCTTAATTTTGTTTTTTTGAGCCATTCAGCGGTGGACTTGCTGGTGTGTTTGGGATCATTATCCTGCTGCATAACCCAAGTGTGCTTGAGCTTGAGGTCACGAACTGACGGCCAGACATTCTCCTTCAGGATTTTCTGATAAAGTGCAGAATTCATGGTTCTATCAATTATGCCAAGTCGTCTAGGTCCTAAAGCAGCAAAGCAGCCCCAGACCATCACACTACCACCACCATGTTTGACTGTTGGTATGATGTTCTTTTTATTAAATGCTGTGATGGTTTGACGCCAGATCTAACGGTACACCCACCTTCCAAAAAGTTTAACTTTTGTCTCATCAGTACACAGACAATTTGCCCAAAAGTCTTGGGGATAATCAAGATATGTTTGGCAAATGTGAGATGAGCCTTTGTGTTCTTTTTGGTCAGCAATGGCTTTTGCCTTGGAACTCTCCCATGATAGTTTTTGCCCAGTCTCTTTCTAATTGTTTAATCATGAACACTGACCTTAATTGAGGCAAGTGAGGCCTGCAGTTCTTTAGATGTTGTTCTGGGTTCTTTTATGACCTCCTGGATGAGTCGTCATTGCGTTCTTGGGGTAATTCTGGTTGGTCGGCCACTGCTGAGAAAGTTCACCACTGTTCCAAGTTTTCTCCATTTGTGGATAATGGCTCTGACCATGGTTCGTTGGAGTCCGAAAGCCTTAGAAATGGCTTTATAACCCTTTCCACACTGATACATGTCAACTATTTTGTTTCTCATCTGTTCTTGAATATCTTTAGATCATGGCATGATGTGTTGCTCTTTAATCATGCTTCAATTTGTCAGACAGGTTCTAATTAAGTGGTTTCCTGATTCAACAGTTCTGGCAATAATCAGGTTTGGGTTTGGCTAGAAAAATTTAACTTTGCTTTCTAAAATAATGTGGTTAAATCACAGTTCTTTCACGATTTAACAGGAGAGGGCAATTGATTTTTCACGTAGGACACGGCAGGTTTAGACAGCTTTTTTCCCTTAATAAATTAAATCATCATTCAAAAACTGCATTTTGTATTTACTTGCATTAACTTTGTGTAATATTTCACAGCACTACAAATAGTGTAGTCATTTTTTTATGAAGAAGTTTTAGTTCAACATGGGGTGCAAATTTGGTTCTCATTTTCCTCTCTGCCTTTCCCTTTCTGCAAATTAAGACTTAAAAATCAGAATTAAAATGCACAAGATTGTGTTACATGAGAAAACTAGAGTTTATTCAGTTATTAAGTGCCGCTTTAGATAAAGACAGCAACTACTTATCAAAATGTTCATATCAACAATAAAACTGACACAAAACTTTGTGAGTCTTTATGGAGCTCGGATAAATATCCCCAGTGCCTCAGAGGCAGTAATACTCTACTGTTTCATTTCCACATGGCCACAGTTTCCCACACCCCCCACATGCCCCGTGAGGTCAGATGAGCATGCCAGGTATGCAGCCCTGGGATGGGCTCTTATTGTAAATATTGGCCTTATCTCTTCTCTGTTTGACTTCTGCTTCCATTCATCTCCCTAACCGTCACTGGCTAAATACCTGCCATTTTCGTGAGCTGCACAAGCATCTCATAGTTAAACTTTCACTCGCTGTCTTTCTTTAGATGGGTAAAGTCATAATATCTAAAAGTTTGTATCACGAACCTTCACGTGATTTATCAGCAGCGAGGGTGAACCACCATGTCTGTGCCCCCACATGCATAGGAGTTAACATCAGACCACCAGCTAAGCTCTGCTCTAACTTTATCTTAATTTAATCTCTAATCTGGAATGTGATCTATCAAAATTGCATTTATCTCAATTCCATCCTCAACAATATGGTGGCCCAGAAGTGCACAACACAACAAAATCTCCACAACACAATGGAAACAAGCCGCAACACAACAAAATTAGCCCAACATCAGAAACAAGATGCAACACAACTAAATAAGCACGACTATGGAAACAAGCCGCAGCACAACAGAAACAAATCGCAACATGACCAAAACAAGCCACAACAACTAAATTTGCACAATACAATTCAAACGAGCTGCAACACAACAAAATTAGCACAACACAATCAAATTAGCACAATGCAACTAAATTAGCATAACACAACCAAAACAACCCACAACACAATGGAAACAATTCACACTCACAACACAACAGAAACAAGTCGCAATGAAATGAAATTAGCACAACGCAATGGAAACTAGTTGCAACACAACAAAATTAGCACAAAACAACGAAAACAAACTGCATCACAACAAAATTAGTAGAAAACAATGGAACAATCCACAACACAGAAAAATGAGCACAACACTATGAAATTAGTCCTACATGTTGTGTTGAGGAGATTTTGTTGTTTTGTACAACAACCTCCTACACAAGGAAGTTTCAAACTTTTTGATGGCAAAGACCCCCAAAACTGAAGGTATCCTCATTAGAGACTCACTTTCTAAAAACAATAATTGGCTTTTATAGTGTCTCTGTAGTGAAGCAAATTAATAAAACATTTAATTAAGATTGAATAATTAACATTTAAGTAGCACCACTCTGGGAGTTCCCTAAATTAAGTTCGCAAAGTTCTTTGCAACACAAATGTGAATTAACAAATGACTACTTGGCCAAAGTAATAAATGAACAAATTAGCACTTTGCTATCTGTTTCTTTAATATGCTGGGGAAGCCTGATGAGAAAGTGAGAACTGATTTTTGGCAGCTGGTGTTGGTATTTTGTTTTTCATAAGGGGATGCAGCTCACTGTGAGGAAGAATGCAACAAAGAACAAATGTCACTGAATAAGCATGTGAAGACAATTAAACCGCACAATCAAGGAGGGTATGCAATGAATGGAGAAACCAGAGTGATGTCAGAAGACATTAACAGGACAGGATATCAGTCTCAAGCTGAGGAAATTACATTAGATAACAACTGCTCGATACATCAGGTTCATTTCCACAACTAAAGGGTGAACACAGAGTTGAATTAGTATAACAGGTCAAGATTTGTTGAAATACAACAACAGGGACAAACTCCATATTAAGACACAATCTCCATTGATGGCAATTGCATCTGAGAGTCTTATCAGCCACCTTGACTCTTTAACAGTATACCAATGCAGTTTAAGACAGTGCTCTCTGTTTTCTTAAGCAATGATAGAGCAGGTTATCTTATTGCGGCAGCCTTGGCTAATCGAATTCAGAGCACCAGATACAATCAGCTCAGTGTGTCATTAGATTAGTGGGGCTTTACGCATGTGGTCCCTCTGGTAACGGAGGAGTGGGCTTCCTTCCTGATGAGTATACAACATCAGCACTGTGTATCAAGAGATAAAAGAGAGAGAAAGAGTCTTGAATTTGTTTAGCAGGAGGAAATGAGCGAGTTGATGGGGATTTGTTCCTGATGAGCCATGCATCAGGTGCTCCTCAGAGTGAACGGAGCTCTATTAATAAGATGCATGTGGAAGGATGTTTGATTGAGCCTTGTTGTTGGTTGTCTGTCTGACTGTCTTTTTTGGTCCTTTCCTATTTTACCATTTTATCTCCTTGTAGAACTATGTAAACACAAAGGCTGTATGTTCGGAATGGAATACCAGCAGTCTGAACAAATACAGGGTCAACAAAAAGAAACAATCAAAAGTCAAGTCAAGCATGATGCATTGTGGAATACAGTATCCATTGTAGTGTGCTCTAAATACAATCGTGCATACTTCGTATGCATACACACAATGTACACAACATATACTGCAGAAATCAATTAAGTAGTATGATATTCCAAACACACAAGCAAGAACATAGAGACACACATACAGTCACATTTATAAACTGTTCTCTAGTGCCTTGGTTGCAAAGTCATACTGCCAGCTGATCCAAGTTGAGCGAGCGAGTGAATCAGTGGAGCGGAAGCAGAAACCACATGACAAATTTGGCCATGTTCCACTCAGGTAGATAAGCAGCAAGCTCATAGCTCACTAACAGGCTCCAAACTTTCGAATCTGCATTGCCTCAGAATGCAGAAGAAGAGCCTGAGGAATATATTTCCAAAAAGGAATCCTCCCGGATATAGAAATATCTTCTCTCTTCTAAGCTTTGCCGTTCACATGACCTCAGTCAGCTCCCTCAGCTGACCCCAAACTAACTACCCTTCCTCCCACTCCTCTTCCTCCTTCTGAGCCTCTCAGGAACACAACAGTATTGGGAAACTCAAAGAAACATAGCTTAACAGAAGAAGAAGCTAAAGAGAAATCCCTGGTCTACTGTATAATGCATTATAAGCATGACTCCAAATACAATAATATTTCCACATAATTTTGACAAATCCACCCCCAAGCTTTGAGGTGCATACATGTGGTGGATCAGAGGAGAAAATACCACTACTACATACTTGAAAGGTAAAGAACAACACTAAGCAGTTTAAAGTTTCCATCGCACTCTCACTTTTCATGTTTATGGCCGATTTCCAGCAAGTGTAAACCTCTTACACAACATGAGAGACATGAAAGCGAAAACATCGGCGGTCATGGGAGTCAATGCTGCCCCCATCATAAACAACAGCTCAGGGAAAACAATAATCTGGATCTGGTCCAAACAGGTGCTGATCGTTTCCTCCCATCAGCAGCGACTGATCTGAAGGAAAGCAATTTTACGGCCTCATGGTTATGGTTTTATTATGTCTTTTAAGGATTTTTCTAATCGGCTTCCAGCTTATCGCTGACTATCTAGAGCGATGGAGATAAATAGAGATGCTCTTTTGTATCAGTCCCAGCTGAGGAGAAGAATAAGACTTCAAACACAAACGTTGCATATGGGTTTTTGACAAAGGTTGACAGGTATTGATGGCTTTTTCTAGAGTACAGGTGGCTTTAAATTCTCTCTGAAACATATCTTGATGGGGAGGTGTATACTCTCAATTGGCATGAAATGTACATATGCCCTGTGGAAAATCCAATAAAACCCTGTTTAAGTTGGTAGCTAGTTCTACATGGTTTCTAGTTGGTCCAAACCAGGGGTTTTCAAAGCCTAAGTCAGTGGGCCTCCCTTTTGACACAACTTACCCAACCCAAGCAGAAAATCCTGATTCGCACAAATACGTCGAAACGAATGGTCAAATTTTCCTCAGTGCTCTTTGTGTGAGTTCAGGAAATTAATTTTGAACAGAGAGCCAGAAATGTCCAACGGAAGAGTGTGTAATCATTTGCTCCAGTTCATGATTACTAGTCAGATCAATCAAAGCCTCTTCGTCTTGCATAGACAGTGCGTCACTTTCTGCTGGCTTCAACTTGAATGGATTGCGAATCCACTCATCCTGGATTGTCTCATTGGAAAAATAGTGTGTGAATTGCTGACACAGTCCCCTTAGGTGTTCAACAACCAACGGCTGAATAGGAACCACTGTCGGCCCTGCTTCTTGCATGAAGTCAGCCAGCGTAGGAAACATGTCCAAGCATCCTTTCTCCACACGAGTGGCCCATAGATCCAGCTTTCTCCGGAACGAGGACACTTGCTCAAATGCCGAAAACACATTGCAGTCTCTGCCCTGCAATGATGTATTAAGCGTGTTGAGGCGTTCGAATATGTCCGACAAATAAGCCAACCTTGCGATCCAGCTCAAATCACTCATGTGTTGTGCCAGAGGGGATTGAACATTTGACAGAAAAAGTAGTGCTTCCTCACGCAAATCAAAAAGCCGTGATAGAACTCTGCCCCGAGACAGCCAGCGGACTTCGGTGTGCAGAAGCAGCTGTTTGTAATGCGCTCCCAATTCATCGCATAAAACGTGGAAAAGACGAGCATTTAGAGGTCGTGCTTTTATCAGGTTGACAATTTTCACAGCTTCGTCAAGGACACTCCGAAGATCATTTGGCATCTTCTTGGCAGCTAAGACTTGTCTATGGATTGTGCAGTGGGTCCACACGGTTCTCGGAGCTACCTCCTTAATCCTCGATATTAGACCACTGGGATGGCCTGTCATTGATTTTGCCCCATCACTGCATATGCCACAGCAGCGTTCCCAGTCTATATCGTTCTTTCTCACAAATTCATTCAATTTGTTGAAAATTAGTTCACCTGTTGTGTGGGTGGGCAATGGACTTCTAAATAGAAACTCTTCTTGAATGTCCATGTTTTTCACAAACTGCACATATGTTAACAGCTGAGTGCAGCTGGCCACATCGGTGGATTCATCGATCTGGAGTGCAAAAAATGGGCTGTGTCTGACGCTGTCTAACACTTGCTCCTTTACATCCTGTGCCATGTCTGAGATGCGCCGACTTATTGTGTTGTCAGAGAGTGGAACAGAATTGATCTTAGAAGCCGCTAGCATCACGGAACACAGGTCTTTTGCTGCAGGCAGAATTAACATATCTCCAATTGTATGTGCTTTCCCTGCCTTGGCAATACGCAATGCAACACGATATGAAGCTACAGTGGCCTTTCCATTTAATTTGACAAAATCTTCCAAAAAAAAATTCTGACCTTGAATGGTTTGAAGTTTTCTCTGGAAAAATTCTGGAGATTTTCCTGCTACCTCAACATGCTTGGTTTCAAAGTGTCGTCGAAGTTTTGCAGGTCTCATGCTGTCATTAGCCAAAATATCTTGACAAATCACACTTAAAGGTCGTGGTTCATCAGCTGGTCCTGTCCACGTAAATCCTAAACTCAAATACCGATCATCATATCACAATTAATCTGACAGAACAATGGAAACACTGTTCAAACAACCAAAATTTAACCCCAATGATCTAGCAGCCTTAATATTTCATAATTTCAATCAGGACAAGGTAAAGATCAGGACAGGCTTAACAGGGAGGTGATAACTGCAATTGTAGGTACAACTTCTCAAGGAGGATTGAATAACCAGACATAGGTCATGACATTATGTTGACCTGCACCCAAAATCTTGGAGAGCCGTTTATTGGCTTTCATTTTCTGAATCTTTGGATTGGCTTCCTTTTTTCACTATACAGAACAGAGATCAGAAAAAAAGCTAGAGAATATCTGTCTTGCTTTCTGTTTCTTATTTCCCTCTCACACATATTAAGAGTTCCCACCTGAGGGGCCCTGCGCTAAGAGACTGTCCAAATAGGGCAGACATGTACCTGTGAGTCTGAGGAAATGCTGCCAAGCACAACAGTATGAAGTTTCAGCAGCCACCCTTAAGAAACCGTCCACTTTTTATTGAACCAAACCACTGGCAGCAACCCACATGACCCCGCTTCACTATTTAACCAACACCCCTCAGAAGGTCATTTAAAGATGTTCTCTCCCTAATGTTTATACGAGTATGAATCTAAATGTGTATATCTGTGTAAGTGTACAAAGATTATGCCCTGTCGCTCTTCTCTAGACAGGAAGGGCGATGTTTGGAGGGAAAGCAGCGGTTGCAGAGTGTCTCTGAATCACGGCCCAAATAGTCAACGTTTGCTCACAGAGGATCCCGCTGGGCCAGCATGAGGCCAAGGCCTTCACCTGACTTGCTCCTGTCCTCTTGCAGCTGTGTAAATACAGACTAAACAGGTGGTCTCACAGTTATGAGCCTGAAATGTAGGAATTACACAGGGCTTCCTCCTGCATCTAACCTTCTTGTGTACAATCAGCCTTGGCTCGATTTGAACCCTTAAAGACTCTTCTGAGGGAAAAAGACCACCCATGAGTTTTACTACACCAAACACTTAGAAAATCCAGACATTAGGCCTGGGCCAGGCAGCCCGTATGAGAGATCAAATCAAAAACATCCGACACAAATGTTACTTATTTTTTTCTGAGGAGGCCCAACACGGTTGTTAATTGATTCATTATGGACCGTTGTGGAGCAAAATACTTCAGAGACCTGCCTCAGTCATAGATAAACCAACGTCAATCAGCAGGTGACCTTTATAAAGACCGTGCTTTAACAGCTGAAAAACTGGACAGCTTAGGAATGGACCTTAAATGGTCATGTCATATAATCTATAGGCTCAAAGCCTGAGAAGGGGAGGTTTACATTCCAAGCCATAAAGCTGTGAAAAAAGACAGAGTCTCTACTGACCAAATGCGAGGGTAGTGAAGAGAGAGTGAGACGTTGAATCTAAAGAGCAAAACCCAGAAACATATGTACTCATCAATTACTTGCAACCTCTGGGAGAGTACTTGTGCAATTTTCGGTGTGGACAAATAGAGCCAAGGCCAAACTCTTCCTTCTGAGAGCCAGGCCTTTATGAACGGTTGCCAGCCGTATGAGAGAGACAAGCATAATTCTCCATGCCACTGACCATCAACAAGTACAACAAATAGTTGAACAAAATTCCAAAATTATAGTCTTTACAGCAGTGGGAATATAAGTCCTGTTGGAGCTTTCAACGGGGGATCGTGTTGGAGAGACCACAAATGTAATCCTGGCTTAAAGCTGCCAAATAGCTTCACCAGTCTGTGCAAGTCCCGTGTAAGCGGTGTACCCCTTAGTGCAGATCCGGTCCAATCCAAACATTCCTTAAGGAGCTGTCTGCCAGGGTTAAGACGTTTGGTCTCTCTATACCATCATTGGCCTTCTTAAGGTCTCGACGGAATGCTTAGTTATTGAAGGATGGCTACCTCTGTCCTGGGTTCAATGGGTTCTCTGATCACTATTACAGGGTACTGATGAGTCCCATCAAAGCCAGACCGCTATATTGTAGATCACGCAATGCCTAACCTCAATAACAACCTTTCCGTTTTGTCCTCAATTAAGAGCATCACGTAAACCAAAGCCCAATCTGCTCTCCATTTCCTATGAGCAAAGGGAGATGAAAGATCAGGTGCATGTGGCATTTATGCTGCCTCTTGGCCAGATGTAAAAAAAGTCCAGCTTTTGGCAAGCATACCGCTTCTTTCATCCCACCCAGACTCCCCCACTGGACTCCTTGTTTTGTTTTAAACCTTTCCTTTCAGGGTGCAATGGAAAGCTTATGGACTCAGTATCTATTCATGCAACCAATCTGAATACATTGTCTTCTTTGAGTCAGTGAGTTCACGGTGTTCGTCAACCTGTGGTGTTGACTAAGTCAGAATGAAGTAGGCCTCAAATGGAGGTGGGTCTATTTCCTGGGCTCGTTTGCATTACCTACAGCTATCATAAAAGAGAGGCACTTTCTGGGCGGATTGTAAAATCAATTAGCAAGATGGTGGTGGGCATGATACAATGTTAACTTTACTGCTCAATGCGTACTTGGCAGCAAAGAGGCAGGATCCGAAGTAGAGTGCATCCAGAGTGGGTCTGCAGAAAAGAGTAAACAACTGGCCTATTAAAGCGTAACTGCTTTCAGCCTGCAGCCAAGTGCTACTTCAGAGTATAAACCTGAGAAAACAAGCTCAGACCCACAAACACACTGCAACGTGCATATAAACAATGCAGGATCAAGGCAAAAGCCTGGCACGCCTGTAGTTGTTCCGTCAGCCAGGCAATTTTTTTTAATCTAATAAGATATTGTACAAAATAATGCTCCTCAGGTCCAAAATGTAATGTTTGCCATCATACTCCTTTTCTATTTATGTGGGAATAATTTGATTGGACCAGCAGGAATACACATCCAACTTGTTGACTAATCACTAGACCTACATGGAATCAAATGGAGTTCTGTGCAAATCTCTATGGAATTGGAACAAAATTTGACACCTCCATTTGCTAATCTGACCAGAGTGCATTCACGAATATAAACTATTACTTTTATACTTTTTTTAACCATATCCATTTCACAATTACACATATTTTCAGCCTACAATCAATGCAGACAAGAATCTTTCTTTTAAAAATTATTTAGGTATCAAAGATAAATATTTTTTTCCCCTGCTCGCATAAAGGTAGTTTCATAACTTACCCTACTTTATTTTATTTATAAAATAAATCTCTCTATCTCTGTGGCAATGCACTTTATATATGATAGGAAAATCCTAAATGATAATCTTTTTAAAAAGTAAAAAATATATATTATTATTATATTATAATATAATAATATTATTATTATTATATAAGAAGAAAATGTACAACAAGCTGCACATTATACAGCTATAATGTAATATAATGTCAAAAGTATTTTTTTGCAAACTAATAAATGAATACATAACTACATTTATGTATGTCAGTCAGCTAGGGAAATATCAGTTTACATGGCATCAAAAAACTGATGAACTTTTCATTGGCAATGCAGCAAAGGCTTGAAACTCTCACACTTTCTCACATAGTTACTGTTGAGTCCTGTAAAATCATACAAAAAGAGACCTTCAACCATGGGGTAGTACATTAATTCACCCAAAGGTCACCTTTTCTGTCGAGATGGTGCAATATATTTCTCTTCCTTTCACAGTCTCCCTCCCTCTTTTCACCTAATTTTTTTCTACACATCTGTAGTGCTACACTCCAGCATCCTGTTTTTATGCAACTCTCAGCAAAACAGGCTTCGGCCCCTAAGGCAGCAAGTGCAAGGATCATCTTTTGCCCAGAATCTAAGAGCTGTCACATGCTGCCACACCTATGAACAATTTAACAGAAAAGCAAAAATTGCTGGCAAGTAGTTCCAAGGCTTGCGGTTTTGAAGTACACATGCAGATACATAGCAGCACAGCAGGGGCTGGCATTTTCTCAATGCGGTGCTCTTTAGCCTGTAGCAATGTAACTTAGCCATCCTTCGTATGACTAATAGCTCCTGTCAGCCTGGGAAAATTAATATCAGAGCACGCCTTGGCTATATGCACCAGCAGAACGGCCCACTTGGAGACTCTGTGCCAGTGCTATGGGTGTATGTCTGGCATATGTGTGTGTATGTATGAGATCAAAAGACACACTCCCACCCTATACAATGTGCTTTTAATCTAAAGCTACCTCTTAAAACTGTGTTTTAATTAAACTGAATTTAACTTCAGATTACTGTAATATTGGCTCACTTTGACTACACAGAAAAGGGGGGCTGTGATCCATGAAAGCCAAGCAGGCTTCTTCATCTGCCTAGCTACTCATCCTGTTTCCTCTCTTCCCTTACCCAGTCATATTTGTCCTTTCCCACCTTCTCTCAGCGGCTCCTTTAGGAAGTTACAATAAAGCATGCGCGAGAAAGAGGGCAAACAGGCAGATGTGGGCCGATTAAAACTTTAAAAATCTGCAGTAGGTGCTTCCATCTGCTTCAAATGTAGTAAGTCTTTCTCATGAACATTTTCTTTGAAGGTGAGCAGGGGTGTGAGCCAAACACACATTACCACTTCAGCGAGTAGTGCCAATTCAACTGAACTAGCCTTGCAAAAATGATCAGCATAATGCGTTGTGTTTTAGATGCCGGTGTACTGGTACTGCTGCTTGTATGCTGGAGCACTGGTGTACACATTAGG
The DNA here is from genome assembly GCA_027564155.1 of Gymnocypris eckloni scoliostomus. Lineage (NCBI taxonomy): Eukaryota > Metazoa > Chordata > Actinopteri > Cypriniformes > Cyprinidae > Gymnocypris > Gymnocypris eckloni. The sequence continues at coordinate 17,283,969 of CM050432.1, read as the reverse complement.
CTTCTTAAAGGGATGGTGAAAATTCTGTTGTAATTTTCTTGCACTCATGTTGTTCCAAACCTGTATTGTAGCTGCTAAATAAAACTAAAACTACTAAAATGGATGGATGAACAAATGAATGTTTTCTTGGCAACTAACTGCAATAAATAATTTCAAGCTAAGTGCTAAAATAAGTGCTAAAATAACAATATAAAGGAAACTAATTAAAGCTAAATATAAATACAAAAAATGAAATGACAAAAGCACAACAAAATTACTACAACAAACTAGTTGTTCAAAGTGTTGTTTTGGACCCCACTGTTACTGTATGGACAAAACTGTTTGAAACATTCTTTAAAATATATTTTATTTATTATATATATATATACACACATATATCTAATTTATTTATGTATTTTTACAAAAGAAAGCAGGTCAAACAGATTTAGAATGACATGAGCCTTTTAAGAGGTGAGAGATATTCAGATATTACATTGTACCGTGCATTAATTTGTGCCTCAAACTAACCATGAAAATTGTTCAGCCTTTCAAATGAAGAGACATGATAACTTTTCAAGAAGCTTCCAGATAAATGGACAGAAGGCAATGCACTACAATAGTGTAAGCATAACAGAATGTGATTTTGAAACACTTTGAAAAAACAGAATATTGTCCCATCATGATGCAAATACTACTATAGACATAAACCAACATACCTCCCAGACAGCTTCAAATGGAAGTGTGTGCAAAGGTACACACGCTAATCGAGACCGGAATAACAGCAGCAGCGGGAAAGAGACAATGAGCCTGTGATTGACTCGAGTCACCATCTGCATTGATGGGTGTGTTATCACATGGCTTCACTGAGACACAACGGACTCCTGTGCCACTTTCATAACCGCAATAATGGACTGTTCACTCAAGGATAACCACCCCTTCTCCCTAGATCATTATGAGAGAATATTTGTTTGCACCTTTTTTGGGATATTCAAGCCCCATCAAACATCAACCACTGTGTTAATGGCTGACCTAAACATGCATGAACCATTTGGAGGACAATAGGCCCCCTCTCTCTATATATATATATAGACTCAGTACCAAGTAAAGTTTAAAAGCATTATGCTATTAAGAAGATTACACCATAATTATGAGTTTAGGAGTCTCTGTTATTCGTCAAGGAAGCACAGAGAAGAATTTGTGTGGTAAGACAGAGAGAGAGGAAGTCAAAGTATGTGGTAATAGCCAAACCCCGTCATGTCTGGTCACCCGGTCTTGACCTGAACAGTTTTGTTGTCTATGAGGGTGCACTTCAGTTTTAAACACAGTTCATGAGAAGCTTAACACCTTTCCAAAGTAATATTAACACCCTTAGAATGACAGGAAATATTTAAGCCCTGGTCTGCAGGGGTAAGTTGGTGATGCGGAATGTGAATATCAATTTTCAGAAATTATTTTCTGAAATAGACGGACAACAAAGGTAAATATACAGCTAAGTTTATTAAAGGTTTAGTAATTTAACACTTGCATTACAAAACGGAATTGCTAGAATAAAAACTAAACACATTTCCGAAGAGCAAATCAATCTGAACCATTTATTAAAATTAAATTGCTTAACTGATCTAATTGGTTTCTGCTAGCACAGCTTTTTATTTTTAGCTGGTGTGACAGGACACACACACACACACACACACACACACACACACACACACACACACACAGACAGAGAGAGAGAGAGAGAGAAAGAGTTCAGAGACTGTCTATGTACTTCACAATTAATTTGTTGAGGTCGTCTGGGAGAACTGATTAAATCATTTAACCAAATGCAGTACTGGGCTGAACAACTGCAAATGTCATTGAAACTTTAAAACTGTATCAAAATTCACAAAAAATTATCACCTCAAAGTGTTTCAGTGATCTGAAGTATGTTTTAAAATGCAAGTAAGTCGCTTTGAAGTTCTGCATCTGTTCAACATTAATTTGTGTCACTTTAGTTCAAATAATGGACAGTTTGAGGTCAGTAAGATTTGTTTAATGTTTTTGAAAGAGGTCTCTTATGCTCAGCAATGCTGCATTTATTTAATTAAAAATACAATAAAACAGATCAGCAGCCATTGCTCTAGTCTTCAATGTCACATAATCTCAGTAATCATTCTAATATGATGATTTGAGGCATTCATTCTAATATGATGATTTGAGGCCTTCATTCAATAATAAATCAATAAGTAAGATCTTACTGACCACAAACGTTTAAACAGTACTGTCTTAAAGATTCAGTCAGACTGCAAGATGGTTTCTGGGATCTTGTAATATTTGAAGATGCATGTGACATTTTGAAAAGAAAAGCAGTTAAACAGTAGCCAGCAAAAGTTGCCTGAAGTGTCCAATAACCTCTAAACATTCACGCATGTTGTTGCGCAAACACTCCACTGAAACACTTTGGACGTTTGCCCATGGGGCAGGAAATCCCATGATTCTGTAGCTGGTCACAATGTAATCACGCAGTCTGACTCACAGAGGGGCTGACTAACTGAACTGTTCATGCTTACCTCTCCTCTACTTTAGAAATGAGTCAACTAGTCATTTTATTTGAAGATTAGACTAGTAAACGGTGCCTAGTGAACACAACCCTAAACTAACATGAACAAATAGGGTTACCCAAAACCAGCTAGTCTAGTAGTTGTTCAGACAAGCTAACGACTAGTCGATCATGAAAATACGTAACCGTGTGCGTATCTCTCCTTTCCTTTCCTGGTGCGTATTAACGGCATGCTGAGATGTCCGCTCTGTCCCGGTCCCTGCTGATTGCTAATGAACCCCATGCTTTGGTTTCACAGATGTTCCTCCGCTGTGCCAAGCCAAGAGAAAGACTGTGTGTGTGTGCGTGTGTGTGTGTGTGTGTGACCTCTGCGGCTTTGGGCTCGTGGCATGTATCAGAACCAGTTATACAGACAGTGCCAGGTGTGTGCACTGCCTCCATCCCTCTATCAGCACAACATCAGTACGAGAGAGAGAGAGAGAGAGCACAAACTGTGAGAATGAGTAAAGGATAGCAGAGGTCTGGAATGAAGTGAATGCTCCAGGAAAATGAAAGAAGTTTATGTAACAAATGACAAATGCAGCTGATTAGAGCAATGAAGGAAAGGGAGTGAAAGATTAAACTAGAAGACTGGAAGTGAAAGGTAATAGACTAACCACTTGAATGCGTCTGTCCACGGGTTTGCTTACACACACTTTGGGCAAAATTATCCCTAGAAGTTAGCCGACAAAACCATGAATTATACATAAATAAAATCAATAATTTTATTTGAAGATAATTTCATTTAAAATAAAGACTTTTTGGGCTTGTATACATTTTTATTTATTTACTGATTTGTTTATTAATTAATTAATGCATCCTAAAAATGCAGTTTCCACAACAATATTCAAAACGTGTCAATATGTTTTAATTATTTACTTGATGAGGATTTAAAAAATATATTTTACTCACAATTTAATAAGCAGAAAACTTAATTAAAATAAGAAAGGTCTTGATTGTTAGTTATTTTTAGCTCATTTTAATGGTTGTTTTGTCTTATTTAAAATTATTGGAAGTCTGATGAGACCCCTGGTTGAGAACCACTAGTCTCTAGTAGTCTCTCTCAAGTTTGCCTGCACTAGTTGGTCTTTTCTTTGTGTACTTTTATGGCATTACACAACACAAAAGTGGAAGTGTATATAGTTTGTGTCCCTCTCTCTGATGATTTGATTGCCATACCTTTGAACTAGCGCAATGCATCAAGGTAATGTGTTTGTGGATATGAGCTGGTGGTTGTGAGCAGTTGTCTGAAAGCATGTAGGTAACTTCCACCCATGGCCTGCACTGTGCAAATCGGTAAGAATGTCTGCAGCTCTGCAGTGCTGCATCAATAAACACCATTCAAGAATATCAGATATGGCAGGGGGGCTCGGCCACTTAATGATACTGGTGATAAAGTCCTCAACTGAACCGAGGGAAACAAAATTACATCTTCCAGATCGTCAAATGTTATTAGAGATACGTTTTTTCTTTCAAATTGAGCTGTGTGCACAGTGTGTTCTTGGTCTCTGGACTGCTCACCCCTGTAAAAAAAAAAAAAAAAACAGGATGCCTGGCAAGATCTTTCGTGTAGGTTGCATGTTTTTCTCACTAATTTTTCTTCCGGTTTTAACTAAAGACTGATTTGGCTGCCATAGAAGTTAAATCTAAACTTGCACGGCTGTTTTGTAAACAGACTATATAATACGACCACAAAACACTTCAAATAGTTTACCAAAATATCTAATTTTTTCATCATCCACTCACCTAACCCCAGACTTTCTTTCTTCAGTAAAACACAAAATTAGAAAATCTGATTAATAAAATGGTTGTTCTTTTCCTTGGATTGACAGCGGATGGGGAGTAAAACTTTTCTGTAAATAAATGAAATAAATAAATCACAAAAGTGATGCACAAAAATATTTTTTTATTTGGTCTATTGCTTCGTAAAAATTGGAATATAGAGTCAACTTATAGGATAGACCTACTTGTTGGTGCTTCTGCATCTTTTTGAAGCATGAAAGCTTATCTTATCTGAATGAAAAAATTTAGAAATAACATGACGGTGTGTAAATGATGACAGAATTTTTTTGGGTGGACTAAGTTTTGTCCATGGGATTCAGAATGAGCATTTTTATTCAAATAAATAACTTGGCTTGGAGCAGGAAACCCTTAAAAATAAACTGAACAACGTGAAGCAATGTGTCTGATTTTATCTGAATAAACATCATCATCACTTAACACTTGACTAGGCACACTGGGAAAGAGTTATTAGATTATTTAGATTTTTTACAAGTCACACCTCTTAAGAGAGCTGTAGGATGGATGTTTCAATGCAAGTTGGGCTGTCTAATGGTTCTGAGCCTCCACCTCTGCTTGTCCAAGGGTGATCGTCATCACTTGTCTTCAGTGTCCTGCACTCTTCCAGATAAGGAGTGCAGCACGCCAGACCACCCATGGCTGCAACATACACAGACAGAAGAACCCCCCCTTCCGACCTCAAGCCTCAGTGTTTCACCACTGACAGCACCTCTGCTGCTGGGAAACGCTGGCACTGTCCCCTTCTAACACACTGTGAGCCATCAGTGGCCTGTTTACATTCCCTGACGTCTTAATCTCACACATACAAATCTTGAATGGGACAGAGCTCTGGGGAACTTTGCCTATTAGACTGCACCTCTAAGCTTACTAAGAATGAAGATGAATATGTATGCGTGTGTGTCTGTGTAAGCATATGTAACAGGATGAAATGACAACAGCCTCAAGATATTTTCGAGGAGACATTACTGTAAAAAAAGTTAAAGGGTTTGTTGACCCAATTATTTTTGTATATATAAAGTCAAAAACAAGTGGAATATTCTTCAAAATAATCCCCCTTTGTTCCACATAAGACAGAAAGTTATACAGGTTTTGAACTACTGTATCCCCCGTTATAAAAGTTAAAATAAAAGTTAAAATAAAAATAAAATAAAAATGATAAAAGTTAAAATAAAAATGAGCAACTGTGCAATATGAGGCTGCTTTTCACTGTACAGTTAAACTAACAACAAAAATGAGAGGTGTAAATACAGCAGCTGAATTACATCCTGTTGTTGACAATCCAGTTTTGAGAGTTAAGAGCATCTGGGGGATTTCAGATAACTTTAATACAAAAGACAATTCATAGAGTGCAACAGCACAGGGGAAAGACGGGTGTTCTGCTTAGAATGGGAATTTGCTGTCACACTTCTACACTGGATGCTAGAACAACATTTTAGACAGTTTCCACATGCAGTACAGAAGACTGTCTCCACCACCCCACATGCATTCAAAGCCAAGCACTCAAAGGAGGATTTTCAAAAAGCTGTTGGGATAATAATGCAATAAATATGAGTAATAAAATACAACAGATGGATTTCTCTCAACAAAACATTTCTTGATCATTATTTTTGGATCTCCATCAACAGCTGTTTTATCTGACGATCTAAACACAACAAAAGTGTTCACTCTGAAAAATAAGAGAATTTGTCATGTCCCAATTTTAGACTTGTATAACAGTGAACAGCACCCTGTGGAGTCATTCCATTTTCAATTTAGTTGTTAAGTCAAGTGCGCGGAATGCAGAGCAATGGAAGCTGAATTAGAGTACTGTTCTGATTTTCATTTACTGTACTAGAGTTGTGTATGAGTTCATAGAAGTAGGTTCAAATTAGGAAATATTTCCTTATCCTTCTTATTTCCCAGACACAGAAGACTTAATTAAAATACCCTGTTGTTTCCTTATTTTTGTTCTCATGTATTTTCTCTCACCAAGCCTTCCACAGACACACATTCTCAAACACACCTCACTACCCTTGTTCTCAGGTGTATACAGTGTACAGAGTCAGCTATAATTAGTTCACCAACCAGACCAACCACATATCTCCTTTGTTTACTACGGGATATTACACTTACACAACCATAATTTTTTACACTCTCTAACACTGTCATGAGATGAGGACCTTGCATATTGTGAACTACGCAGGCTCCTACAGACTTCTCCTATAGGCATCAAAAGTGCTTCTACAGCACACTTCTTCTACAGGCATCCAAAAGTGCTTCTACAGCACACTCGCAGTCTGTCCACACATTAGCCGTTAAGTTGTTCCATGGGTTTACTTTAAATCTTGCTCTGGAGAGCTTTTGTTTGTTTGGAAACTTGATAAATTGCACAGGCAGATCACAACACCGCCAGCTGCGCAGTAGACTGATGTCCTTGAATGCAAAGTTTGTCATGAGCTTGCTGTCCAGCCACACAATTCAAATCAAACTGCAGCCGCATAAAGCCTGTCAACACCAAAAAAGGTGAACATGCTGCCCTCTGTGGGAATGACAACAAACATGTCCAAACAGGCATGTGGGTATAAACAAATCCACATCTACTGAATGAATGCAATCTGACATGCCATTGCATTATGATCTTCACTAGCCCCAAAGAACTAGACTGTCAGGAGAAAGTAAGTACTGCCTCAGGCTCTTCAGCCCTTTCAAAGAGAGTTGTAAGACCTGAGAGGACAAGCCCACATTAGGGCTAATTGTTCCCCTGTGATCAGTCAGGAAGGGACAGGTGGGAGATTTCTTTAGTTAAAGAGACAGACATTTTTTTAATCAGTCACATGATATACAATAACATTATTAATATTCAAATATAGTTCTTGCGCAGTTGAGCTTTATGACCAGTCTCAACATTCCCACTTCATTTTAAACAGCAAACTAAAGTAAAACAGACAAGTCTAGTCTTTATTCTCACTAAAGGGCATGACACTTGAGTGAACAGTGTCTTAGGTCACAGAGCACGGAGTTAATAATAAAACACACTTCCCCTCTTTTTTGTCCCCGCAGCAACCCTAAACATGCTTGTGACCGCTGCACCAGAAACCCTGCTTAGTCAACCATGACCCTTCTTTGAAGTTAGCACACACTTCCTGCACATTACAAGAAAATCCAGCCTCTTAGGATCTGAAAATGAATGAGGGAAAACTAAGGAGGTCACAAATGATACAATGGTCAGGATGAGCTTACAAAACAGGAAAGTAGTTTCCCTACAGTCCTTTTTTCCCCTCCAGTTTTGACAGGCGGGTCTATTAAAATCTCAAATGAATCTGCTTGGCGGGAATTTTGAAAGATTCTCACTTCCTTCACTCAAAAACACCCCACCTTCCCTCTGTCTCCACACTGGTTTGCAGCCAAATGTATGAAAATTGCTTTCAGAAATCTTGGCATGCTTTTGTTTTGAATGGGAAAGAGTTCACGGCAATCCATACGTGTCTATCATTCGCTAGCAACTGTGCTTTCTTGATAGAGTGATGCCTGAGAAAAGAGCAGTAGATCAGGGGGAAACACCAGCCATCTATCTGTAATGGAGCACCACACGTGGGGGAAATGGGAGTTAGTGTTCTGCACCGCTCCACTACACACAAGGGTTTCTCAGGTGGCCGATTCTCCCCCGCAAACACCACCCTAAAACTACCCTCATGCTTCATTTCACAGATAGAGATCCTAATAGCCTCAGCAAAACTACTAAAACAGCTCGCTTGCAAACTGGAAGTATCAGCCACATGAATGACATGGATTGTAATGATAAACTAGCCATGCTTAAACAGTACACGATTCAGTTTTCCTGCAGATATTAAAGGGATAGTTTAGTCAAAAAGTAAAATTCCATCATTATTACATAATTCTCATGTTGTATGACTAACTTTATTCTGTGGTTAAAAACAATTGTTTGTTTTTCTTCATTTGGAATGACATGAAAGTAAATAACAGAATTTTCATGTTTGGAAATAAATAAATCCAAATTCATACATCTGCAGTACAGCTTAACTGCTACCATGTAGAATACAAATGTCTAGACATGAGATCTATGGCACCTGCTAAAATTTTGCAGTGGTCCACCAGGCATCTAGCTGGTATATTTCCAAGCATGCATGAAATCATAATTCCACAAGAAACGTTACCAGCTTGAGACAACATGAGAGCCACCTGTAGAGCGAATCAGTACCTGCTCTAAACACCAACCCAAACACAGCACATTTTGAATACCATCATCAGTCTCACTGACCTTGCAGATCTTGCTCTCCTCTGCCTCTCTGCTGCTACGTGCCAAAGTTGTGGCCGGAGCCGGGACCAAGCCTGACCTCCTATCATGGATCTCCGTCTTGAATGACAGCTGACAGGAGAGCATAGAAGATTCCGTGACTCTGAGCTCCGAGCTCCTGGGTGTCAATCCATGTGCCATGTTGCTTCTCGCAGGGTTGGGGATGGGCAGTGCAGTGTGGATGTGTTTGGACCCCACAGCTGGCTGCCGGAGTTTAGATGCAACGCCAACTACCGGCATAGTCCCTCAGAGTGCAAGTCGCAGAGAGAAATAAGGAGGGGGAAAAAAGTTGTCTCTCGTGGCTTTCTCCCACAAGAGAGGGAGCGAGAGAGAGAGAGAGAGAGAGAGAGAGAGAGAGAGAGAGAGAGAGAGAGAAGAGCCCCGTGTCTGCTCTTGACGTCTAGCAGGGACTGTAAGAGGTGGGAGGGGGCAAATGGTCTCTTAGAGAGTGCTGCTAGCAGGAGAGAGCACGGACACGCTCATTCTGCTATCGACAGCGTGTGCTGTTCTCAGTAACTGAGAAGGCTCCTCCACTACACATTCTCCCCTCCTCCTCTCTTTCTTCCACTCCTCCTCTGACAGAGCGCCACTACAAAACCAAACAGCTCTCGGGGCGTGAACTTCTCTGGAAGGTAACCATCACTCTGCTCTCCTCAATGCCTGATTACCCAGACCTGAGTCTCTCTCACATGCACACACATGGATCTAACACTCTGGTTCCTTCCCTGTCATTTGAAGAACATTCCACATCAGCGTGTCACACTCCGACTGCAACTGCCAAAACAGTCTCTCGGTAACCCAGCTCAGATCGGTGGACATAGACACCTCACACTGGCTGCAGCTGGAACAACTGAATGCTGTGATGAAAGAACGAGTGCAAAAAGAACACTCCAAAGACAGCGGAAACGTTTGGGGTTGTTTGGAGTGAAAGTAAGTCTGTATATATGTGATGGCCAACACAAACAGATGTTAGAGAAGGTCTACTATCTTTAATCCAGAAACAATCCACACTAAAGATACACTTTAGTGGATAAAAAAATTCACTGTCAAGTTCCCTGAATTTAGCTGCCAAATTCCAAATCGCTGTGTCTAGCTTCCTTTTTTTTGTTCGGTTAACTTTACTTTCACTCTTATATCATCTATCATCCCTACCCAGTTCATGGAAATAGTTGGTGAAGAATCAGAAAGACAGGAGGGCTCGGAGACAGTGGACTGAAAACAGAATTTGTGTTAGACAGTTTACATAGCACTTGTGGCAGGTGAATAGGAGAACCTGACAGTGGCGCTGACAGCACTGGCACCAACCTCCCTGCTAATTCATGTCAAAATAATAATCAGGGCATTTTCTTGTGTTTAGCCAAGAAGATATGATTCATTTCCCATGAACAGAGGACAAACGAATGATTGCCCATGATCACTAAACAGTCTATAATTTTGTATCTGGCAAAATGCCTGCATATATGAATTTTCAACTGTGGTGTGAAACTGAGCAGCCCTTGATGTATTAAAGACTTTATTAAGTGGGCAAAATATGACATGTACTATGGTTTTTAACAGCAGTTAGCCCGGTGTGAGACTTAAAAGGGAGTGAAAGTTTTATATGGAAAGAGCCCATATGGTTCAGTTTAAAAGCAGGGATGTGTGGAGGAACAGCAATGATTTCCACCACATCGGAACACTTTAACACTGCAACGTCCAGTTCCTAAGCCTACTCTGAGCACCTACAGTTTATTTAATACCTCAAGGGATAGACTCAACACTCACAAAACTAAGCCTATCTGTATGCCTGTTTGGTATATTTAGAATCAAGTGCATTTAATGAGATGATGAAATGTTCCTCCTTTATTAACATCATATTTTACTGTAGAGTGCAAAGCAATGAATGACACCTATACCTTCAATCTGAGAAAATGATATAGAATTATATATTGAAAGAAACTGCTGTGATTTACTCTTCAGTATTCCAGGTGCTCAGAGTATCACGTTACAGAACGCTCTAGGCAGGAGGTCAGATTCAACACAACAGCGGAGACGGAATTTAATTTTCATGTCTTCCTTGCAGAGTTCATCTAGCCACTCTGGAAAAGCACTGCTGAATGCTGTACTTCCAGCTACCTGTGTTTTTCGAACACACTGTGGTGAAGCTGAGCTAAAAGTCTGCCGCTAACTGCTTTGGAGAAGCCAAAGTCAACAGGAGCAGAGCAACCACCAGGTTCAGTTCCATCTGAGCTCGGTAGGTCATGGCTTGTGCACTGTTCAGACATTCAACCGCATTTCTCCACATCAGAGCCCATACTCTTAACGAGCTGGTTAAGCGGGGACAAAGATCATAAAACATGATGAGGATGTTGATGGGAATGACAGAAATATTGTTGTTGATGCCGCAGGGCAATGATGGTAATCATAGAGTGCCCTTGGGTTGTCTAGTGAGGCACCGTTGATAACTGTGGCCTGTATCTCTGAAGTACCATAATTCCTATAACAAATAATGTGTCTTATGAGATTTGGCATAGGCGATGCTCCTTGGAAGAGGCTAGGAGCCCTGACAAGAGCTACATTTACAGTCTCAATCTCTATTTCTGAATGTAAGCTCAGCAGAGTTGCTCCATTCTAGGTGGCCTCCAAAGCCACAGTGGAGTATCTTGTGGCAGGGAAAAAGTGTACTGCAACAGGACCGGGAGAAGGGGTTGGATGAGGGTTGAAACCTCAAGATTTTCGGGTTGGGGGAGAATTATGGAAGACCCAAAAGCCACAGCCCAAGAGAGGAAATAGGAACTCAGCATCTAAAGACTCAAACCTCCTGGCCAAGCATCATAGCGTGTGATTAAGTCAACTTGCTGGTTTCCACGAAAGAGCCTGGAAGGAAATCAGCTGCTGTGTTTGCTGAGAAACTATTTTTTCTCTATCTGATAAAAGCAGGGGTTCAGCATTATACAATGAGCCCAAGCACGCATTGGGAAATCTCCAGCTGACTTGCTCTCGGTTGCCACATTCATCCATGAATCGGAATATCGTGAGAGGCCTTAGGCTTTGCACTGACAGGATGCAGAAAAATAAATACCAGGCAGAACCAAAGCATGATTCCTGATTATACGGAACATCCCTGCGTGGGACCTGATGTCAGAGAGTGGCTTGCGCTCTCTGTGAAAACAAGCAGATACGGAGAGACGGGCAGAAAGAGAGACTAAAAAAGAGAACGAAAGAGGGGTTGACCCTCTTGCATCCCCTCTGGACCCTCCCATGTCAAAACAAATCCTTTGAGAGGCTGATAGTCACGCACCTGGTCCCCACCACAAGCACATGCTTATCTAGCCTCTGCATATAGGATGGCACGGAAAACAAAACACACAAACAGGGTGCTGGAGTCATGGATTCCTACTCCCCAGTCAACCTTTAATGCCCTCCGTGGGCTCTCACCCTCTGCCTGATGGGCTAGAGGCTCCAGAGATAAGCTTTATATGGCACTATGATGGTATTCATTTTTCATCATTAGCATCAGAAGAGTGCTTCTTAAGATGCTCTTACCATGCTAATCCTCAAGAAGACTTCTAGTCTGGAGTGAATCATAGAGTATCAAGACATGACAAGGGTTCGAGGTGATGGAAGAACATCTATTCAATTTATCATTCGTTGTTTCTTCTTTGTATTGAAGTCTTGAGCCCTTAAGGCCACCGTGATGGAGACAAGTAGTGAAACAGATTGAAACAATTCATTTTAGCGGGAGCAATTGCGCTCCATTTTGGATTCAAAGGGGTCGGAACAAATGGAATGTGAACCATTCTTTTTTAAATGGCCAAACGTTATAAACACGCATTTAGCAAAAACGTCAAAGAAATTCCAGCTGCCCGCAGAACATGTTTGGAGCGGGTGGCTTGGCCACAACCCAAAAAGGAGTGGGTGGAAACAACACTACATTGAATCAAAGCCGCATCCTGCTTCCCAGCAGGAAATCTTCTACTTTCACACAAAAACCATGCTGTCACTTTGTGGTCAACTTTTCTACAACAATCAAACCTCAAAACCTGCTAAGTAATCAAGGAGCAATGTCATATAATGCATTTGATAAAGGAAAATATATATAAAAACTCCTGTAACAAAATCTCAGCAATGAGCTCCTTGCAATTATGCAATTAGCTTGAAACACATTTATGCCATATTAAATACAAGTTTAAATTTAGATTTTGATTATTTTAAAGAGAAAATGTATCGAGTTAAAGAATTGTCTTAATATGTGAGTATACACATCTTAGTAACTACTAAAAATAATGTAAAGAAAATATTTTTTCTAAGAAACCACACTGGTGCAATCGTTATTTTAACAAGGTTATATTCCTCATTATGATTTCATGACTGTTGTCTCCCCTTACCTCTATTTTCACCATAAAATATCAAATTAAATTCTTCAAAAACTATACTCCAGTCATTGTAAGTTATATAATAAATAAGTGCAAGGTAATATAAGAAATCAGAGCAAACCCAATTTTTTAAGACATCAATTATGGTCTTCCCCATCAGTCCATGTCTTACTCTCTCCCTATCTTTATTTCTGGATTATTATGGTCTCTTTCTAAACATTTTACAGCTGGTTTTGATAAAACTCAAGCAGGGAATCAATGCCTGACCATTCAGAACAACAAGCAAAAGGCAGTGATGTACAGTAACTACAAATGTGCCTATTGTGGCCTAAAAATAACATGAAAGGGAGGTCAGCCATCAATCCGATCAAGAGGAAGAGGCCACCACAACACTGGGCCCAGTCCCAACTAAAGATCCCAGCAGCATAACACTTACATGGACTAGCACAAAAGTAGATCAGTGAACACTCAGCTGCCCAGGAGTCAGCAGTTATGTAGCCAAGGTCAGACTAACAAACACAGACAAACTGTTAAAAGTCCAGCCCTCTGTGAGACTGGCTGAGACATTATTGGGTCCAGAAATGTTCAAGGTTTCTTTATTCGTCATATAATAAATTATACAGGGTATAATCAGAAGTGAAATGTAAATCAAATCAGGTCTGCTCAATGGACAGTGCAAAAGAATAAAAAATTATATAAAAGTAACACAACACAAGAGCATATATATAGGTAAAAAAAGAGAAATAAAGAGTAAAATGTGCAATAGAATAAAAAGTGCAAAACAAATAAGATGTGCTAAAACAGTATATTGGGACTTAAATAGTAATATGAACAAGAGTGATGTGCAAGAGGGATGTGCAAATGGGTTGTACCGGGTATGTACACATAGCAGCAATACGGATGATGAGAATATGAATGTTTTACAATTAATAATGTGCACACTGACATTGTGAAAATTAGAAGGAAATAAAAACAAATGATTCGTTACTTACATAATTTTGGGCAAGTCTAATGAAAACTATATAGAAAATGAACTATATAAATAAAAATACATTGATACCGTAGATCATGCAGAGAGAGCAGACGGGTTCCTGTAATACTTCTCCGAGGCTCAATCTCAAACCTTAAAATATTACATCCACACACAGCTGGCCCATCAGCAAATAGTATTTTCACATCAACACTAACACACCAGCCTGCATTCCAAGGTGGCTTTCCCTGGCACAAGTTGCTTTTAACAAACGGCATGGAGTCACAGCCATCCAATGCCTTAAAGGGTAAAATAATTCACCAAAGTCAAGGATGGGTGGCTAACAAACGGCAGCTAAACCTAACCTCATATATTAATAAAAAAGTGAGCATAGAGTCATTAAAGTGTATTTTATATTTCCGTCTTAACATAACAACAGCAGATTTCATTTAAATAAATAAATATTATTTAATTAATTCATAATAAATCAATTAATTCATAAATGTAAAAAAACAGGTAGTCGGTTAATCACAATAATTATTTGATTTGTTATAATCATTTATATATATATATATATATATATATATATAGTAAAATAAGTAACACAAATAAAATAAATAACTTTAAATAACATAATAAATTCAAATAAAAAATAAATAATATACAACAGTTTCAAAACTCAACTCTGGATACATGTCCTTTTTTGAAAAATAAAATAGGCAGTCAATTTATCAACTATACATTTTTTTTTACATTTAAATTTTTGTGCATTTAGCAGACGCTTTTATCCAAAGCGACTTAAAGTGCATTCAGGCTATACATTTTTGTCAGTATGTGTTCCCTGGGAATTGAACGTACAACATTTTGCACTGCTAACGCAATGCTCTACCACTGAGCCACAGGAATACAACAATAACAACATATAAGCAATAAATAAATACATTGTTCTATAACTAAAAATAAACAACTGCTAAAATTGTGTCATTCAAAACCTACATGCCTTTTATGTCACAACTCATTACAACTTTAATCTAGAATTAATGCTATTTATATTTAGACAACTTAAAGATAAGGTAGCAAAAAGAGCCTGTTTAATCAAATACAGCCATTTAAACCGATAGTTACTTTGAACTGTTTATGGTGCAATAATTCTTATTAGTATGCTTTAATGGGGGGGGCATAGCTTTAATGTGTCAAGTTGTGTTCAGAACACACTCTCTGCCTATGTTCTCCAAGTTGTGTTCAGAACACACTCTCCCCTATGTTCTCCAAGTTGTGTTCAGAACACACTCTCCCCCTATGTTCTCAAGTTGTGTTCAGAACACACTCTCCCCCTATGTTCTCCAAGTTGTGTTCAGAACACACTCTCCCCCTATGTTCTCCAAGTTGTGTTCAGAACACACTCTCCCCCTATGTTCTCCAAGTTGTGTTCAGAACACACTCTCCCCCTATGTTCTCCAAGTAGTGTTCAGAACACAATCTCCCCTATGTTCTCCAAGTTGTGTTCAGAACACACTCTCCCCCTATGTTCTCCAAGTTGTGTTCAGAACACACTCTCCCCCTATGTTCTCCAAGTTCTGTTCAGAACACACTCTCCCCCTATGTTCTCCAAGTTGTGTTCAGAACACACTCTCCCCCTATGTTCTCCAAGTTGTGTTCAGAACACACTCTCCTCCTATGTTAACAGGTCTGTTGCATCTGTTCTTATTTTAAACATTCTTTTATACTAGAGCGACCCTCCTCTCCCCCAGCTTCATTATAGTGTTTGCTGTGGATATCAGCATGTGTGCTTGTAAATATCACTCAGTCTCACAGTTTCTCTATGCGATAAACATACAGTGCTGTCACCTGTGGCTGCATCTCCTGCTCATTACAGACCGCTCATTGCACTGGAGCTGTGCTCCCAGAGAGACAGAGATTCTGATTAAAGGCTTGGAAAACGAGCCCACACTCCTGTGGCACTCCGCTATCAGTTCCTTGCACCGGCCTCAGCTCCAGATGTGGAGACACTGGGTCATTACTGGAGGCCTCCCATGTGGTGCGTGCTAACTGTCTTCCAGCTCATTACTCCAAACACTCACTGCTCTACGCCGGGGCGTTTGGCTCGTCTGGAGTCTTCGTCTTGATGAGTTTGCAGTTTATGAGCCCAGTCTGCACACTGACCACTTCAGGCCTGCAAGAGGCTGGTCTAAGCCTTAGATGGCACACCCACAGACGTTTATTAAACAAGTGATGTGCATGCTGTTGAAAAAAAAGTCTTAAGAAGCCTGTTTCTGCAAGGCTTCTTAAACAGTTACACATCAAAGAATGTGCTGGTCGACCAGCTGTAGCAGCTAAATCTTGCTGGTGAACAGCATGGCTTAAGGTTCAGTAATCAGACTACCAGCATACCAACACTAACCAGTAGAACAAGCTTTTCTTTGAGACTATTATCTTAAGATACACACCATTTTTTTTTTTTTTTTTTTCAATGGAAATATCAGGTAGTACTTGATATTTATTTGTTTTATTTATTATTAAATATTTCCATATTACCTTCTGCCAATCATTAAAATCCTCAATTTATATGACACTTTTAGTAATTTTGTTAATTTGATAGTTTTTATTGAATTTTAACATTTCCATGCAGCTTTATTCTTATCTTTAATAAATGTAGTACTTCTATCTAAACTTATTTCAGATAGTTGTCAAGAAAACATTTCTTTTTTTATTTTCTATTATCCCAATTTTATTTCATTTTTACTGCAATTACTAAAAGGGTCATCTGAGGTTGAGCGGAAAAACTAGGACCAGTTCACAAAAGTAGTAGGGCTGCCACTAACGACTAATTGATCGGTTAATCAATTAATCTAAACGATTATTTTCTCGCATTAAATCAACAATTTAACTTAAATTAAACCAAATGAAATCCAAATTTCTATGAAATCCCTTTTTAAAAATAAAGTGCAACAGAGTGCAAGAACAAGTGTCCATCTCAGTCCAAATCACTGAAATCAAAGTTCAATATTATAGTGTAAGAATGACAACATATCCATGTGTTATAGTCTACTAATAATACAATTATAATTAAAAAAAAAACGAAATATTATTTACCAGAATTTATTTAGGTAAAAATGTAAATGTGCAGTATTTCAAAAAAAAAAATGTATTCTGTGAAATGTGCCACTTCTGGTATTTTGTTGGTTAGTCGACGAGCAAAATGAAGTCGACGATTTTTACAAATCAACTAAAATCAACGAATCGCGACAACCCTAAAAAGTAGGTTTTTAACATAATTGAGAATATTTAATTAACGATTTGATTGACAGCCGTGATTCTTCAGGCAAAGTTGCTCAATATGAGGAGATCTATCAAATTATATAAAAATTGAGTGGATGTGTGAAACACCAAGTGATTACAGATCACATAGTGGACGATTTCTTTCAAATTTCTCACAGACCTTTAAGGACCATGAGTCGAACATGCCCACCGAGTTTTGTTCTGATCGGCCTCTGTTAACCTCGCCTAATAGGTGCTTAAACTTCATTGACCGATGGAAGCCATGTTTTTTTTAGATACATGAATGGCCTCATAGACCCTTGTGGCACTTTGGATACTGCATACAAATTTTCAAGTCAACTGGACAAACAGTTGCATAGATATAGCTATTTTTATGTTTTTCCCTCTTATAGCGCTACCAAGTGGCCAAGGTCCTCAGTTTTAGTAAAAGTGTCCCTGCCCCTTTTGAACGTTTTTTTTTAAAGTTTTTGGTAATTATTTATTTTCACTGTCCAGATAATCTTTCTGCACTAGCTTGGTTACGATCAGGCAAAAAATACCCTAGGACTAGTTCGCAAAAATAGGTTTTGGTCAAAATTCAAAATGGCAGAAAAATGTGCATACCGGAAATGATATTGAATTTATTTGATTTAAGGATTTTAATGATGTAAGACACTAGAGTCTAAGATAAATGATCTATGAGTTAGCTGTAGTGCCCCCTATTGGTTGATTGGGGTGAGTCTTTGGATCTGAGTAGTAGTCTTTGGATTCTAAAATCAGATGGCTCCTTCTGTCTAAATGGACAGTTTGTGCCAAGAATTAGAACAAGGAAATGGGTTGTTCAATACAGAGTTTATCCCTTGTGACAAACAATGAATTTGGGCAGGTGCTGTCCTTCAACACTAGAGGAATATCATATAAACGTTTTCACCCATCAGTTGTGATACAAACACCCTCAGGGTGGCATAGCCCAGCGGTTCCAATGGACAATGTGTAGGAAGCATGTCAATCGGAACACAGTTCATGCACGGAGCGCACTTCTAATGAGCTGATTATCTGAAATAAGTGTGTTAACAAAGAGAGAGGCATGCAAAATATGTAAGGGGGGGGGCAAGGACTGAATTAAAAACTGCTGGCATAGCCAGATGACCATAATTACATTCAATATGAGCTTTTAAAAGACTGTATATAAATGGAAGTGCTGATCTTCATCTGCAGAGTGAATTATCCCTCTTTACTCAATTCCTCATTAACAGATCGTAAGAGGTTGTACTCAGTCAGCACTTTTTCTCATGTATGTGAGCATGCTGAAAGCTTGATGGGGCTTTACCCACACTGCTTGTGCACATCAGAGCCTTGCGTGTATTTGAGCAGAGAGCGCGACTCTTTCATCTGCAGCGGTGTGTTTACGATGGGACTCTGCTCTGTGTAATCATAAGCTCTGAGAGACTCAATCGCATTCCTTGAAAAACAAAAAATGCCCAAGTGGCTGCGATGCGAGAATAAAGGCCCCTCTAATGGATTCTGACTCATTAACAACGAGATACTGTATTTACATCTTGTGCATTATCCTCTATTACTAATCACTGGCGCACACATATCACTGCTTTGAAGAAATCTTCTCTGCAAAAGCTATTCAAACGTCAGATTCACTAAGATTAGAGGACACCTTTTCTTTTGAACTTCTTTGGAAAGACGTTTTAGCGCAGAGGCGGAGGGCACTGATGTTAGAGAGACAGTTAGGCCTGAACTACATGCTACATAACAGAATTGGGCAAAATTCTGAATCAAAGAACTGGCTTTCTTTTAGCTTATGAGTATGAATTTGGATTGTATTGACCACACTGAACTCTGATATCTAATAAAAAAGGAAAAGATGGGTACACACAGGTGCATTATGGTATTCTACCTACATATAAGGCATGTAAATAATCAAATTTCAAAACTTTTAAATTGTATTTATATATTTTTTATAAATAACTTTCAAACTAGATTTTGTCAAATCAACATTC
The DNA here is from genome assembly GCA_027564155.1 of Gymnocypris eckloni scoliostomus. Lineage (NCBI taxonomy): Eukaryota > Metazoa > Chordata > Actinopteri > Cypriniformes > Cyprinidae > Gymnocypris > Gymnocypris eckloni. The sequence goes on along the minus strand of CM050432.1, from coordinate 17,264,726 downwards.
AACATTTTGTTTTTACTTTCTAACTTCACCAGTACATTTCAACTGCATTTCCACATATTCAAATTCAAATTCAAATTCCAATTCTGTTTGTGACCTCAATTCAAATTCAATTACAAAGCAGTTTTTTTAGTATTGTTTATACACTATTATTGTAGTTATTACTTTGAATTAGTTTTTATTTGTATACTGTATCTTCAGCTTAAATTTTATTTTTAGTTAAATGTGCATTTGTCATGTTTTTATTTTTATTTAACGTCAATTTATTTTTTATTTAGTTTAACTTCAAAAATATATATATATTTTGTTAAATTTTCAGGTCATTTTTAAGGAAGCAGTACTAATTTTCAATTAAAATTTGTATGTTGTTTTCTTCTAATAATTATATCCCATTATATTTCAGCTTTATGTCTTATTTTTTTAAGAGTTTGTTATAACAATAACAACATTGCCATTCTCAATTAAATTCTGAAAGATGCACAACCCTGCAGTAGTAACCCTGCAACTAAATTTACTCAACTTACTCCTCAAAATAAAATTATGTCATGACCATATAAAAAGACAGTTTTGTGATCTACAGCACTCCATGCTAATATGATATAAATGAAATGATGCATGAAATCAAGCTTGTGTACTCTAGCTAGCAGCAGTTGCCTTCACATATTTGGATAAAGAATGTTTCAGGCCCTCCCCTCAAAAAAGTAATCCCGAAGTTGTTCATCATTATTTGTGCACACATATAGTCGGTTAAGACCATGAAACGACCATATAATACATTTAGAAACAAATTCCATGGTAATAAAAGACTAATATGAGTGCTGGAGGACTTCCATATGATTTAAGACTAGTAAACCAGAATAAAATTACTTTTGGGATGCAAAGTGGACCTTTGCTATCACAGAAGTACTGTAAGTATAATAATCAATATCCAGGTCTACAGTCTATTAATATCATAGCCAATAACATCTGGCTTTTGCTTGCCAAATGCTCTGAATCTAATAGTTTAAGCAGAGAGATTCAGAGCCTATTTGCTTAACTCTTGGAACCGTGCGGCCTCCAGGACATGATTACATGAGATGCTGTGTTTTCTAACACTGGATGTATTGTGTTTGGCCAGGAAACAGGTCCGGCCTCTGAAAGAGCGTCCAGCACTGTGTTAGGTTTGGCACGGCAGTCTCACCTCCATCAACATATTCAGATTGTCTCGAGTTCTCACTCCCATTCACCCCTTACACATGTACTCGTACACTTGAACAAACTCTTTTGCCTGGGATAGTCCCAAACTCATGGGTGAGATTAGCAGGATGTAAACTATTGTGACAAGCTTATCAAACCTTGACTCGCCTCCAAAAGGCAAGAACAACAGCGTTTTGGATTAAGGGGTCCGCAGGTAATAAATCACAATATGCTTAGACGTGTCAAACATATAAAAGCCATTAGAAGCAATAACACCAATAGCACCCAGTTTTGAGAACATGCCCACCATGTTGTTGTTGTTCCAGGGCCCCGAAATAATTTCTAATTCGGATTTTCTGCAGCCAAGCTGTGGCCTGAGAGACTTCTGGGTTAAACTTCAGGGACCATGTGGCTAAGTAGTGTGGTGCTGAGAGGCGAAAGCACTCACTTCATTTCTCTTCATTATGGCCTGCTGACGAAAACCAAATGGGAAGCTGGAACCGGCAGGAAGCCAGAGCGCGTGGTGCCCAATTAAGGGCCTGAGTGGGGAAAAGGGTATGGCATTGCAAGAGCATAAACAGCGGTGCTAATCTGTGCCATGTCTGCCTTATGAATGACCCGGCACTTCATCATTCATGGGTGGGCACTGGCGCGTGGGCAGAGGCCTATAAAAGGCCTGAGAGAGAATGAGGGCTGTCTAATCCTGGGAGTACTTGTGCAGCGTGGCCCCTTGCGAGAAACTGGTTATGTTCAGTGGAACATAAGGACTGGAATTACAAAAGGAAAAACATTTTTTTAATTCTGAATAAACTTTTTGGATTCTCTAAGCTCTTAATAAACTTACTGTTAGAACTGTAATGTTGTTGTCATCATTATCAGGGTTAATATCATTAACTAAAACTATTACATACGGTGGCCCAGTAGTGCACAACACAACAAAATCTCCAAACAAAATATCATAACAAAACAAAATATCCACAACACATTGCGAATATGACTCCTTTTGCTGTATTGCGTCTCGTTTCCGTTGTGTTTTGTTGTGTTAATTTAATTGTGTTGTGGCTTATTTTCATTATGTTGTGCTAATTTTGTTGTGTTTCTAGCTGTTTCTGTTGTGTTGTGGCTTGTTTCCGTAGTGTTGCGACTTGATTCATTTGTATTGTGCTAATTGTACTGTGTTGTATCTGGTTTCCAATGTGTTGTAAAATGGTAAAATTGCAAAATGTAAAGATAAAAGCTTATTCAAAATGATTTAATACAAACTAAATATTAAGATAGAACTGTTTAGGCATTACATTTTCATGGCATGTTTGAATAAAATGGAATAAAATGTTATTGGATATTCTGCACAGAAAAGGTGTAGTCAACTTTTTAAAAACTAAAATAATGTAGCCTAATCATGTTGTATATGTCTTGTGGCAATATTTTTGAATATCTTATTGTGTATGGATTGACCCTGATTGCTTCATTGTAAATGTCATTTTAAAGAACTAATATTTCTTAACAGTCGCAAATATTTTTTGTAGTAATCTCAACATAATGCAAGCATTGCTTTCAATTGAGCTTAACAGTAAAAAAAAATCCTTTAACTGTGAAATAATTTTGGAACGATGAAATCCATTGATATGTGATTATCATGTCAGAAAAGGTTCCTCTACATTCAGAGAAAGCTTTCCAAAGGAGACTGAGTCATGCACATTGGGTTGACATCCCATTTGTCAGTCTGATTCAGTTTTTCCACACAACAACTACATTTTCTTATTATACAGAGCTTTCCTGCCATTTGTTTACAAAACACTGTGCGAGGTGATTGATACTAGAAAAGCTTGGCTGGAGCAGAACAATCAGTTTTGTCTGTGTCTTCAAAAGAGCCAATGCATGCATTATCTCAACATCACAGAATACTCGGTCCGGCATACAATTTGTAAAGTGCTTTCATCTAATGAGGAAAATTAGTCTGTCTGCAGGTCTAGACACAAGGTGATTGATCGAGTCAGATAATTTCACAAACACGTCACGGCGTTCCCGCATATTTAGGGTTTTCTCTTCCTACATCAGCTCATCAACCACCCATCATTTTAATCAAACCAGAATGTTCCCGGTTTAATTTTCTTGGCCTCAACAAAAGCCCGGTAAGTAATTAGTCCCAACTTTGGGCTTTTCTTACTTCTGGAAGGAATGTGGAAGAACTCGCTTCACATGTTTGGCTTCACTGATACGGTGGCTACAGCAATGTTCTCCACTCAGCAGCCCGGGCCAAATTAGTTGTGCCCCTTGTATTGTACCCACCTATTCAAAGACACATCATGCTTTGTTCTGGATAAAAATGTAGGCAAGGTATTTAAATATCCTTTGCAAAATCTACACTGTTTTCTATTAAGATTCACAGGCTCCATAAAGCTGCGGATCCTTATTGGACTCGGTCTGTGAGCATGATTCCTCTGCTCTGCTGTGATATGATATGATTTTCAACCCAAACAAATGCTGTCATGGCATATGTCAAGCCAGCAGACACAAAATGCTACAGACAAAGAGAGAGACAGTTAGCTTACAGTTCAGGCCAAAATTGAGCCAAAGCAGGACCTTCTGACCAAATGATGCTGTAAGAATTAATTCATACAGTTGTTAAAGTTGTATTGTGATGCCTCATGCCTTGTTCTGGACTGAATTAACAAGAGAACAGTCAAAGACAGATGTTTTTAAAATGCATCACTTGACAAATGAAAAAATATGCTTCTTTGCAGAAAATGCATTTGCCCCTTTTAGTTATTGCACTGTATCCGCATGAATAGAGATGCACAATATTTATTTAATAAAACTTTTTTTTTTATTAATTTGTCATGGTGAAATGACCACAGGCACAGTCTCCTGGAGCAACCAGAGTTAAAAAAAATGGCTGAAGGGTACATAGTGACAGTGGTATCAAACTTTTAATCACAAACTTGTACATCCCTAATATGAGAAATATACAGTAATACAGTACATACTACAAAATCTATACACTCCATGACCAGAGACATGTGAACACCCACTTCTAATTACTGGCTTTGGAAATTTCAGCTACACTGATGACTAACAGGTGCATAACAAAGTATAGAGCCAAACATTTGTACTAAAATGAAGTATGTTTTCTGTTACATTATGACAGTGTCCTTCTGCACAAAGCAAGGTCCACTAAGGTGTGGAAGAACTAGACATGAACCCCACTAAAGATCTTTGGGATGAATTGGTGTGCCGACTCTTCATCCCCTTTGCATGATTTCATTGACACATTTCAGGATTCTTTTGGAAGAATCTTTGTCAAACTTAAAATAAGCTCTGGGCCTCTGAATCGCAGAGTAGTTTTGGACTCACGTCTGAAGGTAAGCTTACCTAGAAATTGTAATCGCAGCAAACGGAGGACCAGCTTGCCAGTGATATTGAAATTAAATTCTCAATTGGCATATAAGAGTGTCCACATAATTTTGGACACATAGTGTTTTTAAGATTCTCTACAAAGCTCGTAGGGTAGCTAAATGTTCTTGAATAAGGACCAAGTCATATTGTGCTTGAGTTTGATCTTCAACAGCCAATGAGATCTCAGATTCAAAAGGTAGAAGGCTCTCTGGGAAATACTCTGATCGCTCATCTGTGAAATTGCCACAAATATTCAAGAAATCTCAGTTTTTCTTAATCTTAGAATGTTCATTTCAAAGAAATCCTCCTGAGTGTCACACTTAAATTGCAGCATTACCAATTTTAGAAATTACAATTTTGATATACAACAGAAAAGCTGCAACACAGCCAAGTGCAAATGACAGTAAAAAACAAATACACTAACACGCATGCACAAAACAACAAAATGCCATGAATAAATATATAAATCAGCTAAATATGATTTTCGTTCTTTTTATTTATTTTAACCCAGAGCAACATTCTTTGCACACTCACTTAAACATAAGGTCAGTAGGGAGCTCGGGCTTGGCCCGGCCTCATCAGTGGGAAAGAGCTTCTCTCAGCTTAATACCACTGGAGACGCTGAACGGGAGCATGGAGAAATACACTCGGCAGGCAGCTAATAGCAGAGGGGGAAACACTTTTGGCAAAAGATTGGCGAGATGCTCCACTGAATGTTTGCACAAATGGGATTGTACCTACTAATTATGGTAACGGAGTGCACTTAAAGGCTGACGTATGGACAAACTGTTGTGGTGAGCTGGCATGGACGACAGGCCGAGGTTGTGAGGCTCCAGGACCAAGCCAAGGCTGCGTAACCCTTCTGGTGGTAGAAATTTTACAGGCCTCATGGCTGACGTGATGAGCAGTGTACGTGGGAATCTCACGAAACCTGTCAAGAACATGTCAAGGTCATATCAAAAACCAAATGAAAGGAATCATTTTTGAAATATTTTAAAAGCAACATGATGCTTTGTGAAGTTATTTCCATTACAATTATAATATATGCATATGTATATTCATCAGTGGTGTTCCGTCAATATAAGCTGCAAATGCTCTGCATACCCAGTCCATCTGAGAGAATGAGTTTGCGGGTTAATTAATATTTGATCCCTTGTCATTTGAGATGGAACTTATTTTATGAGTTTTACTTGTTTTTCTAGCATTCAAATAACAATGGATAAACATGAAACAACAGAAGAAAGACTGGAGATGTATTTGGGAAATGTGTATATATTTTAAATCGACATCTGCCATGGTGTTTCTTATTTGTCATCTGTGACCCCTATTTGAGCATGTTGTAAAAACCGATCTTAATTTTATAAACGCAGCATACATGGTTAAAAAAGTCACCGCTCGCAACTGACATAAAATTGATTTTATTATCTTAAAAATACCATTGCAGCTATATATCTGCCATAGCACTTTTAAACTATTCTGGTTAAAAAAAAACATTATAGGTTTAAGGGGGGTTTGAGAAGCACTGCACTAGAGCATCCCTTCATTCAGACACAGTGGAAGATCTGATAAGACTCAGTGTAGAGGGCCAAGTCTGGAAGATGTTGATGCTAGAGAGAGTGTGGCCAGCTGGTTTAGCCAAGGCCAAAGATCAAGAAGGACAACTACAGGAGTTGGCTATCCGAGGGGCATGTGATTGCAATGGAGGATAGTCCATAAGACATTGAGCCACGAGATGTTCAGTTTGATGCCCTTAAAACACTTAATTTAGATTTTCTTTATTTCATTTATCTTGAGATGTTTTAAGTTTAAATATCAACTCAGTGAAGCACTTTATGCAACAACACTTTTCAGTAAGTTACCTTTCTTGTAGAATTGTGATTCAAATAAAGAACTTTATGTTGACCAGATTGTTAGTTAATCGTTTACTAGTCAATATTGCCTATATGAAAATTTGTGTACACCTAACTTTTCTGCTGGTGCACCTAAGAAAAAAGTTGCACCAGTGCAACCAGTGCAAAAAGTTAGTCTAGAGCCCTGAATATCTTTATCGGTTTCAAAATGCAATATTGAATATCATACAAAAGTCAGGTGGTCAATTTGTCATCTATAACAAATAAAATAAAAATTAGGAGTACAACTAAATAACAAATAATAAACTTAAAAAATAAAGTTAAATAAAAAACTGAATGAATGAATGAATATTTCCCCCAAATAAAATCTTAAAAATGACCTGGTATATGGCCTTGACAGGTTTTGTGAAATTCAGTCATATAGGAGCAGCAGATTGCAATGTCAACACATAAGGATAGTGTTCCACTGCAACCAAAGGTTATGTTATCAAGTCAAAGCGTGACGGATACACTGCTAATTTGCTTGAATGATACTGCTATCCCTTCCATGGCATGTATCAGACAGCAGTATCCAGACAAATGCTAATCTAATCATTTTGGGGCTCCAAACACAGCTGGGTATCTGCAGAAGTACAGATAACAACTGTTCTAAACACGAACGCCTGTGACTATTCCAGGCACTGAACTTCAAGGCATCATGTCTGCTTGTAAAACACTGCGGTGCAACAAGACCGTCTGCATTGGCCTGTAGAGTACATCTAAAACTGGCACTGACATGCTTGGAGAAGAAGACCTTTTCCCCTGTGGTCCTCTGATGATCCAGTATAAATGAACAGATACTGTGTGGGCTATAGATCTGAAGGGAAGACTTCTATAGCAGGAAACCCAGTGGACTACTTTTCTCACAGCAGCGTTTGTGCAAGCCTGTCCCTTTGCTCCCTCTGGTTGAAATCCCTTTGAAAGCAAGGGAATAATGAATAGAGAGACTGATGAAAAGTTATTCTATGACTAAGCATGTATCTGCATCTCTGACAGTAATCCACTATTAAAATTATGATATTTAAAGCAGTATGATGTTGTGTTTGGACATGTGACATGAGAGAACAATTTAGTTTGGTGTCACTGATTTGTCACTGATCAGTAAAAAAAAATTATATTAAAAAAAAGTTTTAGTTACACAAGTTTCCATGAACAAAACTTACAGCATGGCTTCAGAAGACTTTCTGAGGTTTATGTGGACTTTAAAATCATTTTAATGGTAGTTTATGGTCCTTTTTGAGCCTCAAATTATGATAAAAAGGAAAATAGATAAATAGGAAAGGAGCAGCGTTAACATGCACAATATTTTCTTTAATGTTGCACGGCAGAACTAAAATCGTATGCATTTGGAACAACATGTGTGAGTAAGTGATGGCGATTTTCATTTTGAGGGAACTGTTCCTTCAAGAAAGTAAAGTTTGAGACTGGAAAAGCTAAGCTGAAACAAAGCATTAGCAATACATTTGATCTGTTGATAGCCTGTCTAATTTCTCTGTGGTAAACAATTAAGAAAGCTTCATGTGTTTTTGCAACTTCAAACTAAAATAAACACAGCTGAGAGCTCAGCAACTTGATGGGAAGCAGTTGTAATGGTGAACAGGCAAACAAAAGATGATTGAAAAGAAAGGCTTTTTAAAGGGATAGCCAAGTTCCCCCAAAATGAACATTCGCCCATCATTTACTCACCCTCATTAAGATATTCTGAAAAATGCTGGTAACCAAACAGTTGACAATCCCTTTAAAAGGCAATAAGCGACTAGAAAGAAAGAATTGTATAAATGCATGTCTGACAGCAAACGCATTCCTAATCTAGAAGTGCTGATGAATGGGATCATGTTCCAAAAAGCACCTATGTATAAGCATGCTTGATCACAATGGATGCCATATCATATCCACGGAGGCTTTTGAGACTGGCTTAGTTTCTCTATTCTTTAAAACTTCCACTCTATAGCTAATACTCTGTGGTAAAAAGAGCTGTCAGAACAGGGATTAAAACCACAGTATTCTTTAACAATGACACTTTAGTCTCACACTGCCAAAATAATTACAAACACTTTCTCGTATAACGTAGAGCATTTATGGTGTGAAACTAAGCTTTATTTCTGTACTCCTGTTTGCACAGACAACCGAATAAATGCATATTTGCACACAGAGGTTGACAGAGACAGCATTGACTGATATCTATCATCTATAATCTAGACTAAAGAAAAAAAATACTATTTTACCATGAAAAACTTACAGTAAGCAATATTTTTATACATATGATTTTTATAGATTTTCCAATTGCTGGCAATATTTTTTTTTATTGCAGCAATAACCACCTCAATGATATAATCACCCAAATAATAGATGGTGGTAGAGTAGGATGGTGGGTTTGCATCTCTTTAAAATACATGCTGAGAGACCAGCCAACTGTGACGTCCAATAGATTTCAAGAAACCATGGCTATTTTATAATTTCCAATTAAATGCATGTCACTAATTTCATTACAGCTGATTTTCCTCTATCAACTTAGAAATAAATAAATGTCTGTCATTCATCAATGTGTTTCCTATCATCTTACTGGAATACCATCAACAAAATGCCTCATTCTGTGTTCCTGGACTACTGTAGCAAGAAGCTCATTTATCTATACGACAGTCAGGAAATGCCTGGCCGCAAGTAACCAATGCAGACATCTTTAAGCTGAACTATGGTGGTTTGATTGATGCGAGCACATATATATCCAGGCCTCAGGCAAATTATGATATTTTGGCAGTCTATAGTTGTAAAATGCCACAGGACATTAAAATAAGGACTAAAATCAAAGGAAAAGGGAGGGAGTGAAAAGAGATTGAGTGAGGAATGCCATCGAAACCTTGGAATATGTGGAATATCCCACTTGCTCTGACGGAGCCGTGAGTCAGATCTAGTCACGCTGCCACACGGCAGCTATTCATTCATGAAGTGCTTTTTAATGAGAGCCTTGTGAGTGCGGATTTCACTCTGATTGTGGCCTTGGAAGGCATCCTGCATTTTCAAACCATGCTTAAGCTTGCTCGCAAGAACTAAAGCCAGTTTTGAAGAACTTCATTGCATCCTGGTTTGAGAGAGAACCTGGTTTTCTAAAATCAGCTGAATATCCAGCCAGTTCATCAGGGGTTGGTCCCATACTCTGACTGGCCCACTTTTGGGAAACACACACAGACCACTCAAACAAACCAGCCGTGCTGGGAAAGTTTGCACATAATCATATTCAAACCCACAACATTTTATTTAGCAGCACACTGGAGTGATTACACAAAACTTTCCCAAGAACAAAGCATTGCATAACATTCACTTTTTCTCCTTTCATTCTTTCTCCGCAGTTTCCCAGCCTTGGAGGAGGCGTGAGATTTAGAGACCTTGTTGCAAGGCACTGTGGGATGGCTAATCTAGGATGTGCTGCATGGAGGATTACATGGAAACAGGGGAAGTGCTGAGCTGAAGATGGAAAGAGAGGGATGGAGAGCTAATTTCATTTGTTTCTTGGAAAAGATCCACATGAGGTCGCAGCAGCTGTGGAGAAGAGCTGCGATAAAAAAAGACAAAGAGCATGCAGCCAGGAAGCGGATCAGAAACGCAGCTGTATCCCACTGACACGTGTGACGAAGCAGCCGCACATGCTGTTAGTCAGCATCCAGCATCCCAGAGCTTCTCCACATGCAAGTGAAGAAAGAGAGATGGACGTGGCAACACCATCACGATGTCAAGCTGTGCCAGACTGCAGAGGCTGGATGAAAAATTGCAGGGAGCTTGAAACTCCAGGCAGCGGCAGGAATGACAAATGCAAGACTTCATAGAACATGAGAATATGAAGTCTTCCAGTCATTGGACAAAAGTCAAAATCAATTATTTTAGGGCTGATGCATTTGACTACATAAGTATCAGACCATTTTTTGTCTGCAAAGGGAAAAAGGGCAGAGTGAAGAGGTCAAAGGCTAATGTTGCTAATAGCCCTCATTTACTCATAATACATTCTTAGGAAGTGGAGGCTCATTTTATGTGTTAGAGGTCTGAACAGGCATTAAATTGAAGCCTCAATTTAGCCTGTAAATGAGGCCCTGTGACTTAACCCGACCTGACCTGACTGGAACTGACTAATTTAAGCCCAAACCAAAATTAGTTCTCGTATTTTATTTCCTCCTAGAGTAAATGGACCCAGAAGCATTCTTGTAGCCATAAATGTTGAAAGAATATGTGAATATAAAATGAACACATTCTATATATATAATCGAAATGATCATATTTAGGAGATAAGTGCACATCAACCACAGTGCCGTTATTACCGCTGAGACATTTCTTTTAATTTCAGACTGACAGAAGCAAATTGAATCTGTGTTAATTCAGTTTACTGTGAATGGTTACAATTTAAGTGGTAACTGACTGAAACCAACTCAAATCTGGATTGAAACAGCAAAAGCTAGCTGTTTGCATCCCCATTCATCTCAATGACATTGATCGCCATCTGGCTCGGGTCAGGCAGACCTCCCATGTGTGTATATGTTAGAACAAGCCATCTATTGCTAATGTTCAAAGAGAGAGAGTGAACAAAAGAAAGAAAGCGGCTGAACAAGATGCAACGAGAGTGGTTTGTTTTGCTCCCTCTCATCGGTGAGAGGCCCACTAACATTAGTTCTCGGTGATTTGGAAAATTATTCCAAAAGCAGCTGAAAGTGTTTGGACAAATAACAGTGGTGCTGCCAAATCTCAAAGGCACTGAGGGAGCAGGTAGATCAGCTATCGGGTAACCAATGCAGCGCTGACCTTCTCACCTATAATGTGATCAAATGATCAAGAGGAATCAGTGACTGCAGGCATCCACTGCGATTCCTCTGCACTGAAGTTAACAGGAATGTTTTTCAGCATGGGAAAATAATGAGAGGATTTAAAGTAGCTTCTGACTCAGCGTTTTCTCCAATGAATAAATAAATGGAGGAGAGCATTTTTTGGCAGCATTTAAACTGAATCTACTGTTATGTTTGACAGTGATGGACAAGTGTGGTAGATACAGAGGAAAATAGAAAGGAATGGTTGTTAAAACCTGGCTAGTGTACCCATTCCTTCGAGGTTCGTGGGTAGAGCGAGAAATTTAGTAAAAAATGACTGTTATAGGAATACAGATATTGGCACAGAAAGGGCATATTTAACAGTTGATATTTGATTTGATATACATTTGATTTGAAATCAAATTTCAAGCAACAACTGAAAACTCATCTCTTTCAACTGTACTTGACTACTTAAAAATATATATATATAGTTGTCAAAACCAGTCAAAGACAAAGACCATAAGATGGTTGTGTCCCAATCAAAACAGAGAGTAAAAATGGGGTTGACTTTCAATCAAGACCAAGACCAGAAGAGGGTCAAGTTTAAGTCAAAACCAAGAGAGGGCCTAGTCCGAGTTCAAACCTTTACCGTGTCCACACGCTTCCAAGTCAATGACACGACCAAGAAAATGAAAATCTGATCTTTGTCTCAAACTCAAACAAGCTGGTTTTGACTAAAACACTGACATGTACAAGACTTTAAAGGACCAAGAGCAAAAACGTTACTTTAAATTTTTCTCCTCCTTTGGTTCCTCAAGCATTTTCTCTTGGGATATTGTCCAAACATAATGAGTAATAACTGCATTTTTTTTTTTTCCCGAAAAGTGGTTTTAAAACATTAAGGTGATTTGACGGTAAGCGGTCATAAATCGTTGATTGTGGGTGTGCTGGTCCTGTGCTGAGTGGGTTGTTGAACTGTCATTATCCGTCATTAGACTAATGCAGTCAGGCGCTAAGCCCTTGTCAGACCTCGAGTTCCTGCAGACCTTGTCTGCCGTCTGTGGGAGAACAGAGTCATTTAACATGCACTGGCTGATCTTCATTAGCCATGAGATTGTCCAAACATGGTACAAACCTCACCACCCACATATCTCAACACTCAAAGTCAGATTTTAAAGTCCATATGTGAAGCATAATTGGCATTCCTGTAACACAAGACAAAAATCAGCTTTTTTACCCATCAGATGTCTTTCAGATGTGTTTGAAGCTGTATTTTAAGGCTACAAACACAGTGTTCAAATGTAAAAAACTAAAGTAAAAGAATAATTGTTTATAAAAATAATTGCATATTAACAATATAATATAAATTAACACAAATATATACATATATATATTTTATTTGTATTTTTTTTTTTTTTCAGAAGAGGGCATTATTGCTAAACTAATTTTACCACATTTTTTTTTAATAAAATGTGCTATGTGCTACCATACTGTCTGTCTGCAATGTCAACAACAGTTTGGCATGAAACTTGAATGTTAAGTATGACATTGAGGGAAAGGGTATTAACTTTCTGATTTAGATTTTATGGGTGCTTCTCAGAGATAAGCCTGGAAGCCATAAAGATATTATCATACAATAACGGTGTCATCAACCAGCCAGCAGGACTTAATGTATTTGAAGCATGCCGTGAAATCCAGACAAAGCAAATCCAAACAGAGTGCACACAAATAAAACAAATATACATTCAAATGCACATATTTAGAGGGGCTTTATTCTGTACAAAATTACTGTGATGCTTCATGGATTAAGGTCGCTGGGCTACTGCATTTATGTTATCACATACATATTCTAAAAATCTCAATAAAACAATCAACCACAGAATGTATTGCACTTATGACTGCATGGACTAATTATTTACAGTATACAAGTTTCCAAATGAAGCACCACTTGCAATTTAGAGCTTGGATCTTCAAATCAATGGCTTCAATGCCTTCAAATCAATGCCTTACCTGCTTGGCCGAGAGGTCCTTCTTTGAGGGCAAGCTGGGGCTGGAGGTAGGGGTCACCGGGGCACTGTGACTGCCCCTTTTGAACAACGATCGCACAGTCTCCAACCACCTCATTTTGGAAAATAACTCAGATTTTCAAGAAGTTTGGACTTCTCAAAGTTCGAGTAGGCCTGAAGAGCTTGAAAGAGCAGCTTGGAACTTTGAGATCTTCTGAAGTCCTGCTAGATGTGTCCAGAGGTATAGATGGAGAAGAGGCCAGATACCGGAGCAGATTACAGACCAGACTGGTTATGATCTGCATGCTTTACAGGTCTTGTCGTTCTCTGATCCCCCTCCTGCCTTTGCTCCACCAGCCACCAGCAGAGTGACACTCAATCCTTTTCCTGCATTTCTCCTGCCACCATCTGTCGCTTTCCCTTTCGCCCCCTCCCCATCCTTGTCTCTTTTCTCTCCCTCTCTGCTACCCCCTCCCCCCATTTCTTGTCCTTCCAAAGACCCCATCTTTGCCTTTCTGTATCTGACTGAGCAAAGTCCCCTGGGGTGTCCCATGTTGTAATTGAGATCATTGAGTTGACTCAGTGGCATTTGGCTTAGCGCTCCGATTCCTCAACACAAACTAAGCCTTAATACAATACAATCACACTGTATATGTAGGTAGCTTAGCGTTAGCATAACAAAGCATTGGCGACAGGTACTGTAGACAGCCTCTTTAAACCAGAACAGACTGGAAGTAGCGGCTTAGAGCGTACTGGACAGAATGAAGAATGCTAAGCCGCAGATATGGGCACTCAGAATTGTGCCAGACCCCCAACTGTTTCTGACACAACCGGATCAGTTGCTTTCCAATGGCTAACAAATATCCCAACATGCTCTCTGTTGTTCCAGGCATGTGTGCTTTTGTTTTTGTTTGTTTTTAAATGTCTTCAAATAATCATTGAGAGACAAAACTAAGAAAACAAAAGGAAGTTAGGATATAGTTACGGTTCAATAGGGTCCAATGTTGTTTTGAAACCTCCACCTTTAATTGAATGGATTAAAAAAGCTGGAACATTCTTTAAAAATATATAATTTGTGTCGTACAGGTCTGACACGATATGAGGGTGAGTAAATTCTGAAAGTTTTTTTTTGATGAGCTAGCCCTTTAACTGGCCATAAGTATAAAGAGTAGCACTGTATGCATGGATACACTCAGTCCCAGTGGTATGTGTTTGATCCTCAATTAAACGCTGTCCTGGAGCATCTTGTCAAACTCTCTTATGCTCTGTGTGCCTTCACAGTGTCTTTGTGCAGACATGAAGAGAGACACATTGGAAAACTTCTGACAAGGACAGGATAGGACATGAGACCAGGCAAAGTCAATATTATAGACAAAATGAATGCAGATTAATAGCATTCTATATTAAATATTCTATTATATGCTGTTTACTGCCTACGGGGCACCTGTCATCCAATGAGCTTGTTTTTTTATTGCAAGGCAATGCCTTTGCATTTTAAGGCACTGTGTTTGATTCTTAAAAGAAACAACTGTGTCCTATTTCCAGATTTGGAGCACTTAAATAAAACAATGAGCTAACACTGCAATATTCCAATAATCTATTTTTAAAGGAAATGTTTTACTACTGGATGCAAATTTTTAAATAAAAATAATTATTGACTCGTACTGCACACTATGTTGTATGTTCTCCTTTTCCTCCACTAAAATTGTCAGGATTTAATCTGGGTTTGCATTTTCTGTGAAGGATACATGCAATGCTGTCTTAAAATTTGGCTAAAATAGTTATCAGAAGCCAGTATAATTCTGCAGTTGAAGCAGCCCTTTAATTGAGAGGTTGAAATGATGCCTTAAAATGTTGTCTATGCAGACAGCATGCTGTGTTTTGGAACAGCAAGCAAAAACATAATTGGAACTAGTGTGACCTTGAACTGAAGTAAAAACAGGAAAATATTTAGGGATATCCATCAAATGCATCTAAAAAAATGTAAAGAAAAAAAGAAGGCAAAAACATGGTCAATGTCAGCTACAGCTTAAAGTGCATAACGTTACTAACTCTGCATTAAGAGAGGCATGCTTGACATGGCCAGACACACAGGCTGCACCATCTGTGGCCCACGGCTCCGGCCATACTGTCTGCGGAGAGCTGGATACTACAAAGCAGAAATCATATGGAAAGCTTTGGCTCAACTTGTCTCTGTAATCTCTTTCATATACCACCACGACTTTACACTGTGAATGACCGTGCCAAACCGCATTTTACTTGTGCTTTTGGAAGGATGAACGTGAGAACAGGGAGTGATAAATTATATGAGGCAAATAAGATGTGTCAAAATGTGGTTATTCACCAAAGAATAGAACAAATCTTGCAGGAGAGACGCAAACCATCTCCTCATCTTTGTCTCAGTGGGCTTACCTTCTCATTTCCCATTGTGCTGCGTGTTTAGCATCTAACCGTTGCAGACCAGTCGCGGGGATACACATTTGTCATACGTAATGTGTTTTGTGTTTACATGCCAGCACGTAATAGACTTGCTCTGTATGTAAAATCATTCAGCTTCGGCCTCGTAACAATCCAATTAAGCCTTAAACGAAGCCAAACAGAACAATATCCCAGTTCAAATGAGCCCAGAGGGAGGGCAAAGAACAATGGATGGAGAAAGTATTCCTCAGCTGCTTCACTGGAGTCTGTTAGATGTTATTATGAATATAACTCACCCAAAGCCCCTGAAATGAATGGATTTGCTCCAGATTATTCAGTACAGGAAGACCCCATATCTGCTTCACTTGCAGCATCTGCTGAGCTAAAACAAGCGAAATAAGCCTGGCACGAGTGTAAAAATAAATCAATTGATTTGCTGTACGGGCAAGTGAGCATTTTAGAGGGAGATGGTATGTGTTAAGAATTCACACGTTGAGTGCTTTAAAACAGATGGTTTGAAGACTGGCTGGAATAGTGCGCTATTTCCAAACTGAACTTTCAGCAATGCAATTATGGGATGAATCAGAAAAATCTACTTATTTAGATGTGTGGTTAGATGAATTAAGAAACATCACAGTGTTTACAAAGCAAAAGACAAGCAGTCGTGCTCCATAAATCTCCCCGCAATCTTCAGTTAAATTTCCAGTTATGCTGCTTCCAAATTACACCACAAGCATCTGTTGACCAAACAGTGATTTTCGGATCACATCATAGAGCAACGGGAATGCAGTTTTCCTATTACTGTCACTTTTATTACAGATTTAAATGTCATTAAAAAGCAGATTTATCTACTTAAAAGCATAAATATTTTAAATTTTATTTTTTTATCATAAAACAAAATCTGTACCAAAATATGTTGCACAAACTGTTAAGATCAGGGGCCTTGTTAAAAAAAAATCCTCAAGTGCTCTTTCCTAACATTGCAATTCTTTAGCAAAATTTGCAGAGCGGAAGTTGCTACATCAAAGACAGGGACAGCAGTAAGCTTGGCAAACATTCCCAAATGCTATTGTATTACTTCACTCTGACTGAGCAGACTGGGTTTCTGATCACTTAATGCTCGTTGCTGACATGTAAAAGCAGATGGTAGAGTTGATGCACTAACTCATGGTTCCACAAATACAGTCCTGGAGAGCCATTCCCCTGAGTTTCCATCTCCAAACCTAATCAAAGTCTTCAGTTAGTAGAAAAATCACAGGTAGGTGGTTGATCAGGGTTTGAGCTAAACACTGTAGATCAGTGGCCCTCCAGGGCAGGATTAGAGGAACACTTCGCAACTAAACATCTGTGATGTCACACATTTGCAAGAGTTTCCCCACAGATTCAACAGATTTGAATTTCTGAAAGTTACTGTATGTTTTCATATTACATCAAGCTATTTTATCTCAAAGGAAAATTTGATTCCTCATGATGTGACCCTCTGAAACAAAGTCCAGGATTTAGAATATACTGCCACAGAAAAATAAACACTATCTTCATCTAACCAACCAAGACTATGGTTGCTCCAACAACAGCAAATGGTGGTTAGGCCTTGGCTCCATTTCACAAGGGATCGAGCCAGGCTTCCCTCAGCCTCTGCAGACCCCAAGGTAAAGAGGGCCGGGTCTGGGGACATTGGTTTGGATCCTCTCCCTGCACTTCAGCTATCCCACCACTGCTTTTCAGCACTCACTCTTTAGCAAGCGCCTGCCGGGGACCTGGTCTTTCATCCAGGGCCAGGCGGCTAGAAGGAAAATCAATAGGGCCGTAACCATCTCCCCATAAGAAAGCCATTAGCACAAACCAAGCCATGCAACACTATTCATAAACATGCAGAAAAAATAGGGTCATTTATTTTCAACTGCAAGGGTGAAAACGACCGACTTTTGTAAAAGGAAGAGATTTATGTTTTCTTTTACTATAACATATTTTATATAATAAAAATATATAATAAATAACAATAGCATAGTTACTGTATTTTTAATCAAATAAATTGCATTCGGTATTTTAAGAAATAAAACAAGAGAGAACAAATAGTATCAAAAATACATGCACCAGCACACACAAAACCTGTCTTGGCACAAATTTGAAGAGAAGTGGGCCTCTAACAACTTTTTGGCGTGTGATCAGAGTCAGTAAACAGGTCCTTTTATTGAACTACAGCCCGAGTGTAGCTTGAGCAATCACTAAAGAGATGAAAGTTTTGAGTTATACTTAAGATTCAAGAGTTTATATTGTAACCGTCATTGATGCATACTTAAAAACAGAATAACAAACTAACATTTTTGTCCTACTATTTGAAACATTTATCTAATAAAACTCCTTCAGAGTCCCTCGCCTCAAGAGACTGTACAATTCTTAACCCTGTAAATCCTATTAAACACCATACAATCTCAGACATACCCATAAATCAAATGCGCAGTGCTGTCGAGAAGGAAATGTCATGGGTTGTGTATAGTCTGTGCTTCAGATTCTGTGCGATAAAAACAGCCAGTATTTAATTCCATCTCAGAACCTGCTGTTGATATACAGCTTTTTGAGGCCAGAGTGGCAGGTTGTTTGCTAGCAAAAGCAATGCAGATCCGCTTAATTGAATGTTCAACAATGCTCGAAGCAGGACTTTCGATACCATATGCAGTGCAAACATTGATACCGCAAATTGCAAGGTTACAGATGTGATAAACAAAATCATACAGTGAAATGCCTACACAGCCTTGTTGTCTCTCTTATCCTGTGCCAGTGCCTCCCAGAGACTTTCAACAACAATCCACTTCTTGACAACGGCTCATGGACACACACACAGATGTAAACAATTACACAACCAAAGCCGACACACATGACAACTGGAAATGGGCTTGAATTAGTGAAAGCCTCAGTGTTTGTATTAATTGAGTCCTGCTGTTAATAACTGGTCGGTGCCTTCAAATGTGTTTCCAGTCCAGAGTTTTTGGACGAGCATCAATACCTGCCGCTGCCGTGCAGCCGCTCCAAAGAAAACAGAGGCCAGATAAACAACAGAGATCGCTACAAGGATTGCTTCACTCAACGGAACTTTCAGAGCAGAATTTTCCGGTGTCAATGAAAAAGTCAGCTATATTAGTGCTAATGATGTTTGGGAGGAAAGAAAGAGTCATGACAGAAAACTAGATATAGCTGATGAACATTCCATCTAAAAGTCCAAAGTTTTACAACGATGAAAAGTCAATTATTAGTTGTTGTTTTTTTGTGGTGCAAAGAGTAAAAAAAAAAAAGCTTAGACTATTTATACTTACTCCGCCAACCAGCCTGTGGCTGGGCTAGTCAACACTACAAAAGACAGCAAATGTCAAACATCAGCTTTAGTGGCATTGATGGTAAAGCGCAAACCTTAATCTTTCTGATGCGATTGACCTGAGTTAGAAACCGCCTTTTGCCAAACTTTTTTCCCTCCCTTTTCAAATCTCATATCACATCAGAAAGGCATTTATTTTCAATAAAAATTAAGGAACTAATCAAAAAGTTGAAAATAAAGTATTGGGTAGGGTAGTTGTAGGGAGGGCTTTATTGTCCCAATAAGGTGGCATCCATTAAATACTTTGAATTACAATTATAATTTACACTAAATACGTTACTATTGCATACTGTTTTATAATGTACTGCAATACTGTAGAGGTCTGCAAGTTCGTCGGGTCCTGACAATGAAGCCTATTACTCTTAAATTTATGAGCAAAAATGACAGCGCATTTTGAAATGTTTCCAATGCAAGTGATCGCTCTGGCACATCCTGTAAAGCGCACTTCAGTTTTCGCTCTCAAACGACTGGATATGCGCCAGTGTACATTTATCTAGGTTAAGCATTTAAACTAACTTTGTTCTGTTTTATAACTACTAGACAATTCGTGATGATTTGAGAAGGCTAAATTTATCAAAAATATATGATCAACTGAATGTCTGCTGCTGGCCGCTTGGTCATTACTTACAAAAGATAAAAAAAATATGCTCCAAAAGTTTTCTAAATTAATGCAATATAATAATAAAACAAAATACAATCACTTTGCCATTTCATACAAAACTGAACTATTTTAATAGCTGAAACAGTTGTATAAGCTGTTTTGGGAGAAGGGGAAAAGAAGATAGGCTCGAGTAGGACTCTGGCCGAGAATTCTGATAAGCTTTCGGACACGGGCCGGGCTAGGGCCTAGATTTTAGGCCTGTACAGGGCTCTACAATACTGAGGTGCATACAATTGCCACTATTTGCATTAAGTAGTATACATATCAGAAAATCCTACTATTTTAACAGTGTAAATATAATCTATAGCTATTTTCGCTTAGTGTAATTAGCTTCTATCGTTATTTACACAGTGCAAATAGCCACTGCCTAATTTTAAAGGTGTATTATAAAATATACATATTTAAGCTGTTAGATTTATTATATATATATTATTATTTTTATTTTATTTCGTTTTTTACTTTAATAGTTACACCCCTTGACATTTTGAGAAAAAAAATCTATAAAACATTTTGAAGAACATTTACGTTTGATGATTAACTGCTTTTATAATAACATTTTTACTTTTAGATAAAGAAATCCTGAACTGTTCAGAGCACACTTCCAAGAACACTTAAAATATCCCCATTCTTCTCCTGTAATGGGACACTTTTACAACTTGTTGAAAATACTCTACAAAAGAATCCAAAAATAAGCTATGAATGCCTCTCTGTAATCTGCATTTACTACTCGCATAAGACTTAGAACACTGCCAGATCTAAAAAATAAATGGGCAGAGCCTTTTCATATTTTTAAAAAACAAAACCAAACCTCAGTTACAAAACATGGGCACGGCAGTGGAGAGCAGGGCAGATATGGGCGCAGCATAACATGTTTGTGTGTCTGCAGTAAAGGGCAGGTGTTATCGACAGCATCCATCATAGACAATAACCCGTCAGGGTGTAGAAGCCAGGGCAGCCTAGAGGGATGGGTGAATGAAAGCAGAAACACGGGCGGATTTGGTCTCCCGCACCACAGCTGGTGGAAACGAAGAACCTGCCAAAACAAACTGCATCAAAACAAAAGTTGCCCTGCTGCATACAGGAAAAACTTGACAAACTGGGGTTTCCCTAAAGCATATTCTTTGCATCCTAAATATTT
This sequence comes from Gymnocypris eckloni scoliostomus, assembly GCA_027564155.1. NCBI lineage: Eukaryota > Metazoa > Chordata > Actinopteri > Cypriniformes > Cyprinidae > Gymnocypris > Gymnocypris eckloni. The sequence continues at coordinate 17,243,888 of CM050432.1, read as the reverse complement.
CTACCTATCTAAAGCAATAAAGATTTCCCTTTAGTGTAGTTTTATTTTTAGTGCATTTCTTACAGCAATATGAAGCTACAAAAAAAAACATGCTGTATATAGTAGCCATTTGATGTGTGACGAAATGAGCTCATTGCTCATAAGCGATCTTTCTGTGGCCAGACGGTGGAACCACAGAATCCCACAGGAATCATCTACAGACATTACACCCACATTAATCATCGCATTTCCTGACAATGCAATCAGGTTAGTAAGACATGTTCCCCATCTCACAGTTTTTCCTGCTCGCCTGGCAGGTGCAGCTTGGGAAAACTGGCACACCGCATTGTTTGTGCAGTACATCAAAGCCACAAGTGTGTGTGTGTTTGTGTGTGTCCGCTTAAGCATGCGTGAGTGTGCGCACGCCAGGTATTTACTTACGCCCTGCTCTGCTGGTGAAGTTTCCCATGGAAAGTTGCTAATGTGATTTAAATGAGCATGTATGGCACAAACAGTATTTAGGATCAGAGCGCCATAATAATACCATCCAGAAGCAGAGCAAAGGGTCAGACGATACACCCCAAACCACACAATTTTTACTTAGATCAGTGCACCAGGTTTTCACAAGGCAGAAAAGAAACAACTAATTTTAGAAGCACTTTCACTCGCTTTTCAGTAACTGGCAGTGAGGGAGTTTAAACAAGCTCCCTGTGTCCTTTCCTTGACCTGGGGGGGATCTGTAAGTATTTTCAAGTCTTTAAAAAGCACAAAATACAGGGCCTCACAACACTGCAGGTGTGCAATCAAAGGTCTTTCTCACACTCAATGCTACATTCAACATTGTTATCGTAGTGTGTTTAATCTGTGCGATTAAGACTTCCTGTTGCATAACCTTGATATGCTGCTTGAAAAATCCAGTTTAGCTAGTAGCTAGTATTTTTGTTAGCTGTGTTTTGGAACATGGTACCTTGTTTTACCTTAAAGCTGATTATTAGTTGGTCTAATATGGTCTTTAGCTAGCCTAAGCTGGTCTAAGCTGCTTATTATCTTGTCTAAATTGACCAATAACTTGGTAAGAAAGTCAATAGCTGGTCTTTGCTTATTAGATGATCTAAGGCGGTCTTACCTGGTCAAATATGTTCATTAGCTGGTCTTAGATGGTCTAATACTGCAGAGTTCAACTCAACCCTAATCATGTAACATGTCTGTAGCTTTCTAGTAACCCTTCAGGCCTTGATTAGCTTGTTCATGTGTGTTTGATTAGGGTTGAAGCAAAATTCTGCATATGCTGTGGCTCTAGTATGGTCGCCACCCCTGATCTAAACAGATAACAAACTGGATTAAGATAGTCATCAACTGATCTAAACTGTCATTAAGGTCTAAGATGACCTTACCTGGTCAAATTAGCTGGTCTTAACTGGACTACACTATACATAAAATGGTCTATGAGGGAATAATGGTCTAAACTTGTCCAAGATGGCAATCATCTGGTGAAGATGGTCACTGCTGATCTATACTAGTTTGGCTCCTCATTAGCTGGTCTACAACGGTCATTAGCTGAACTAGGCTGCATATGCAATGGTCTAGTATGGTCACTAGCTGATCTAAACAGATAACAAACTAATCTGATTGTCATCAGCTGGTTAAACTGTAAATTATTAGCATAAGTTCTAAAGGTCCATCTGATATAAACTGGTATAATCAACTGGTCTAAGATGTTCATTAGCTACTCTAATAGGGTCAATTTAGACAAGTCCAATTTAGACAAACTGAGAACCACGGACTGTTTTCCAAAACACAACTACCAGGTTAAGCTGGATATTCAAGCAAGGAAGACTCCAATGAGTCACATGCTGCTACTAATGCTAACTTTTCAGCTGGGCTTAAAGACAGCTGCCAATCTCTACTGAGCAGCAAGAGTGGCCTGCGGGTGGCACATCTGTTGTAGTTTTGGCATGCATGGCAGAAATTGCCCAAAGAAAAGTCCCATCCTTTTCAAAAAACATAAAAAGACCGCATTCTGCAATGGAGGGAAAACAAGAAAAATTAAGGAAAACAAAAAACTGCTGGCTAAACAATGTTTTCAAATGGAAATGTCAATTTTCTGAGAAGTGTTGAAAAGGCACCACAGAACTCATGTTCTGTGCCCAATAGACTCATTACTAGTATTAATCGAGCACGGTTACAAGGCCACACAGATTAATTGCACAGCCTTAATCAGAGCGCACATATCCATGTTCATTCTCTCAAGCCATATTATTTATTTCCTCCATTAGACTTATGTGACGAAAAGGAACACAATTCAAACCTTTATTTGCTTAAAATATTTCCTATCCACCATATGTTTCACATGCAATACTTGCACATATTGCCGTCTAGCACCAAATTGTGTTTAAAAGTCAGTGACTTACAATTTTATTAATTCTCATGTGCCTCGTGACTGGTTGTGATGTGATGCATCTGATCTATTGCTGTCAAGCGATTAATTGCATCCAAAATAAAATGTTTTGTTTAAATATATGTGTGTGTGTGTGTGTGTGTGTGTGTATATGTGTGCTGTGTATATTTATTATGCATATATAAATACATGTATTTATTTAAGAATAAAAATATGTTACGTTTATATATTAAATATATTATATAAATTATATGAATATAAATATATTCAAGTAAATATTTTCAAAATATATGCTGTATGTGTGTATTTATACATAATATATATATATATATATATATATATAAATAAATTGCATATATTATGCAATAAACAAAACTTTATTTTGATGCAATTAATCGTTTGACAGCAGTAATCTGAACGCATCTGAATTGAATATAAACAAATACAATTTGAGAGCTTCTTGGACAGTTCACTTTCATAATCTGGAAAACAGATTTGTGGTTTGACCAAAGTTATTTTAGCATTATTCGTATACTATTATAGTTTTTATTAATATATTTAATTAGTTTGATTTATTTATTAAATATGACTATTTAGGTTTGAGTTTTTATTTATTTTCAGTTAGTAATTTCAATTTATATCAGATTTAATTCAATTAACAATAATATGTTTAGCAGTTTTAGATTTAGTTCATTATATGTTGCCTAGTTTAGGGAATTTTCATTTTTTGAAAGCAGAAAGCAGACAATAAAATGAACTAAAAATGGGATCAGGGCATGTCGTAGACTGAATTCAAACCTGCACCCTTGTGACAACAGCTCTAATGTGTCACTCCCCACAATGCCAACGGCTTTGACCTTCTCTCTTATTCCAAACCATGTTTTCTCCTTCTTTCTTTATTGTTTTCTCCCCCCTCTCTCCCTTATTGCTTTTGCAGTGGAGAGCATTAGCACAGGCGATTCCAAAATTGTGTAAAACCATTTCTGTTTGACATCAAAACAAACCAGAGTAAATGAGCTAACAGCATCTGCCAACAGAAATATGGAAAAAATATGAGAACATATGAGTATGCTCGCTCTCTCAGTGATGGAGTACAGAGGATCCAAAGAAGTGTGCCTTGCTTTGAGCCCTGTAAGGCTGGCTGTGGTCCCTGCATGCTGTGTTAGCGAACAACGGTCCTGTAGCAATCCTATTCCTTCCCTCTCCGTCCCTCCGCTCTGCTATAAAGAGATAACACACCACAATCCTGGCAAAACCGCTAATGGTGCTGTAAAACTTTCTCTGCCGACTGGCACAGACTCTCCGGTTCTGCAGGACCCACGGAGAATTCCCCTATAATGATAATGCCAGATTAAGAGTGAATACCACTGCAAACAATGGGATACATTCAGCACAGGCAGATACCACACAGATGCTGGTCCAGATTAAACATACGGTGTGGGCGAGGACCTGCACTTTGTCATGAAGTCTTTATGTGTGTGTGTCTTTGTATTTTACAGCTCTGTAAAGCAGATTCACATCAGTGAAAGAGGCTATAAATGTAGAACCGGGAGACAGACGTGATTGAAGGATGTCCAGCATTTTTACCAGCCCCAAATGCCCCGACTGTGTGGATTATTTCTAAATACCAGAATACATATGTATCAAATTAGAAAAACAAAATATGTCCCATTTGGAGGTTGCTCTGCTGAAAACACCAACTTGGCTTCTGGTGTATATTGTTGACCAAAGAAATCTTGATGGTGAAAGGATTTGTTCACTGAAACAAAAAGAAAATTCTGACATTTACTCACCCTCCTTTAATTTCAAATCCGTAGGCCTATAATTATTTTCTTCCTTAAATGGAATACAAAATAAAAAAATTATAGAATATCCACGCACATGTTTTAATAAAATGAAAGAGAATAAGAACTTTCCGGCTTCAAATGCACCATTAAAGCATCATAAAAGTGGCCCATACAACTTGTGCACAACATTCAAGTCAGCTGATATCATATAATAACTTGGTGTGAGGAACAAACCTACAATTTAAGGTTGATATTTATCTTCTGATTCGTGAAAATATTAACAATACCATTGAGTCAATAAGTTGAATGTGTAAGTTAAAAATGTGAATGAATCATTCAAACATGTTGTCAACTGATTCATTAAAATGATTCATTCAGACTCAAGATAAATGTTATTTCTAATGAAAAGGCTAGGACATTTATCAAGCTTTTCAGTGAACAACTTACATTTCTGTGCTTCAGAAGAAATATAATGCACAGGTCATATGGTGCAATTTTGTTGTACCTGATTTACTTGTTATGCTTTTACATTATAAACAGCATCCAAACCTCAGTGTTGGTGAAAATCAATTATGGCCTTCTTAGCAGGGCGCTCCTTCCTCTACGACCAGATCAGTGCTCTCCATATATCTCAGGCTTATGGGTCACAGCAGACAGGCCCTGCAGAATTCAGTACACCAATCACTTTAATCAATCGTAATCCTTTTGTCATGCTGTGGCATTGAGTATTCAGCACCCAAAGTGATCTTGCCTTGACCTGACACAGATAAATAACCGCCCTGGTGTTTGGTTTCACACAGTTGTGTTACATGGTGGCATGGACTGAGATATCATCATCTGAAAATAGAAGCATAATTGTCTTTTCCCATGCAGGTGATGATTCAATCAACCACGGCTAGATGTTTTATTCATTAGCCCCCCCACAGTTACTTAAAGATGGAAACGCTGTCAGGATTGTGAAGGGTCAAACTGTGAGGCATTGTGTGCTACTCCGTCACCTTAAAGTACACACCATAGACTATATACAGGTATTTAATAAAAACACAGCCTTGTACATGACCATATTATGGTTTTGATTTTACAATGAGCTGTGCAGATCTAAAATTTAAATAGTGCTGGTTCTTCTCAACATAGATCAAAAAGTTCATTTCAATTGTCCTACAACAAAAGCTGAAACAGGTACGTTCTGCACGAGTTCTGCAGATGGAGTTCTTAAGGTGAAAAAGTTTAAAACGCACGTCGCACGATATATGTTTTGACTTGTAACTCTGCTATTCTTTAAATAATTAAAGTCTTTGATTATTACCCAATGGCGTTTACAAAGGGTACTATATAGTACTGTAATTCCACATCCATTACTCCTGCAGACCACCTATGTGAGAGCAGACCCCAGAGCGGTGAGTGTATGTTAACAGCGAGGACCACCAGTTCAGTCCATTGCGGGTGACATTTCCTTTCCCCGACCACAAGAATGCCCAGCATCTGAGAAACAGAGCGCATAACGGGCAGCAGCCAAGCACTTATATTCATCAGCTCTTACTGTTTCAAGCTGTTTCAACTTCAATTCACGCTCACCGTGTCAAAATCATGTTTCACAGAAAGTTCTATTTCATTATTCCATTCCCATCAAATGTGAGATGTGAAATCTGGTGTGGATACTAAAGAACAAGCTGTCCTTTGCAGTTTGCACACTTGGTTTGCGGTCTGCTGGTGTGCACCAGAGTTTGGAAAACAACTTTCACACTGACTGAACGAAACGAACAGCTCTATTGTGAAAGTACTCTTTATCTTTCTCTGAGTACAGTCCTCTGCCTGCATTATAAAAACCTGCACCACCACCACCACCAAAGCCAACATGACTCAACACGTAAGGCTGCTAGTCATTTTTACGGTCAAGTTTAATAGGGTAGTAGCAGTGGTTAAGAGTGGGCAGGAGATCCAACGGGCTCTTCTAATGGACCATCTGGTTTTACTGAGCATCCAAAGGCACCAGGAAAAGATCGGAAGCGCTAATGTTTGTGGACTCGGTCACGGTCCTCACTTTGGATACCTGGGGAAAATCACAAGCTGCCAAATACCGCCGGAAAAACAAACAGCATGGTTTATCTGATCTGGGGTCAACAAAACTAATGGCTGTTAGTCTTTTTCCGGGTGCTTGTTTCTGTTGTTTTGGAGGTTAGATGAGAGGAAACATGGTGCTCAGCATACACACCCTGCCATAAATAGGTTGTTTGTGTCAGATATAATCAACAGGACAACATTACGTGAGGAGCTCAAATAGATGGCCAAATACGGAAATAGGACGACCAGAGCAGTGGTTCTCCAAACCTCTATAGAACATCTGCCACAAATTCCCAATTTGCCAGCTTTGGTTTAGCCAGGTTACACAATACAGATCCTGTGGGTAATTACAGCAATTGTGGCTGCACATACAAGGCTAAATGTCTTGGCCTGCTGCATCATTACATCAATTACTTAGGCTTTTGGGAAACATATCTCTTCTATGTAATTACATATTTAGGGCATTATAGTAATTTAAGACAACAATATAATTTGGAAAAAAGAAGGATAGTAAAGAAAGCGACCCTAATGCTGTGTTAAATTCACATGTACTTACCCAATACTGAGTGATGCACTGAAATATGCCAGAATTAGCAGGATTTAACTACAGAGGCCTTTATGGTATTATTAGCTGCTTACTGAAATTAGTTGCTCACAACAAAAATGATTTGCTGCTTACTCTGAAAAGTAGAATGCTTTGATTTGACGTCTATATATCTATAACTACTAGATTATGATAATGAATCTGTAAATAATCATGTCAATTTGGTATTTGAAAATTGACATGTCATTTGTAATAATATATATATTTTTTGTAATAATGTTTTGTGTGCTAATAATGCTAACTAATAATGCAAAAACACTAATAACGATAACACTAATTTGAATCAACAATGTATACACTTTAACAATGCTCACAAAATAATAGTTTAGCCAATTTTAGCATGTAGTAATTTTCATTGTTTTCAAAACTTTCTGAAAGCATGCACTGAATATGTAGTAGCACAAATTAGATTTTCCCCAAAATTATAACATACATTTCAGTCTGTTCTTCAATCTTCTGTGTTGTTTTTGTAGCTTGACAGTGTCCACCCCAGTTTTATATTCATTGTATGAAAAACAGCAGCAGGGAGAATCTACTAAACCTCTCATTTTGTGCTCTACGTAAGGACATTCAAACTGGTTTGGGAACAACATGAGGCTGAGTAAATTAAGACCAAAATCAAAATCATTTTTCATTTTCGGTGAAGCTATTTCTTTTAGTTTCTTAGAAGTTCATAGATGTAGCCAGCTTATTCTCAGACATTGAATGCTTGACAGAAAGCAAAATTTGTCAAGGCTGGATGCTACAGTATTGCCACGTTCCATTAATTTATTCATCATTATTGAATCATTGAGACCTTGTTAGGAGCTTTTCTTGGGATGAGGATGGATGAGCAGGATGGACCTGAATGAAAGCTATTTGTGCCACGGAATTAATCTTGTTGGAACCTGTAACTTAAACTTTGTGAGGGATGGGTTGTGAAGAACTGGCTCGCCGGTTTTAAAAGATTGCCTGTCAAAAGATGGAGGAATAGTGAGAGACTTGCACTCCCAGCTTGCATGCAAAGACACATACGTTCACTCATATATACACAGAGAAATGTCAATACCCCAAGGCAAACAACTCCCAAAACTGAGCTGAGAGATTAAGTTTTGCAATCTCACACAGAAGGGTTGATGGATGGATAGACACCTTGATAAAATTATATAAGTGTTCCTGTGGCTGTGGTAGAGCATTGCGTTAGCAGCGGAAAGGTTGTGGGTTCGATTCCCAGGGAACACATGTACTGACAAAAAACATTTATAGCCTGAATGCTCTGTAAGTCACTTTGGATAAATTTACATTTATGCATTTAGCAGATGCTTTTATCCAAAGCGACTTACAATTGCATTCAGGTTATATATTTTTAATCAGTATGTGTTCCATGGGAATTGAACCCATAACCTTTTGCGCTGCTGACGCAATGTTCTACCACTGAGCCACATAAATGCATCTGCTAAATGCATAAATGTAAATGTATATAAACACTGATCAGCCATAATATCATAGAGATGTATCTGGAACCAAGACATTAGCAGCAGATCCTTTAAGTCCTGCAAGTTGTGAGATCCCATAGATGATCATCTGGATTGAGATTTGGGGAATTTGGAGGCCAAGATAACACCTTGAACCCTTTGTCATGTTCCTAAAACATTCTTGAACAATTTTGCAGTGTGCATTACGGACGGATGGACGGACGGACAGAGTGACAGATAGACAGACAGACAGACAGACAGACAGACAGATAGATAGATAGCAGACTGCTGTTAAACTTACTAGACCTAAAAACCTGGCATCATCTTAGAGTATAAAAATTGTGAGAGAGTTTTACAGTGTGCCTGCAGAAGTTTCTTTCCTCTCACTTTCTGTAGGCATGTAGGTGTACGCTCTTATTTTCAGAGAAAACACATTGAAATATCAGTTTTACTTAGAATCACCCTTGCTTTCATTCATAAAACTGTCCATCAAAAGCTCAAACCTCAAATGAGCACACCGGTGCCTCAAAAACCAACTCAAGCAGAAATCATACAAGCCTGTCGGGCTTAAATAACACAAAAAGTGACAGAACATATGCCACAAGAAAAAGGGTAAATTACAAGCCCATAAAGGGCAACGCTAAAGATTTCCATCTCAACGAAGACAAGGCCTCTAGTGTTAACTATGCAAGACATTACTTTCTGTTCTACAAGATAGCGAAGGCAGCTTCCTCTTGTCTCTTGCAAACAGACAGTTAAATTACTACTCTCAGAGCTGACTGGGTCCAGCAGGGAAATCAGCCTCTGGGCTACATGTCTCATGCTTAGCTCCTAAACCCTAATTTCCGTAGTCATCATCACTACACTTCCCGAAGCACACATTCACAGCCACCGAGACAGAGATGGTTATGCAACCTCTGTTTCTGAAAGAATGAGATAAACATGACCTTTGTCACGCTCTGAAAAAAAAAAAAAACAAATATTTATTATATTTATTATCAGTAGTTACGTAATCAGATTACTTTTTTAAGTTACTAGTAAAAAGTGTTACTTTACTCACGTTACTTTACTAGTAACGTGTTACTAATAAAGTAACACGTTACTTTTAAATGTACAACGAAATGTTGGAGTTACTTTTTCAAATTAGTAATGCAAGCTATTTGTTTTCCCACTCCTTCAGTCCTTCGGATGATACATTAAACAGAGGTCCTGACTCTCTGTGGCCATCATCATAAAGTTGTTTACACGCCCTGTCTCCATACATTCCCACACACTGGCTGCCTATTTTCATGGCCTCCTAATAACCCCAATCTTGATTGGCTCTAGGCGCTTTCTCTGACCTTATTTAGAAAGGCTGTAGAGTAGATGGCGATGTCAGCTCCACAGTGTCCTACAGAGTGTCACAGGTGACTCTCACATGGCGCATTGCTGGCATTGCTGTGGCATCATCCAAGTGGATGCTGCACACTGGTGGTGGTTGAGAAGAGACCTCCCCTCATGATTGTACAGCACTTTGGGTGTACAGCAATACCCATAAAATCGCTATATAAATGCATCATTCATTCACTTCTTCACTGACATCTCTCTTGTCCCTGTGTTGAGAGAAACTAAGAGTAAGTGCAGATGCACTAATTTTACTTTTGATGTGAAAGTCTTTACAGATTTTGTTATTAAAAAACAAATAAGCAAGCCCAGCCCAGGTGACGAAAGTCATTCAAAAGTATTGTAATGCATTACCTTCCATGAAGTAGCTAAGCAACAAAATGAGTTACTTGTTTATGGACTAACACAGTATTATAATGCATTACTTTTAAAGTAACTTACCCCAACACAATCGATAAGATACAAAATGAATGTGAGAAAAATGGGGGAGTTCAGATTTTTTAAAGCATTATATCACACTCATCAGTACTTCCCAATATTCAATATAAAGATAAATTGATAAATCTCCCTCCGATATCTACTGCCTTATCAACATAAAGCAGCACAATCTCAAAAAATAAAAGGTGAAGTAAAATGTAATTTATTAGTTAATTACTGTCAGAAATCTAAAAAGGTTGCACTGTCTTCATTAACTGTAGGAGTGACCAATGATGGTTGTAAAATTATGTGTGAGTGCTTTGAATGAGGTGAGAACAGTCATTAAATCAAGTAGATTAATTGATGCCCTACTGGAGAAAGAATCCATTCTGTATCCCCACAAGACAGAATGTGCATGTGGTCACACGTTAAGGTCCAATGTTTAGTCCATTTTATATAGCTCCCTCTGCTGGTCATAGTGCAGAGAGATGAGAGTCAAGCACACACACACACACACACACACACACACACACACACACACACACAAAAAGTATCTATCTATCTATCTATCTATCTTCTAATGATTAACAGGCAGAGAGTGTTTCTGATTAGCTCTCTTATTTTGCAGTTTATGATTTCTCAGGAAGTTTATTTCAGTGATATCTGTCAGTCTGAAGGGCCATTTTATGTGAGCATTTAAAAATCAATTGCAGCACCTTTAATCATGCCTGAATCGCCCTAAAAATTTATGAACAATTGCACCTCTTCAGCGTTCACTCAAAAATCATTTTACTTGAAGTCTAACAAAACATTAAATAAATAAGTGAATAAAGATGTCATCAAGTATCACAGCTGCTTCTCCAGGAGGAAATCATAAAGAATGCAAAAGCAGCAGGCCCGCTGGGCTCCGACAATCACAGATTCGCTTCATGCAGACCCAAAAACTATCCGCCAGATATTAACATTCACCACACTATGTTTTATCTCTCCTCTCTCTGCCTGATATGGTAATAATGCACCATCTCCTCTCTCAGCCTACCCCTCTTCAATTAATTCAAATCCAATTAACTCTCCCACTAGCTTAACGAATGACTAATTCAATTTAGACAAAACAAATAAGCATTGGATGGCGCCCTTATCATCGCTTCCGTGACATTCTTTTTTCTCCCGAATTGGCATCTAGCTCTGAAAATCTGCGGAGGCTGAGGCTTATTGATGCCCCGTTATCTCATCAAATCAGTGTGACATACAATGTAAACCCAAGCCGATAAGAATCAGCATGCGAGAACATCGCCAACGTGCGCACATCCACATGCAACCACACCAAAACCTCTCACGTTCCTCCAGGGCGAACAAGTCATGGCATTTGACAACAAGAGTTTCTGTAGTATGAGTCACTGACAGCGTAAAGCCTCGCAAAACTGCCAATCTGTTTTATTAGATACCTGCAGTTATCATCATAAAGTTGTTTACACGCTCCTGTCTTTTTCATACATGCCTCACACGTCAAGCCTATTTTCAGGCTACAATACGTCTAATTCATAGGCGTTTCTTGACCTTATTTAGAAAGGCTGTAGAGTAGATGTATGATGTCAGCTCCACAGGTGTCCTAGCAAAGTAATCACAGGTGTACTTCATCATGTAATGCTAACGTTCCATAACCACAAAGTGTCACATTACTTTTGTTCTGTATTTTAAACATTTTTCTAACTGTTTTTGTCATTATTTATTTATTTTGCTGAAAAGGTTATTTTGGTCTATATTGCATTGCCATGTTTCAATTTTTTGTCAATTTGAACATGATGTTTAAAAAAAAAAGCATTACTAGAATAAAAATTACATTAAAAATAACATATAATATCTGATATGTATTGTATACCAAATACCAATTTATATGAATATGTTTATGAAGTGAAAAATACACACACACACACACATTTTATACTTTCCATTCAAGAAATTGTGGTAATCAATTACCAAAATACAAATATTTTTTCTTCATAAAAAATCTACTTTCTTCAATACATGAATTAGTTGTTAACTATTTGTAAGAGCCTTATTAATTATATACAGATGCATCTCAATAAATTAGAATGTCGTGGAGAAGTAAATTTATTTCAGTAATTCGACTGAATGAATTGTGAAACTTGTGTATTAAATAAATTCAATGCACACAGAATGAAGTAGTTTAAGTCTTTGGTTCTTTTAATTGTGATTATTTTGGCTCACATTTAACAAAAACCCACCAGTTCACTATCTCAACTAATTAGAATACTTCATAAGTCCAATAAAAAAAACATTTTTTGTGAATCGTTGGCCTTCTGGAAAGTATGTTAATTTACTGTAAATGTACTCAATACTTGGTAGGGGCTCATTTTGCTTTAATTACTGCCTCAATTCGGCGTGGCATGGAGGTGATCAGTTTGTGGCACTGCTGAGGTGGTATGGAAGCCCAGGTTTCTTTGACAGTGGCCTTCAGCTCATTTTTGTGTCTCTTGTTTCTCATTTTCTTCAGATTCTCCATGGGGGTTCAGGTCTGGTGACTCTATGGGGGTTCAGGCTGGCCAGTCAAGCACACCAACACTGTGGTCATTTAACCAACTTTTGGTGCTTTTGGCAGTGTGGGCAGGTGCCAAATCCTGCTGGAAAATGAAATCAGCATCTTTAAAAAGCTGGTCAGCAGAAGGAAGCATGAAGTGCTCCAAAATGTCTTGGTAAACGGGTGCAGTGACGTTGGTTTTCAAAAACACAATGGACCAACACCAGCAGATGACATTGCACCCCAAATCATCACAGACTTTGGAAACTTAACACTGGACTTCAAGCAACTTGGGCTATGAGCTTCTCCACCCTTCCTCCAGACTCTAGGACCTTGGTTTCCAAATGAAATACAAAACTTGCTCTCATCTGAAAAGAGGACTTTGGACCACTGGGCAACAGTCCAGTTCTTCTTCTCATTAGCCCAGGTAAGACGCCTCTGACGACAACTGTAGCCAAATTCCTTGACACGTCTGTGTGTGGTGGCTCTTGATGCCTTGACCCCAGCCTCAGTCCCTTCCTTGTGAAATTCACCCAAATTCTTGAATTGATTTTGCTTGACAATCCTCATAAGGTTGCGGTTCTCTCGGTTGGTTGTGCATCTTTTTCTTCCACACTTTTTCCTTGCACTCAACTTTCTGTTAACATGCTTGGATACAGCACTCTGTGAACAGCCAGCTTCTTTGGCAATTAATGTTTATGGCTTAATGATTGTCTTCTGGACAACTGTCAGATCAGCAGTCTTCCTCATGATTGTGTAGCCTAGTGAACCAAACTGAAAGACCATTTGAAGGCCCAGGAAACCTTTGCAGGTATTTTAAGTCCATTAGCTGATTGGCATGTCACCATAATCTAATTTGATTTAATAACTGCAAATAAAGTCTAATATAATAAATATTTTCCAAAACTTTTAAATTGAAGCTCCTAAAATATCAATTAAATATGGTTAATATTTTATTTAATTCAAGATTCTAAGATTGTTTCCAGTTAATTTTCTAATTAACATTCTTTATTAGTTACAGTCACTACAAAATTATTTGAGTATCGGATTTTTTCGAGGTCATGCTCACAGACCATAAGGTACAAAAATAAAGGTTAAAAAAAACATGTTCAAAAAAGGTAATAGGTTAAAACAAATATTCGCCTGCATCCTTTTAAATAAATGCTAATTGGTTTGGTATTATGAAAGCCACACATCTTTAAGTTAGGCTTAAGTTATTTTAGGGGCCATTGCACATTTATTGAAAACTACATGTATACTAACGCTATTCATTTGAAATAGAAATGTCAGTGAAGCAAATATCAACACACGCAATGCAAGAAATATTCCTCGGAGACACATCAGCTCATGTTCAGGTAAGAGGCTGATCCCGCCTTAAGACTAAAATCCTAGAAGCTCCGCTGGTTTAATTCCTACTGTTCTGCAGTGATAGTGACAGATCAGCCCCTCGGTCTGGATTGAAAACTCATAATTAACCGCATCTTTGGTACGAGGTGCGGGTCAGCCTGGCCTCTGGTTGGGGATACGACTGATTGATAGCAGCCCTCCTTGCGCTCTCCAGGCTCTGATCAGATTTACTGTGTGTAATTGAAGGTTGGACTCAAGTACTTCCTCCGACCGCGACCAAGAGGGTTTCTGCCACCGGGTCTTCTCAGAGCCAAAAGCGGTGAGTGATTTGTGAGGTGAACTTCCATTGCTCTGAAAAGTGCTTTTACGGTGACTCGGCGTACACATATGAAGGAAATCCAAGAGTACAATGCTTTTACACATTGGAACAAAGTGGCTCATTCATACAAAATGTCTCTTTCTGATGATGAGGTGAGCTCATAAATAAAAGAGGGATGAGAGCAAAGGGAGGAAAAGTGGCCTCTCCATTGAAAGGTGGCGAGGGAACGATGTTTGCTTTCCAGTGGAAGACAAGTACATACAGGAAATGCCCCACGGCTTGACATGTCTTTTCTTACAGCCGCTAAGCCTAGGAAAACAAAGAGAAGAAAATGCCATGAAAGAATACAAGACAACGGAAAGATTGTTCCTGACACACGCATGTCCTTTAGGGATGCGACGGTCGAGAAGGAAAATATTGCAAGGAATACAACAGGCTATGAATGGCCTCTCTTTTACTTCTTCCCAGAATTCCTGTTGAATAAGTCAGGCCTGTCAAAGATAAGATTAATAAAGCGCAGACAGGCCTGCAACTCACATTGGAGAGAGTGGCGGCGTGATTTTTCCAACAGGTTGCTGTCTGTTGGGGCTTTGCTCTGATCTTCAGAAGCTGTTGGAAGCGATTCGTTGAGGTTTGACTCAGCCGGCTGGATCCTGAATCATCAGCGGCAATCTCCTTTTATCCAGATCTGACCCCTTGTAAAAACTCTCTGCTGCTGGTTTATACAACCGAACTGTGTAGTTTCAAACAAAAGACGGATAGTATTATGCAACAAGTGTTGCAACAGGAGGAAAACATGGGTGGTCTGCGTTCGCTCATCAATATCATATTCATAAAATTAACAATGGCTTATTAATCTCGCTGATCACAGTGACTTTATGTGTAAAAGACTGTTTAAATCAAACTTTAGGCTGCATTAACTTATGTAAATAAGCCACATATATGACGAAATATCTGTAGTCGGAGAATTAAGAGACTGAAATACTGCTAAATTTATGGCTGGGGCCTCACGAGAGGCATTTGTGAGTCTGTTCTCTTAGAAAAGTACATGAGGTATTGTTAAATGTCTGTAGGATGATGCAACTGAAATAGTGATGGTTTTGTTTGTAAACATATAATGAGACAGAACAAAGAGAGATGAGACCGATGGAAGTGCATTCTTATAGAGCAGCTCTATATATCATATCAATCATCATTCAAGTGACATGAGAGGATGATATGAGAACAAACGTGTGGTGTGCAACTGATCATTGTGCAACGAGATGTGATAAGAGATGTCATTTTGGTTTATCTGCTGTAGTTGCTCTAAGGCATTTTCCAATAGATACCTGAACACAAACATAAGGCTTAAAAGGAAAGTTCACCTAATATTACATTTCTGCCATTATTTACTTGACCTAAATGTGCAAAGGGCTGTGTTTTTGCATTTGACTGCTGCTTTTGTTTTTCTAGATAAATGTGTTTAACTGCTGCACTTGTGTCTTATGTCTTTGTTCTTTGCTTTAAAAATAGTGTGCACAAGTTAAAAGTAGTTCAAGAACAACAAAACCAGACAGTATTATTGTCTCACAGTTTTAAACTCAAAAACAGGTTCTGTGTGAATGGCTCTCCAGACTTCCTTTATTATAGCAAACACAAAAGGGGAATGTGTGAAGAATATGCCGGCTATTCTTTTAAATATAATGAAAATCAATGAGGACTGGGGCTGTCAAACTCCAAAATTGCAAAAAAAAGCACAACAGAAGTTTTATAAATATAATTCATAGGACGTCTACACTATATTTTGTTAAGCCATATGACAGAATCTCACATCATTCACTAAACAAATCATTCTTTTAAATAATGTGATTTCAATCCATCTTTTGATCCAGTCCGCAAAACTGGTCTTTTATAATTATAGAAGACATTGAATTGAAATACAGACATCAAGTCATAAATGCAGGAACATTTATAATACTTTTATATCCTTTTTTGAAGCTCATTGTAAATGTTGCAGACAGGACATTCTGCCTAATATCTCCTTTTGTGTTCCTCAGAAGAAGCTGTACAGGTTTGGAATGACATGAGGGTGAGTAAATAAAGACTTTCAAGCACATTTAAGCAAAGTCTTCAAACAACCACACACACTATATTCATGCAATCAGTTCCCGTGAACTATTTCCAGTGTGGAGACAGGTCTCATGATAAGCACCTGGCTGACAGAATGCGTGACCTTTTATATTTAATGGAGCGGTTTGGTTGTGGTGCCGCAACTCTTCAGAACTCCGGCCTCCACTTCCTAATACCACGCTCAACTGACCTTCAGATAATCAGGGGAGTCATCCGAGCTTCCAGCGGCACAGCTTCACTGCACTCATTACACAAACCAAAGGGCTAATGCTGTAATTTCTTCTGGCTAAAAGCATGCAACACTCAACTTCCGTTTGACCGTCACGTTTGTGGGTTCATTCCGGTTGTAATGGAAATCTACGGAGAGGAAGGAATGCTAGACATTGAAAGAAAGGTGGAGAGAGGCCAATGTGCACTGTTTGAACTCAGACAAACCTGTCACACCATGTGTGATCAATAGATGGCAGTGTTAGGTCTGTTCAGTCTTTTACAGGATGACATGTTGTGGTGAATCTCTCTAGACCAGTGCTTCCCATACCTGTCCTGGAGGACCCCCTGCCCTGCACATTTTGTATGTCTCCCTAATCAGACACACCCAATGTAGTTCTAGCAGTCTCTACTAACGAGCTGATGAGTGGAATTAGGTGTGTTAGATTAGGGAGACATACAAAAGGTGCAGGGCAGAGGTCCTCCAGGACCGGTTTGGGAAGCACTGCTCGAGACAATCCAGATTGTGGTTTGCTGATACACAGCCTCAAAGGAAAAGCGAGGTTTATGAAGGGAATCGTCCACACAGACATCTTTCCTGTCAACAAAATGATCAAGCTTTTATATATATATATCGGCTGAAGCAAACTGCTGCACACAGACAGACAGCAGTCAGTGAGCAGACAGATAGTCTGACAGGCTCTAATAGCTTCAGAGTCAGCAGTTATTTACACTCACCATCGACTGACTCGCTTATTTTAGAGAGCCAAATCAATCTTTCTCCTGCCAAGCTGGCACAAGTACTGCAGACAACTTGGATATTTCATGTAAGGTGCAAATCAGCTTATGAAAATACTTTGTTTACATAGAGTTATAGGAATGATTTACACATTTTGCATGTATATATTAAAATATATATTTAATGTATTTTTCTTCTTGCATGCTTACAGTGAACCTAAACATTACATTTTTAAATGCATCCACATTTTCATATATGCATCACCCCAAAATCATCAATCAATCAATCAATCAATCAATCAATATCTCCCCTAGTTGTATATTACTTAAGATCATGCGCGTGATGCACAGAGCTTATAACATCACTCCTTCTCTCATAAGCATAAGCAGATCTGCATTTTCCGCAAGGGAAAATCTTCAGACAGAAGTGACTGTGCTCATTTTCCTGTTAGCATGACTCACAGACTGTTACTAAAGAAACAGATTACAAAGTAATCTCTCTTATTTTACTGAATTTCCCCTGAGGGATCAATAAAGTCCATCTATATGTCTATCCACGTCACAGCAGCTGCATGAATCTTGACACATCTCATTCCCTCAGGACTAACGTGAGGTGGCTACAAGATGTCTGATGTCCCCCAGGGATCTGATCACATATACACAAATAAAAGAGCCACGGTGAATAAAGAGCTCTGCTGCTGACAAACGTATTTAGACAAATCCGTACAATTTTAGTGGTTAAATCAGGAAGATATTTTTTGTAACAATTTAAATATAATTTTAAGATTTTAAAACAAATTGATTTTGTTATTTCTTTGGGGTGTAATGTGACTGGGACAGGCTTTGTGGGATTCACCCATATGTCAATTTAATAAGAATTATTTCAATAAGAACATAAATGTAAATTTAATTGAACAGGCTGGGTCAGACTCATGTCTCTAACAGGATTTTTAATGGGCTGGAAAGCTGAGTGAAGGTCATAAACAGGTTGAACTTTGGTAGAGCCACACGCACATACTCTAAATTATATATTAGGGGTCTAGATATTGGTTTCCATCCTCCATTCTAATTTTATTTTACTGTCACAGTGGAGGAACAAAGGTCAATCTTTCACAGACCATCTGTCAGGATGCAATCTTTACATCATTTTGAAACCCTTTCATTCTGATGTTCCACATGAACTGTGTAAATCAGTCCACCTGTAGCACAATTCTATGTTTATTTAATTGTCTAGGATCTTTCAGCATTAAAACATGCAGTAAACATGCTTCTTGTTCACTAACCATAAGCAATCCAGCTCAGAAAAACAATAGCTGCATTAAAATAACGCTGCTGCAAATGCAAGTCATTGTATTTATTTTTCATGTTTTCTTTCTATGCAAATAATCTTAGTATGCAATGTTCTTTATTCAGTAAACACTGTTGCAAAAAATAACAAAACAGCAACAAAAAAAGGTAAAATAAAACAGCATTGAGCAAAAAAGGCAAAGCACAACACAAAAAAACCTAGTAAAATAAAAAAAATACCCTCTCATACCCATGAACTGTCTTAACAATTCATCTAGTTGGGAAGCGTTCTGAATCCCAAACACAGCTCTGCAGAGGCAGCCATCTGAGGGCTTCTTCACTGCAGGTGTAATGAAGAGGTTGAGAGAGGGAGAGTGGAGGTAATGAAGTGGCTTTGAGCAGCACACAGAACCCGAGCTATGTTCATCAAGTAGATCAGTAGTCCTGGGCCATTACAGATATATTAGACCGAAAGTGGCAGATCAGAGATGGGGTAAAATATCAAAGCCAAAAGAATGAACAGCGTCCAATATAATAGCACAGTATTTTTTATGTTTCCAGGTCCTATATAGCAGTGGTTTTCAAACCCTGGGTCACGACCCTCAGGTCTGTCTGCTTAAAAATGGTCACCAGGATCATTGAAGGAAAACATATGTAACCAAGTTCAAGACTCAGGAATCAAGCAACTAAATAAACAATCAAACAACAAACGAAAGTAACTGGCAGCTGCCTCAGGTCAGAATCAAATGTATGCGCTCTGTTTTTGCAGCGTTGTACATTATAGCAAATCAGAGACATATCTGTTGATTTCTATAACGCAATGGCAAATCAGAGGAGTTTTAGGGAGTCAGAATCCACTCACCGCTCAGAACGTGAGTGTTCTTGTTCAGTCCAGAGTTCTGGAAGCTCTGACGCAAATCCTCTGATTGTAATGAACAGTGTAGAGGTGATGTAAATAAGAGATTAATTGTGGCGTTTTGACAGATTCATAGATTATAGCGAAATTAGAGATTGCGATAAACTAAAATGAGTGATGCTTTTTAAAGAAGCGCACTTTCTTGATTTGAATAACAGTTTTGTTTTTCATGCTGCTAAGAGGATCAATGTGGCATACTTGCAACAAACTTTTGGAAGTGACATCCGCATATTCTCTCGAAATCGCAATGACATTGTGATAATCATTCATAAATATGGACTGGAGAAAATATATGTCCAGAAATATATGTGCATGAATGCATGAGTGATTTGATTTTGGAACAGAGCATCCTTCCAAAGCTCTACGGAGGGACTCGAGATCGGTCTGTAACACAGTTGTCTTTCTTTCTTTCTCTCTATATATAGGCTATGGGTCGCATCAATTTAAAAAGTAAAAAAATAGGGTCGCTCTGAAAAAAGTGAGAAAACCACCGCTTTATAGGATGTGATAAACCCGACTTTGGGTATAATCTCAACCTGCTCCAGTCATTAAAACATTTATGCATGTAGCAGATACTAACATGACAAAAGCAACACATGCAAAATATACACCTCATAATAATGACGCAGGTAACTGCTAGTGCTCAGTTTATATTCATGATACATTATAGGAAGACATGAAACTAGAGAGCAAAATCTTCTCAACAAATTGGTGGCTGACTTGCATTTTCAGCTTCAAGCTCAATCTGTTTCAAAGCTTTTATATTTGTTTAGCTTATGTCTGGTGCTTAGGTCTCACTTTTGGTGGAGCTTCCTCCATGTCAGTTTGATTGGCACCCTGCACTTAAGCTGTCAGTATTATATGATAGTACAACGTTGAATTAGATGCTAGAATCTGCAACGAAACTGTAATTTGATGAGTGTTGGTGAAGGAAAATAAAACGCCCTTCTTTCTCGAAAATCCATTTGCTCGCTTGAAAACCTCAAGCATCGCTGGGAGATTTGCTCTGGTTTGTCGAGCCAGGTCATTATTTGGAAGCGGAGGTGCGGAAAGGCCTGTACTGGTTTGGCTGAGGTTGGCGGGCACCCCGCAGACATCGCCATCCAAACGGTAGAGCCCACACCGCTTCATTCCACTCCACTTTACTCTACCAACCGACATGTGAGGTTTCCTGTCACCCGCTAGCCACTTTTGAAATGCATTTGTAGAATTCAAATGCTGTATTTCCGGTGATTCTAAATATTCACCCGTTTTGTTTGCATTATGGGGTGGATCCCTGAGTGTGTATGGCTCTTAGGCTCAATCTGATGCCACAATGTCGGTACTCCCACTGCAGCGGAGCCGGTACATGGTGTGGGAGCGACAGACCGCCACTCGGCGTGGTGCCTCACACTTCAGCTGTTGCAATCTGGGATATATGGCATAATTCTACCAGGAAGAGGACCTGATAGAGAGCTGAAAATGGGCATGAGTTCATCTGGCGAGGATGCCCTTCTTAACACAAAGTTACAGTTTGCTCAGCCATTCATTAAAATGTCACTGTAGGTTAGAAACATGCTAACATGCAAACAGTGAGGCAATCTCACAAGTAGAATCCGTTCGACAGTTCATATGTGATTCACTGGCTCCTAGTAAACTTCCAGCAGTGTGGATAGGCAAATTTGTATCAGTCCACCTGGAAATAAATGCATTTTTATGAGGTATCAGGCTGGCATAAGACTAAGTAGAACTGCAAAATGTACTAGACTTTATGCTCATTGTCATAGTAATCCAATATAAATACAAAACTAAGATTCTTACTGGTGTAACAGATGTCTATGTCTCACTTCCTGTTCCAGTATGGTTCTAGAAGGTCATTGAGCAACGTGTTTGAAGAGCCAAGAGAACAGATGTGCTGAGTCAAAGGTGAGAGATAACAACTCCAGAGCAGACCACCAGATGCACTGTAGAGTCCATCACAATAAAATGATCTGGCCTTCAGCCAAAAAGACAAAATCAGGGCTGAGGAATTGCATTTTGCACTGTGCCAGGTGTTTGCCTTGGCTTACACTTTACAAACCCATCAGCTGTCCAGACAGCATGACCAGAATATGATTATGAATGTCAAGATGCAGGTAGAATTAGGATAGAAAGAGTTTCTGAGATTAGACATGCCTGCATGTATTTAAAGTGCCATCCACTGATATGGATTGGTATTGCTTACAGTTACAGAACCAGAAATAATCCACAACAAGAATCTGTGAATGCCAAGGGCCTCCAAATATGATTATTTTCTTGTGAGAAAACCCCTTATAAAAATATAATGCAGCTAGAGAATATTTTCTGATTGAGAAGTGAGATATAAAAATAAATTAAATCAAATAAAAAGAGAGGTCACATTTTGATACGGTGAGAAACTACCATTCAGATGTTTGGGGTTGGTATTTTTATTTACTGATTTATTTTACTTGGAAAAAGTGTCTTATGCTCAGTATTTGATAAAACATACAGTAGAATTGTGAAATAATATTACAATTTAAAGCACCTGTTTTCTGTTTTAAGGTTTTTTATTTTATTATATTTTTAAATGTATCTTCAGTGCCACATGATCATTCAGAAATCATTCTAATTTACTTTTATATAATTATATAATAAATATAATAAGTATTATATTATAATAATAATAGATTTATAGATTGATAGATACAGTGCCATGAAAAGGTTTTGCCCCTTCCTGTTTTTTTGAATGATTCTAGATAATTAAACACATTTTTATTTTACACAATGATAATTCAAGTAAATACCAAAATGCAGTTTTTAAAATGATGATGTAATTTATCAAGAGGAAAAAAGCTGTCCAACCCTACCTGGTCCAACATGAAAAATGAATTGCCCCCTCCTGTTAAATCATGAAAGAACTGTGATTAACCACATTATTTTAGAAAGCAGAGTTAAATTTTACAAGCCAAAACCCAAGCCGGATTACTGCCAGAACTGTTGAATCAAGAAATAACCTGAATTAGAATCTATCTGACAAACTGAAGCATGATTAAAGAGCAACACATCATGCCATGATCTAAAGATATTCAAGAACAGATGAGAAACAAAATAGTTGACATGTTTCAATCTGGAAAGGTTATAAAGCCATTTCTAAGGCTTTAGGACTCCAGTGAACCATGGTCAGAGCATTATCCACAAATGGAGAAAACTTGGAACAGTGGTGAACTTTCTCAGCAGTGGCCGGCCAACCAGAATTACCCCAAGAACGCATTGACGACTCATCCAGGAGGTCATAAAAGAACCCAGAACAACATCTAAAGAACTGCAGGCCTCACTTGCCTCAATTAAGGTCAGTGTTCATGATTCAACAATAAGAAAGAGACTGGGCAAAAACAAACACAAAGGCTCGTCTTACATTTGCCAAACATATCTTGACTATCTCCAAGACTTTTGGGCAAATTTTCTGTGTACTGATGAGACAAAAGTTAAACTTTTTAGAAGGTGGGTGTCCTGTTACATCTGGCGTCAAACCAACACAGCATTTCATAAAAAGAACATCATACCAACAGTCAAACATGGTGGTGGTAGTGTGATGGTCTGGGGCTGCTTTGCTGCTTTAGGAACTAGATGACTTGGCATAATTGATGGAACCATGAATTCTGCACTCTATCAGTAAATCCTGAAGGAGAATGTCCGGCTGTTCAGTTTGTGACCTCAAGCTCAAGCACACTTGGGTTATGCAGCAAGACAATGATCCCAAACACACCAGCAAGTCCACCTCTGAATGACTCAAGAAAAACAAATTTAAGGATTTGGAGTGGCCAAGTCAAAGTCCGGAACTTAAATCTGATTGAGATGCTGTGGCATGACCTTAAACAGTCCTTTCATGCTTGAAACCCTCCAATGTGACTGAATTAAAACAGTTCTGCAAAGAGTGGGCCAAAATTCCTCCACAGCGATGTGAAAGACTCTTTGCCAGTTATCGCAAACGCTTGATTGCAGTTGTTTCTGCAAAGGGTGGCACAGTCATTTATTAGATTTGGGGCCAATTACTTTTTCACATAGTGCCAGGCAGGTTTGGACAGCTTTTTGTCCCTTAGTAAATGAAATAATTATTGCAAAATCTGCATTTTGTATTTACTCGGGTTATCTTTGTGTAATATTAAGATTTGTTTGATTACCTGAATCATTCAAGTGTGTCAAATATGCAGACAGACAGACAGACAGACAAACAAACAGATAGAGAATATTATTTTTAAATCTTAAAATAATGTAGAAATAAACCGTATCTGCTCTTGCAGCACACCAAAGGGTTGTCCAGTTTTAAAACCCTCAACTCTATTAAATTACATGAGAGGCTGTCTGAAGTTTGTGTTTAAAGGTTCTTGCATGTTTCTTTTTCTAAATCCTACGAAACATGAACATTCTAAAACAGTCAATTTTCTTCACCGACACATCAAATCATAAACGTATCCCGCATGGACAAAAGCCAAACTCAACCTTGACCGTCTCTGTGCTTCAAAAGGCTCAGCACTAAATGTTTAAATAGAAAACCGATGCAGTGTCACAGGAGACAAGTTATCAAGTTTCTAAGGCCGAGACAACAGGGGCCAGTGTTAAATCTTTGGAAGACATCAGAAGAACTTGGGTTCAACGAGTCAGAATGAGAGCGAGACATTGTGCGAGCAGTGGAGGAGGATGATGAGGTACAAGCACTCGTTTTACACTTCAGCCTCCCAGGGTTCCAGGAGAACGGACTGGAAAAGGTAAGACTAGTATACGGCCCATGCCTTGATTTATACCTCCTCGCTTTCTACAAGGCGATTAAGGGTAAGACAATATTTTCATATTGTTTTATTAAACACCATGTGGGCTTATTTATTACCCCATTCCCAAGACGGCCATAGCCAAAGCTGCAGTCATTTACAGTGGTCGTGCCCTACTGAAAGGTCCATTGAAGCCCCATTAGGAGGGAAAAAGAGATCTAAATGGATATACTGCATTAGGCAGGCCTGGATAATACTGGCTTATTTTTCAACAAGTCAGCAAAAGATTCTCACTTTGTCCATCATTACTGACATACAATGGGCTTTACATAAGCTTTTTTTTATTTGGGAAGCAAGACAGAGTGGTTTTCTTTGAGTTAGAGCCAGAAATGGCACGAACAGTAAAACATACGTCAACAACAACTTTTAATTTTTAAACACAAATATAGGGAAATATAAATCTTGCATTGCATGAGTGCCTGCGGTGAGACCCCTGCACTAAAGGCAATTCCTCTAAGACGATTAAATAATATAGAATTGTTTGAGGTCTTTAAAAGCAACTGATCCCAGACATATAAATACAGTAGTAACAACAACTATTACTGTAACTTAATTCATTTTCATAGGCACATCAAGGAAAGTATAATAAAAGCATGAACTCTAATAAATCCCTCTAGCTCTCCATTATACACTCACCCACACAAAGATCTATGCCAACTTATTTTAATGATTCATAAGGAATTAGCATGCCGGCAATTAGCACTTTCTGAATCATTCATGTTCTGTGCTCTAGGACAATCTCACTGTCATTCCAGTCTGCTCATTCATTGTCGCTGTTAATTTATGTGTGAGTCTGCAGTACAGACATCTGAATACAATACAGGATTACCTTTAAATAAAGTATCATGCTAATGCTTTTTGGATGTGGAAAGAGCAAGTAATACCATGGTATACTGATGGGTATCTAGCGGTACCATGTAATTATGCAAAAAGTTAATTATGCTATATTAATATAGTAGCTTAGTGCTGTCAAAATATAATTTGATATTTGATCTAGCACTGTAAAAATATTTAATAGAGTTGGTGCAGGGGTGGAGCAAGGGTTGGCCACCTCACTCACATCTGCTGCTTCTGTCTCTTTCTACTTGACAATAATTGCGTTTATTTAGATGCAGTCTTTACAACCACATCAAACAGGAGACTATTCAGACACGCACTCCTCTTCGCCTTAGTGACAGGTGCTAGTCAAACGTGCGCAGAAATAGTACAGGTGACAAGGCAGCTTCAGCAATACAACAGTGAAATGTGGTCATATGTCACTAAAAATACATTTTCCTGTCCTGTCTGCCATTATGCTGTGATCGTAGTGTGTACTCTTCAACAAATACGGTGGCACACACTGTAGCCTGTATCATTTCATATTAAAGCACGAATGAAACTACGATCATTGCTGAAGGGCTCAGGTAAATAACACATTTATCATAATGGCTTATGTGAAGATTGTTTTTAGTTCACTTAAATTAGAAGTTGTTATATTTTTAAATCTAATAAATGTTCAAATTGATAGCAAATTGATAATTATACTGTAATGTTGAATGACTTTAGTCAATGGTTAAATATTAGAAAAAAGAAAAAATTCAAGAGACATCAGTAGATTTGGTATCAGTGATACTCTCCTTCAGTAGTAAAAAAAGATGCAAATTATTGCAATATAGGCTCTTTTTTTTTGGATGCTTTGTATTGTCACTTTTTGATCGAAAAATACAGTAAATTGAACAAAACTCGGTGCATTTTTTAATACATTTTAAAATGTAAGTTATTCCCGTGATTCAAAGATGAATTTTCAGCATTACTCCAGTTTTCAGTGTCACATGATCCTTCAGAAATCATTCCAATATGCTGATTTGATGCTCAAGAAACATTTATTGTATTTTTGTGGAAACCATGATTTATTTTCCCAGTTTTATTGATCAGTTTAATTATGTTCCTTGCTGATAAAACGTCTCAGGTTACGTATGTAACCATAGTTCCCTGAGAATGGGAACGAGACGCTGCGTCCTCTAGGGGTCGCTATGGGAACGCCTTCAGCATGACCGGTGTCTTGAAGCATGAATACAAACACCCAATGCACTTGACATTGGCAGGTGGACACCTATGACGCAAGCTAATGAGCATCTGCGAGCATAAAAGGGCACCTGTGGAACACATCATCCTCTTTTTTTCAAGGGGGACCGACAGGAATGCCCGAAGCATGGCCCAGAGACGTAGCGTCTCGTTCCCATTCTCAGGGAACTATGGTTACATACGTAACCTGAGACGTTCCCTTCCGAAGGGAACTTCTACGCTGCGTCCTCTAGGGGTCGCTATGGGAACGCTATGCCCACGCCGCCATGCTGAGGGAAAGAGTGTCCAAAAGCTGGATTCCTAAGTCACAGACTCGAGGAACACCATTCCTGCCCAGCAGAGCTAGGGTCCAAAACCCCTCTTCAGGCAAGCTCAAAACTCGCCATCATAGACTAGCTCACCAGAGTATGGCTCTTGAAGTGGAGGTCTCAGAAGCGACTCTCCAGATTGAGAGGAGACTTCTACACTCAACGCTACAACAGTGTAATGTATATCGGCAGGAATTCAACTGGCTCTATACGGCACCAGAAGGGGGAGGGCAGCTAAAGACTCAGCAGCCCTCTAAAGCCCCCTCCACCTCAGCGCAAAAGCGCGCGATTTCGTTCGGTCACAGAACAAAGAGAAGTGGCCACGAGAAGATTTCCAAGAGACACATTCATTTCATGATAATAATAATTCATCTACACAAGAAACATATGGATATTAATTGTTGTACTCTTTCTCTCATATGCTTGTGGAATATGAATTATTTAGGAAAACGTGGGCTGATCTCTAATCGTGCTTTAACCTGGAATGTGTAGGTTGCAGTGTTTAGACTTTTATGAATGGTTGCAAAATTGTATGAATCAGTAAGATAACGAATGTGGTGATATTATAAATGTGTAAACCTGGTAAGAGTTTTAATACAGGGGTAAAAACAAGTTATTTTTCGTCACATGAAAGTGCCTTGCAAAAACCAGCCGTGCAGGCGGGGCTCCGCCCCGTACCGAAGCTCTGACTGGACCAGCCGCCTGTGGGCGATGTCTAAACCCGGACAGTTTAAAACAACGCGCTTGGCGCGCGCTCACTCTCTCTTGACTCTCTTGAACATGGCTTGAACATCTCTTGAATCTCTTGAAGCTCGCTTGTAACTCTTCCTCGCTCGCCAACGCCGGAAGGACGGCCCGCTGGAATCTCGCCTCAAGACCGGCTGAGATAAATAACACACGCGTGAATCAAAGACTGTGTAAACACCGTAACGACGCTACCATCTCAACGCAAAACCAGCATCAAACAATCTCCGAGATTTCAACTCCCCGGTGATGTCACGCGACAGCGAAGCGAGCCAGCAGAGTTTTCCAGAGCAACACGTGGAAACCCACGTGAAAACGAAACCAAAGCATCCAGCCTGCTTCAACAACGAAAGCAAGTAACAAACCAAACATTCCTAACTCTGACTAAACTGGTAAAAATTGATCTGAATGCAGAAAAGAAAGCCTAGACATCTTTCGTGATCTTTTTCTGGTTAGTTAAGTTATGAAATAGAAAGAATGGTATTCTTTCAACAGTTAACCTCAAAACTCTCGTATGTGTGTGTATGTTTGTGCTTTTATTAGGTAATCCATTTATGTTAGAATAGCAATATCACGAATAAACCTTTTCCATTTTATAAAGAAGTGTCTCTGGAATGTGATTTTAAGTATTTTCATCCTTATTTGCCCAAAGATAACGCAACCTAGCTCGAACATGAGAAATTATTAATCTCGTTTTATTGTTACCGGGGCCACGGGGCAATAGAAGCGAGATTTAATAAGAGATATACTGATGTAGTAATCGCTGGACGAGTACTCAAAGTATAAATCGTAAATTAAATATTAATATTACTTCGATCAAGCAACAAATAATATTTAATAAATAATTCCCGGAGCTGAAACAAGAGCTCCATATTAAACTGGTATTACAACAGTTAGAGAGGCTCAAGAAGGAGCATGCTCATAGTACTGTCTAAGCGGAGCTCTGGAGAGTGGAGGCTTCAGCAGAATGACTCTCTAAACGAGAGGAAGCCTAACAACACTCAACTCTAGTTGGGGGGCTCTTAAGAGTGGAGATCTCAGCATACCGACTCTCTAAGGGAGAGAAGACCTGACTACACTCAGCGCTACAGACAGCTAGAGAGGCTCACAATAGAGACTACATACTAATGGTACCGTCTAAGCGGAGCCCTGGAGAGTGGCGGCTTCAGCAGAATGACTATCTTAAACGAGAGGAAGCCTAGCAACACTCAATCCGAGTAGGGGAGCTCTTAAGAGTGGAGGCCTCAGCATGACAACTCTCTAGAGCGAGAGGAGGCCTGGCTACACTCAACACCAGAGGCAGTTTGTGAGGCTTCTCAGAGCCTACCTCTTTTTGCTGCCAGAGACGGAGCTCTGAAGAGTGGCGGCTTCAGCAGAACGCTCTCTACTGAGAGGGAAGCCTAGCAACACTCAACCCTGGTTGAGGGGCTCTTAAGAGTGGAGGTCTCAGCATAACGACTCTCTAAAGCGAGAGGAGACCTGAATACACTCAGTGCTACAGACAGCTAGCGAGGCTCACAATAGAGCCTACATACTAACAGTGCCATCTAAGCGGAGCCCTGGAGAGTGGCGGCTTCAGCAGAATGACTCTCTTAGACGAGAAGAAGCCTAGCCACACTCAGTCCGAGTAGGGGAGCTCTTAAGAGTGGAGGCCTCAGCCTGGCTACACTCAACGTCAGAAGCAGTTAGTGAGCCTCCTCAGAGCCTACCTCCTTTTACTGCCAGAGACGGAGCTCTGAGGAGTGGAGGCTCCAGCAGAACGGCTCTCTACTGAGAGGGAAGCCTAACAGCACTCAACCCTGGTTGAGGGGCTCTTAAGAGTGGAGGCCTCAGCATGACGACTCTCTAGAGCGAGAGGAGGCCTGACTACACTCAACGCCAAAAACAGTTAGTGAGGCTCCTCAGAGCCTACTTACTGCCAGAGACGGAGCCCTGGAGAGTGGCAGCTTCAGCAGAAGGACTCTCTTAACGAGAGGAAGCCTAGCACACTCAATCCGAGTAGGGGAGCTCTTAAGAGTGGCGGCCTCAGCCTGGCTACACTCAACGCCAGAAGCAGTTAGTGAGGCTCCTCAGAGCCTACCTCAACTTGTTTTTTTTTTTTTTTGGCTCGCAAGCGCCCCTCGGGGCATCGGCGCATATGCGCGCTCGAGCCTCCCTTCAATGTCAGCATAAATAGCAATGCTCTACATCGCGGGTAGACAAGCTGAGAAGCACTTCCTGCTGGATCAGAAGATGTATTTACAGACAATACATCTTCCTCCCGCAGTCTACTCTCGTCAGCCGCTGTTGAGCACGAGATGAAAAATTCCTCTCTTGAACTCGTTACGCAAGCCCCATCTGCGATCGCCGCAAACTCAGTCTCTTCACTGCCTCCGCAGCGGCTGGACCCGAGTCGCGGGGGGCAGATGATCGCCCCAATTCTCTCAAGAAAAGGGACGAGCAAGAGCGGAGCTTTTCCCAAAGAAAAGGCTCACAATGAACACACTCCATTCCCTCGAGAACAGAGCGCGCGTGCTCTCTGCGCAACGCAAACTCCATCTGCGATCGCCGCGAACTCATTCTCTTCACTGCCTCAGCAGCGGCTGGACCCGAGCCGCAGGGGGCAGATGATTGCCCCAATTCTCTCAAGAAAAAGGGACGAGCAAGAGCGGAGCTTTCTCCATCTGCGATCGTCGCAAACTCAGTCTCTTCACTGCCTCAGCAGCGGCTGGACCTGAACCGCGGGTGGCAGATGATTGCCCCAATTCTCTCAAGAAAAGGGACGAGCAAGAGCGGAGCTTTTCTCAAAGAAAAGGCTCACAATGAACGCACTCCATTCCCTCGAGAACAGAGCGCAGCGCTCTCCGCATAAGTCGTGTGTGTCATCTGGTGTCAGAAACGCTGACACAGATCGGCACACCTCCTAAAGCGTTTAATAATACTCACACTTCAGAAACAGAGTCCCCTGAAGAGAAAACAGAGGATGATGTGTTCCACAGGTGCCCTTTTATGCTCGCAGATGCCCATTAGCTTGCGTCATAGGCATCCACCTGCCAATGTCAAGTGCATTGGGTATTTGTATTCATGCTTCAAGACACCGGTCACGCTGAAGGCGTTCCCATAGCGACCCCTAGAGGACGCAGCGTAGAAGTTCCCTTCGGAAGGGAAGTATTTATTTTAAAACAGAAAATACTACTACAAATAATAGTTTGACATCAATAATGTAAGTAGCAAAGTTTTTTTTTGCTATGTGTAGTCACATCTTAAATGAGCACACAATCTAATTTGCTGTGTCAACTGGTTGCGAAATACATACTTTTCTGTGACCCCAAGCCCCCAATGGACCCCCCGCCACCTGTCAGATCTATCCCCAGTCCTTGTTCCCGGATGTCATAATTTACAAATTAAGCACCGGCAATAACATATTGTCAACTGCAGGATTTAATGAGGTAATGTGGCACAAAACACAGCCAGAGGCTTATTGAGCAAATAAAGTAGGTGAAAAAAGAAAATCACTTCTCGACACTTCTGCCAAAACAACTCAACTCCTCGTTCCTCTGCAGATAAAGAGAGGGATACAATGCCGGGCAATCAAATTCATTCCACACAAACCTCCAAGACACGAAAGCCGTCTAACCCTGTTACCAACCGAGGAAATCTTTATTTTTCCAGGGTCTTTACAGGCATCTTTTAATGGGCTAATAGGCATTATTCTGCAAGGCCGGAGCTACAGACAGGTGTGTGAAAAAGATGAAAAGGAGGAGAAGGTCCAGCTGACTGCCTGTTCTACGCTGGTAGGCCTGTCATATTTCCTGTTGTACTGACAGATCAGACGGTGCAGAGACGTGCTCCTCCATGCCTGCGACCAGAGCAAAACAGCTGCTACTGTTCTCTAGATGAGCTCTGTCAGTCACCGGCGCCTGCTGCCTGTCATTGACAATACTACATCTGCAACAGTCACAAGGTGACAGTCAACAAATACACGTACATGCATGTCTGCCAGTGTGTATATGACATCTTTCTATGTTGAAGTACTGGACAGAGGAAAGGGGGTTTCATTGCAATGTGGAGGTTGTAGGTAGACTATTTTAAGTTATTAAAAACTTAAAACAGAATGTATTATTATTATTATTATCACCTAATTGTAATACAATGTGAAGCACCTGGTGACGGATTCATTTTTTAGGAATAAATGAATAATAATACATTTTTATTTGCGGCTAAATAATTAATTAAATAAATAAGCATAATATAAAGTAAGATCATGAAAATAACAATGACATCTTTGAAGATTAAATGAAATGTAATGCAATTAAACTCAAAAATGTAATATAATACAATTGTATATTGACATATATATAAAAAACAATTAAAACTAATACAAATTTTAAAGTTACATTAAAATAAAATGGAACATATGCTAATAAAAACGATTTAAAATATTAATAAATACAATAGTAATACAATGATCCTAAAATACACTGTTAAGTTCCACTAATTAATTAAACAAATAAATGAATAAATAAATAAGCATAATATTGAACTCAAAATGTAATGTATAATACAATGCATACTAAAGTATTGAATTAAAAATAATTATACATTCAAAACCAATAAAAATTTCAAAAATTAAATTAATACAATTTGTACTGCAATTAAAATGAAAATAGTACATATACCAATAAAAACTATTTAAAAATATCAATAAAGACTATAATAGTTTCACAATGATAGTAAATATCACTGTTGTGAGTGCTATCTTAGAAATACTCAATTAATTGGCTAATAGATATAAAAAGAGTCAGTCAAACCTGTCTTGTCTGTGTCATGTCCTGATCCCATTCCTCTCTCTGTCCTCAATTATTTTCTGTCTTTATGTACAGTCCAATTTATTAAAAGACAAAAATCTCTAAATATAAATAAAGCAAATTAGCCTCTATAAGGTAATAAAGCAACAGAGATAACTTTAAATGTGGCCAAATCCTCAGCATAGATGAACACCACCCACTACACACTCTGCATGCTGATAAACGTTATCTCAGTAATCCTTGGCTGGAAGAAAAACAAGTGTTTAGTATAGATTTTCTTTATAAGTGACAAGCTAATTATGACGTTACGCCAGTGTGTATTAGCAGAGTCCCATTTAGCCTTGATAGCATCACTATTGCTAATGAACAGTTGGGTGAACCTCTCCTCACCACATTACAACTAATTCACAAAACTCCATTCCCTCGCCACAATATTAAACTGCTCTCTGAAAGTATGAGGGCGTGATGACTTGGAACTACAGCAAGAAAGAAGCCCTGAATTTGAGGGGAAAGAAAACTAACGTACTAGAGCAAATGAACTTGGAGGAAGATGGGCCAGGTTAGATTTATGTGTATTGATTTTGTTCAGTTCAGCTGCAGGTCACCCCGACACTAAAGAGAGGCGGATCAGATAAGATTAAAACTGCTACACGCAGCACGGAAAGAGGGAGCTACCATGCACTTTTAATGAGGGCACAAACTTTGAACTTGTGCCAATCTGAATACATATTATGAAGCGCTCAAGAGTGTGGATTCACTCATAATATGTTTGAAAAAGAAAAACATTAATTTTCATATTGGTTGAGGCTAGTTTATCCTGGTTATTGCTAGTTTGGCGCTGAGGTAGCTGGTCGACAAGTATAACCATTCTGGGATCTATGTTTCCATACAACAACATAACTCACTGTTAAAGGATTTTTGTTCTTTTGTAATTTGTTCACTTACAGAATAAAACATTTCCTGATCATTTACTCACCCCCATGTCAGCCAAGATGTTCATGACTTTCTTTCTTCAGTAGAAAAGAAATTAATTTTTGAGGAAAACATTCCAGGATCTTTCTCCATATAATGGGTTGAAGGTCCAAATTGCAGTTTCAATGCACTTCAACGGGCTCTACATGATCCCAGCTGAGGAATAAGGGTCTTATGTAAAGAAATGATCAGTCATTTTCTAAAAAAAAAACATATATGTATATGCTTTTTAACCACAAATGCTCGACATCATGCATCATGCATGCATCATGCAGTGAGCTAGCTTACACAAGCAAATTTACATCTCCTCAAAGTTTAATTCCACCTCTCTGAAAGAACGACGGAGCAAGAAAAGTAATTTGTCAAAGAACAAGTCCAATCATCTTTGTAGTCAATCACAAGTTGTACCTTCATGGTCTTCTGTCCAGCAGAAAGGCTATATCTAAAACCTCCAACGTGAGGAGTAGCCCAAAACAGAGAAATTACAACAACTGGATCCTCTAGTGTTGGGAAAGCCCTGCTTTTACTTGGATGTTTGACACACCAACACAAGAATAAAGTGTGGCAATGTGACCTTGAAGCTCTGGCTTTATACATTTCACCACCCTTTGATCTAACAAGCAGCATCGAGAGCTGATACGGTGAAAGAACAATCCCCATTTATCCAAGTTATATTGTCACTGTGGTAGTGTATCGTGACAGTTAGAGGAACTTAATCTTGAGTTTCACTCACCTTTATAATAATGCAAGATCAGAAATTGAACTGAACTTTACAAACTTTATTCTATCAAGAGCGCTAATATGAGAAATCATCAGCATGAATAATTAAAGAGCTCTGATACATCAAGTCTTTCAAGTCTTTCCCTTGAGCATCTTGATTACATTGCATTTATAATGATCAGAACTGAAGACTTAAAGGGCGTTCACATTGACAGCGATTAAATAGCTGGAATTGGTAGCTAGAAAGTGGTCGTTTTGATTACAGTATCCAAATAAAAAAAAATATTGCTGACTGATAATTTACAAACTAATATAATATAAAGATAAAAAGAGATCAATTTCAAAACAACCAGTAATGTTTTGCCATGTATGCCACCACTTTTATGCAAAAATGTTTATGGATTGATTATAATTCTAACAAATATACATTTCCACTTTAAAAGTTTTGTTGAGCTCTGATTTGATTAACCCCATTCAACTCTGTAAAATCATACCTCGTCGAATTGCGATTTGGGAAAATACTTCTGATCACCTTCTTGTTGCCAATTGCCAAAAATAAATATTTTGTCATAAAACACTAAAATGAAAATTAAACTACACTATTCAACATTTGAAGTGGATCAAAACCTTTCATCAAAGTTGTCCTAGAACCTAAAACCAAAATGTGTTCTTGTCTTAGGACAACTTTGATGAACTTTTTTGATTCGCTTCAAATGTTGACTACTATATAATAACCAAACGAAACTAAAATAAATCACAAATTGAGAATTACAATTGAAAATTGGGAACAATCCCTTTGCTGCAAATTGTCCTCAGAGTGAACATCCCTCACTGAACTGATTCTATAACACAGGACGGGTGTAAGAATGTGTCCAGGGTGTGCATTATTACAGATTTGAAATCAAATCTGCACTGGATCTCCTCTCTTCATAGACCTGGAGTCTGTAGACATATACCAGCCAGACCGGTCTACAAATAAGTGGCGCACCAATGTCATTCAGTCAGTGCCGGACTCCATGGAAGTCTGACCTAGTCAGTAAACATTAGTAAACTGAGAGAGCAAATCTTGCAGTGTGGAGCGCTGTTCTTTGCTTTATTTTCTGTCAGTTATAAAGCTCTTCTTTCAGGCTCTCCCGAGAAACATCATGATGAGAAGGAAAAGTATCGTGAGATGGAGAGATGAACAAACTGATTTTCCATACCCTCTGTCTCCCTGTGGGTCTCCACATTGTTGTCTAGCCAGAAAGCCGCCACATTGTCCGTGCGAAGTGAGAGGATGAAGATGACTGGAAAGATCGGAGGAAGCAGTGCATGTCATCTCGAGAGAAACACAGCCGGCTGATAGTGCCAACACTCCGTTTGGCATTTTGCAATGACGGCCCACTGTAACCTTGGTGAACTGATATGATTGACAAGTGACTCAGCGGAGCCAATGAACAAATAAAACATCACAGTCTGTAATATTTTATATTCTATTGTAATAAATGGCATGCTACATATTTACTATGTATTTTTGAAAGTAGGTATAATGCACAGTCTGCAATTTTCCCAGACCTATTACATTTACTAAAATATGCATTTTAAAACTACAAACACACTGAGCAAAATAATGTATCCCATGATGCAATGTGATTGACTTAAACTTCCACTTGCACTGTGAAAAATGTAAGCAATATCCACAGCACTTTTTATCTTCCTCATTACTTGTTTGTAAACCAATTTTGTCACAAAACTGGATTAGAAAGTATTATTATAAAAATTATAAAATTATAAATAAAATACAATTATTTGTCACAAATCTGGATTGGAAATATGATAATTTTATAATCAATCATCATTAAAATGACAATGATCAAATAAAAAAAATGAAAACAGCATGTTGTGTACTTTTTGAAACAAGCTGCATACTAGTTCACATGCTATATTTTAAGAATTAGCCATTATACAGTATATAGCTGACAGTATGCCGTAAGAATGCAGCTCTTACAGCTATGCTTGGACATAATATGAAAAGCCACTGCAATGTTCACATACTCCTGATTACGAAGCGCATTAATTGAGTTGTCATGCATATTTGTAAATCCCAATTGAATTGACTTCTGCACTGCAGCGGCTTCACAAGAGCAAGTACATGAATATAAACAGTGCACGTTCAAATATCTAAAGACATATGATAAATCAGAACAGAGGGAAACTTCAGAGAATGTGTTTTTCCATTTTCTGCAGTAAACTTTTGATCTTTCCTCTTATGACAGCAAATAAATCAGGAGCCCGATCCTGCCTGAGACTTTCCTTTTGTAGCTCAGAGTAGAGGTGTTGATTGCTTTCATGGATATTTGTTTTTCAAAACACTCAACCCTTACCTGCCCTGTTCAATTCTGTCTTACATGTGTCTGGTACAGGCAGTTCAATGCTCACCACAGCCAATATGAAAATGGCTACCTTATAGGAAGTAGTAGGTTAGGACATGGGGTACAGGTATGGTGATCGATCATACTAAACAAAATATGACAGTTTATTGTAAACCTTAACCTGTCAGTTAATCAAAAAGTTTGAAAAGCCCACTTAGTAACTGCTAAGAAGTAATAAACTTCTAAAAGTGCTTTTAAATGTTCTGTGGCAGATCTAAACTTCTAGACTGTCTACAATTTCCTTACTTTTAAAACTAAACCAATGACTCAAGTGTCCTACTGGTGATGAATTAATTTGAGTCCATGATGTTCCAGGTGATTTTCTGTGGGCTTTTCATCCAAGCTTGATTGTTCTCCTTTTAAAGCTCAATCTTCTGTAGTTTGGACATCAAAGGCTATAAAGCCCAAAGAACCAAACATGGATTGTCCCACATCCCACTCTTCTTAAAGGTATAGTTCACCCAAAAATGAAAATTCTGTCATCATTTACTCACCCTTAAGTATTTTCAAACCTGTATGAATGTCTTTGTTCTGCCGAACACAAAGGAAGATATTCTGAAGAATGTAGGAAACAGAGAAGTTCTGAGGCACCATTGACTTCCATAGTATTTGTTTTTCTTACTATGGAAGTCAATGGTGCCCCAAAACTTCCTGGTTACAAACTTTCTTCAAAATATCTTCTTTTGTGTTCGGCAGAACAAATAAACTCATACAGGTTTG
The DNA here is from genome assembly GCA_027564155.1 of Gymnocypris eckloni scoliostomus. Lineage (NCBI taxonomy): Eukaryota > Metazoa > Chordata > Actinopteri > Cypriniformes > Cyprinidae > Gymnocypris > Gymnocypris eckloni. The sequence goes on along the minus strand of CM050432.1, from coordinate 17,206,812 downwards.
GAACTACTTGAGGGTGAGCAAATTATGACAGCATTTTCATTTTTGGGTGAACTATCCCTTTAACAAACTCTTACCTAAAACTCTCACAACTGTAACATTATTTCGCATAATGTTAGTTTAACAAATCCTTAAAGGATATTTCATGCAAAATAAAATTCTGTCATCTATTTTAAAATTCCAATGTAACAGAAGTAGCAACAGGTTTTTTTCTTCCATATTGTGATGCACATCCAAGTGAAATAGATCATTTAAAAATTAGGGCAGGGACTTGGTTCTAACCATCGGTTGTTGATTGGATGAAAATGTATGTCGTCTGCAAGAAAGAGGTGGTGATAGAAGTCTGGAATACGTTACCGAAGAGAAATGTGATGTTTTACTGGAAAAGAAAGAAATAAGAAAAATAAATATAAATAGTTTAATAAGTTACAATAAGATATGAAAAACAAGGTGAAATTTCATTTAATGCCAAGTATTAAAAATATATATTTTTGTCCATACAATGAAAGGTAACTGGGTCCAAAATGACATTTCACCTGACATTCATTGTGTGGACAAAAACAGCCATTTTCTGTTTAAATTCATACTTGTTTGGAACAACATAAAGGAAGATGCCAGAATTTTCATATTTTCGTTATCCTTTAAAACTGTGCAACTATGTAATTGAGGAAGCTGACATTTTACACAAAAATAACAATCTACAGTATCCACAGGACCAATTTCTATTTATTTTTTCACAATTGTGGTCATTTCAACCCAGATGACTGCCACTTTCTTCCTCTATACATAGACTATTCACTGCAGAAAAGTGGAAGAATATAGAGGAGGAATACAACAGGTACAGATTCAAACCTGCATCCCACAATGATTGATATGTGTCAAGCATATTGTTCATACGTCCTAAAATTATAACCTGCATCCAGAGCTCTACAATAGCCGTAATAGAACAGAATTCCTCCCTGCTCTCTCTCAGCGCCCACCCTTATTTTGGTGCTCGCGAACTCTAGTGTCTCTTTAATTAAGTCTGGCATCGGGCCGTGTGACTCTGGCAGGTGGGCTTGAAATTTCCTCTGTTGCCAAGGTGAAACAATGCGATGCTGTGGGTGCATTTTCATGATGCACTGCAAGTGGCATATGGACATATTAAAAGAGGCCACGGCGGCCGGCTGTACGACTAACCACAGCGAAACGGCTGCAGGACAGATAACAGGTCCCAGTGCCTCTGCTGAGAAGAAGTCTAGGCCAGGTGATGTTAATTGGATGGAAGAATGAGCACGTGTGTCTTTGGGAACTGGGGAAAGGTGTCACATTTATCATCTCTACAGGAAGTGGAGCTGGTATTGAATGATTGAAACTGAATATGAGTTAAAATCTCATTTCTACACATGGCAGGAGGGATATGTAGGGAACACAAGCTCTATGCAAGCAATGCAGGCAGTAAATTACAGCAAAAGGTTCATAAATGAACCTGACAGCAAATTACAGGACAGCCACATAAAGGAAGGCAGATTAGCTGACTTGGCTTGAGTATGTGGCATAGTTAAAAATTGGTTAGGGTGTTGAGTAGGAAGTAATCAGTACTCTGTGATTGGACCACAGGGCAAGACAACACTTGCTCATTACTCCGAATGTTGATATGATGTTTATTAGCTCATATTAAAGTCATTAGAAGTAATCTCAGAGGGCCTTGACTTCCTTCTCTGCAGGCAAATGGGAATATGTTATATTAATAGCAATAATCTTACAATTAACATCTCTATGAAAAATACAAATAAAAAAATGGGATTCAAAGTACATTTTTGAGTAGCTTTTGCAGCTTTGTGAATTTTAAAAGCATGTAAATGTTACAAATCTGAACCCAAAAAGAAGTAATGAAATGTTTATTATGGTGTTTCAGGATGTGCCAATTTGCATATTTACTTATCTGATATCACACTGTGTTTACTGAATCATATTAACAAGCATTATCTAATTTCCCCAGGTTCTAGGTCTTCAGTTAAAGCGGTTTAGTGCCATGAAAAACACTGTCTGCATATCTAAACAGCAGGCCGAGCTTTAGGAGGCTTTTGAGGAGTGGATTTCAGAGAAGCACCTGAGGACATGAGGGTGTTTGTCGTGCCTTGAGCTCTCGTGTATGAATTAATTACATATTCAACAGATGGACAGGGGACTCCACAATACCTTGGGAATTTACAAGCCAGAGCTTTGGTTGTAATTTAATATTTAAAAACAAGCTAGGTAACCTTTTTTGCAGATATTTTTTGTTGTTGCCTAAAGGTGTATTCAATGTTTGCAAATTTTTGAACAAGTTTTACATATAAATTAATAGTACTTTTGAGAAACAATTACAGTGATGAAAACTTAAGTTTGTACTGTAATACTGTTACAAACAAAATAAGAAAACAATATACATGCATGAATCACTAATAATCCATGAAATATTGCTGATTTCTGGAGGTGTATATTATAATAGACAAGACAGGGTGAAATCAGATACTCTCTAGGTAGGTACTAATTTTGAAGTAATTACTTAACAACCATTAAAAAGTATGCTCTCTATAGTATAAATATGCATTGTATGAATGTAATCTGCACTTACTACATTCGTCATGTTATATGAAAGTGATGTGACATGTAGCCAAGTCTGGTGCATTTTGCTTTTAAGTAAAATTAAGCAAGAGTATTGCTTGCAATGAAAAAAAACCTGCATATTTCTCCTTAACCTCTTGCTTTTCCTGCTGCCAAAACATAACAAAAAACAGTGATGTGTCAAGCCACAGATACAAACCGAATCGAAAACCATGGTTAAAAAGTAAGATATGCATTGAACCATATGCTAACTGTATTCTTGTATCCCTAATAGTAACCCATACTCCGAATTTATTTTAACTCATCCAAGTACACACGCACAGCAGTGTTTCCTACGGACACTGGGAATTGACCCGTAACCTTTGAGTTACAAGTCTGACTCTCTAGCCATTAGGCCAGGACTGTCCTTTAGTTATCACTGTCATGAGACCTACCACCATCAATTCGATGCTTCACACATCCATCCATGAATCATCTTCCGTAGCCTTACGGGACAGTAAAGTGTCCACTGGATGTGCACTTCAGAATCTTACTGGAAATAGTAGGTCACAAAGATACTTTTGCCTACCGTTTTATGAATACTGTTAATTTGGACATAGTACTTTCTTTACATGCTGTTTTAAACTGTTTTAGAAGTATGCAATTTCAGATGCAGCCAGAGAGAAAGATACAAAGAAACCAAACAATAAGTAACTGTCATAGTGAACTTCATGCATCCGGGCCAATAGGTGTCAGTATAAAATCTAAGGCCACTGGGGACAAAGGAGAGTCTGTGATTAAAGTGTATGGCCTTTAAACAAAGTCTTTACCCCTCACTTTATTTGCCAAGCCCACAGGGAATATTTCCATCCTATCAATGATGAATACAACTGAGATGTGTTTCCAAAATAAAATGTCATGTGTAGTAACTGTGTAGTATGTTCAGTCAAGAGTGACTGAAAACGCAAGTTTCCGAACTGGTCTTCCAAGAGCTCTGCAGTCCCAACATATATGGCGTCTCTAATGCACAGGCAGTGTGACGGAGCCGACTGCATCTCTGAATATGTGTGGCATCTCATGTTTACATAAGCTGAGCTTTCGAGTTTGACTGTTCCCGCTACCATGAAGACCCCAAACCTCCCAGGGACAAATATGCCATGGCAAGACCGTCAGAGGTGACAAGAGATGAGCAAGATGATTATTCTCATTCGCTTTCTCTTCATCCCTCCAGCAGAAGTGAGCGAGAACGACGTTTGGATGTTTAATCCACAATTAGTCGCTGCTGCAAATTGATTGCTGAGGGAAAGGGAGAGAAAAAAGCCTGGCATGAGCTTAGAAAATTGACATCATTATCACATTCCTCCAAGAAAGGAAAGAGAATCATAATAAATTCCTTTTGTGCCTTTGTTGAGAACTGATATTCCCTTTGAGGGACTGAGATGAGGACAAGATGAACCAGAGATCTGAAGAAAATTTAGAGAAACCACAAAGAGGTTTGATCATTATATAAGCACAAAATCTGTATTAAAATTAAGAAAGACAATGACATGGGACATTAAAGGGCTTTTACAACTAGCAGAATTCTGCTGTCACATCGCTGACAGAATCAAACCTCTGAGGTTTCTCTTCGCATTTTCCACCAACTTTTGATACTTCTTATTATGCATAATCTACTTAAGTTGGCGCCATTTAAAGGCCATGTAAGGGAAACAGGATCCTACGTGGAGACTTGGCATATGGTACCACATAAAAAAAAGTAGTATCCGACTCAGTTTGGGTACCAGGAACAATTCAGTCACCCTATATATGTATCCCAGTCTTGTGGTTGTGTAGCAGAGCAGAGGGCCACAGTGGGTTAGCTGTTGTTGTAAAAGTTTACTATGATGTTATGAACACTTGAAGAACTTCAAGTAAAACAAGAGGAAATCAGCTCCCAGGGACAAGCGTGTCAAGAAACAAGCAAAACCCTACTGTTGAGTAACAGTATCCCACTGAGGTTCACTTCCTGCTGTTTTCTCTTTCTTTGTTGCTCTCTCACTGGTCTTGTTAGAGTGTTGAGACGCATTTATTTTTAAAGTGCACCATTTACTATGTATTACACTTACTAACTACTAAATGAAAGGCATTTATTAAGATTTTTATTTCATCCTGATGTAAACACTTATTAAAAATATTCAAACATAATTAAAACCCTCAATTATATTAGCCAAATTTATAAAAATGTATTAGCATTTGATTCAAGTCATCATATGTTGTTGACAGTAGCTGAAAAGTTCACAGTACCATAATTCATATTTTGTAGAAATTTTACAAAACATATGAATGCTTAATTAATATAATTATGAGATTTTAAGTCATAATTATGACACACAAATAATTTTGTTTTATACAAATTTTAAATTAAGAGAAAAGGAAGCTGACAGTGAAAATTATTTCATCATAAATTTGTTAGCTTTTTATTTATTTTTTTATGTCACAATTGGACTATTTACCTCATAATTGTAACGTTTTACGTCTTAATTTCTATTACCTGTTAAGGCCAAGCAACAGTGTAGGAGTTTACAAATATATAACAAATAGTATACAACAAATAAACAAAGTGGGTGATTTTTTTAATTACGAGGGTTTAAATTCAGCAGAAAAAATGCTGGATTATGTGAACACAGATTCTATACTTGTGGGACATAAAAAGGACTGTCCCCTAAATTTCTCAGAAAAAAAAACCTTAATAATACACTAAAACTACATACACTACTCCGCTGGCTTATAACGTAATGCATGAGAGGTCAATAGTCCTCATCTCCTACTGAATTCATATTGTTCACTTTTCACCCTACAGGTCTTCTTCAGTCTCCATGGTCCACAAATTATAACTGATTTACTGCTGCTGCTCACAAAACAGGGCAGAGGTTGCCACAGCAACAGTGAAGTCAGGGATGGACGCGCAGATCTTATCGACAGATCTAAAATTGAACTTTCACCAAAATAGACTTCTTTCATGCTTGAGCTCCAGGGACAAGTGGGGAAGAACTTTTTTAAACAAGCCTCAGACATCCTGCAGGCCTGCCTCGCTTCGTCGCTAACTTTAGTTGCATAAGTCAGAATGTAAGCGAGCAGAACACATTTTCTCATTTGAGATCAAGCATTACTTGAGTTCACAGACCTAAGAGGAGGCAAGGATTGCAGCAGATTTGAGTGAAGAACTTCAACACAATTGTTGGTTTGAGTAGTTTTGGTCCAAAGGTCAGTAGTGAAGAAACATCTGGTCATCTGAGCACAGAGCCTCTTTCTTTTCTTTCATAACTCTGAATAACGGGAGGAGGCCTCAACAGTATGTGTTTATCTCTGAAACTAAATTAATTTTCATGTAGACTGCATGACCTTCCGATGCAGCACCCACTCTGTGTTCATAACAGTGTAATAACAGGCCTAAAGGCTCATAAGGCAACACAACTAATCTAATATATACTAAATTCACTATTAAATTAATAATAATGAATTTAAACAATTAATAGCTAATACATGTTAAATAATACTATGATATAAAAAATTTACCGTCATGACAAATTTATGTAAAGAAACTCATGTAAACACGTACACACACACAGGTTTATCTTAATTTCATAACTTCATCTGTGATTTGTTGCAAATATTATACATGTATAGGCCTAGCCTATAATTTAATTAGTTAATTCACAATATTTAGAATTAGTTTAAATGTAGCAATCAATGATATATTAAGATTAATTGTGATGATAATTTCACGTAAATACAATCATGTAAATGCTTTCAAACAATAAGTTTGATTACAGCTTTTAATAAGCAGACCTAATTAAAATCTAACAGAGTTGTGTACGTGTCTGTGTTGGTTTTAATAGCAGTTGAGAGGTTGGTGAGGGCAGTCGCTGCATGTCGGTGTGATGAAGTGTCTGCTAATTGTGAGGGATTAAAGGGGGATTAGTCCGCCGCAGCTGCTTTCTGATGAGGAACGGTGCAGGTGTGCTGAGACGACACTGGGGTCTGTATTCATTCTCCCACTCACTCTCACTCACACACGCTCACTGTTTCCCAGTGGTTCAGTCCACTAGGCTTGTCTGTCTTCAAGATGCTAACGTGGCATACATCTGCAGAGAGCAAACTAATGAGGGAGATGACAGCTGGAGACGCTATGAGCATGACTAAGAGACTGTGAGAAAGCGGCACATATACTGAGTAAGAGAACTGAGGTAAAGTTATGTAATATTTATCAGCACTAGCTGAAAGATTTCCAAGTTTCAGGAAAACAAGTTACAAGATTATTGTATGGTGCGGTCAAAGGTATTTTTGTCCAAGACAGGTATTTATTTTTGATCTACAGACTACATTTTATTGAAGTACTGAATATAGTAATTAGGTGTAGGTGATATGAGGAAGATTATTATATATGAATAGCATGAGCAATTTAATAGCATGGCCGCAGCGAATGATGTGTGCTATATATTATAATAATACAATTTTATATAATAACTAATAACTAAGCGAATGCTGTGTGCTATATATTATAATAATACAATTTTATATAATAACTAATAACTTTTGGATAATCTGGTGAATCAAATTCATCACAAAAGATTATTTATTTGAGATTATATTAAATAATCTTTACGATTAAATAAGATTATGCTGCCTCAAATTGTTATTTAATAAAAATAAAATAAAAATGAATCAAAACAGCAAAACTAATATAAAATATATAGCTTTAAATTCTCATTTTTGTATGATTAATTATAAAAATAAAGCAATAAATGTATTTGTGTGTTTATTAAATATATTGCTGCATTTATTTAATTAATCCTGGCCCATTCAATGCCTAACGTCCTTAACAGCATAATAATATTACAGTATGTATAATTCTCACTCAAACTTCTGAATGAATAGGCCACATTCAAAGTCATAAAGTATAGGCCTATAACAAAATTACAATCTGACCATTACCGTAACATGGTACCTATAACAAAATTACAATCTGACCATTACCGTAATATGGTACCTATAACAAAATTACAATCTGACCATTACCGTAACATGGAACCTATAACAAAATTACAATCTGACCATTACCGTAACATGGAACCTATAACAAAATTACAATCTGACCATTACCGTAATATGGCACCTATAACAAAATTACAATCTGAGCAATACCGTAACATGGTACCTATAACAAAATTACAATCTGACCATTACCGTAACATGGAACCTATAACAAAATTACAATCTGACCATAAGCGTAACATGGTACCACTCTGGAAGGACAACAAGCTCAAAGAAACAACCGAGACAACTGCAATCCCTAACCACATAATTGCTAAGAAGAGAACAAAATCAGTCTTGTTAAGAAATGGATGTGATCTGTTGTATAACAGTAACTTATCCATTAAATACATCATGGTACCACTATGTGAGGACATTGTGAAGAGGGCAAGGCTACAATCCATTTAAGTAAAAGCTTTTATCTACAGATTAATCTTTCCTTCATCACTGTTTTCAAGAGTTGACACATGAATCGAACGGCTTACTCTTTATGAATAGCTACAATAAATGTAGAAGTGATCAATAAACAGAAGCCATTTGTTTGAGTAACAGTCTAAATGGGAGTTTGATATTTCTCATCACTTTGAGTCAATGTACCCAAGATGCATGGTTACAGACACAAGGAGCTAGCAATCATGCCAATTTCCCCCTTTTCAAAGCTATCCCACCCAATCGATTTCCTTCTGAGGGAAAATGACAGAGGGGAGGCTGCACTTTATTCTTGTTTGATACCAAACAAACACTTTTTTGACATGATGCATTGTCATTAACTCAACTTGAGTCCAGAACCCTGCAGCATTTATATGATGTCTTGAGCAAAATTCTTAGGAAAATGTTCTAGGATCCCTGCCAGTCATCCAAATGTTCCCTCTCTCTCGATAAGGAAAGCTATTGAAAAAGATTATATATTTTTCTCCCCAGGCTGCACACTTTCCATCCATGTAAAAATCCAAAGTATGCCATGGCACCTGACTAAGAGAAGAACCTGAATATAATTTAGGTATCTGCGCTGTTGTGGGCCAGATTCAGCCTGGAATAACATTGGAACACAGATGTTTTCCATAGTGCTACAACTCTATATAAGCAGTCCTTCCCATAAAAAAATATTGATTTACACAAATTTTTATAAAAACATATAAAATGGAAAAATTATTTAATTTAAAATGTTTAGTTTACGAAATTGTCCCATATTTGATATGCTATGCAGATTTTATTTTAAAGAAATTAATACTTTTATTCAGCATGGACACATTTAATTAATCATGCGTAAGAGGAATGGCATTTATAATGTTACAAAAGATTATTCAAATAAATGCTGTTCTTTTGAACTTTCTATTAATTAAAGAATCCTGTGAAAAATGTAAAAATGGAGAGCATAAGCATACTTTTTTATGTATGATTATAGATTTTTTAAATTGTAGTGTACTGTGTAAACGTTTATACATTAAAAAAATAAACATTTTATTTTTGCTACTTAAAACAATGCTCAGGTTGACTTCTCCACTGCATTGGTATTCACTCTATCATTACACTCTTCCTGTCTCTTATGACATCCGCCGCACAGACTCAGGTTCCGACAGAGTGCAAATCTCTTGCTAGAGGGCAATTACTACAGTACAGACAGATGCTGAAGTGCCTGAGGTGTACTTCTATCTTAATAGAAGCAAAATGCTTTCAAAGTGGAGGAGGGCAGAGCAGTAATAAGAAATATATGTGCAACCTTTCCAATCAAACCCTGTTGAAAACACCAGCCTGGTTTATTCTGGTTTGATGCTGGCACAGCTGATGTTACCTTGCAAAAGGATTAGGTGACAATCATCCAACACACAACCCAAATCTGTTCCTGTGTGGCTCAGTGGTAGAACATTGCGTCAGCTGAGCGAAAGGTTGTGGGTTCGATTCCCAGGGAACACATGTACTAATAAAAATGTATAACCTGAATGCAATTGTAAGTCGCTTTGGATAAAAGCGTCTGATATGTGTAAATGTAAATCTCTATCGCTTGACCGCAACAGTTTCATAGGACTGCATACACTATTATTGACAATGAATTGTGACTTACTGTAGCAGAGCTGCTCTTTTCAGCAGAGACCTGCAACACTTGCCCTCTGTTGATGTAGTAATTGGCTAGTTGTTTTGGGTGATGTAATGCTCAACAAATGCAGCTCACACTATAAATAAATCTAAACAAACCGTTTGACCTTTCGCATGTGGCGTATGTGAATGTCAAAAAGAGATTAAGCCAAGCATGAGGTGCTACGGTAATGAAGTCTGTGCTGTGGAGGACAAAATTAATTAGCATCAACAACTAAACTGTAAAAATCATATCTAAAATAACTAATCAGAGTAATATGACACTATTTGGGTGTCTAGAATTTGTTCTACAACTACCCATTACTTTGATGTTGTGCAGTTCATTTGTTGTTGTGGCGAATAGTGCATTACAATTCGGCTGACTGCAAGAACTTGTTGTCCTTGTGCGGAGCTCACCACTAAATCAAACACTAAGAGCCTGTAGACAAGATAACTGACAACCAACTCTATTCTTCTCTGCTTTGTAAACAGTCTTTGTTAAATCTATCAGCCACTGTGTTAGCAAGACTGAGGATGCCGCTGTTGGGTCTATCAGTAAATAAACCACCAAAGCGGCCATCTCATCTCATGATCTGTGCACAGAGCAAATCTACACTGTTGAATGAGGTAGTTGTTCAAGCATGTTGTATGTTGTATCACCATTTCTGTGATTCAAAAGCTCTGTTCCAAACCAAGTGGGGTGCCTAGATAATTGTGGCATCAAAGACACAATGTGAAGGATGTTTCAAAAGTATGTGATATGTAAAAAAATAACAAATAAAATCCAAGATAAGATACATACTGAAATGTATTTGTGTGTACAATATTTGTGTTAGCTTAGCAACAAGCTTACCCATCTATGGTATTCAAAATATTACTATTTCACCCATTATTTGTGTACTAATATATATATATACACACATACAAATGTGTTAATTAGACAATCAAGTCATTAGCTTAGCAGCATGCTAAACACTAGAGAGTTCCAAATCAGTGAAAAAAGTCATTTTCAGTTTGAATGCTTCCTTAAAATACAAAGTATACTCTGAAACCTACAGCCAAATGGGTTTAATTTACTGTTTAAAAGTTTAGATACCTGTAAGAATGCTATGCTGATGTTAAAATTCATTAAAAAAACATTATGAATAGTTAAAAAATATTTAAATTTAAAATCTAAAGACTTTAGTACATAGACGCTACTTTGTCATCATTCAAACCTTCTATAATTTGTTGTTTGACAACTTAAATCCAGTTTTAATTGAAAAATGATATTGGTCGGCTGGGACCAGCCAGCCTTATGTAACTCATGAGCTCATGGATGACAGGTCAATGTGATGGACACTAAAACAAAAATCTTGCTTCAGAGCTTGAAAACCATTTGGAGATATTATGGAGGAAATGGATATTATGTGGCTTTACCCAGAAGTTGTTAGTGTTGACCTTGAAGGATCTTCCCACAAACCCAAAGTGTGCAGTGACCGCAGGCTAAGAGATACGCTCTTATTCGCAAGGTCATTTGTTTTCCACAACTCAGCTACTCTTCCAAAACCGGTGCTGCCTTATTAAGATGATCTCCGTTCCACACACTAATGGTTTCAAATGTCACTGACATGTCATGACGACCTTTTATTTTCCCTTTATGAAAGCCAACCAAGAATAACTAGTATAATGTAACTGTTATGAAACTGCTTGGCTTCAGGATATATTTGACTAAGTTCAGACACATTTAGCAAACACCTCCATATAACATAAGAAATAAGTTTATAGGGACTGGTCTGATCTCTTCAGAAACCCTGATCTGTTCACTACTAAGCTGCCCACACACAGCCAAAACATCCCACGAGAGGTCAACACTAAAGCATTTACTTACTCACACCAGCCTTAGAGTGCAAAACATCTTGAACTATGGAAAACAAAACAACAAAACATTTCATCAGTTACATTTATAATGCCTTAACAAGAAGAGATTGTAGAGAGAATACATTTGGACAATTAGTTTATTATTAAAGCAATGGATGCAATTTTCACAAGTCATGCATTTGGAAAATGTATTATTATTATAGTTGTTGTTAAAGTAATAGTTCATGAAAAAATAACGTATACTCTCCATCATGTCACTCAAACAATTGCATGTGTGATTTGTGTGCGTGTTGAAGCCGAAAAGAGTTACTTAGCAAAATGTTCGACAATTTTTATGATTAGTATTTAAAAAAGACAAAATAAAGACAGATTGCTGATCCAATATGCTTCAATAATGTTCATATAATGTCTGCTATTGATAAAATGGGCAATTTTAATTACAAATTTATATAAAAATTAAATAAAAAAATATGAAAACAAAAAGAAAGTAAAATCAATATGTTTTTATTAATGTCAAATCTATTTTGATTGCAAAGTACATTTTAGCAGGCATTACAACCTTATAGTGCATAGTATAAAAAATATAGATACCTGTTAATTATGAGAAAGTTAAATATATCTATATCTATCTGTCTATCTACAGTATCTGGCAGAAGTGAGTACACCCCTCACATTTTTGAAAATATTTTATTATATCTTTATAATAAGTGTGGGGCATCCTCAAACGGAAGGTGGATGAGTGCAAGGTTTCCAACATCCACCAGCTCTGTGACGTCGTCATGGAGGAGTAGAAGAGGACTTCTGTGGCAACCTGTGAAGCTCTGGTGAACTCAATGCCCAAGAGGGTTAAGGAAGTGCTGGAAAATAATGGTGGCCACACAACATATTGACATTTTGGGCCCAATTTGGACATTTTCACTTAGGGTTGTACTCACTTTTGTGGCCAGCGGTTTAGACATTAATGGCTGTGTGTTGAGTTATTTTGAGAGGACAGCACTGTTATACAATCTGTACACTCACTACTTTACATTGTAGCAAAGTGTCATTTCTTCAGTGTTGTCACATGAAAAGATATAATAAATATTTACAAAAATGTGAGGGGTGTACTCAATCCTGTGGGATACTGTACCTGTCTATATATATGTATATATGTCTGTCTGTCTATCTATCCATCTGTCTATCTGTCTATGTTTATCCATTTGTCTGTCTGTCTGTCTGTCTGTCTGTCTGTCTGTCTATCTACATATATATATATATATATATATATATTAGTGGTGGGCCGTTATTGGCGTTAACGTGCTGCGTTAACGTGAGACTCTTATCGGCGATAAAAAAAATATCGCCGTTAATCTATTCTCAAAGTTGGGTTGGGAGCTGGGTCTATACTACGCAAGCTATGATGACTTTCACCCTGATATTTTAGCGGATGTATACCTAGCCGAATTGCACTGTAGGGGGCGAGCAGTCTTGAACTAGAGGCTCGCAGTCCGTGATGGACAGATTGTTAACGGCTGGTCTGTGTGGTAATACAATCGGGCAGGACACCCAAACGCTCACCTATCATTCATCAACCTCAAATATGGCTTTTCATCTGAAAGATGTATGTAGTAGCAACTTTACATGGCCGCTCAATATGATGTTAACCAAGAGAAATGTGCGCTATTGAAGTGTTTGTGTGGAAGCGCGTTTGCTGCAAGACAGGCTCCGGTGCGCTCACTTGCTCTTAAAATCTCCGTCATTTTAGGTCATACAGATAAAAGTAGCCTAATACATCTTTCGAATCTGTAAAGACTCTACGTTTATTTGTGTGCATTCAGAATAACAACGAAACGTTGCGCTTTTAAGCAAACAGGATGCGCTTTAAATATATCTATAGAGAGTGAAATGTCTAAAAAATAAAAATAGAAGACGTGTGTGTTAGCATGGATGATTTACATGAAATTTAATCTGTGCAACACTGTGCATAATAAGATGGCTTTCAGTTCAATATAATAACAAAAACGACATTTTGGGTTTTATTCAACTAATAAGGTGGGCACGCTGTGATCTGTACTATATTTTTACTGTAATTGACAGTTATCGGCAAAAAAAACAACAACACGGGAGTGGGAGGAATGGGAGTCATTCTTCCGGGAGTGGAACAGGATTTTCCTCCAGTTTTTAGGTGGGATTGGGACGGGAAGAGATTAAAGTTTGTGATGCATTTTGGAAACAGGAGATGAGCCCCTGGTCTAATCGCCACCTGGCTTGAGAAACCCGTTCTCAAAGACTTACTTTAGTCATTATTTGGGTAGCACACATATTCTGAATGTCTTCAGCAGAATTCAAATGAGCCATTTTAATCTAGATTAATCTAGATTAATTCCAAAATTAATCTAGATTAATCTAGATTAAAAAAATTAATCTATGCCCACCTCTAATATATATATATATATATATATATACTATATATACTTTATTTATTCAAATTTTTAATTATTTTAAAATCATAATCAAACTAAGAAAGTGTGATTATACTATCATATTTAAAATAAAAAAAATTAGTATTACAAATACAATTATTCATAGTACACTTAAAAATACAATGCTAATATTAACATTTTCTTTTCTTCATTTTTATTTATATTTTTCCATTGCTTTCAATGTTAAAATCATTAAGCTTTTATTTTGTCGGCTTGCAGTCAAGTGCTGCTGAGTGAAGCACATCAGTGAATTAAATGTGGCAGTTTTGCAAATGTGACAGTTTTTCGTTCTGAAACCAGCAGTGCGTAGCATAGATTTATGAATACATATTGTATATCCCTACAAAATGTGATAAAACAAGCCCATATGACTAGCTAGATTATGGTCTGTATTGACATAAAATATTGTCTTGACATATGGCTTGCATAGCATTAGGATGTGCAGATGGAGACATTTTTTAAATGTATTTATTTAAATAGTTCTCATATTTATGTAAAGAGACAGTCGTGGCGGTATCATTTTAAAAACTAGAAGGGCAAACCAGACACACAGGACTCTTCACCTGCCAGTCTGCCACGCATGACCACTACACGAGTAGTGCATGTACACACATCTTTCCTCCACTGCCAGTAGAGAAGAGAAAGATAGAGAGTGTGTCAAGAGTAAAAACTTGACAGCTTTGTGCTCTGCCTATGAGATGGACGGCTACAGTGACATTCACGGCAAGGCAAGTAAAGACGATTTTCCCCTAAATCAGCCATTACGGTTCTGTTGTGATCCCAAGCACAGGCACTAATTCCATTGTAGCATGGGACGGTTATGGGCAGGGGTAAAAACGTGATTCCGTGCCTGTCAAAAATGGCAATGAGAGTAATGGATGCTTGTCTGCAGCAGCACAGCTCTGGGAGTAATAACTGTTGATGTGACGCCGGTAAGTGCATCTAAAGACTCCGATGGAAATGGAATGATACTCAGAGTGGTGCCAAGATTACATTTCTAACTGACATCCTTTAAACAGAGGTGAATGAAAGTTTAAACATATGCCTGTCTCTTTGGGAGTTGACACTGAAGTTGAAAGATCATTTTGGGCTTGTGGCTAGACTTTTGAAATATTATGTAATTTAATGTTTATTAAAGTAAAGCTTAAAGACTTTCTTTAATATTAGTGTCATCTGATAATGGTAAAGTGCTTTAAAAGGCACAATACATCAGTCTTGGATCATTTTGCAGGTTGAAACTATGCAAGAGTGACCAATTGTGGCAGTCTCATGTTAGTTCAGGATAGCTTTTCTTTGCCAGTTAGTGCCATAAGAACACACACAAATATTCTTCCAGCTCATCTTGCTCTGTATCCCATGGTGCAAAGTGCCCCCACAACTCATGAGTCACCTGTGACAGATGTAACTGTGGCTATGCACAAACACACCAATCCTCACTGCACAATCCCCTGTGACCAGGGCTTCTTGACTGCAACAGATGGGAAGATATCAAACCATGCAACTGTGCTTCTACATTTTAGACTTGAAATCATCATAAAAGTTAAGAAATCTCACTACTTGAGCTACTCTAAACTTGAGATGAGTTTGCTGAGAAAATACATTATTTAAAAGACATTTGCATGCAGTTTAAACAAAATATAATTAAACCAGGATAATTTAAACTGATTTTTGAATTTCAATAACAGAATCAGTTCAAAATGTGCATGCATGTATTCGTATATATTTGTATATATTTTAGATTTATGCATTTAGCAGACGCTTTTATCCAAAGCGACTTACAGTGCATTCAGGCTATATATTTATTTATTTGTTGTCAGTATGTGTGTTCCCTGGGAATTGAACCCCCAATCTTTTGCACTGCTAATGCAATGCTCTACCACTGAGCCACAGGAACACAGTATAAATATACAGTATAAACAGTATATACAGTATAAACACGTATTACTCTTCTAAAGTCTGGGGTTGGTTTCTGATAGAAGTCTATTTTGCTCACCAAGGCTGCATTTACAGTATTTACAAAAATACAGTGAAAACAGCAATACTGTGAGATATTAGTACAGTTTAAAACAACCGTTTCTATTTTAATATACTTTAAAATAAAGTTTATTCCTGTGATGGCAAAGCTGAATTTTCAATAGCCATTACACCATTTTTCAGTGTCACAACCTTCAGAAATCATTCTAATATGCAGATTTGATTCTCAAGAAACATTTCTTAATCGTATTATCACACTTATTCATTTTTACAGGATTCTGATTAATGTAGAGTTCAGTGGAACAGCATGTATTTGAAAACTGTCTTTACTGTCACTTTTGCTTTACTTAATGTATCCTTGCTGAACAAAAGTATACATTTATTTAATTACAGACCCCAACATTTTGAAAAGCGTATATTATTATTTTTTCTTCCTGTTTTAAAGGCTTGTTTTAATTTGTGAAGAGATTCTTAGGTTGTTAAAAAATGATCAAGACAATCAAAATCATGAACATGTTGCTCAAGAAACAACACTTGCACTTGCTCTAAGAGAATGTGAGACCACAACACAACTCGCAGGTAGAAAATAGAAGAGCACGCATGGAAATAGACAGCCTGAGGTTCTGGAAAATGATGCACTGCTGTTGAGGAATACAGATGTAACAATACGTCAGTTATCCATCATGTTTCCCGACGACCATGTGTAACAAAAACAAACACTGTGGTTGAAAGGGTGGGAAGAGTGCTAATGACTCGAGCTTTGATGGGTGAAGAGAGGAGGTGGTATTCTTCACCAGCTTTCAGGATGTCTGTGTGCTTCTGTTTATACGAAAATAAGCTGACAAGAGCTGCTGTGCTTTTGATGCAGGTAAAATGGATATCAATACAAAAAGATGACAAGATGCCATCAGAAACACAGCAGCTACAGAATAGGACTTTTCACACTGCGCTTAATCAGAATCAGAATGAGCTTTATTGACAGCTATTGAATTTGTTATTTACAGAAGCTCCACAGTGCAACATAATGACAGTGACAGGACAGGACGCAGACAACAAAAGAACAATATACAAATAGGAAA
Organism: Gymnocypris eckloni scoliostomus; assembly: GCA_027564155.1. Lineage (NCBI taxonomy): Eukaryota > Metazoa > Chordata > Actinopteri > Cypriniformes > Cyprinidae > Gymnocypris > Gymnocypris eckloni. The sequence continues at coordinate 17,189,726 of CM050432.1, read as the reverse complement.
TGTACAAAATGGAAAAACACAACATACAATACAGACAATTATGTGTGAGGTCTGACATGTGCAAATTTGAAATAAAAAATAAGTGTGTGTGGTGAATAAATAATTGTATAATAGAGTTATGTGTTCCATGTTTAATATCAAGTTTTCATGAGATGGATTGCTTGGGGAAAGAAACTGTGTCTGTGTCTGGTCGTTCTGGTGCTCAGAGCTTTGTAGGGTTGGCCAGACAGTAACAGTTCGAAGAGGGAGTGTGCTGGATGTGAAGGGTCCAGAGTGATTTTGCCCGCTCTTTTATTGTCACTCTGGATAAGTACAGTTCTTTGAGAGTAGGGAGGGTTGTACCAAGGGTTGTATCACCAGGAGTGAATAGGAGAAGGTATTATTCTTATGCTACTTGACAAGTAAACACTAAAGTTAGTCTCTCCACCGTTAAAAGAAATTCAAAGAAATATTCACATACTTTACTCCTTGTTTTCTTTCTTTTGTACTTTTGTCTTTGTTTTCTTGGCATTGTGCATCACTGCGTCTCATGAGGCTGTTCACATGTCATGCCTAAAAACATGTTAAAAACGCTATGCGTGCCGCTTTCTCCTTCTTTCCTAAGCGCTCTGTAGCTTGCTCCCATGGCGTCTGCCATTGCCAAGCAACCACGACCTGCGCTCTTCATAAAGACACAGAAATTTCAGCAAAGGATAAATGGATTTCTGCTCCTAAATTTATTTAAAAATGGCTATCCCTGCCTGTACAGTTATGATCAGCTGTTCCACAATCTTCACTGATCTAAAGACATAAATGGCGACGTTGTTTTTAATAACTGGCAAGATGTGGGAAAAGCTGTGTAAATAGGTTGCCTGCTGTTTGTCCAATCAGTGACAGTGGCACCACAAATATGCAAATAAGAACATTAACCCAGGCTTTAGGAATGTACAGTGTGAAACGCCTGTTAATGAATACCCTTGGTTAACAGTTTATCCCAGGTATAGTATGAGCAGTGTGAAACGTAATTACAGATAACCCCGGATTCCGCTCAGGATTTACGATGACCCAGGGTTAACAATTTCAAATGTGAAAAGCCCTACTGTGTTCTGAACAACATAAAGTGCTCAATTTCAATGTATATACTGTACTCAAGGCATTTGCTGAAAAACAACCCTACAAGGAATTTAAATGCTGACATCTATCATCTCATAAAATCACAGTTTACCACTTTTGCAAACAGTATTTCATCATGGAATAGAATCAACAATACAGTTAAACCAGCCACTAAATGTGTTAAAATAGAACAGAAAAAGGTTAGTAGTGTACAAATTTGCTGGAAACTTCCTCAAGATTATTTGCAAACTTAAATAATTTGGATTAGACAACTGCAGGAATATCAACAACTTTATTTTTTACACATTTGACTATTTTACTATATATATATATATATATATATATGACACTTTTATAATGACTATTATGGGATAATTTTACCGCCAAAAGTATGATGGCCACGGATAAAAAATTATAAGCATGAAACCAAAATTTAAAAAGGCAAGTAAAATATATTGCACAAAATAAAAAAAATGAATGCAGATTTTTCAGAATAGCAAACAATGGTCACGGCTCGAAAGATAAGCGTAAATCAAAAATTGAATAGTGCATTTAAAAAATAATCAAAACTTTGCCAGGTAGACATACAGTAGTGACAGATGGCCACATATAACGGTGTCCTGTATGGAAAGGTGTTGCCCAGCTGACAGCAATCCATTTTCACCTGTTCAAGTGAACGCTGAGCATCGGCAGCTAATGAGGCATGGAGTGACATCTCCGCCCCTCTTCCACTGATTGACTAGAGAGGAGCTGTCAATCAAGAACTAGTGGACCAATGATGACGGTTGAGTACTGATTTACATGAAACTCTAACCAGAACATTTGGGAAAGCAAGCGCAGAATGTGGAAACAAGAGCGAAAGGAAAAACAGCATAAGCATACACAAATAAAAATATGAGCAGAAAATGTCTGAGAGCACAAAAAAACTGAGAAATTTAACCAAGGAACTCATGATTTTGTGTGCAAGTTGGATAATTTTGCATTGATATTTCAGTTTTGTGCAATATGATTTTAAATGTGTTTAAAGTTGATTTATGCTTATTATTGTTTTAAATGCGTTATTACATTTTTGATTTACGCTTATTATCTTTCGATCCGTGATCATTGTTTGCTATTCTGAAAAAAAATCTGCTTTATTTTTTTTTATTTGTGCAATATATTTTTACTCGCCTATTTAAATATTTGTTTCATGCTTATTATTTTTTATCCACAACTGCAATACTTTTGACAGGAAAATTATCCCATAGACTATCATTGTCCATAAGTTAAGCAAGTGATTAGCGCTATATGCAGAGGCATGTTTGTTTATATTACAACGCAGTGTGGGAGTCAGAGCTGTCAGAGCAAAGTTATTTAAAACTAAACAGATCATCCTCTCGTCCCAGAAGGGTTGAAAATTAGTGACTGGTGAACTGGGAAAAAGCTTGAGTAGAATACCAATATAATCTTTGTTTGATCTGAATCAAATATTACGGCATCAACACAACCAGCCTCAAGTTATTCTGAATGTTGATTTACATTATTTTTGGTTGCTACTATATCCGTGTGTGAAAAAAAACAAGAAACTTCCATCCATATGATTATTTGAACGTTTCTAACATAAAAATAAAGAGGTTGTGTGGTTGGGTCTGTACAATTACTTCGATTATACATGGTATTAACTGCAATAATGCAATAGTCACTTAAATTTGAGGGGAATTTTTGTTCATTTTAGTAGCATTTTTAACTCACGTCCCCACTGATCTGATCTCATGTTGGCTTCTCTGCAATCCAATTAAGCAATGGGAACTGTAATTATTTAAATGAATGAATAAATAAATACAATTCAATATTTAAGCTTATTAACCAACTGATTTCAACTGCAATACATTGACAGACTTTAGAACAGCAAATTCCATGCACTTAAATCTATAAATGAATAAATCCATAGACACAGTGGGTTAATTAATTATATAATATATTACATTTTTAAGATAATATAAATGTATGCTATTTAGTCTTTTAGTGATTGCAATACACTGAAGGACTTATTGAAGTATACATGAATGCAAATTTATGACAATGCAACCTGATGGAGGATCGTAACTAAATTAAAAATCACCAGCCAAGCGTATATGGAGGTCTGAAATCAAACCGCCCAACTCTTAAGCACTCAGCACCGGCATATTATGCTCTAATAAAGAGGCATACAGCGAGTCACAGTGTTCAGAGTTTAAACTCATTGTACAGGTCACTGAACCTTGAGTTTTCCCATTAGGTGGGAAAAGAAATATGACAAGCTTTGTTGAATTAGTGCCAGACTTAGCTGTCAGCTCTGATTTCTGATAGGGCGTCCTGAAACTAGATTTAGAGCTGTTTGCTTCCAGACTCTTTGATTACCGTGAGAGAGTTCGTGTCTGAAGCCCCAAAGTGATTACCATTTATATTGGTTGCAATATTAGATACAAATTGTTCTTTTTTTATTCCTCTGTTCACAATGCAACTCATTTACACTTTCGCCTCACTAGTCAAATAATTGGATTCTATTTCAACGACACATTTTGCTGGGTTAGGTTGCGGTATTTCTCTCTGACATGCCTGTACTTCAGGAAATCAGCATGTTAGCGTCGATACAGCTGGAGAAAGCCTGCTATGAAAGTTTATGGTGGACATATACTTTCCATACTGCCCTGGCGATCCATTTGAATTCCCAATCCTCTGTAAGCGCATGTGCATCCCTGTGATTTAAGGCCGGCCTCTAACAGGCACAGCGTTGCTGTATCTCTGCATAGGCACAATCAATGAAGGATATTCGAGCTGGAGGAGAAAGCAATCTCATCTCCTCATCACAGTGCAACCAATAACCAAAGAGACTGGCATCATGGGTAAAGCAGGAAGGACAAGGATTCCTGGAGCTTTAGGGAAGCTATTTGAATTCTTTGGTTAGATAGGACTGTGGGGGATGTATTCCACAAGAAAAAGCTCCCTGGGAGAAAAAACGCCAAGATCTGAAACTCAATGAGCCATTCAGGCAGAATTTCAATCTAGAACTGATCTATATGTGACAATATTGTGTTAAAATTAGCTTAGTGTTAAAGTAAATAAGACTAGGTTTATGTTATGACATTGCTTTGAAGCATTTTATGAAGGAAATGTGAGTGCAATAATATTATTGGCACTAGGATGCTAGACTGTTTTGGGTGGTTACCGTTGTGTTGCTATACTGATGCTAAAGGCTGATGATACACAAGGCAACTTTTTGAGAAATGTTGCCAGGAAACTTTGGGCAATGTTAACCATTATCAATGGGAAAGTGTCCAAGCACAATTGCTCAAAAAAAAGTTGCCCAACAAAATTGCTCAAAATATTGCCCTGTGTATTATCAGTCAAACTGTTCTGAATGGTTGTCCACATTTTGCTATAATGTGGTGGCTATAGTTTCAGACTGGTTGGTAAATAAGGCCCAAGTCAAAAGGGCTAAATATTTTGATGTCACATCAGTAAGGTGAGAAATTAACTTTTTTAATGTTAACCTATTGATCCAAAGAATAAAACAGGCCAATAAATTTAAGCCAATGTAGCCAAATGATCAATGGAGCCCACCTGATATTATAGTATATTGATCAGCCTTAGAAATCACAATATTGCACAATTTGAGGTATAATTCATGTCTATATAGCAGTAGGGGCAATAATAATAGTAAATATCTGAAGTAAATGAAAGTAATAAATGGATAAAATCTGTCATTTACCTCAAAACTGTAAAATAATAACTTCAGGCAAACAACAGATGTGAAACCACTGACACCTCATACTCTTTCCCAACACTCAACAAACTGCCAAGGTTAAGAAATGAGAAGGAGATAAAGACAGACAAAGAGTGCCACGGAGAGACTAAAATGTTGATTACAGCAAACTGACATGTGCATGCAAAAGTGAGGTTTCTTTTGAAAGTCGACTCTGAGTGACACATTTCCTTTCTTGTTGGAAAAAGGCCAAATGTTGTGTTTCTCCTCTCACAATGTCACTGTTTCCTGTAAGCTGTAGGTACATTTGTATGGTGACTACCATAAAATCATATTGTGACACCCAGACAGTCCGACTCATCGGCACGGTGCCACTGGCACTTGTGCGTCCAGCTAATCCCTCAGTGGCTCAGACACAGACCAGCAACAGACTTCCATCACAGGGGGAGCAGGGCAAAGGGGGCTTCTTTTGAATTAGCGTGCTACTGCTGCGATGTAGGGGAGTGTTGCTCCTGCCAGCAGCAGTCAGCCCGAGGTCAAGTGGGTTCATTGCTTCAACGCCGCCCTTTAGACTGTGTGCCAGCTCACGATAAGAAGATTAGAGACCCAAACTGCATCCCACACCTGCTTCTGGCTGCAGGTCCTTCACGTTACACAGCGCTAAATCACTATTTAACCCCAAGATAAAACACGTTTGTCATGCAGTGATCCAGGAAACAGGTTTATAGCAATTATGAACAATTTATGAACAAAAAGGAAGATTCAGAATTTCATGCTAACCTTTAAAGAAAAAACAGGCTTGTTAAAAGAGTAGAAGCAAATTAAAAGCGACAAGCTGTGTAATAGATAGTTTTTCAAGTTGTTATAAAAGAAAACAACATCCCGTTTCAAGCGTGGTTACAGCAATGTTACGAGAAGCACTGTGTTTTTATGACTAGATTCTTCAATTATTCATCTGACATCTACTAAAGATCCAGTTTATTAATGCTAAGAGCATACATTTGCCAACGATGAGGGTATGGCGGCATCAAAGCACTGGGCTCATAGACACTGCAGCAATGATACTGAGATTATTGTTCCTGAATTAGCGTGCTACTGCTGCGACGTAAAGGTTGTGGCGTTCGATTCCCAGGGAACACATATACTAAAGAAAATGTATAACCTGAACGCAATTGTAAGTCGCTTTGGATAAAAGCATCTGCTAAATGCATAAATGTAAATGTAATGATTGGATGCCACACACAAAAATCTTCCTACACAGCAGATACTTATTAGAAGTAGTATGAATTATATACTGTGTTTATACTGTTATTAATATTCATTATATTATTGTTTATTGTTATATATAAAACCCTAAGCAATATGAGCAATTGATATATATATATATATATATATATTTATATATTAGGGGTGTAATGGTTTGCTAAATTCATGGTTTGGTTCGATACAACACAGTGGTGTCATGGTTTGGTACGTTTTCGATACGGGGGGCAATTTGTTACGTCACAATGTTGGAAATATTTCTGTTTTAAACCATGAAGGCGAGCCAATGGATATCACTCAAGCACGTGTTTGCACCAGGTTTTGCACACGTGCAAATTTTTCGCCAGATTTATGCTGGTGAACATCTTAATATCAGTCAATTCATTACAAGCAGAAAGTGAAAGCAACGGGATGATGGAGTAATACCGGAGCTTTCGGCATCTGACGCCGCATTTTCTCTCAGAGACACCAAGAGAGAAGAAACTACTTCAACATATGCTGATAACAGTTTAGCCTATAGCTGTTTTCATTTATTTCCTTTATATTTCTCTAGTGGCCTGTACATACTGAAAAAAAATAAACGTATTTCTTGTTAAACAGGTTGTTTTTGAAAGTCGGTGCTTGAAATAAAAGCTTTTTATTTCATAGATTTGTATTGATGACTGCAGTGTTAATATTTTAATTATAGGACTATAATTTGTTGTAGGTAGCCTAATAGACCTGTTTTAAAAACATTTTAAAGATAGCCTAATCTTATACTCGCAGCTCGTCAGTAACGCGTTAATTATTGGGGGGCAAATAAATACATTTTTGTCTTTTGACGTACCCCAGCAGGGGGAGGTTATCGTGGGGCAGACAGCACGTTGCTTGTTACATCGTTTGGGCTGCCTTATTGAGCGCAGTGGCACTGATATTTCACACACTTTAAGCTTTTGTAATGCGTACCGAACCAAAAGCCTCGTACCGAATGGTTCAATACCAATATGTGTATTGTTATATATATATATATATATATTGATATTTAATTATTTTTAATACACTGAAATAAATGTAAAAATAAAATGTACATAAAATATTAATAATAATTATATATAATAATAATACAAATGTATTATATATATATATATATATATATATTAGGGGTGTCAACGTTAATGCAGTAACACATGCGATTAATCAAAAATATTAATTCTGTAAAAAAAAAAATTATGCAAATGAATCACATTATAAGGTTTGACCCCAACTTCTTGCCGTCATCGCAGCGCTGAAGTTTATCTGTCGAGTGTGACGAGGGTACAGCGGCTCTGCAGAGAATCAGTGTTGTCAGGGTAGCGGCACAACAAGCGGCCTATTTTGAAAATATAGTCGTGGGAAAAATTACAGAGCCGTGGGTGCGTTTTTTTGGGCTACTTTTATAATGTACTGAGTCCGCCCAAAGTGTATATAGACAAATAAAACTGAAAATAGATAATTTTACTAATGTGTATTATACTTGGAATGTATAAGTTACCTGGCAACTTAAGAACGGAGAAGCGGTTGTAAAACAAACAACGTGAGTTTCAGCCAGAGCATACATGTTAAGGCTTTTACACAGCTGAAATTAACATGCCACTATAGATTATATAAGATAAAAAACACACGATTGCGATAGAATATGGTTTGTATGTGATTTTCTTGAGATGAATGTGTACATCTGAAATGTTAATTTGTGCAGCAATATAAAAGGCTATAAATAGCATATTTTAACAACAGTAAACAACCAAATTCAGAGAGAGAGAAAGAGAGAGAGAGAGAGAGAGAGAGAGAGAGAGAGAGAGAGAGAGAGAGAGAGAGAGAGAGAGAGATTGAAAAAAAAAACTTCTTTGTCATAATTATTCCATAGGTGGAGGCTTTGAAAATTGTACTGCCAATATTAATACAAATATGAAACAAAAAATGAAAACACTAAACAATACAATTTATATTTATGATAAAGAGTATGAAAAAATTATATTAATTTGGATGGAACATAAGATGACATAGGGAATAGGATGGCAAGATGACATGGCATAGGGAATCTAATTGTAAATGTAGGGGAAAGTATTTTAGTAGAGTGATAAAATAATGAGATAAGAAAAAGATGTAAAAAATTGCAGTAGATATTGCTTTGACTTTATAAGTCATACTGAAAAAGGAAGGTGTCAAGCACGTGTCAAGCACATTGCATCATCGGAAGCCGTATTCCTCCTTGCAATCTGCTCTGATGAATAATGCACATTTTAGAAAATATACAAGGCATTGAGAAAATCAGAATAACATGCAATATACAGCATACCACACACAAAATGCTATTCTGAACACAGCCAACAACAGTGGTAGGTAATGGTGGTGCACAGCAGGCATTTGTCAGACAAGTGTCACCAAATCCAAAGCTCCTTCTGATTGGCCGCAGAGCTCAGGGAGGCCTTGATAATTGCATGCTACTCCCTGCCAAGCTGAACTAATGGAGAGCAGGTGTGAGTGGAGACAGAACGTGGACCACTGCCACTCAAATCTAATATGCAGAAATACCCACCTATCAGATCCTTCCAGCAGGCAGGGATGGGCAAGAAGAAGGTGGGCTATGCTAAAGAATCTACCTTTCTCCAGACAAGATAAATTGAAGCAATTAACCGTATCATATACTCACACTCCCTCAGACTCTATACATAATGTAATATAAATCGTTCATTGTAGCCAGCACGTCCCAAAAGGGGCCAAAATAATTAGTGCTCCGAAAGGGCTGATAAGAGTAAAGTGGGCGGCAGGACCGCATACGGATTTAATAATCAGAGCAGGAGACACAATAACCTCTGCATGAGCCATGATACTGTGTTTAAGTGATTGTGCATTTATTTAGCGTTTATTATAAAGTATGCCACATTCTGTGGAGTTGGGCACTCTGCTGGGAACACAGCCCTGCAGAGTTGCCAAACGCAGCAGTTTCCTCCTTTCAGCCCAGCCATTTTGCTGGAGGTTGCTGTAGGCAGAAGGAAAAAGAGAAACTTGGTTTCCCTTTGGTCCAATTTAAACGGGGAATACGCATCTGGTCAAATGTGGCTAGTCTGCTGCACATGAGCAGATTGTGCAGATATGCAAAGCAATGGGTGTTTTGGTTAATTAATTCATGGGCGCACTCAGAATCAGTCATGACATTCAATGCATCATTAAAAATGGCACAAACCCTTAAAAAAAGCAGATAAAACTGAGCGATATAACAAAAAAATTAACATTTACTGATATTTGACTATTATTTGAATTGCCCCAAAAAAGCATGTTTTAACCCATTTTTCGCTTGACACGGCTGTGTCCTCTAATTTCCTCTAGGAGAAGGCACTGCAGAGAACTGAGTGTGTGTTAAAAGAGAGACAATTTTCTCCACTTATGTTACCTTGTTTGGAATGCCAGAGGAAGGTGTTATCCAAAAATATCAGTTGGCAAACCATGTTATTTTTAATTTGCGCTGCTCTTGGTAGATTGCGTTGGTCGTAATGGAAATGCTCTGGCTGGGTCTGTGTTCACTAATTTGTGTATTGTCATTAGATCACCCACAGAACTTCACACTCCCACTACTACTTTCATGGTTTTGCTTTTTCAAGCTAATTTGTCTTGTTTAGTAAATCTGGCCCTTGTTGTTTTTGTCTTTATATATTTATTTTGACATTTTTACAAATCAATAAATAAAATTATTATTTAAAATAATTTTTTAAATTTTACATATATGATGACACAGTCAAATCAGTTATCGCAGCTCACTGGAGAAGGTTTCTCATCGAAAGATGCAAGGAAATCAGTGAGAATGATCTCTTTGATGCTGAGGTTACAGCGTTAAAATGTGCCATCTAAATTATTAATGAGACATATGTCATGCATTAGTATAGCTGTACATGCTTTCCCCATTGATACTACAGATAACTGACTGGGTCAACTGATTTATGCTTGACGATATTATATATTTAAATATTTTGCACTTGCGACAGGAGGAACCTGCAAGTCTTCCTGTACCTACTTTCCACAAATTTAAATGAAATTTCTAACATATTATATTTACAGTTTTTTCCATGGTAGATAAGTAGTTTTATGCAAAATATACATTGTCCTTATTCTCTCAGTTAACATTCATTATGTGGGAAAAGAGCAGTATTAACATCATTCAAAATTTCTCAAAATTTCTATATGGAAAAAAGACCATATAGTTCGGAGTAACATGAGAGTAAATAATGAAAGTATTTTAACTTTTGGATGAAAATGTACATGTTGCTATGATAACCACAAAACTAAAATTGACTAAAATCTAAGCAATTGACCAGATAAGCTGATGTGAATTCAAATGAGAAAAACTGTGTAGCCTACAAATCCAAATACACAACATCAATCCAACACTAAAACCAAATTCTGAAGTACTTTCAAAATACATAAGTACTTTCAGATGACAACAATCACATCTGGGTGAGAAAGCACCTACATCAGATCTGTCCATCTCAATACTGCTTCAAGAACTCAAACTTGTGCAGCTAAACATCTCGGGTATGAACAGAATTCCTATATTCTCCTACTTTCTCCTCATGGACATCTCTTGAAACCGTCGGTAAACCTCTAGTGCCACACTTGATGGTCAGTCTCTCATAAATATGCAACGGCTCTTCCTGTCCATTAGCATGCAGTGTTTCCCCGTTTCAAGAGCGAACACCTCTGGCCATCTCTATCTCAAACTCACATGAGCCGAGTGGAAAGCTGTGGAGGACACCTCTTCATCAATACTTCACTACTCTAATTCAAGCGAGCTCTCGGAGTTCACATTGTATTTTGACTGGCTTCTTTCCATTAGCGTATGAGTGTATGATTATGATGAATGAGGAGGACACTGGGCACTCCGCAACTGATGATCAAAGCCGTCTGTCCGCACAAAGCTTTTATTCACTACAATGAGAAAATGGAAGGAAAGAAGCTGCTTCTTCAGTTTCTTCTTTTCTTCCACTTACATCAGTGTTTTGTGAGAGCCAGAAGGTCTCTAAGTCTGAATCATCTCTAAAACACAGAGAACGAAAAGTCACAATATCAACATATTGGTGTGCTAACATTGGTGTGCATCTTTCCATGGATTTCTATTATGATGTCTTGTCAAAAAAATGATATTCATTCTACCAAAACTGTTTGTACATAGAGCAAAATTGATGAAGATTCAACCAGTTTCTAGTAAATAGCAATTTGTGTTCACACTGAACATGAAACTGTGCTGAAACTATGTAATGTGACACAATCCCAGCCGGTCAGAAGATTTTTGATGTTTAACATGCATTTATGATAAGTGGAATTTTTGACCAATGAGATTTCAGTGGGTGGGGCTATTCAGAAGAAAACCAAGTAATCGACAAAATCTATCGCTCATTGGTGGTTACAGCTGGTTAGATTTACATGGATTTTATCTTAGAAGTTACTGCTTTATTACATCACGCTTGTCTTGGACACAATTCTATATACGACTTGCATTGTGTATCATATTTTTTCTCATGTGCAATACAGAACAAATTCCACAAATGTCTGTAATTATTAAAGTAAACACAGCGTCAAATCTGAAATGGTACATGAGAGCGGCAATCAAACCCAGAATAACATCTAAATAATGGAGGCTTAATGTAATCCTTCAGAATCACCAGAGCAATGCTTTGAGAAAGATACATTTCCTTAATGAGGATGGGCTGTCTAATAAATTCCAAAATCTTCCACAAAAAAATCAATGTGTAAAAAAAGAACTTTCACATCTGATTTAGTGTTTAGTGAAAATGCTGAATAAAACAAGCGAAGCAAACTAAAGAAACTAACTGGTTTTCCAAAAGATAAGCAGAACTTGCACCTGCAACACATACATTTCCATCTATCTTTGCCCCTACTCTTCCCCTTCTATCGTTAAAGAGCTAATATGGGACCTCCCGGTAGATGTTAGGCCTAAAACAGAAATAAAAACCCCAATAAAGTATGGTTACTAACTTCATCAACTCCTAATGATGCTGCAGGTTTCAGGCTTGATATATTACTGGGTGTCTTCTGCAGGTTAGGGTCTCTCAGGAAGAAGATGGCTTATCAAAAGTTACCTCATTAGCCGGAATCAGGTCAGCGGACTCCATCCAGATCAAACGGTGCACACACTTCTCTCATGTCCATAGGCGAAGTGTTAAAAACTAATCACACTTTAGAGCAGGAGCTCCACTCTCACCTGCAGTGTGAGCGACAGAAGGACAGTGTCCTAGATGTAGAATGTAGAGCAGACCTGAGGCGCTAAACAACTTCCCAGTGCTACTCCAAATCTGAATGAAGTGTTTCAGTTCTTCTAACCAGTGCAAACATCAGTACATTTCATATGAAAAACCTATAGTAACTTTAACCTAACTTTCATCCCATCCCCCATGTCAATTTATTTCCAAACAAAAATAAAACAAATCCAAAGCCCTCCAAAAATGGATTATGATGAGAGAATGATGATGATAATAATAATAATAATAATAATAATAATAATAATAATAATAATAATGATGATGGTGATGATGATGATAATAATAAAAGAGAACATTTTAATAATAGTTCATATACAAATGTATTTCATAATATTATATGAAATCATTTCCCCATCCTTATGGTGAATGCCAACTTTCTTTCTATATAAAAAGCCAAAAGCCCCCAAAACAAAATAACAAAACAATTATATATCTGTTTTATTAAGCAGTTCATTCACAGTTCATTGTCTTAAAATACAGTTGTATTTTGTGTTAAGATACTAAGGATGATAAAAAAAATTGCCAGGCATATTAGGTCTGGTCCATAATAGGTTGGATTACTTGACCTGCTCAATCTTAATTACATGATAACAATTAATATTAATGGACCTGATAATAACTTTATAATTGTGTTCCCTCCACTTTACAGATTATTCCTACACCCCTGCAGAACTACCTGAAACTCTGCTTATAAATAATCAACAGGACATATAAAAACAGCAGCAGCTTTGAGCACAGCAAGAAAACCAGCGTGGAGAATCTCATCTCACTGCTGATGGTCTTGAACTTTCAGCCCAGCGCAAGACAGCGGAAGTGGTAGGAATAAACCAGATGTCTTACCTTTTTCTGATCCTCCAGCTTTTGACTCGTGGACTTCTTTACATGCTTGCTGGTTTCAGGCAGTACATCCATTCCCGGTGAGAGTGGTAATATCTCCAAGAGATACCAAGTGAGAGAGAGAAAGACAGAGAGAAAGGAGCTACCAGCCAAACGTGTGGGAGAAAGGGAGGGGACTACAGGCAGCCAGATTATTCCTTTGCCTGGGTCACATCTTCTCTGGGGCTGAGGTGGGCCTTTCTGGAAGAACAGGAGATGGAAAATGAAGAGGAACGGAGATGCACCCGAAACTACCGAGACCACGTCAGCAGGATGAAGAGACCAGCATCCTCCACACATGAAAACATCCATTCAGAAGTTTGTCATTTCCAGCCAGTAGATCCCAGTGTGTGTATTCTGGTATTCCAGCTCATGCATCCTTGGTCATTAAATCTGGAAAACAGATGCATCTTATCAGACTCAGAACAGATATAAAGAAATCATAATAATAAAAGTTAACGTCAGTCTTAGGAAGTTTCATTATTTTATCCAGCTGCATATTTAGCAAATGTTGAAATCTCTTGCACATGCATGACATTTTACCTCTTGCAATAATCTAATCAACATGTATTATTTAATTATGAGCTGCATGGGAAGCCAAACCCAACACTGTGCTATTCAACACAAATAACAGGAAAGAGCATTCATGTGACCCACTACCAGCACTAAGTGCATCACGACCTGCTGATGAGCAGCATAGATCAATTTTCAGTGGGTCAAACATAGCCTACGGTTTGTTCTGCTGGTTGCTTTGTTTTTAGAACAATATCTGTTATAAATAAGTCAGCATTATCAATGTTTGATGTTTTAAACCCAGCAATTCAACACACAACCCAGCAATTTCACAATGACCATGAATCCCAAAAAGACAATAAAGGAAAATCTGCACTCAAGGGATCAATACACAGCTTATTAATGACAACACCAGTTCATATAGTACAACAGTACAGACTAAGCAGTTTGTTAGATTATTTCACAACACTTCATTAATCAGAAACTACATACTGTATGGTACAGTGATTAAAGGATCAGTGACATAAAAGTTTTCAAGATAATGTTAGGAGTAAACATTTAAAAAAAATGTTTTTATTTTGTATTGTTTGCTTTTTGTCTAGCCTTAATTTTTGTTTGGAATATTGTTTTTGTTTTGTTTTTCGGTTTATGTACACCTTTAAAAAAATGCTTGTTTTTCTTTTGCTTTGTTTGATTTTTGTCTTGCCTGATTTTTGTTTGCCATTTTCTTTTTGGCTTATGTAAACCTTTAAAAAACTATTTGTTTTGTTTTTCTTTTGTTTTAATAGCCTTTTGTCTTGGCTATTTTTTGTTGTTCTCATTTGTTTGTTTTTGCATTATGTTTTTCTTTTTTATGTTTGTTAACTTTTTGTCTTGCCTGTTTTTTGTGCAGCATTTTGTTTTTCTTTTTATGTTTCTTTACATTTTGTCTTACCTGTTTTTTGTGTAGCATTTTGTTTTTCTTTTGTATGTTTGTTTGCTTATTTTTGTTTGGTATTTGGTTTAGCTTTTTTGGTATTTGGTTTATGTTGCTTTTTGTTTTGGCTTTTGTTTTATGTTGCTTTTTGTTTTCTGTATGTTGGTTGCTGGATTAAATATATGCTGATCATAGGCTTGTTCAAGTCATTGTGTGCAAGAAATGCCTTTTCAATGTGTCATGTAATTTACTAATTAGAAATGTAAAAGTAGCATTTTGATTGCAGGAAATGCCGCCCTCTTCCGTAGAGCATCTTTTGCAGTCCCAGCATCCCAAATGTGAAGTTGCTTCACCAAAATACCTAGCGCTCACTAAAAGTCATTATCCCTTGAGGTGTTTTGCGCAACGAGTGCAGAGAGGCAGAATATCTGCATATCAAAGTGCATTTTGCTACTGGTGTTCTTCTCCATATATGAATAAACACACGTTTGTTCTTTGGCACGTGATTGTTTTCACCCTTCTTCTCCACAAACCGCTAAAGAATGGAAGGATTGAGTCACGCTGAGGTTATAAGAAGCATTCTGGGAAGAGACCATGCTCTGAGCAATTATACAGGATCGATGGCTAGCCTTATCTGCCCTTTTGGCAGACTTCAAAACATTGGCCTGTCAAAGGGTGTTTGACTTGCAAGATGTTAGAAGTTCATGGACACCATTATAAAGCAAAATGACACGGAGAGACACTTTGGCTTGTGATTCCCAATTTTCATCTTTAGGATCGAGATATACTAGGTTTCGGATTTCATTAATACAAGTTCTGAAACCTCAGAATGCAATGACTTGTGGCTATTTGTGTAAAAGCGTCCATTTAACCGCTCTCCCCATGCCAAAAACGTTTTCTCTTGTCTACCCATCTTGCATCTGATTCTTGCCAAATTGTATTTTTATGTATTTGTTTATTTTTTACTTCAAATGTACCTCTTGCCACTACATCAAGAGGCACACTAAGAAAACTAAACTGGTCAGTCCAGGGTGAGTATCCTCAATTTTGTGAATTTTTTGAGCAATGGCTCAACTGAATCAAATTTTAGAAATGGTTCATTTAAAATGAACGAAATTTACTTCCCAAATTATGTTCTACCACAATGTAACATGGTTATCGCTTACATGTCAAAATTGGAATACAAAAAAGGTAATAAAGTCTTTTTTGTCATCCACGACTGTCCTGAATCCAGATGGAAAGAACCATCTGAGGAATTCATATTGGGATAGTATTGTTATTGTTATTTGTCAGAGAACAGTTCTTAGAAAAAGGCCCAGGGTCTCACAGGATTTGCAAAACAATAGCTTGATTGAATCAACAAATGCACATACATCTACATGCTGCATCTGCCTTACAAGACACTAAACACACAGTATCACTCAAAGGCTCCTCTGAAGAGCACATCTGAGTGCGACCATCTTCTGTATTATTCATTAGTTCTAATTTCCTTTATTTTCACAAAAAGAAACATCCACATGTCCCTGCAAAGGACTGACACACTTTACTCTGCATATGTTCATGGTTTCTATCAATTATACTTGATTTGGCTGTTCATTTTGCAGCATCTACTTTAATAATTTAGAGTACCTCAGTCAGTAAGGGCAGTAAGTCATTTTTCAAATACACATGTAGTATGAAACCAGCCTGTCAAAATGAATAGATAAAAGCACTCATGATGATGGAAATACTCATCCTTGCCTGTCAGCTAAATTGTTGTGATTTTGAAGTGAAGAACAATTTCTACTATTTCAAGAGCAATACTTTGCATATTCCACAGCTAATTGACAAATTCAGAGAGAGAGAAAAAAACAACAACTGCTGATTCATATTATAATAATATGGTAAAATAGTAAGAGTGGTACTATGCAGTTCCGAATTCAACAACCTTTGCCATGGTGGGATCATGTTGGGAAAATGTGCCCTTGTAATGGATAAGTTGGTTTCATGTCCGTTGCAGGGGACATTAATGAGAAGCCAAGCACAGTAATTATACAGAATTTTGTAGACCAGAACATTGTGATTAGAAAAATCGGCAGAAATATAAAGCAAACGAAGCGGGTATATATGGACCATCTCACTGTGGCTAATATACATCCGCAACACTTGAGAACAGAAGCCTGCTATTAAACCAATAGAGTGGAAAGAAATCACATTAGCTATCTGAATAACAACGTGCTAATGCAAACAGGTCAGACAGGTACACGTTTGATTTAATCGTGTCATTCAGTCGTAATTATAGCTATTTAAAACAAACCAGAGCTTCTTCGAAAAAATGCACAAATAACAAAAGTCTCTTTCTCTGCCCTTTTACTGACATTTGGTATTCATTGAGCATTCATAGTCAGTGAGCTAGAGTACATCCAATAAAATATGATTCATTGGCTTGGCCTCTGTGCTGGCAATTTAATTTGATGTAAAGATGTAAATGTCTATGGTGGACATCCACTAATTTCCTCAGGGAGAGATGATCACAGCATGGAAGGTCAGTGGCATTGAAAACACCCAACTGATCTTAGAGGCCTCTGAGGGCATCCCATAATGCATCAGGCATTGCAACACGCAAACAAAACATTATTATCTACATGTTTGTAGTATCTGTTACTTTTAAGTGGTTAATCAAAAATAATACCAATAATGAAAATCAAGAAATATAAAAATGCAGATTTTCCCTCGAAATTGTTTTGAAGTTGACTGGCAATTAAACACTTGGCAACCGCAGAGCTGTGGATGCGCTGGAGTGGTAAAGAGACCGTGAAAAGATTGCACACACAAATAGTCTGCCCAACCCGGCATGTGTCCATCAGGGATCAACCGATAGCAGCGAAACCTCAGACAGACGATGATTAAAACATAATAAACGTGTAATTACCAGCCGAGATTTCGTACTTGTCCTCCCTGCACTTGCAAAAGACAAAAGATGAGTTTTATTTCGTAAGCAATAAATTGATTTCACTGCTTTCCTGAGAGTGATTTATTCCCCGTTCACGGTTTATGGAGGGAAATCTGCAGAGAGAGCGGCCGTGAACGAGGCACATTTCAGAGATAAACGGGAGGAGCTGTAACATCACTCTAAATGCATGCCAAGCAACATGCTTTAAATAAAACTGGACGAGCTATTGAACCCCCATACGACATGAACGTGTCAGACTTGCTTGTGTCTGTGCCAACTGCTTGCCTCAGCATTACTGAGAACAAATGCAGCGAACTCAGATTCATTCATTCATTTGTTCAGTCCTTTCATATGATTTGAGTTTTGATTCAAACTGTATTGGCTGATGCTTTTAAAAATGTATTATAAAAATATTGATCTGGAGTGTCACTTCTCACCGTGGCTTCCATGACATGCTTTTGAAGGGATAGTACATTCTGTGTGATGTCATTCCTAAGATGCATGACATCATATCTGGCATTAAGTGGCTTGATCTATGAAAAAATACAAATGACATTCAAGTTCTACAAAAGAGAGAAATATTAATTGTGGAAAAACTACTTAAATTTCAGTCGGTTCTATATGCTATATAAAAAAACTCAAAATGAAACAGCAGATTTAATTAATCAATATTAATTAATTAAAATCGAAGATATAAAAAACTAAGAGTTTCAAATTAAGCTCTGCATGATCAGTGGTTAAAACAATGCTGTATTTGTTTGGACCAAAAACCCATACCAAATGCATGTAGTGTTAAACCTCAAGAATATAGGTAATACTACGTCCTATTTATCTCCTCAAACATCTTTGGTGTTCCATGGGGAAAAAAAGGACGTTCATTTTGGGAACAACATGACAACAAAAAAAAATCATAAAGTAAAGTTAAATTTTTCATGTGAACTATACCTTCAAATTGTACATAATAAGTTGGTGCAAAGATTATTTGACGGTTATACAACATTACATATAGGTAAAAGCTAAATTTAGATGTCAGTACCCACTGAATACATTTTGTGAGGCCGTTTAATTGGACAACAACTGTCATAACAGTCTCTATGAGAGTCCCAACTGTGTCCATTTACTACAAAGGTTTCTCAACAGCCTTGAGCCCCAGCTGAATTTACAACTCTGTTTATCAAGACCTGAGCCCTCAGGCAAAAGCAGAGTGTCTTAAACTTTAGCCCATATACCTGCATGGCCTACACCATACTATAGCAAACAAAAAAACGGGATGGAACACACAAGAGGGATCCTAAAACAAACAATCGTCCATTCATCATGCCGCTCCGGGAAACGATCCGGTCAGTGGCAGCTTACGCAGTTACATAGTTACACAGCTGTTCAAATCATTCATAGTGTGAAAACATTCCTCCCCTGATACAGTTCAATGGAGTCCTGAACGCAGTCTACACGTTTTGTCCTTCTCTGACGGGGTTGATTGGTTTGCTGCTGTTGGAATGACCGGGCTTTCCTGTTGTCATGGTAACAGAGGGAGAGGCAGGCAGGTGGAAGCGATGCAGGTACCAAGCATCTCCTCAGCTTGTATCAAATCTAAATGTATCATGAAAAAAATCAGATACCTCCACAACATTCTCTAAATGTTCTAACAAAAAAGAAACAATGTTCTAGCATGGTACTGAACGATTGCCATATTAATACATAATGGGATTTTGGGATTGCAAGTAATAATTCAATCAAGATATACTTGGTAGTGGCCAAAACATGGTATTACCGCAGTACCACTTCTAAAAAAGCATATTAATACCTTTTATAAGAGTTAAAAAGACAATTCTGAAATGTCTAAATGCATTATTTTAGTATTTTATGGTCATGTTCATGAAAGGTTGTGTACTTTTCCTCAAAGTTTTATAAATTGGACACAAAAGGTTTGCAAAACTTATTTACAAGGTCACATTCATCGTACATTCAGTCTGCTTTGGAACAATATGTGTTGTGGAAAGCCCTATATAAATAACATTTATTTGAATCAAGTGCTTCAGGTCTTCAATATTTTGTAAAAACAGGCTAACTTGTCATTTACGAAGGTTACCCAAACAATATTGCATTTTAGAAATACTATGCGTACTGTTCTTCCCTCTTCTTCTGCATTGCCTTGCGTAAAAATGTGAAGCCAGCACTCGTTTCTTTGTTCTCTCCACTCTTCTGTGGCACTCCCTTTCTCATTCAGAGAACAGAAGCAAGAAATATTATTTCTGAGCAACAGTCCCTGCCTCATTATTCAAGGCAGAGCAAGCACAGCTAGACATAAAAACACCTTTATTCACTCATTTGTTTCAATGGATTTCGAATTAGAAGCCAATTATACTAAGATTACACTAATACCAAACCACAGAACTGCCTTCTCCATTCAGTTCCTGAGCTGCTAATCTGGAGAACAGAGTAATCTAGTGAGATTACGGAGGGGTTATGGTAAAATCCCATTACGACAAGATGGCAGAACCACAGAAACGGGGAACAAATCATAACATGAAATCTCAGTTTTGAATGTAGTGTTAACATGTAAAATCCCATAGAGGGCTTTCTCGTGTTCTCTATCCTGTTTTCCAGCATCAAGGTGTTGGTGCCATGTTGCACAGCAGCTCCAGCCACTATTTTTCCTGTTCAAAATGTGGAATAATTAAGAAAATGTTGAATAATTAAGACTTTGTAATATATATTAAAAAGGTATTTTATGCTCACTGAGGCTACACATATTAGATAAAAAACTGTAAAAACAGCAATATTGTGAAATATTACTACAATTTAAAATAACCTGTAATATACTTTAAAATGTAATTTATTCCTGTGATGGAAAAGCTGCATTTTCAATAGCCATGACTCCTTCGGTAGCCGAGTTTCATTTGGAATTTGCTAAATTAATTTGTGCGCAAAAAGAGAATGTCGCATAAAACATTTGCGAATAAACAATCGGTCCGCTGGTCAGTCAGGTTATTCCATCCCATCTCACAAAGTCGCATGATTTTTTTGATGCACAGGGAGGAATTTATTTGGCAAATGCATTTCCATCTCGTTATTCGCATGAACCTTTTTCGCACAAGACAAAAAACACATTTATCCAAATTAAGGGTTTTGGCATTTCCGTCACTCGTTTCTGATGCGATTCTTCAAAATGTACATTAAAACAAAATGATGGAAACAGCTAATGCCACATTATCCTACAGAATTCAGCTTTGCCTTCACATTTTAAAACAAATTTCTAAACAACCCAATCATTGGGTATATATATATATATATATTAGAATGACCATAGTTAGTTACACCATAATTCAACTCTCAAGCTACAAAAACCAGCACCACTTGAACAGAATGTGGAGCCAACCAGACAGTGAGGTCAGATTTGAGACGGCTCAGTGGTGATTTCCATCCTTATATCTTCTTCACCATGAGCATCTCTTATTCATGCGCTTTGTCTGCATAAAATCGCTTTTATTACATGGCGTGAACTGAGGTGTAATTGCCGGCATGATATACAGCCTCCCTCTGCACTCAGCTCAATTTTTGTTGCATTTTAGATGCTCTTCATTTCCAAGGTCTCCTTAATAAAACAACTTCTTCTGTCCAATAATGGGGTCCAAATCTAATTTCTACACACATCCTTCGCCCCAGGGGTATATATACACAGTGCAACAGCCTGTCACCAGAGCGCACACACACACACACACACACACATGCACATTATTTCAGTCAACCCCCCACCGCTCGCTCCTGGTCATGGGTATTTATTGAACAGTGTGAGCCTTACCAAATCACATGAATGCATCAAAATGACAGATAAACGGCGGACTGAAATGCAGGCATGTTACGGGTGCAGATTGCAGAAACCATCTTCTTATTTTACTCATCAGACCTGTAGGCGAGCACCGGTACCGCTTGCTAAACCACAACTACCTGAGAAGGTAATGGGAGGGAAAATTGCGACACCCAAAGCTGGATGAAAGCGGTGTGCATTTTCACAGCTCCGTGGTGATGATTACCTGAAAAAGTACTGCGAGTGGACCACGCTGAGAATCTTCAATGCGCTCGGAAAATCCATCTACGGCAGAGTAAACAAACTCTATCTCACACTTTACACACTCAACAGTAAAAGGAAATCACTTAAAGTGTCTTGAGTCGTGAAAGCGCCGCCGCACACATTCGAGACTTCGGTTTCGTTTAATGAAACGGGCATCTGGGTAATCTGTGAAGCTGAGTGGATTAGACACATTAGGTCATTATCAAGATGGAAGTCATAAGTACATTAAATGAATATGAAGGCAGCTCTTGGAGCAACAGCAGTCGTGGGGGCGGAGTTTGTATTCATCAAGCCTGTTATTGACTATTAATCATCCTCAACCTCAGATTCAATCCACAGCAGAGCCATTGACCCATAAGAGGTAAAGAGTTGTCGGCATGTGGATTAGCAGCGTTCTTGTGCGATCTGGGCTGGGGACCTGAGCTGTGCAAATGCAGGTAGGATATTAGGCGAGCATGGATCTGTCAACTCGGCAGAATTCTATTATCCCGACCGTGATATACTGCCACAAGCAGGACCCCTCCTTTTCCTTCTCTCTCTTGCTATATCTATCCCCCCATCCTCAGAGGTGATCCATCATGCAACGGTGCTGATCCAGTGTCCCACGCAGGTGAATTACCCAGCGATCATAGCCCGCTCAACCACACGCTCCAACATACAGCAAACCATTACTGACCTGGGAGATATTCATCAGCTGCTTACTGCCGCCACAATAAAATGAGAGAAGCGGAAAGACAGAGATAAAAGAGCATCTAGGTAAGATGCTGGAAACAAAGCAGCATATGCATAGGGAGTGGCAGATGCCAGGGAGCTGTGTTTTCTGACTTTCTCAGAAGGTCATCTAAGGAGACAAAGTGGCATGACATGTACAGTACAACACACAATGCACACCTTGATCGTGTGGAACATGTTCATGAAGAGCAGGAGAT
This sequence comes from Gymnocypris eckloni scoliostomus, assembly GCA_027564155.1. Taxonomy (NCBI): domain Eukaryota; kingdom Metazoa; phylum Chordata; class Actinopteri; order Cypriniformes; family Cyprinidae; genus Gymnocypris; species Gymnocypris eckloni. The sequence goes on along the minus strand of CM050432.1, from coordinate 17,167,119 downwards.
AAAGTCATTCAAACTCTGCTTCACCGTTATATACTCATTTATCAACATTAGGCAAAAAAACTGCAGCATAAATCTGCTGTGACTAAAGATGTGGAACTTAGCTTAAAAAAGATCTGTATATGTATTTTGTCACTGAAATGGCATAGAAAAAAAACAACATTTCAATGTAATTCTTGACTAGTATATTTTAAATAATTTATGTAAGAATGTCAAGTTATGATGAATTAAGACATTTTTTACACTGTTTTTGAGCAAAATATTATTTATATTAATATAATACATTATATTAACATAATAGATTTACCTTCATACAATGTTAAATATTTGTATAATATACACATTTTTATAATTTTATATACATAAACTTCTTGCATTTTTTTCAATGATGCAAATTAACCTTGAGTTTAAAATAATTTTAATGAACAGTTTGACTGATTTGTAAAAATAAATCCAACTTACAAACAAGGCATTTGTGTGACTGACGTTTAAACTAGACACATTTAAAGTCAGCATGAAAGTAAAACACTGTTTCTAAAAATCTAACAATTCTAAATCGGTTTTTAAAAGCATGCTATTTATTTAGTTTTGAATGATTCAATGCATATGTTTATCTATTTATTTATTTAACCTTGTGATTTTTAAATTAAAATATCATAATTCGAGCTTCTGGTGAAACAGCATGCCTTTCTCTGGTGACGTATGCCGGACTTATCGTGGACCAATCAATCAGCTCGCTTTCAGATCTGCCTCCAGTCAATCAATAACTAGTGGATAGAACCAAGTCTCCGCCCTACAATTTTTCCGATAATCTGTTACACTTGGATATATATCACAAACCAGAAGAAAATATCTGATGCTTTACTTTTATAGCTACTTTAACACTCTCATACTTAAGCACTGACAAAGAAGGATAACAAAACTAATCTAAATAAATCGTCTTGTGAAACCGTCATAGAAAATAATATTAACAATGCATTGCAATTTGCTTAAATTCAATGTAATACTGATATTTAACAATTATCCTAGCTGGGACCTCACATGCAGAGAGACCAACAGGTAGAGTTTCATATAGAAACACCATATGCCTATCTTACCTTCCCATCCCCCAGTGTGTCTACAGCATCCCTCATTGCAGGAGGTGGGCAAGGCCCACATGGAGAGCCAGGTAGTACTACAACAAGTGCCATAGTGCCTAAATGTGATGGAAATCCACTTGGTCCTCATTGACCCCCCTTTTAGAGCCCCGCCTATATGCAGCAGACTCTAAGAACAGACAGCTCACTCCGCGCATGAAAAGAGCCACTCCATCACTTCCATCACAATCCAAGGGTGTGTGCAGCCCTCCACGTTTCCAACCAATCCAGGAGTGAGTAGAGAGAGAGAGAGAGAGAGAGAGAGAGAGAGAGAGAGAGAGAGAGAGAGAGAGAGAGAGAGAGAGAGAGAGAGAGAGAGAGAGAGAGAGAGAGAGAGAGAGAGAGAGAGATGCTCAGCCTCCCCTTTCCCAACCCCCTTCCCCATCCCAGCTACTCTGGTCTCTGTGCTGAAGTGGAGATTGCGTTGCAGTAATGAAATTTTAATGCTTCTTTTAAGAAGAATAATGAACAGGCTAGTCCCCAGGGGTCAAGATATCTGTACTACACAAACCTACATGTGACGCACACACATTGACAAACACAGCCGAATGCACAGGTGGACATCCGACACAAAGAACGCCTAAAACAAACACATTCTAATGCACGTACACACAAGCTTGCAACTCCAAACATCAAACACTCTTCACGACAGCTTCCCCCCCTCCCTACTCGACAGCATCGGGAGTGCGGCGCCAAACACGGATCCACCCTCGATCAAATGCTCTCCAGACACGCTTGTACGCACGCATGCAGCGTGGAACAAAGAGGAGTTCAACATTGATACTCTCATCCATGTCAAAGTGGATCGCTGCTTTGATAACGGATATACAGTCTATTTCTCTCCAGATCCCTTCTCTTTACCTCTGTTTATCACTTTCTCCACCTTCCTTATGGCATAAATAAATAAAGAAATGCCAAACCGAGGAAGACAACGTGGAACCGCGTCAGCCATCTGCAGCCACAGCCGATCGCAGCTACATTGATTGACTCATGAATCAAAATAAACCGGTGCAGGGTTATTTACTATGTACATACATTAGGAGAAAATGATTTCCTCTGGCTCTGGCACAAACACATCGTCTCGCAGCAAACATGAACTTTCATCTATATTTTCAGCTCATTTATGATGGTTTCCAGGCTTTGCCTGCTCTGACAAATACACAGCTTTTAATGGATCTAAAGACTATTTTTCTGCCTTTAATAAAATATCTGAACTCAAAAGCAAGCTAATGCTTGAGAATATTGACTGAAAAGGTTCTTGGAACAGAAGGTCCAATGCAATAATTGTTTTGTTAGCCATCTTGCTAAGTGTTTTTGTTAGCCTTCTAAAGCCACTTCCACCAGACTTAGCATCACGAATGCTTACTATAAAGACGATGATAACTACATGATAACTACCACCATGATAACTATATTAGCATCCACACCATTGCACAATAATATTCTGTTTATAATAAACATTCAAACACACGCAGCTGTGTCCTCTGTCTCAAGTTATTCAAAGCAGGATGGATTCTGATTGGTTATATTTTTCATTAATCACCTGAAAAAAAAATCACTTTGAAAGTGATTCCAACAATACTGTTACTCAGTGCCGTTATCATTTTAGTTGTGGTGTGGACTAATTTGCAACAATGATTTACAACTTTATTTTTAACATTATTGTTATAGTTATTGTCCTTGGAGTGAATGGGCCTTCAACCCAAGTACTGTACATAAAATTACTGAAAGAACACTTTAAAATAAAATTGTTAATTCAATTTAATTAAATAAAATTAACTATTTTATTGTACATTGAAGTATTCAATATGTAAATAAAACTAGGTTTAAATAAAAAAATGAGAAATAGATGAGAATAGATGAAAAATTGATTTTCTTTTTTATTGTGTGTGTGTGTGTGTGTGTGTGTGTTAAGATTCGTTTTACTGTTTACAAAGGCTCGAGCTGTCATAGAGAAAAGTCACCAATTTCAGTGATATCTGTCAGGTACTTGGAAAATAGAAAAAATATTAACAGCAGCTTTAAACCTGATGTCTGTGAAAAACATACCTTTCAGAAGTGTCACCCTTGTTTTCCTGACAGCGAGTGTGAGTTTTTCAGTCATCTTCAAAAAGATGCAAAATAATAGAAACAGCCATTCCTCAAACATGACTGTAATATGATTTGAAAAATGACCCAATGAAATTTCTGCGAGCACCTTACACAAACACAGATAGTCGAAACTATTGCAAGGAATCAAAAAAAAAGCCTGGCCTCGCTGAAAGAGAATGATTTATGAGCAAAAAATAAAACATTTGTTTCAAAACTGAGAGGGTAGTTTGATGAAAGAGTTGTTTTATATTTCAAAACATTTCACAATGCATACTAAGTTGTTTTAGTTCAACTCCAATTTGGTTTGGTAAAAACATATTTCCTCACTTTGGGCAAAATTATTTAATTTTTTTTACTTACGATGTCCCTTATGTATTTCTTCCCAACTTCCCTAATATTTCCACTAGAATGGATTCAGGAACGCTGTGGAGCATATAGGCAATTTCAACCCCCAAAATCAATTACCTGCAGCTCTGAAAATTATTTCTCTCCTGTGCTGAGAACAGATCTTAATTTAAATATATGAGAGGAGACAACAGCCTCTTCCTCCTTTATCCCCATGACGTCCTCTCTGACAGGTGGGTCTCAGGTGAGCATATGGATGACTATCGCTGACTAAATCCACAACAGCACGACTACACTCCAACAGTATTCCCCCGGCCCTCGAGGCATCGGCACAACATGGAAAAACAGCTGCACTTACAGCACTGAAGAGACACGTAGGCATTTAGATTGACTCGCAGAATTGTACTTGTTGAGTTTAGATGATTCCTCCTCGTGTCACAGAACATCAGTTCTAAAGAATGTTGTTTAGACCACAAAGACAGTGGAAGACTGCTGAGGTGTGTTTAAAGCATTTTACGAGTATTGGTGAGTAGTTTCAATGAGTCATTAGGTGTTTTATTTCTCTTATTTAAACAGAGAACATCATAGATGTTTTTCTGAATTTCTGTGAGACCTCTCTTTTGTATGCCGCCCCTCTATTGCGACATTCAGTGCTTTAGCAAATTACGGTTTCCTAAAATGCTGGGGTGCATTAGAGGATAAGAGCTCAATAGCTTAGAGGAGTGTGTGAGAGGAGAACTTCTGAGATCAACTGGCTGTCTGTGAAAATGCATTTTAAAGGCCACATAAATAAACAAACAAGGTCTAAATGTCACAAAACAAACACAAAAGGAATTGTATAGGAGTAAATCACAACCAAACTTAATTCCTTGCTGAAACAATCAGCATTATCTATGTTTCCATCACCCTGTTTGAATTAGCATTTTGAAGTATCGCATCAGAAACGAGTGAAGAAAATATTCAGTGGCTTCTCCCCCTTTTCTTAGTGATATTTAGTGATAGTTTATTAGGAAGTGTCTATTTTGTTCTCTTTGACTCGTCGGATGGAAACGGTGCTTATTTACAAATGTTTTATGCAACATTCCAATTTTGTCCACAAGTTAATTTCACAGCTTTGGATAGAAACCTGGCTATGGTTGGTTCCTAGCATGTGTTGTATTTTGCACACTGGTCCTCAACACTGGATATATTCCAATTCATGCTTTTTTATTTAATTGGCCACAATAAGTTTAACTTAAATTCTAGTTGGACTAGTAAGAGACATGTACTTAATTTTCCAACAAATTTCAATACAGGTAATATATACTGGTAAATCATGTGTTCTTCTAGTGTAGATATCTATATTATCTATCTGTATTCATCTATACCCATGTATTTTGTTCTGATGAACAGCACAGATTACAGCTCTACTAACTAGACCAGCAATGGCTGGATAAAACAAACTATAGTTCCATGCTGATTTAAAATTTCATTAAGGCTGTGGTGCAGAAGAGACAAAGCTTCTCCAGTGGAGACATACTAAACCACACATCCTCCAAACAGCGTTATAATTTCAGACAATTTACAACATGGTCTCAGACATCCACAGCCTGTTGCTAGGAGAACTGCAGCTCTTGGTTTTATTTCAATCCAAATTTCCATTAGGACTACAAACAGTAACAGCAGAGGGATTGATTTCGGCAATTTCTATTAACTACTTAATACTGATATGAGGTTTCAAAGACGAGAGAGTGAAGGAAGGTGTGAAATTAGCAAGTGCTTTACTAGGGAGCTAGCATGTGGCAGAACAAATAGCCATGCCACAGTGTGCTTTCACACACCAATGATCTAAAGTGGGCCACAATGGGAGCAACAGAGCAGTTTTTTTGGAAATCTGATTGGAGGATGCCCTGGCAGAGCTTTTAGCTCTTTTCAAATCACTAGGACAGTGAATTCGGCTCATAAACTTGAGGATAAATGCTGTTCATTGAGGTTTTAAAAGCTTAAAACATTATTAGCTGAAAACTTTCCTATCCAGTATTTAGCTCTTACTGTAAAAGTCATTCTCCATTCAGTATATTTCAAACATGTGAACTATTATTTGTTTTTGGAGACATGTAGGAAGCCACTTGACAGCACACAAATGAGCCAGTTTTTACTTGTACAGAAATAAAAGTGCTTTGAAATTACATGTTTTAATCATGTACAGTGTTTCCACATATACCAACCAAGTTACATCAACGTAATTTCTTACTCATTTATTAGTTCAGTAATTGCCTTGTAATGCACAAGAGATAGTTCACACAAAAATAAAAATTCTGTCATCATTTACTCACCCTCAAATAGTTCCAAACCTGTATGAATTTATTTTGTTCTGCGAACACAAAGGAAGATATTTTGAAGAAAGTTTGTAACCAGGCTGTTCTGGGGCACCATTGACTTTAATAGTAGGACAAAAAAAACTATGAAGTCAATGGTGCCCCAGAATTTCTCTGATTCCCACATTCTTCAGAATATCTTCCTTTGTGTTCAGCAGAACAAAGACATTCATACAGCTTTGGAACTACATGCGGGTGAGTTTTCGGGACAGAATTTTCATTTTTGGGTGAACTATCCCTTTAAAATGCATTGTACAATCTCATTAATTATTGTAACCACATACATGATAACACTTATCAATTTATTGTTACACTATGTATTTTAAATTCAGTTATAATTATTTACCACAATACATAAAGTATTAAATTGCACACTATGAACAATTACAATGCATTATACTCTTTAATAGCCCTTTATATAAGGAATTAAAGTTAAGTAAAGTGTTAGCAATTATTGTTAATGTAAATATAAGATCTATTATAATATTAACCATGTAAAAATTGGTCAGTTATTTTTAAGTAAGCCAATTAAGTAACCTCAAAGTGATTTAATGTGATAATTAATTTCCTGATTCATGATATTTCTGTCATATATTATATTGTTTCTATTCATATATGAGTTCTACTACCTACCTAACTAGCTAAGAAACAGCAACAGACGTCGATACCATGAAAAACAGGCATTAAACTCATTGAGTAAAGCAACATACAGCAGACTTCTCTAGTATCCATCCTCAGCTTAAACAAAAGCTCTACATAAACACTATAAAATGTTTATTTTTCTCATCTTGCTCAGTAATACTTAATTTAAGTATTTATGCTACATAAAGTCTTATGCAAAGCTCTACAATTTCACTCTTAAAAGTTCAGTTTTTCAAATGAAAGTGACCAGACTTGGTCATTTTAAAAACCTTGGTAAAATGCTTAAAATCAGCATAAGGGGTTTGAACTACCCTTTTGATGTAAGGGTGAATAATGTCAGAATTGTCAAGATAAAGTGTTTTACATAAATAAATAGGCATCGTAGGCAACTTCTTATGTACACAGCATGGGTTCTAAATGCCATGATATCCTGTAACGCCTACTGATATTAATTAGCCATCATTAGCCATCTTCCTAGGGGCTATAATCAAACAGACGTTTGCCCTTTGATAGAGAACCACTCATTGAGTATCTCTCAGAATACCCACCCTGGGATGCCATACTGGCAGATGTCTACAGAGACATGACTGGAATCAGAAACCCACCACTACTCATAGCAGACCTGATATTTTGAAATGCAAGAGATGAATGGATCAAAAGATGAAGATGGAGGGAATGAGATCAGACCCAAGTTCAGCCGCATGACTGCTATTGTACAATATCAGTGCTTCCTTCATACTGACAAGCTTTCGACTCTGGCACGGCTCATGGCGGCGTTATTTAATTAATGTTGTATGAGAGGGATTTAAGTCTGGTAGGAAAGACAAGCTGACATCTTCGCTTGGGTACCAGCAGGGTTAACAGATTTCCTTAATGCGCATTTACGCTCTCGCGCCTCGCTTAAGTGAATGTTCAGCCATACGCGAGGCTCTCTGCGAAATTGGGTGGACGGGGAATGGGGAGGCCAATGGGAAGTTTATTTCTTCTGCATTTGCTGGACGAAGCTGGAGAAGCAGTATTTAATGGCATAATGTTATACGAGTATCAAATATGAATGAGAGACACACAAAGGACAAGGACTTTCAACACTTGGGCCTTTCTGGACGAGACGCCAAACCATGAAAGACACCAAGGCCTCCTTTTTTACATGATCATTATTCCCACCTGGGAATTTAGGAAGTCTCTTGATGAATAAATGCATGGGATGTTGCAGAGGAATAGCTCTCCTACCGTAAGTGACACTAGATGACTCCGAGCCAGGCAAAGTGGCGGCCCCCAATGTGACACATCTTTATCGAATCCGGCATTGAAAAAGCTGGAAATCGGGATCCAAATGATGTGTCTCTTTTAGTTAATGGAAGGGAAAATAGAAATGTGGCAGTGTAGTGTGGAGACTTTCACGCCTAGATGGTAACGACAGTGGGCTGGATCCATTTTCCAGTTTCCAGTAGATGCATCGTGGCAACGCTCCACCAGAAACAGGCAATTTCCTGCAGGAGCCAATTAAGAGCTGCGGCTGAATTTGTAAAGATCACTTGGAATGTGAGGAATGTTTTTTTTTTACCCTCAGTTAATTAGCTATATAATGTGTAACAAGGAATTTGCATAACATAAATTTAAGCTGTCATTTCATTTGATGTATGAGTTCCCTAAAGGAGTAAAGAGGCGCTGAAAAGAAACAACGGATTTAGATATCTCCCTTTGCAAATCTCTCCCTTGTAAAACACATTAAATAATGCTACATATAATGAGCTAATAGATGTCACATCAAAAGAATTTACTCGGTATGAATAATTTAGGATGCCTCTAAAATACCTTCTGGAGAAAAGCACTTGCCTTGCTCATTTCCCCCCACAAACAGAGCTCGTTTTGCTCATTTGCTTAATAAACAACACCATTAGACCTTTGGCATGATGTACTGATTCCAATTACCATCAGTGTAAAAGGGATAGTTCTCACAAAAAACGATAATTTTGTTTTTTACTCAACCTTAAGTCATTCAAATATGTTGGACTTGCTGTGGAACACAAAAGAATATAATTTCAAGAAATGTTTTTGTGACCACATTTCTTAAAATGTATCTAAATTCATCCTTTGATAAGTCTCGGAATCCACAGGCTAGTACATGACTGAGCAAAAAGGTTGTTGCCAATCGACTGGACCTCATTGTGTAAAATCACAAAGACACTTACAGAAAACATTTTTTAACATAACAAAGAAATCATTTTAGCATGATGTGGATAAAGTTGAATGAGCCTTTATATTTGAACAACCCCCTGTTCCACAAGGTCAAACAGTCTTTTCACATGTCAATGATAAATGCCCCATATAGGACACTCATGCACCAGCCTCAGTGAGCAGTAAGGGGGGATTTGAGAAGGAGGGGTAGAGCATGGAGACATATGGGTCCCCTGGGTGTACTTAATCCACTGAAGACAAGCAACAAGAGAATAATTACAGGGCGAAAACGTGAGAGGATACATGCAGCTGTCACATGAAATGACACATTTTGATGTATTCCATATGGCATCACCTTGGCAATCTGGCAAGATCAATTCTCGGCAAACTGGGAATCAGATTGGCCAGTTCCCCAAGGACCATGGTTCTAAATGTATCTGTGCATAAACACAACTAGAGCGGTTTAATTAATTAAGGGTGACCGAAACACCTAATTGATACTAGATTGATAACAAACAAGACTAGCTTCACGGCTTCTAAAATTAAGTAAAGTCACACAATTCTGAAAATGAATAAATACCATAAGACTCACATCTCAGTACTGTGTTAATATTATGCATACTTACTTGAAAGCCTAAATTAACATCCACCTTGAGCAGAAAAATGCTAATCGTCTTCCAATAATGGATGAATTCAGTCACAAAAGCAGGTTAATTAAATTGTTGTGCATTGTCGCATTTCTTAAAATCCATGACAAACCATGTAAATGGAAAAAATACCAGAAAAAACTACATGGATGTCTCACAATGTATTACAAAAATATAATTTTGAAATGATTTATTTTTCTAGAGTCTAACAGTTTCTAGAGTCTAACATCTGCATGCTGATTTTTTGCCTGTTTCCAATAGATTTGTTTGAAGAGATGCCATCTCTTAAATATGTTGGAGCACATAAATGGCATTTTAATGTTAAATATTGTGACCGTTGGGCATAGGACATTGGAAGATCAGCAAAGCGAATCTTTATGAACCAGAGAACCCTTTTAAGCTGGACTCACACAAGAGAAAGGTCTCTATGAGTGGAAAAAGACAGAGGTTAATGGACACAGAAGGCTGATGAGCATGAATGTGAACTGAATGAATATCATAGTGTGCTTTTGACACAAGTTTATGCTTTTTTGTTATGTTTGTATGATATACGTATGCACACTACTATTTTAGAGGCATATATGAAGGTATATATTTAAAGCTATTTTCAGAATATAATGTAACTTTTCAAATTATTTTAGCAATTTTTTAAAGATGATTGGTGTCAATGTGATTTTTAGTGAATGTAACAGTGACAACAGGTGTAGTTCATCATATTAACTATGAACATGTTCCATTAACCTTTGACGACCACAAAGTGTTTACTTTGTCAAACTTCTGCAGATGTTTTGCTTGAGAAGTGTGCGGGCCTCTGTATGGCTGCTAGAGCACTTTACTCTATGAAAGCAAATAAGTGCAAGAGTTCACCTGCCAAATGTAGGTAATTTGTATAAAGTCGGATGCCCACTGTGCGTCATTGTACAATACGAGTGAGGTATTGACTAAAAGTCAAGGCAGACTGCCACATCAACTGTCTTTTATGTCAGACGGCGCAATATAAATCTCAGGCAAGACTTTGGTCATAATAGACGGCTCTGACTTGGCATTTGAATTCACCAGTCTACCTCCATTCTGACATTTACTCTAAAAAAATATATATATATATATAAAAAAAAAAAATCATAGCATACAGTGTGCCCCTGACTTTAAGCGTCCAATGCTTTCTGAGGTAACTGTATAGAGGTCTATGAAACTAAGTTAAAGAGTTTTTATAAGCCAGGAGTTCTCCTGCTGTTCCAGACTTGGGTTGGGTTGCAACTGTGCAGATGTCAGTGAGCGTTTGCTAACAAGAAGCAATTCAATATAATTCAAGTTTATTTATATAGTGCTTTTTAATATACAATCATTGCAAAGCAACTTTAAAGGAAATTAAGTTTCCACAATATATTTATATATCGTAGAAACTTTATATATTTAACTTATGGCAAAGAGCAGCCTGTGCAAAACCTGTTAAAGCGACAAAAAGAACATTGCATCCAGGAACCTGTTCATTACAAATCACATTCGCACACTCGTACATGCTTAACACTGAGAAAAGTGACATTATGTGGGTGGTTAACTTTCCTAGCAGAGCTGATCTGGAATCAGTTGGGAATTGACAATATCATTTCAAGATACGGTCATATGAACGTAAGCTGATCTGAGATCAGATCACGCCTCTTTGAGCTATTTATGCAGCAACTGCTGGATTTCTGTGCGGAGGCATTTGACAGGTTTGAACGGATAACTGGAGATATATTTTGGTCTTCTTAGGTAGGAGCACATCGTCATCGGTGCTGTCAAGGTATCAATGCATTCTCTTTTATATACTCTGACATGTGCATTAATATTGATGATGCTTTCTACATGGAAACAGATCGGCCGCTGATGATGTCACCCTTCCTGTACACGGGATGTGAACAACACACAGAGATTAGTTTGACCTTGTTGTACAGAAAACGAACTACTAAAAACAATAAATAGTACAATAACCCTTCCATATTTGTAGGTTAATGCAGTGCAGTACAGTTATGTTGGAGTATTGACTTCTGCATCATTAACAACCCTATTTTCCGGCTTAAGGCAGAGTTCGGCATAGGGTTAGGGTCATAATTGCTTGATAGGAATCTTGTTCTAGGACCAACAAAGTAAATATCTCAATATTCAGTGATTCATATCAGATAAAGAGCATGTCAGAACCTTGAATGCTTTTCAGTTTGACAAGCAATTTACCGCTAGACTGAACATGCATCTCACAGCCATCATATTAAAAAAAAAACAAAAAAACAAAAGCATGTTGCTTCTGCACAGTTCCCTCCCATTGATTTGCTTTTAAAATTCAATAAGCCAAGAGAGGCCTTAAAAGTCCAGCTGACTACATCCAAGTTGAGTCGTGTTTTTTTCCATAGTCTTGAATGCTATGATATTTGGTCATGTCTAGACATGAGCAGGACATTCAAGCTTTAGCATAATGACCTAATTAAAGTGAACTAGAGGTGATTGGTCAGATTGTGTCTGCATTCTCCAAAAACAAAGTCAATATTCATCAGTTCATCCTATACCCACAAGCCATAGTTACTATAGTCAGTTTAGTTTGCACAGGTGGGAAACACATGCATTACCTCATGTTTCATCATTTTTTCTTTGGTTGTAACATCTTTTATGAACCAAAACCTAATGTATATGAGGATTTTCCATGTGAAGAGGCCACCTTAATTGCCTCGCTATAAGAACTGAGTTATGTATGTTTTCTAGAGTGAAGGAGCTCTTCATCATAGAGCATATGATTATGCCCTCACAGCAAAGGCCACTATGAGCGAAAGTTGCCTGTGTTAAACCCCTACTTAACATTTATGGAATACACACTTTATTTTTCCAACTCATAGATCTCCCGATGGCTTGGGGGGTGATAGAAGCAGCCATTTGTGCAGAGCTGACACACACCGCATGAGCTCATCTCTAAGAATAGAAGAATAACATCATCGGCAGAGTCTCTCAGGAGATGTGGAGTAGAGCAGATGCTCTCTGATGACCCCAATAAAGACAATCTCTCCCTCCTCCAGGCACGAGAGGTAGAAGCTCACGCATGTAAATACAGACAAGACAGCGAACCTACAGGAAAGCTGGCAGAACTCAGGACCCTTGACTGAAAGGTCCAGAGAATCTGTCTCAATAATGCACACTTTTCTTTTATACACAGTCTGTTGAAAACTATATCCTGCTACAAAATCCAGCTTAAGCTTTGGATCATGGTAGATGGTCTTGAGCTAGTCCAAGCTGGACATTATTGGCTTATGCAAGCTGGTACACAGATTTGGACAAGCATAAACAGCTGGTAATATCAGTTTTAAGATGGTCAAGTTCACTAGTTAACTATAGCTTAGACAAATTAATGACCAGGTAATGAGCCGATTTGACCAGTTATTGAGTGACTTGAAGAAGGTAATGATGAGCTTTAACAAGGACATAACTAGCATAGAAAAGCTAATGAGCAGCTTTGACCAATTATTTACTAGCTTTTACCAGCTATTGACTATCTTAGAAATGCCTTAGGCCCCATCCACACGGAGACAGGTTTAGGTTAAAAAAAATTGTATAGTATTGGCATTTTATCCAGACGGATCCGGTGTTTTGAGAGCATTACACCAATATTATTTGAGACAGGGTCCCAGAGTGGATAAATCTGAAAACGACACCTTTATGTTTTCGTGTGTACAGCCAATCCGAATATTTAGTGAAATTATGATGTCATCACCCCACATCTCGCTCCTAGTCAGACAACGCTGTCACGTAACAGCAACAACAACATGAACAAACACTGAATGATTGTTTTTTTATTAACTAGCATTAACACAGATTAATACATGTGACACTGCACCACAAAACCAGTCATAAGTGTCAATTTTTCCAAATTTAGATTTATACATCATCTGGAAGCTGAATAAATAAGCTTTCTATTGATGCATGGTTTATGATAGGACAATATATTTACAGTAGAAAATTTACAAAATATATTCATGGAACATGATCTTTACTTGATATCCTAATTATTTTTGGCATAAAAGAAAAATCGATAATTTTGACCCATACAATGTAATTTTGGCTATTGCTACAAATACACCCCAGCGACTTAAGACTGGTTTTGTGGTCCAGGGTCACAGATGTATTGTTCCATGTTCGTTTGTATACAGCGCGCAAGGTTTAAATGCATACTCCAAGTCTTCTTCTCCATTTTTGGTGTATCTCTGTGGTAGAATTACAGTGCCATATATTGGTCCGGCATGTATACTACATCGTTTTGTGTCGGTTTCGTGTGTACGCAGATATTTCTTGAGACAAGGTAAAAAAAGATTGGATAGGGAAAGCTTTGGCTTCGTGTGGGTGTGGCCTTAGAAAAGCTTGTGACCAGCTTTAACAGTTAATGATTGGCTTGGACCAGTTAATGACTAGATTAGAAAAGCTAATTAGCGGCTATAACCAGTAAATTAAAAGTTTTGAATATCTCATAACTAGTTTAGAAAAGTTAACAAACAGCTTGGACTAGCAAATTACTAGCATCTATTTGCAAGACAATGAGCAGCTTGAAACAGCTCTGACTAAATAATAATCAGTCCGTACAAGTTACTGATGAGCTAAACTAACATTTTGGCCAGCTTGATCTAACTAATGACTGACTTTGACTAGCTAATGAACAGCTAAATGACCAGTTTGTACCATTATGGACTAATGATCAGCTTGGACCAGATGACGACCAGCTTTGGCAAGCTAATTCCTAGATTTGGTCAGCTAATTACTAGCTAATGACCAGCTATATAAACAGTTGGACCAGCTTGGATCAGCTAATGACTTGCTTGGACCAACATAGACCAGCGTTGATAAGCAAATTCAAATCTTAAACCAGCGAGAAACTAAATACTGCTGGATTTTTCGGCAGAATGAATTAGCATTAGTGTGTTTTTGCTACGTGTTTGGCAAAGATGACATCATAGATGAACTTATCACTGCATCATGACATTTAGCAGACTCAAAGATCAATATAGTTTGCACATTCTCTGACTTATTTAAACAAATGAGTTCAAGTTTCAACAAAGAATTGCACTGCTACAGCAAACTGATGGGAGAACAACCCACATAACAAGCAGCGCTATAAGTAATGATCTGTAATTATTGCAATTATGTACTAGAGGCTTGCTCTTCTAAAGTCTGGTACTTGTATTGCCTGCCCGTGCCTGTTTTGATTAAGTTAGCATATTTGATGTTGGATGCGGCGATGTAAGGTGGGGCTCAATGTAACATGGGCCGCCGAGCAATCATTATCTCCTGCTGTAATGATCCAATTACATTGCCCCAGCATCTATTAATGGGGCTAAATTACAGTGCTGACCTTTGATTCAGAAATTAAACTCTTCCATTAAAGACATCGCTCTGTAATTCAAAACAGTGAAATCAAGCTCTACTGCACCCTATGGTGATCCCGCACTCTACTCTCTACACTTTTCTCTTCCTAACCTTGTTTACAACAGCATAATACCATACTTATACTATGTTCCTTATTTTAAATATAAAAATATTACTGTATTTTATGTAAATTATTATTACACAATATGATTAAACAATGCAATGTTCTTGACTTTAATATGCTCTTGACTATAATCTAGTGTACTAGTGTGACAAAGTCACATTTGAAAAAAAATATTATCTGCAATGTTGTTATTATTGAAACAATTATAATTGTTAATAAAAAACTGAAATAAATGTTTAATATTAGACAAACTTGCACATGAAAACAAGTCACAAAAATTACTAAAGCTATTCACCCTAAAGCTGAAATAAATATGAAGTTAAATTAAAATATAAAACTAATAAACATGACAAGAGCACATAGCTAAAAATTAAATATAAACATAAATATAAAATTATTTGAAAATTATTTTCATGTGGAAATATAAAAATAAAAGCTAAATATGAACAAATACTGTAACAGTACATAAATAATACTAAAATGATAATAATAATTTGATTGAACTGCCAAAGCATGAACCTAAAACGGTGCTAAATAACATTTATATATTTATATTAATTCTTATTTTTATATCATGCTACTGTTTCAAAAATGTATTGATGCATATGTTTTTCATATATTTAAAAACAAGTATGCAGGATTTAGTGTATGCTGTGCAGTATGCATGTAATCTACTATGCTGAATGGATTTAAATACGGTTAAAATGAGTATCGCAATCTTACTGTTAGCCCAAAGCAGTCTTACATTTGCCAAAATATTTAATAAATGAACATGAAAGGGGTTGGACATGAGTAGAAATTTGTGAACAACACAGATTAAGTGAGAAAATCAATGATAGAAAACAAGCCAGAGCGTATTCTTTATGTTTATCACACTCTTTCTGACAGCTCAGTAGGCAAAACACTACAACAATGTGTGGAAGGTGCTTTATTTAATGTGCCATTTCTAGCACAGCCAGTAATGAGACCATACATTAACATTTTGCTGACTTGGTGTTCCTTCCTCATCTTTTCTTCATACTATTCCATCGCTCCTTTTCTATCAGAGGAGCAGCAGCAAAGCACTGGCATGGTTCACGCATTACACTCAGAACACAGTCTGACAGTCTAGTGCCTGAAGCCCTGTACCCTCTGTAATGTCCAGCCATCAAAGACATGCCTCGGATTATCGGTTTTCAAAACATCCCCCAAACCAGTCTACCTATGTGTGTTTGAAAGCAGCCAATCACAACCTCCATACACCTGTTTTAAATATGCATGACACCAGTGCATCTCAAAACTGCTGATTGGCTCCCATGTGATTGTGCCTGAATTTTTCCAGGCATGAATATCCCTCAAATTTTACCTTCACTAGATCAAACGTAAAACCTTGTATTCATGGGATTTGGAAGCTATGGTTTATTCATGTTAGGGTGTTTCCAGGGGCACTTTTATGCTTTTGTATTATTATTATAGTATTTACTACTTTATTTGTGTTATACTACTTGTGTTATGTTACTATCTAGATTTCTTTGTGTTATAGAAGGTCATATTAAAATTATATAACATTATTTTTGCATTGAATTTTTTCAAGTCGAGATTTTATCATTGTAGCCTTGTCCAAGTTCTGGACTTTTAATCTTAAAATGTGAAAAAGCAACAAAAACATTATATATTATACTGGTAATATTTCATTTCTAAATAAACAATTTTACTATCTAGCCAATTGTCTGACTCATATCTATTTAAAAGTTTGTTCTATTCTAGAGGCTTTTCACCAATATCATCTGCAGTTCAAACAGCGTGTAATGTCTGGAGAGAAATATGAAAACAAATCTGAAATGTCAGTAAATGGACATTACTGATGTCAGTCCATTTTCTATTAGAATTGTCAAACATGCACACAAAGAGAAAATCAATCAATTTCTCCCTGCTTTGCTTTAATTACATGGACAGGCGGGCAAAAGCACTCAAGAACTCATTGCTTGTGTTGTCACATCATTCTAATGTTAATTGGCTTCCAATGAACAGCTAAAAGGAGAGATTTTCAGAAAATTAGTATAATAATCTTTGATCTAACACAAATACTTACTCCAATTTGTGTTACAAACACATGACATTAACATTCTAAATGTATTCGTTCACTAAATCAATATCTAGGTTGTGTAAAGAAAATTGGGAGTTTTAATCTATAAATCCATAAATGACAGTTAGATAAACACAAGCAATAATCATAATCCAGATAGCACACTCAATTCCTCAGGTGGCCAGCAGCCTTGGGAAAAAGAGATGCAAACAAATCCATTTAAGATAATTTGGCTCTACTAAAAATAATGCATCTGTCACAGCAAATGAGCAAAGCGGTGAGGTAATTCCACCTCCCATGCATACTGATGACTCCATTTACACAGCTACCAATATGTACGTCCCTTTACAGTAAAAAAGAAATAAAAACAGAAAAACCTATGCTTTGTTCATGACTCTACATGTGACCACCTACAAAGCAGCCATTACAACTCAGGAAATTAGTCAACAACAAACTAAACACACGCACACACAAATACATAAATAGTCATAAAAAGGGCATGTATTTTCACCAGCAGTGTGTTCTTCATGAGATTTTAGGAACATTTTAGCTGTGCAGTGATCCTGTTCCCGAGCTGGAGACCTTCATTTGCTACATGAGATGACTAGACTGACAGCTGGTTGATGGGATTTGTGTTAGACACAAGGTGAGTACTGACAAAACGTCTCAATTTAATGTCCCTATCATGGTTTCTGAATACATCTGGAAGTGTTTGAATGTCATTTACAAGAACACTGAGCTGATGCTTAATGGACTATTATGGTAAAATTTATATTCGGACTGCTAGTGATGGTCTATTTCAAACTCCATTTCAAATTCTATTACATTATTTGACTGATAAAATGTGTGTGCATATATAGCAAAACCTTGGAGTTCATATTACTATGCTTGTCCAGTTGTGCTACATGAACATTGTGTTCAACCAAGTCACTGGCTTTCTCACACAGAACAACCTCCTGGACAGTAACCAATCTGGCTTCAGAAGTGGACATTCGAACGAAACTGCCTTGCTCTCAGTTGTTGAAGATCTAAGACTTGCAAGAACGGCTTCCAAGTCTTCATTACTTATATTGCTGGATCTGTCTGCTGCTTTTGACACGGTCAACCACCAGATCCTCCTGTCAACCCTATTGAGAAAGGGCATCTCAGGAACCACACTCCAGTGGTTTGACTCTTACCTCTCAGATAGGTCCTTCAAAGTGTCTTGAAGAGGTATCCAAGTCGTAACATCTAGCTACTGGGGTGCCACAGGGCTTGTTCTTGGACCACTTCTCTTTTCTGTCTACATGGCTTCACTAGGTTCTGCCATTCAGAAACATGGTTTTTCATATCACTGCTATACTGATGACAATCAACTCTACCTTTCAATCCATCCTGATGATCTGACGATAGCTGCTCGCATCTCAGCATGTCTAGCAGACATTTCTAGCTGGATGAAGGACCATCACCTTCAACTCAACCTAGCTAAGACAGAACTGCTTGCGGTTTCAGCAAACCCATCGTTTCATCACAATTTCACCTTCCAATTAGACTCATCAAGATAACTCCTTCAAAAACAGCCAGAAACCTTGGAGTTGTGATTGATGATAAGCTGAATTTCACAGACCACATTACTAAAACTGCCCGGTCCTGTAGATTTGCATTATATAATATTCAGAAGATCAGGCCATTTCTCTCGGAACATGCAACACAACTCCTTGTTCAGGCTCTTGTTCTGTCCAGACTTGACAATTGCAATGCTCTCTTGGCAGGTCTTCCAGCCGGTTCCATCAAACCTCTACAATTAATCCAAAACGCTGCTGCAAGATTAATCTTTAATGAGCCGAAAAAGAACGCACGTCACACCTCTGTTCATCAATTTGCACTGGCAACCAATAGCTGCTCGCATTAAATTCAAGGCATTAATGTTTGCCTACAGAACCACCTCTGGCTCTGCACCCCTTTACCTAAATTCATTACTTCAGACCTATGTGCCCTCTAGAAGCTTGCGTTCTGCAAATGAACGACGCATTACTGTACCATCCCAAAGAGGCACAAAATCACTTCCACAGACTTTTTCATTAACTGTTCCCATCTGGTGGAATGACCTGCCCAACTCAATCCGAGCAGCTGAATCCTTACCCATCTTCAAGAAACGGCTAAAAACACATCTCTTCCATCTTTATTTGACCCTTTATTATTACATAAATAAATGAACATATGTGATTTAATAAGGTAACAACATGATCAATTCTTCACCCACGTCATGAATCGTATTAGCAGTGAGAAGGAATCTATTTGTGTTTAAGTGTAGAACATGAGTAAGTGTCATTTTCTAGAAACATAATATTGACAGAGACCATCAAAAAACCATACACATACATGACCGACTCTCTCAGTCCAAATGATCCCAGAACATGAATTCAAATTACAGTCCATAGTACAGTTTTTTTTAATACATGCTTGGGGCAAAAAATTATTCAAAATCAGTCATAGACTCCCGTTTGCATTTTTTTCTCCAGGGAAATCTCTTTCCGCCCATTGTCAGCATGACATTTACAAGAAAGTTATTGCACATTAAATGTGTGTATCGTTTTTATACTGTGCATTTTATTAGCTAGCTAGCTATCTCTCAGTTACCTGGTCTGGTAAAACAGTGTAACACAGGGGTAATATTACCATCTTTTCTAGTTCCATATGCCCGAGAAATAAAGAGTGGATATTATTGTTATAAATGTAGCATGACAAATCATAAAGAGCAGAATATCAATGAAAATACCAAACAGAAACATTAAAATGATGCCTAGACCATTGACTGTTGTTCTACAAATCTTGAGTAGAGTAAAAATGCTCTAGATTTAATCAAAATTTTAATTTGTGCTTTATAATGGGTCTTCACATAGTTGGTTTAGATGTTGTCACTTGTGACTAATTTAAATTCCCACAATGCCTTGAACAGAAACGGAGTGAACACAGAGTGAATGAAGCCTGCTCAGGTAAAATGAAGTTCAATGAAGCAGAATGGTACTAGAACTGGGCTGAATGGAGAGGAATTCAAGCAAGACATTTCAGCAGGGAAAATGAAAGTGAGAAAAAGTAATTTCTGACAAAAACGTCCTTAAACTTTTGCAGGGTTGAAGTAATTTACAGCCGATTAACTGCTCTATTCAGTTTAATGTCATGCTGGGTCTGCGCAGTCATGAAGAGGAGAACGAGAGAGAGTGAATGAGAACATGCAAATAAAAAAAGACAAGAAAGGCAGGTGAAAGAGAGGAAAACAACATAAGTGATTTCTTAATCAGCTTTTGCATTTGGGGATAATGTGCATCTACCTGTGAGTAAGAAGGATATGAGAAGTGAAAGGCAAGACTGGGGAGAGATGAAGAGACGGATTTATAGAGAAACCTAGAGAGACAGTGAAAGAGAGAGAGATTCCTTCAGCAGTCTGCTCTGCTCTCTCCAGGGTAATGTACTGTGATTGAGGGTAAATGTGCTTATAGGGTAAACTTGTTGATGCTCAAAGTATTCCTCTTTCTCCTTCTCTCTCTCAATCTATCTTGTGATTGAGGGTAAATGTGCTTATAGGGTAAACTTGTTGATGCTCAAAGTATTCCTCTTTCTCCTTCTCTCTCTCAATCTGTTCACTGTCTCGCACAGAGATTTTTTCTTAAATGCCCTCTTATAATATTTACACAGCAATACTGATCTGCCATGCAAACATTGATTTAGCTTGTACATCATCTTATACATTTCACTTGTTTAAACATCAGAAACCCTAAAATAATATTGATTATGAATGAATGATGCATTTATATAGTGCTTTATTGTGTATTGCTGTACACCCAAAGCGCTTTACAATCATGTGGGGGTCTCCTCAACTACCACCAGTGTGCAGCATCTACTTGGATGATACGACGGCTGCCACAGGACAACGGCGCCAGTGCGCTCACCACACACCAGCTACAGGTGGAGAGGAGAGAGAGTCGTTGAGCCAATCAAGTGGATGGGGATTATTAGGAGGCCATGATTGACAGAGGCCAATGTTGGGAATTTGGCCAGGACACCAGGGTTACACCCCTACTCTTTACGAGAAGTGCCATGAGATGTTTAATGACCACAGAGAGTCAGGACCTCAGTTTAACATCTCATCCGAAGGATGGTGCTTTTTACAATATAGTGTCCCCATCACTATACTGGGGCATTAGGACCCACACAGACCACTGGGTGAGCACCCCCTGCTGGCCTCACTAACACCTCTTCCAACAGCAACCTAGTTTTCCCAGGAGGTCTCCCATCCAGGTACTGACCAGGCTCAGCCCTGCTTAGCTTCAGTGGGCAACCAGTCTTGGGCTGCAGGGTGATATGGCCATTATTAGAGTAGTGTACCTTTCAGAATTGCATTAAGAGTGCCTTGTAAATACTAATTTTATTCTTGAATATAAAATGAGGTGGCAAGCAGGATGCAGCATCCACATACAGCAATAAGAAACATTAAATGACATCGATAGTAATTGTTTGAAATCATAACTAAAATCATATTGTATACATACAATTAAATCAATAAAAATTCAATTCAGTATAATGTATACACCACCTTTCTGTATGCATTCTGAGGTCAGTAATATATTATACTACAATAGAGCAAGATGGTAGTATTGTGTTAAAAAAATGGTCTTCTATTTTAAGTCTTCTATTTTTATTTTATTTAGGATGTAATTTATTTCAGTGTTGGTAAAGCTGAATTTTCAGCAGTCATTAATCCAGTCTTCAATGTCCATCAGAAATATCATTATTATATTTTATAATATATCGTGTAATCAATGTTGAAAATATTTGTGTTGTTTAATATTTTTGCAGAAACCATGATACTTTTTTCCAGGATTATTTGATGAGTACAATATTCAGCTTTATTTGAAACTTAATTTTTCAAACACAACTTAGTCTTTTCCACTGTCCTTTCTGATTAACTTAAAAAAACCTTGCTCAGCAAAAGTATTTTTGGATTTATTTCAATAAACTGACCCCAAACTTTTGAATGTGGTGTTTATACAAAATTATGCAAATGCATGTAATTAATATGCTAATTTAATTGAACTTACATTTAATGGACCATGAAGGAAGAACATAAACGCTGAATTATCTGTCCTTGCCCATTTTTCTACATTTATTAAATGTATTGGTTTGAATAATAAAAGAAGCTCATTCTTGGTCAGGGACTTCTGTAATCTTAAAGAAAATGTGCCACTAAACACAATAAATGAATAATATCTGTCAGTTACACCAAACTCGGTTATATATGCTCAACAAACGCTCAACCTTTGAACTCCACATAGTAGGCCATCCAGAGACAAATCGATGCTAGCCTAGTTGTTGATAGATCCTATCAGGTCAGTGGATCGAAAACAGAAAGACCACTAAAGCTCTGGTGTTGATATCAGGACCCGCCAAACGTGTTTAGCCTACTGAAACAAACATCATGTCTGTGTGACATACGAGACAATCTCTGTTATTACCAAACAAAACAGGCCAACAAGTGATTACGGTGTTTTATTGCAGAATTAGAAGCGTAAAACGCTGTGTCCAACAACCTAATCATCCCAAGGTGAGATGTCGACCATAATGAAGAAAAAAGGGACTGCTGGGATATGCTGAAATTGTTATATTTCACCAAAGCCATCTATTCCTCCAGCGACCTTGGCTACTAAAACAGACCTGATGTATACAAACACAAAGCCTCTGAAATCTAAAGAGGGATTCAGTCGATGATAAGTTACAGCAATATTGACAACAGAGACAGGAACGTAATTCAACTGTCCTTCAAACAATTACTTTTATTACCCTTTTGTTTTTATGTGCATGTGTGTGTGCGCGATTGATTCATTCCCGTAACTCAAAAAGTTCTGCAAACCTTGAGATATTTTAGAGCCCAACTGATTCCCACACAGCAAAGGACACCATTAAAACCAATGTTGAAATGGTTGTGGAATGTCTAAAGGCTTATTAAAATACTCGAGCACCTCTCTAAGACTTAATCATCAGTTTGGAAAAATGTAGCAGAAGCCAAATCTTGTTCTTCACTTGGATTAGTTTCTTTATAATACCGTATTTAGCAGAATAATTCTTAGTCAATGATTCAAATTGCTTCTTCGCTGGTGAGTTGCCTAGAAATACTACATTAGAGAGATGTTTCCATCCTTGTCCATTTTGCAAACCACTCTCCAGCGCAGCCCTAATATATCCAGCACGACTACAAGCTGGTCTGTCCAATCAATGAATTAGAGCCAGTTGCATATGAGGGCGGTTCAGCTGAGGTTTAACTCCTCTCCTGAACAGGGTGCCAGCGGCTTAATTTGGTGCAGTAGCAGGGGGCTGTGTTTTTTTAGCCTGGCTATTTTAAGATGCAGAAAACAAAGGGCTCTGGAGATTGCAGAGATGAGTAGAGAGCTCAGTGTAATTGGTAGAATTTTTTCGGCCTGGGTCAGGATGTGTAATGTGAAAATGCATGATGCAAACTGCTTGTTTGCTTTTCTCAGAATGCTTCTATAAGCACAAATGTCATCGTTGTTTGACAAGGGCAGTAAACAAATGCAACGTTAGTGTAGATTAAGACCGATTCGGCTTCAAAATGGCAAGCAACCCAAGGATGACAGGGGAGAGCATAATGTTTGTAGAGCTGCAGCGGTCCAGACGTGCATGGTGCCATAGGCAAGATCAGGCATGAAGAGACCCAACACCTCGGAACAAAAATAACAGTACTTTTTTTGTTGTAAATCTAAGTATGCTTTAAAAATAAAAATTGTTAAATCAATATATATATATATATATATATATATATTTTTTTTTAATTTAGGCTAATTTAATTTAATATAAAAAACAGGCAAGAGGTAACCCCATACCTCAGAACTAAAAATAAACACCATAATTACCAATGCTATGCAGTAAAACTAAACTAAATAACAAAACTAAATTAAATCAGGCAAAGGCAACAATTATTTGTGCTATGTACCTATGCATGCTGCGAAAATAAACCTAAAAGCAAAAGGGAAATAAAAAAACTAAATAAAAAAACAAATACGCATACCATACCACAACACAAAACGAAACACGAAACAAAAAAGACGAACTGAAAGTAATATTTAAATAATATAGGTTGTGCGGTTTAATCTTGGAGGATTGTTATTTTATTAATAAGACAAGTAAAATGTAGGCCACCTTTTATTTTGTAATTGGATTAATTTGACCTGAATTGGATTCTAGCAGAAAAAAAAGAGTCACAGATAAGTGGACTGAATGTCTGAAAACAAACAAAAAATTGTAAAATGACATAAGAAAAGGACATCTGCCCTGTTTGGATCGAGGTAAGGAGCAAACTCAAGCCTGCCTGGAGTAGAGCCAAGAGAAACTCAGCGTTAACGAGACAGTTTCGTCCCTGTCGTCCAGACAGTCGGCCGTGCTCAGAGGAAAGGAGGGCGGCACTGGAAGCTGGACCATAAGGTCATGCCTACAGAATCCAAAGTTGAACATGCAGAATGGAGATAAAGGCAGCTGTGGGATCGGCCAGGTTTTCCACAACATGAGAAGATGACCCGCTATAATTGGAATGCCACTGTGGTGAGATTTGATTACAAGGGTGCTCCATTAATCAGCCACAATCACCTCCATCTTGAAAAATGACTTCAGGGCTTGCTTTGCTAAAGCACTGCTGGGAGTTTGAAAGAGGGAAATCATAGAAGTGGCTATGACTGTAGGGAACTGCAGGATGATTTCATTGCCTTTGCCTGTATGATTATAGCCCATTGTTTTGTGTGTGTGCACGCACAGCCTTGATCGAGTGTTCACGCTCTATGAAGCAGGGGGAAGGGGATGGAGACACACACTCGCATACACACACTGGAGACGGCTGGCTTTGACGTGCCGCCAGACACAGTCTGGTGGGTTCGAGGCAAGCAGGGATGGGCAGCGCTTGTTGCCCAGGGTAACAGGGAGAGAGTGGTACATTAAGGCACAGGTTGGTGAGCATGGTGAAGGGCATTGGCACAAAAGCACCAGTGTGTGGTGACATCAGAGCATGGATGAAAGAGGACGGACATCCGTTTGGCCAAAATAGCCCCGCTTTATTATGATTTTGGTAGCATGAACAAAATATCACTGTATGAGAATTTCATATTATATATATAAATAATAAAAATATAATATATATATATACAATTATTTTTTTTGGTGTAAATTCAACCACAAAAAGTTTTATGCTTTACATAACCATCTAGTATTTTTAATAGAGATACTAAAGTGTTTTTGTAGTTTGAGGTAAGTAACATTATTTATTTATTGAAATAAATACTTTTATTCAGCTTTACTATACAATACTTATGAATTAATGAATGCTTGAATGATGCATTTATATAGCGCTTTGTGTATTTTTGTACACCCAAAGCGCTTTACAATCATGTGGAGAGGTCTCTCCTCAACCACCACCAGTGTGCAGCATCCACTTGGATGATACGACGGCTGCCACAGGACAACGGCGCCAGTGCGCTCACCACACACCAGCTACAGGTGGAGAGGAGAGAGACATAGAGCCAATCAAGTGGATGGGGATTATTAGGAGGCCCCTACTCTTTACGAGAAGTGCCATGGCCACAGATAATATTTGGAGATGTTTTGCTGTACTAATGCAGACTTGAAAGAGGTCATGGATCCCCATTTAATATACTATCATACCACTCAACCCTATCCCGCCATAGAAACATATGTCATTAACCCTAATTATCTTTAGGGAAATGCACCATAACCAAAATAAACAGACTTTGACTTGAGATGCTAATGTCTCTCATTTATTTTTTTATTTTATATCTCAGCCCCTAGAAAAATAGTATCTAAACGCCATGCCCTAAATACGCTCCTGCCTCTCTTACAAAATGAAATGATTCCTCATGGGATATGATTTGACATTTCAACTGGCGGCGCTGTGCAAAGTCAAAACCCCAATCTCCAATCTTGGTCTGGATCTGGATGCTCACAGCGGTCCTACAGGTATTTAACACAACCACAGAGCTGGTAGATGACAATCCTCAAGATAAACAAACAAAATGTTCAAACGTAAACTTTTGGCCTCTTTATTCCACAAATTTCCACCAGGCAAAACAGATGTGGCGTACAGATGAAACATACAAATGCAAAAACTAACTGCTTTGAAAGGCAAAGCAATTTATCAATATAAACACACAAGAGATGCACTGTTTTATGGAAAGGTCATGAAAAAAAATTAAACTCCAAAGAATTGGCTTGTTGTGGCATTTGAATGCTGTTGTTATTTTGTGCTGTGTTTGGCAGTTGTGTGACTTCATTAACTGTATTTGTATGAAGTCTCATTTACTGGGATTGAATGCAGTGTGAAAGCTTCATGAATAAATATTCTCTGTGCTTTTACACAACACTTAATTTATCACAATTCATACTAACATGAAGACACTGCAGAGGCCTCGTACGATTTCCATCTGGTGAAATGATTTATTGTTTGTGTAGCTAGGAGAACAAGGTTATAAGGAAGACAATAGTAAAGAAGAGAAGAAAGTGTAAGCATGAAAAGGAAACAGCCCCTCGTCTGCGGATGCGGATCACGGCACCAGATTTATCCAGAAGGTATAACTTCTAATGCATGAGGCTCTCATATTCCCCTAGGACAACACAGTCCATGACACCAGCAATGCATTCTGGGCCAAGACTCGCTATCTCCAGGCTTGCTGGTCAAGCTATCTGGCGACACAACCAAAATCATAAGTTGGTAACCAACTATTTTTGTCACTGTGTACCTGGATACATGTCTAAATCCTGGGAAAAATGTGTGAAGTGTTAATGCAGTGGATGAAACGAGCCATCACTGGGTTATATGGAGCTGAGCAGGAAGAGGATCAAACGTGACCTCTCGCTTCTCATGTACCTTTAATGATGAGCTGGGGTAATGGCCCAACATCCTGACATCGGAGAAGAACAGAGATGCTTGGAAATCTTTCACTGTGAATTTCTGAGCTGCTTTATGAGATCCGTAGCTGGAGGCTTACTACTATGAATGCATACGATCAGTGTCCAGTGCTGCATTCATTCATCTGTATTCAAAGACATCTATTTCCCTGGCCTTCTTCCACTCTGTCTGACACTCATGTATTTATGTTTCCATAAAAATGGAATACAAACAGAAAAAAAGAAACCGTTCTGTCCTTCCTGTAAAACCTTTTCCACTGCCAACAGCACAGCATCTAGACACAGCAAATAAGTAATTGTGTGCTACCATTCAAGACAGTCACTTCATTGTAATTCACTTTTGGTTAAAACAGGAACAAATTATTCCATGATCTCAATGTCCAGTCAAATGACCATATATGGCATTCTGGTGTTGAGTATGTTTGTATTGAAGGGTAGTGTACATCCCCAACAGGAAACAATAATCACCAAAAATAACTTCTTAAATCTAAATCTTAAATGGAGAAAAAAGACCTCAGTACTGTTTGTGCATCTTCTAGAGTTTCAGAGGAGATTTAAAATGTCTCTGCAATATTCATATTTGCAAAGATACCAAAATTTGCATTAAAGTCATCTGAGATTTTGATACTCAAAACAATTCAAGAGTAAATGGTCTGAGCTAGATATGCTTTTTGGCAAAAGCAGTCTTATTTGTGTCCATTTGTTATGATTTTTAGAAGAAACATCTGAGAAAAAAAGTTAACAATTCAATGAAACTGAAAATCCCTTCTAACTGTGAAATAACTTCTTATCAATAAAAAGTGCCTCTATTTCATCAGTCCATGATAAAAAATGTATACAAAGCAGTAGCCCAACACAAGCATGTTTCAAAACAAGAACTATTAAAATTAGTTTCCTGTTTTTGTTCAGTAAAAAAACAACACAAGGAACTTTGCCAGCCCAAGAAACGTCCCCACAAAATGAGCATATGTCTGAGAACAGATTACAGGCGTGGGAATGGGGATGTGCTTTAAAACTCCAAATACAAAGTAGAGAGAGGAAGAAAAGTAAATAGAAGAGAGTGTGAAGCAATTCTCCATCCTGGAGCAGGACTTGTATATTAGAGAGAAGGTTCCACATCACTACATGCTGACAGACTCGCCTTGTACTTTTTTACTGAAGCTGCTTGTTGCCTCCATGTCTGAGATTGTGCCAGTTGTGGCAACCAAGGAAAAAAACCTTAGATGCTAATTGCTTTGGCAGATTTTTAGAAGGACTCTGCAAAGAGGGCAGAAGACATACTTCACCAATTACGAAGTCAGACATTCCATCTTGTTGGTATGGGAGAAAATCAATTTCAAAGCTCGGTCAACATAACTACTAAAGAGCCATTGCTGAAAGCTGGCCACTGAATGATCTATTCACTTTGGTCTGGGCCCTTTTTAATGAGCACCATTCAAGGACATGCGCTACGATTTCCCTCAAAAGATAAGAACCAATGCAATAATGAGATTTTTATTTTTTATTTTTCAGAAGCAGTTTAGAGATTATTTTTACTTTAAAAGGCATATTGTAGTTTCTCCAAAACTTTAATTATTATTATTAGTAGTAGTAGTAGTAGTAGTAGTAGTAGTAGTAGTAGTAGTAGTAGTAGTAGTAGTGTTAGTAGTAGTAGTAGTAGTAGTAGTAGTAGTAGTAGTAGTAGTAGTAGTAGTAGTAGTAGTTAGTAGTAGTAGTAGGTTTTGTGAACGGGATTAACCTACAGAAAAAAATCTGAACAATAAATTAACAACTAAAGTAACTAACACTAAATAAATGTTTAATAAATTACAGATAATTCTTTAACAGCTGTAAACATTCACAATTTGATGCCTGTGAAACATTTGTCATGTCGCATGTACAAACCAAATAAATGTCAGAAGTCTTTAGTCCCTTAGGGGACATTTAGTACAAAACAGCAGCAACCTCAAACAAAGAAAGCACAAAAACAATGTGACCCATATACAAACTAGAAAAAACGGAAAACAGGAGACCCACATACAAAGCAGTTAAGTGATGAATGACTTTAGCATGTGGAGATAGGGCACACGCTAACAGTATCCACAACAGGAAGAGAAAAACCCATATAAATAAACACCACCTGACAAAATGACACGCATGAAGAATGGACGGAGCAGGAAAGAGAGCAAATTGTCTCCAGCCAACTACCCTAAACAACTTTACACAGATTTGCAGGGAACTCCTCTGCATGCCTGGAGACTACGATTTCTGGTTAACATGCATGAAAAAAAAATCACTTAATGATTTATTTTGCTACAACATTGAACTGCGATACAACAAGGCATTAATTTGTTTCTTGTGAGTTTGCTTCATTTGACCTGTTTTACACACCAGCTGAGTCCTGCTAAAACCTAACCATCCTAATGCCAACAGTCAATAAGCATTTCTTATAAATAATTATGCCCTAGACTTTCACGATCACCAAAGTCGGTTTCAATCAGTGACACTGGGCCAACAGCCAATGACGTTCCTCCCTGGTGGGCAAAGGACAAAAGTGTGTTGTGCAAAGAAATGTCACCTTCTGCGCAAACAGTGAGCCACTAAACTTGAACCTTGAGATGTTCAATACATCTTCTGCATATCTTCTGTAATGGTGACAGGTAAGGTCTCTCAGAAAGCAAGTAAAATAACCACACTGACTTTAGGCAAGTCTACCATTAATCAGATATATAGAACAATGCATGATAATAATCAAGACATGCGATGCATCAGTTTTGCAATGTAAACAGGTTCTTGAATGACAGATTGATGTTATTGTTGCTCCTATGCGTGTACACAAAAATGTCCTTGCAAATATAGGAAAACATGTCGTGAAACCTCTGAAGTGGCTTTTACTATTTGAAATGCTTGTAAATCAGTCAAATCATGTTCTGCTGTGGCAGCTTTACATAAAGGAACAGGTTTAGGGATAAGGTATAGTTACTAATATCAATACATTGGTATGAAAACCATTGTGTCTAGAGATATTTCTAAAATGTCACCTAGATAGCAAAATAATAGTTTCTAATAATTCCATACAAGTTTCTAATAATTCCATACAAGTGCAATAAGCATTCAATAGGTAAATATAAGTTGTTGAATTAACTTTACTACAAGTACCATCAGATTAGTACATTATTATAAACTACCATGAGGAGATTCAAACATAAATTAATTATAATATATCTGCATATCTGTCGTTGCAGTAACTGCCAGTGCTGTTTGAGAAAGATAGATTTCTATAATAAAAGAAACACACTCCATGTCTAAAGAAACAACTCATGGGCCTATTCATTTCAGATAATGGGATGGCTAAATGTCCAAAGACCAAGTGTATAAAGACTGCATCGTGTATGCTTGCTTTTTAGTGTCACGGCACCAGGTTTCGTGAAATACCGGTGGTACAGAGTACCCAGTCAACTATCTGCTATCTGAAAGGTGCGCAGAAGTGCTCACTTCATAAAAGCATTGAGGCAGGGCGACCTCAAAAGGAGGAAACACAACAAAACACTTTAAAGACCGACACCTGGATCAAATGAAAGAGTTCAAGCATGTAAGTTTCAATTTCATATTTAGATCTTTTATGATTATCATTCCATATTTTAATTTGAATGTAGGATTGAAATAAATATTGCAGTTATAGAGTTCATTGTTAGTATAAAGCGGCTAGCGCTGATATAATGAGCATTAGAATTAAGTTTATTTATTAACTATTTAATGCCCCTATAACTTGTATTAGGGTAAAAAACAGGAGGACATGATGTTATTTACTATTTTTGCCCACCAGATGCTTTTAATTGAATTGTGAATCTAAAATACGCATGTTAAAGAATGTACAAATGGTTATCAGTGTTTACGTCAAATCAATCAATCAGACTCATTTCTTTACATATATTATATTTACCTTTTTCAGCTGCAGGCTGAGGAAGATCATGAAATACCAGCAAACCATAAAACCGACAACATTTTACAATTGTTTTTCAGCAGCAGCAGAAATATTACAAACTTTTGGGTGAAACTTGTTAAAAAAAAATATCATACTTTTATTACTTGTGGAAAAACTTGAAACAATAATACTACAATCTACTGTGCATATTATAAACTCATGGAGCAATGACATTGATAATGATAAACTTCGTGTTAGCTTCATATGGTTTAGAAAAACCTTACAGTGTGTACATTTTAATTGTATGACTTAAATACATGTAATCTAAATAATCTTTTTTTAAAGGTTTTTAAAATATGTATTTCAAGGTTAAAACGTTTTTGTATACTATATTATGAAATACTAATGCTTTTAATATTGCATTTTTGGGTATGTTTCACCACATGAAATGAACACATGAACTATCAAATTGCCTGAAGAGATTTTAAAAATAGATAAAACTGGGCTATTTGATATTCTAAGAGAATTAAGGTGTGGTCACATCAGCAGAATTTAAGTGAACTTTAAAAACAAATCCATTATGTAGCACTGTATGAAGCACAGCTCACACAGAAGACACTTTCAAACCAGTCAGATTTGGTTGGATGACGCTGTGAATCTGTGTGACCAACTTGAACCCATTGCAAACACTGATTTGAGAAAATATTTTACCCTCACATGAAATTCCTTATGTAGATTCCTACTGAACTGATAGGATGTATCTTGCAAATATTAGCCAGACAATGATACATGTGACCACACCTTTTTTGACCATGACAGTCAAAAGTGTCTGACAGGTCCTCTCAGTGATATCATTTCCTGCATTTATTCTTTGTTACTAAAGGAGAAATTATTTATTGAAAAATAATCTATAATTCTCACAAGCGCCTAGTATAGGGTTCCACGGTGACCAGACGTCCCAGTCAACAGATTTTATTAAAGCGGCTGCTACTTATCAAAGCCTGGCCTGACGATGACACTCCATAATAAGCCTCTGCAGGTACTGTCTGTGCTTCCTCAGTGACTCCCTGTGCTAGTGACAGTCTCCTTGTCTCTCATCACAGAGCTGGTGTACTACCTTAGGTCTTAGAGGTTTGATGAATAGGATTATAGTGTTATCAAAGACTTCTGAGACAATGATCAAAGGCTCTGAAGAGGTTCATGCCATGAAATAAGTGCTAAAGCAAGCAAATAGAAATTCATATCGGACCCAAGCTTAATCCAGTCCAACTCATCTGGCAAAACAAATGTAATTTAGGTACTTGAAGGACCTGAGTTAATGGACAGTTCTTTGACAGGGTATGCTTCTTGACTTGACCCTCTGCAGGACATTAAGGTGTTGAGTATAGGTTTCAAAGCACCTATTAAAAAGATGAAACATATCAGCAAATCTAACTTGGTAGGGGGGATGTGAGAGACTCATCCAGTGAACACTGTATTGATCCAGAACAGTGAAGAGTCTACAGAGGGTTAACCTTTCATTCTATCCTCCATGGACAAGATTATGAATAAGCTTTGACCAGCCTGACGGAAAACACATTGACCAATTCGCCTGGAACATGTTATAAAACATTGGCGAGTGGGGGGCAAGCAGGATTGTCATGTGACATGTAAAAGCTTTCTCACCTGCTCCAACTATTCCCAGATGTAACCATGTGAAAATCCAATTAGCACTCTATTTTAGCAATGGCAGGCATGTCCACGCCATTTTCAGCATGGCTTAAGGCAAAACGGAAGTTGTGTCTGCTATAAAAATTGGGTGTAAGATCAGTTCCTTCATTTATTTGAATTAACAGCCTTTGTGCCATATTTTGTATGGCCATATGTCACCAGGATGTATATGTTAGGGTTATACGTCTAGACCAGTGGACAGCCTGACATTTCTGTACAGGCTGCAAACGATTGATTATCACTGAGGTCTCCAACTCTGGAATTTTTTGTTACTCAGTCAATATCCCCACTGTTGAATAGCCAATGGGTGTGAAGGCTGGAACTGCTGGACAGAAAAAGCCGCTTGCAAATGCAGATATAGATCGCTGTTGAGTCAGCCTGGCTCAAGATTGGGCAAAATGAATGATTGGGCAAGCAACACTGTAATGCATAATTTTACGATATTGAATTGACGCAATTATCTTAAAAAAATAAATGTACATTGTGTTAGGTACAAAGACACCCTTGACATGGCAACAGTTGTGATGCTGAGTGATTCTCTTAGAGAATACCAAAGTGAATTGGTCTTATAAATGGTTTCTTTAATTATGAGTACTTGCACTGCATTAAGGCAAAATATACTGGATCACCAACCAGATAAAATGAAGTACTGATCTCAACTACTGACATACATGATCATGGTGCAGAAGCTATGTTGACCTACATGGCCAGCACTGTACCAGAAACACTGAGATATCAATATAAACACAGACAACATGACATCCCTGACTTCACACAAGGATCCAAAAATGTGTAGCATTGAAAGGGCACAATAGAAACATAATTCTAATTTCAGTGTTTTAAATGATTAATAATATTCCGCAACACTAAAGCAGTAAAGATGCAGGGCCCTATTTTAATGATCTAAGCGCATGGTCTAAAGCGCATGGTGCAGGTGCACTCAGGGCGTGTCCGAATCCACTTTTACTAGTTTAATGAAGGGAAAACAATCGGTGTGCCAGGGCGCATGGTTTAACGGGTTGTCCCAATTCTCTTAATGAGTAATGGATGTTTTTGGGCGTAATGTGCAATAAAAGTGTTGGAGTAAAAAAAAATGTTAGAGTCTTATTCCCTTAAAGAGAGAGTTGCGCTCGTGCCAGGGCAGATTCGCTATTTAAACAGTGAAATTTTAAGGCGCACAGACTGAACGCGTCTCCAGAGAGTAAACGGATCTGCTCATGTGCAAGCAAATAGGTAGGCTAATTCTTAAACACGCAATGACTTTTATGACATATCCGCTGCTGTGTGTAATAAGCAAAGTGAACGCACGTTGTGGACCCACCCAGAGGTGCATTTTCTACTAACGCGCTCTTTAAATAACAAAACAAATATTGTGACATTGACTATAGACCAGGTTTAAGTTTATGGCGCAGTCTATTTTCAGTTCCTTAAAACAGCAACGCAGCAACAATGCTCCCGAACACACCTCGTTTTCAGACCAGCATACCCATGGGCGCACAAATGGGCAAAAATGTATTTGCTATTTAAACAACGTAGCGCAGGATGGGAAAACGAGAACTGTGTCGGGCTGAAACTAGCAAAAACACTTGAGCCGCACCTTGCGCTGCATTGTGCCGGGTGTATGATAGGGCCCATAGACTCTCTCTTATTTGGTCTGTTTATTTACAGGAATCCAATTTCTGTTGTGTTTGCAAGGCAGATGCATCGACCTTTCTCTGTGGACCAAGAGCTGATCTCCTCCAAATCCCCAAACGAACAATTGATTCATGGAGTAGAAACCTAAAATAGGACATGACATTACCTTGCTCTGTCTATTCCATTTCCCTTTCTCCTAATCTTTATCTTGCTGTCTTGCTCGCTCTCATTATTTTTCTTCTCTCTCTCCCAATCTAGATTTGTCTTTGTAAGTAATCTTGAGATTCTAAAGCATCACAAACCTAATATTATTCTCAAGAAGCATAAAAATAAAAACAATGTGTTTGAAATAGTGACCACAGTTTCAGAAGTAAACTCACTACACAAGGTGTATATTGCAAAAATAATACTAACCTGAAGAAGAAATTACATTTCAAGAAAAATTTAGGTCACTCCAATGTCGCTGGCCTTGGAGGTGCCAACATGTGACATATTCAACATGATATAGGTACAAAGAGGGAGAGCTATTGATTCCCTGGGAAAATAATTTTCCAGAACCTAATCTTCCAGCCTTGCACTCTCCTAATGTTTCCCTGTCCAATCAAACCTGAAATCCTGGCGACCTATGAGAAGCACCAACCCGGAGAGAGCGATTTCTTTATCGGCAGATCTGAAGCTCTTTCTCCTTCTCCCCAAATAATCAGGAGACACTTGACATGACATATGACACTCACGAGAGCTCGCCCTCAGTCATCACCTCTGCGTGTTGCACTTGGCAGTAATTTGCCCATCCATCTACGCCACGGTGTCGCTGCATAAATCGTAGATCAGCAGCAGACATCAGCGAATCATCTATATTGTCGCCATGGTAATCAGCCTAGATCCTCAGCCCCAACCCATCCCCCAACTGAAGACTCCTCATTGTGAATGACTGCAAGATGTGCATTGTATCCCACCGTTAGGTTGGACAGAGGGGTTTGACCCCGGGGTCCAATAGAAGGGTGTTTGGAAATGTTCCACCCAATACTAAAGTGATTAAAGTGTGCAAGTATGAATTTAATTCTGTAGTGCTGTCCTTTCAACCATGACCTTTGTCTAGGCTGTCAGACTTCATTCAGTCAGACTCTTGGAGTAACTCAAAAAGGTCTCACCAATTTTGTCCTGACATTTATTGCAGCAAGGTGTAGTTTTCGAGATTGGCTTAATGGTTTGGGTAATAAAGGCCAAAGCTTTATCAAAAAAAGTTTCATTATAAGCTCTGTTGTAGTCAGGGTCAAAACAGAGATTTGATTGGGGATTCAAAAGGGTTTAAGGCAAGGACTCCATATGTTTTTGTGTGTTGTGGGTAACAAGCGCAGTCTCTCTTTCATTTCAACAGGCAAGGAAAAATCATTTTGATTTGAGCCACAGTAAAAATGGGATCCTCAACATGCCCTGTCACTTCTTGGCAACCCAGTTCTAATCTTGCCTATAATGCTTGACTGTTTTTTTTAATGAATCGTGAGGAACAGTGCATTTTCAATGTAGCGATCCCCTTAAAAATCCAAACCACAAGATAAACTAATGCTTCAATTTCATGGAGCATAGTAAAAAAGGGCTTAAAGACAAATAATGGCTTGGGAAATAAATGATTGGAGAACGCATGAGGCACTGTTAGGTTCACTTCCATAATCATAACGATTGTCTTAATTCCACATCCAAAAGGTCTCAGACTGGGCAAAAATAAAATTGTGTCATTAAGGACAAAAGCCCAGAGGAGCCCGAAACAAGAAATCCAATGTATGTCAGATCCACAAATAGGAATCAGAAGTCACCAGAGACATCTATTGGCGAGACATGTCTAGCGTTGCAGCAAGTAAACCCCCTCCGATGCTCGTTTACAGCTTGTTTTACACTCAAGGGACTTTGTTCTCCATTGGCATGTTAGTCAATAAGTGCATAAACACAACCTTATATATCCGGATATGGGTCTGATTAAGAATCGTGGGATCAAAAAGTGAAGGTAAGAATCGTTGTAGAATAAACCAAGGGAGATGCAAATCGGCATGGTGTGTAGGACAAATTACTGGGCTCTTATCAGAGGATCTTGTGTCTGCAACCGCAGATTGTGTGAAGCTATATGAGGCCTCAAAAGAAGTAAAAGGAGATAGGTTACACATTGTCTATACAGCTGGCTAAGACAAGGGGAATGAAAAATGTCAAATGTCCACTGAATGTATAGAAAACCCTGGAAACACTGGGCATAATTTATGTGACGCAACTAAACAGTCCAATTAGAAAAGACAGAATTTATGATTCACAGTATCTGTACATCTGTCCTTCAACAACATTGCTCCTATCGGCTGGGTGTCACAGTGGGAAACATTAGCCACATTATTGTTAAGGCATCAAAGAGTCTAAACTGTCGGAATACAAGGCCTGATGGGAAGCAATGGGCATAAGGGAGAGGAAACCCTAAACCACATGGATTTCGAAGAGCTGCAAGAACACCAGCAGTGATTAACTGACGTGTGTTGGTGAAAATCCCGTAAAGAGGTATTTAGAGCAGCTGGACGCTGCTAATGGAAGACACTATATGCAGTGCGACTTAAGGTGCCCTTACCTCCTCTCTGCTTTCGTGCAAAGACTACTAACATCTTGAGCCTGATTGCAATGTGTCTGACAATGGACCAGGTGACATATTCATCCAATTAAAAGAATTTAAAATCTTTCAATTTTTTTTCAGATCTTAATATACTTGGGAATACTAATTGTTTTGAAAATACTGAACTATTTGAACATCAGACAATCTTAATGCATATTCATTTTGCACCATAAAACATCAACCACATCGACATTTTGACCTACTGATAACACTTAGAATAAAATACAGAAATGTAATACAAATGACTTATTCCTTAAATCCTAATTACAAATCAACAGCTATTTCCAATTCAATCTAGCCTATTTTACAGTTTTTAATAACTGTAAATACATATTAAATCTTCTCTCTAAACTGGTAAATAATTTGATTAATCCAATCATTGCTTAGCTTTTGAAATGTCTTTTTATATAATCCTACCAAAAGAGTCCCCATAAATAAAAAGAAAATACAGGCTCTCTCTGCAGTGAAATTCAACACACTGACCCCACTATGGGTGGGATGCTTTAGACATTATGTTTCATGTTATCTGTGGTGCTCTGTGAGCGTCTCTCTGAGGGGCACCTTGATACCATTGGCCTACATACCCCATAACAGTATTAAAGGTGTTCAGACCTAAACTTTGAAGCAAAGGCTGCATGCAAGTTTATTTGCGCTTGGGTGAATTAAGAAGGGCCTTATTTTGGGGGTTTGAGGTGGATGAAAGCATCACAGATTATGAGGATCTATAAAGACACTCTTAAAGGAGCGGTGACGTGTCTACCTGTACAACGTAACTGGAGGATTCAAGGAGACACCGCTGAATGAGGAGGATGAGCCAGTCTGTAGGTGATGTAATTGACTGGAACGAATATAACTTCGGAGCAACAGATTCACAGAGCCTCTCAAGGTCTTACATCAGAAACCGGCAAATCATATATTACGGTTACGGAACGTTGACAAGACCAAAGCGAATCTGCAGGCTTATGCCCCGTAGTCAGGTCATCCTTGGAGAGTCATTGTAATGCAATGGGCTGCAGATGTTGTATAAAAGAAAACCAGAGCAGAAAGATGACATGGACAGGAGATAAATGGAAGCACACCAGAAGATAATAACACACCATGTGGCTTTGGCTTTACTGACGTCCCTTTTTCCGAGTCCTGACATGGGACTGTTTTTATGCCACTCTAGCGGTAACAGGATTGACGGTCAAAGAAAACGTTATTCATCGAAACTCAAAGACAGGCATGACCACTTCCCATTTTGAGAACTTTACAGAAGATTATTCTCTTGAAACAGAGTGAGGAAACATATGGCTTGAGGTCTAAAGAAGACTTGTGCATTATTAACATATAAGTGCTCAATTTCATTTTGTAAAGGTCCAAATGACCACATTACAAATGTGGGATATTTTGTATCTACCGCATAAAGCACATTTTGGGACACATTTCTTAATATAATCATGTTTAACAACAGGGCTGATACAACATACAATAAATTATTCAATTTCAACATCTAATGAAATCAAGCACAATATAATGAAAATGTTCAGATCACAGCAAGCTGGTTTGAACACAATGATTGAGTTATTCAATCACTGTAGCTGCTATCAATATTTTAACTTTAATTACATTATTTCCTCCCAATAACAGTTTGTTGTCGAAACTATTGTATCCTGCCATATGGGTTGACATTAAAATCAAGAACTGCCATCTGTGTGTTATTTAGCACAACATGGACAGTGGCAAAATTAGGAAACTCTTGAAGCACATGGCTTCGGAAAAATGCAACATTTTAGAATAAAGAGAAATTTAATTAATTAAATTACAAAATTCTAAGAAATTCTGCACATTTAGACAAAGACTAATAATAGAGAGAAACAGACTACAGTTATAATTATATATAGGGGTGTGACGAGATGCTTATCCCACGAGATGAGACAAGATACGAGACTGGGTTCACAAGAACGAGATGAGATTTTTAGTCTTTTTAATAAAAATCCTCAATGATGAAATATATAGGGGAAAATAGTATTTTATTCAACTGAAAAACACAAAATGCTAAAAATGTAGGCGCACTTTGAAATCAACATGTACTTTATGAAATTAAACTTCTATTTTAATGAATTATATGCAGTAATAAACAACATGTAAAATAGAGCTGCACAATTCTGGATAAATTGAGAATCAGTGTTTTTTTTTTATATACATTGGAGATAATGATTCTCTCTGAAAAAAAATTTGAAAACTAAACAAAATAACAATTTACTATTGGTTCTGACAAGATGTTAATTACTTCAGCCTTTAAAAATATATATTAATTTGAACAAAGTCAGATTTTCAAATCATAAAGACTTGTTTCACTATTGGAATCTATTTGAATGATTGATTCAATGACAAATACTTTAAGCCAGCGGTTCTCAATTCCAGTCTATGCATGAACTGTGTTCCGATTGACATGCTCCCTACACAGTGTCCATTGCTCCCTACTCCCTGAGCAGGGGAAATCCGTTGTAGTTTACTTCACTTCAGAACATTCATTCATGAATTTACACTACGCAACGTCTTCACACACGGACGAGTGTGACATCATACACCTCTGTAAATATATACAATTTAAATCCACGTCTCGCACACTTTGACTTTGAATGGAACATATACGTTCACTTCATACTAGAATCATGGCGGAATATCTTGTGCTGTCTACTTCGTAGGGCTCTTATGTTCGAATAGAACAAACGTCTGAAGCGATAAGAGAAATATACAAAATGTTGCGAAAATTTTTATAACACTCGCTGCATGGATCATAGTTCATTTGTGAGTTTATTTGTGAGTATATTTGATATTCTCTCGTGCTCCAGACATGAACCAGCACAGTGTTCGCACAGATATCATGTCTTCTTCAAATGAAATATGCACAAATAAGGGCACTGATACAGCAGTACGTCTGATCATAAACACGATGATGCGACTGATTATACACAGCAAACAATGATATAGATTGAAAATCCCAAGAAGCGTAAAAAAAAAAAGTACCATGCCTTTATTCTTTCTATTTTAAATATTTTAATATATTCATTTGTCTGTATAATGAGCGTGTTGTAGGTCTGTTATATTGGTTGTTCTCATCCCTCTTCCCATCCTCTACACTCCCACTTTTCCACAGTTTTACATGCCCATTTCTGGAGTATTTTTCAGATCTAAGGTGGATATGACAACGGGGTGCTCTTTAAAACCTGTTTCACATCGTAAGCATCAGAGGAGCGTGAGCAGCACGAGTTTTGTCGCCACCCATATCAGTGAATAACAGCATTCACATCGGAAGCGAGATGATGGCCGACCCTCTGATTCATCAACACTGGCAACGACAAAACATGCTTCTCCACTCCACTGACACTCGCTATGTGAAACTCGTAATAGACGTAGCTGAATCATTGTCATTCAATGATAAGATCGCGTGGGTTTTTGAATCAAGAACAAAATTTTTACGATTAATGGTGCAGCTCTAATGTAAATTGGGATGCATAGATCTGATACTCTGGCTAGGTATCGGCTCCGATCCGGTCATTTTCTGCGGATTGGGTATTGGTTAGACGAGACCGATCCAAATCCGATTTGGGCGTATACTATTCTGTGCTGTTGTTAAGCCCCACAAAAACATCATAAAGCACCATAAAGTTTTTGTGCACTATATGTAAAGTGTTCTGCAGCTGTTTCATAGTTAATAATAGTCTTTGTTCGGTCCTATCCTATCTATCATATTTTACTGCCTTATTACTGTCCAATACATTTATTTTAATTTTATAGTAAATATTTATATAAATGTAAATAAATATTTATATAAATTTATAATATTTATATACATGT
This sequence comes from Gymnocypris eckloni scoliostomus, assembly GCA_027564155.1. Taxonomy (NCBI): domain Eukaryota; kingdom Metazoa; phylum Chordata; class Actinopteri; order Cypriniformes; family Cyprinidae; genus Gymnocypris; species Gymnocypris eckloni. The sequence continues at coordinate 17,126,465 of CM050432.1, read as the reverse complement.
TTGCACTTTCCATTGAGCTTACATTTCACTACTGATTATACCCTGTATGATTGTGTATGTGAAAATAATAAAGAACCGAACCTTGAAATATGTTTGCTTATTTTTTTAATGTGTTTTACAACACAGAGCAACGCGTGACATTTTACCAGATTTAGTCGTACACTTATTCACTTTTATTTTTAAATAAAAATGTTTCACTAGGTTTTATAAAATTAATGTGCACCCATGATTTTTCTAGAGTATCTTTTTGCTGCTGAATTATCCACTAAATTAGTTTATAATAGTGTTTTGTCAAAGATTATGATTATATCACAAAAATTAAGTTAAGACTGTTAAGAATGACTGAATAAACAGCCTATAACATAAGGCTATTAAATAGCAGTTCCAAAACCATTTTTGATAATACAATTAAGTTGGTATGAGCCCCACATTCATTTAAACCAGTGGTTCTCAACCTGCGGCCAATCAAAAACTGTTGTGTTCAACCCACCATGTTGAACACAATTACAAAATAATTTTCAGTTTTACAATTCATTTTAGTGTTTACATTAATAAAAAAATGTACTAAGCAAATATAAGTTATAATAATTATGTTATGCAAAATAATTTAGTTTGAGCAGACCTAAGTACTCACGTAATTAATGTTTAACGAACATTTACAAGCGCGCACTTTGGCAGAATTAAATTCAAATAGTCATCAGCAGCCATTAGTTCTGTAAAATTGAGCATCAGAATGGATAAATTTGTTAACGGAGAAAACAAAATGTGGAAAATGCCAGCGAAGAAATGCATTCAAACAATAATAGTCTCAGCATCAGCGGTGAAGGAGTGCTGGACTTTCGGTTTGCCCCCCCACTCACACTGAAGATGTTCAGGCAAAAAGAAACACCCGTAGGCTACTACGCTGCAATCATCCTTAATTACAGAAATGTGGCAAAACATCTCTGGAGAGAACCTCAGGTTATTAAATTCGAAAATGCTTTCCATATTTGGATCAACAAAGGCTTCTGTGCGCGTCTAACAGACTGCAACTTACAATCGCAACTTCATTGTGCTGTTACTCCTTTCAAGTAGAATCTTACAAAATTCAAGATTCATTTTTATTCATCACATACATAATTATACAGAATATAACCAGCAGTGAAATGTAATTGGTCAGCTCCCGACAGCGTCAGCTATTTTATTAATGGGGAGAGTAATTATTTTTTTATTTAAATAAATGTAATTGTTTAGATATCATAATAATTAGCCTATAAATAATATTAATAAATCTGTTTGGTTTGTATTGATGACTAATATGTAAATGACATGCGTGTGGCCCGTGAGACTTGCACTTGGACCATAGTGTGGCCCGGTGGAAAAAAAGGTTGAGAACCACTGATTTAAACAGTCTACAAAATGAAACAAGGTGAAAGTATCTTGGTATTTTGGGGTTATGAAAACCACCTAGGTGACGGTTAATGAAATGTTGAAACTGCTCCTGAATAGAATGAATATCATACCTTCATGCAAATCCTTCCCAGCTAACACACGCAGTACCAGTTATGTGATTTATTGGTACTGTACTTTTATTTCACACATTGCAGCTCATAGTGTCAGCGCTTTATTAGTGAAGTGATATACAGCACGCGCCGCTTTCGCACGTGCTATAGAAGAGTGTGCGCTACCAGCAACATCTGACAGGACAGTTAATTTTTTCTGAGGTGAGAGGCTTTTTATTTCATAACAAGTTACGAAAATAACAATAGAATAATGACACTGACATTAAACCTGTTAACATCTCATCTGACCACAGATACTGAATCGGGACAGCGCGTTTTTCTCAGGCACTCTTCCTTTACTTAAACTACATCTGACAGAAGTGCCAACAGCTTTCATGCACGTCTTCTAAAATAAAAGTCCCGCATCAGAAAAGTATTTAGAATTACGTTTTTTTGTTGATGTGGTTTCTTTGGATGTATACAATCCGTGACCCACTTTTGGGCTGCACTTTTGACCCACCAGTTGAGAAACACTGTAATAGACTGTGTTTAACACACAAGAGTGACGATCAGGTCAACAGAGAAGTATAGAAATTCCACATTGATTTAAAAAATTAACCTGGCTGGTATCGGATTGAATCGGTATAGGCCCATACTCAGAATGTTTGGTATCGGATCTGAAAAATTGTATCGTTGCATCCCTAATGTAAACATTTCAAAATTTTTTGCGAGGATATCACCACATTCTTGCGAGACCCAGTCGGAACTCGCGAGATCTTGTGCCACAAGATCTCGTCACATCCACATATACAGTGCTCATATGTATATATGAGTACAATATATATGTATATATGTAACATATTTAAACAATATATGTATATATGTGTACAAAACCATTTCCAAAATGTTGACATATACTATATATATATATATATACATACATTTTAACTTCAGTTCAAATTCATAAATTGGATTCCAGGAGGCATTCCCACACAACACTGTGCAAGTGAGAACAAGTTGCTGAAATGATAATAAAGCCCATGCATTATAAAACCGTTCAAACATCTGATAGCTGCAGGTTGCAGCTTTGTGTCATCATTGTTGATCATCCATATTTGTGCATCGTTTATTGCAGCAGGTGTCTTCTTGAGAGAGTTCAGCTCATCTCAGTCTTTGATTTAGCACCTCTTATTTTCTTCTACAGGCCTACAGTAGTGTATAACCAGCCATTACCATTAAGCCCAATGAACATATAGAACATTTTACGCTGATATTTTACACACTCAAAGAAGCACAAGCTACTTTAATGCTCTCAAACCCCAGGACAAAAACAGCCGCCCATTTTCCAGGACTGAGAAGGGATGAGCCCATGGAAATGAGGCGAATTACTCTTGTCCTCTATCAGTGTACCACAATGGCCTGAAACCCACGCATAAACGCATGTCCAAATGACAACGGGTGCCTCGCAGCCACCATTATACTCATCTTATCCCAGATTGGGCCTGCCACTACTCCGCCAACAGCAACTGCGGCTGGGCAAACATGACAGAGGTCGGGACAAATTGCTTGGCTGTTTTTCGGTGCCAGATGAAGGCTATGGATCACTGACACACACTCTCGGGGAGAGAAAACAGAGGCGAGGGAAAGAGTGACAGGCGACAGAAAAGGATTTTCAGAGTCATCGCTGCCTTCCTGCAGTAGGCAAATTGGGCACAGAGGAAAACTCCGCTATTCCCGGAACAAGCTAATTAGACGTGTTGGAAGATGCATGACTTAAGCTTCTTCCTGTTTTCTGGCAGCATTTCCAGTTTAAAAAAAAACTGATAGGACCCAACAGTCTAATTGTAAACCATGATCCTCATGATTCCCACAGTGGCATGCAACACATACAATGGGGCTTAAATTTCAGATTCCACACAAAAAGCAAAAGTGATAAATTATTAAACTTTAAAAAAAAAACAATTTTATGATGTGTAATGCATTTAAAGGGATAGTTCACCCAAAAATGAAAATTACGCCATGTTTACCCTCAAGCCAAACAAATTACGCCATGTTTACCCTCAAGCCAACCTAGGTGTATATGAATTTATTTTCAGGTGAATACAAATCGGAAGTTATATTAAAAATGTCCTGGCTTTTCCAAGAGCTCTTCCATTATTACTGCAGTGAATGGGTGTTGATATAAAATAGTCCAAAAAAAGTCCAATAAAGTGCATCCATCCATTCTAAAAACCACATGGCTCCAGTGGGTTAAGAAAGGCCTCCTGCAAGTGAATTGACTATCCTTTAAGATATGTAAGATCATACTAAATCCTATCGAATTACTGGATTTTGCACAAGACAATTTGGTGAAAAATCACAAACATGACTGTACCTTCATGCATGCACATCTAGGCATGATAAAAATTATGTTTTAACCTCTGGCACCTCTTAGCATTTGAGAACCATAGAGCACCAAAGGGACTTTCCCTCAAATACAACAGCTTCTGGCAGCATAACTTCCTTAAGTCCAGATATTGACCCAAACACCCTACACACACTCAAACCTCATTGTACCATTAGGGAATAACCCAGAGGTCACTATAAAAGTGAAAGCATTAACCCTGTTAAAGTCTGGAATCACTCAGAGATTGAACTTTATCCAACTGTCATGTGTTGCAAGAGCTTTAGGCCAGTGACAGGATGTTTGACTCGCTCCTTTGCTTTGGCAAATTAACACTCTCACCTTTCTTCCCCACCTCCTGCAATAATCTGCACGCCTGCCGTGCTGGCATAAATAAATGCCCTCTCATGAATTCTGCATACCTGCAGCTCGCCAGAAACTAATGACATTCATCACACCACACTAGGTCTGACAGACTGTGTATTTGCAAGTGTGTAGGAGGATGATGTAAAATGTTTTTGGATTCACATCGAATTGAGTGTTAAATACTGCAAAGCAGGCAGGCGATGTCTGCACCGCTAAGTGAACCATAAATTCAATGATATGACCAATCATTGTGCTCTCATCATCCAGAGGGTGAATTTCTTGCATTTTACACAAAAAGGGGAACAAAAAATCTGCAGAGCATCAAAACTGTGGTGAGAAGACTGTAATGGAAAGCACTGCTTTCAACCGCCCACTTTAGGTAAAAAACACAGGCATGTCAGTCCCCAACCATGGCAAGAGGAACCACGAGGCAGCAGACTGACTGTGAGAACAAGCATTGCATGAGCTGGGAGGCCTGAGAGAACGGGAGGGGATAGATGAAGAGACATGAAAGAAAGCAAAAGATGAGAGCAGAACATCACTAAACAGGGGAGGTCCTCCATTATTGTTTATTAGTGTAATTAGCCAATAAATGCTCCAGTAAGTTGCAGCTTTGAGACTTCTGAAAGGCTGGCATGTAACCATATTGGCAGAAACCCACTAAACTGGAAAAGTAGTGAGAGATTGCTGTGAACGCATGCCATCTTTGGTCACAGCGTCTTCGCCTGCCGTGGTCTGTGTGAAGTTTCCCTTGTGTTTTAAATAGTTCATAATTTAATTAGGTCCTGCTAAGTGTAATCATGGCAAATAAATCCATACCGTGTGTTTACAGCAGAGACACCAGAGTTTGTATACTACTGCGGTGGACAAACAGACCCGAGAACAACATTTTAAATAAGCTTTAGACAAGAATTTGAAAGAAACTTATGCAGGTGAAAAGTATTTCACTGCATCTCACAATGTATTTTACAATTAGCCCCTTTCACACAGTGATACCAGTAAATTGCCATAAAATTACTGGAAAGACTTTACTAGTAAATACAAAGTTGCAATATTGACTCCATCTTTTACCAGTGAAGCGCCATTCACACATCAGTTTCAAATTATCAATCATTTCGGTCACATCATTACCCAGAAATGACCTCTAAACAGCTGTGCCTCCGAGTGTTGTATTTGTAAACATAGAATGTTATACGCGGTCAGTGTTATTATTTTTGTGTCAAATGTTCACATTCATGAAGCGATTTTGGGCCAGACACATCATACCAGGCGACTTCAAACCGAACTACACAGCACAGCGTAAATGCGTCATCTACTTCCGAACTGCTATGCTTGGCCCAGAGCTGTTAAATTTTGATTTTCAATGGCTCTGGATTGGCCCAGGGTATACGTTTTATGTCAGTGCGTTCTGAACTCATACGTGCTCATACCGGTAATCTCGTTTTGCGTTTACAGAGCAGATTACCAGTGATTTATTGGTAATTCAACTTCTCATACCAGTAAATTGCCAGAACGAATTCACCAGTATTTTTGAAAAGGTCCTGTTCTCTCATGATCTCTTACTGGTAATTTACCAGTAAAGACTGTATGTTTTTTTGTAATAAGTCTCCCTCACCAAGGCAGCATTTACAGAACCAGAAATTCAGTTAAACTAAAATAAATAAATATATATATATATATATGAGGGCTGCACAATTAATCAAATTTCTAATCGCAATTACAATACGGATGCCATAATTACGTAATCGTTCAAAGCACCAATTAATCGTTCAAAATCCACTCATGTTATTCTGTGTGCTTAAGATGTGTTCATTTCTTTCTACATGTTATCTTAAGGGTTTAATTTTAGTATAGCATTATAATAGCAAGCATATCTTTACTTTTTATTTAAAGAAACCAATCCAATGTATAGTTCACATTTGAGGCTTATAGGCTACTATAGAAAGTTTTTCAGTTAGTGTTTTCAGTTTGTTTTTAGTCTAAAAATACGGCATGCGGTTGCTTCAAACAATGGTATAAACATAATTCAATGTAAATTTTGATAATCGGAATTAATAGTCACAATTACAATTTCAAGGGAATAATCGACAATTATGATTTTTGCCATAATCGTGCAGCCTTAATATATATAAATAAAATATTTTATTATTGTGAAATATTATTTCAATTTCATATGTTGATTTGCTGCTCAAGTAACATTTTGTATTATCAATGTTGAAAGCTGTTGTGATTCTTAATATATTTTGTGCAAACTGTGATACCTTTTTAAGGATTTTGTGATGAAACAAAAGAATTGAAACAAATGTAACGCTTATTAAATAACGTTTAAAAATTTAACAACGTAATAGAGAATGTGTTTACTGTCATTTTCGATCAATTTAATGCATCCTTGTTAAATAAAAGTATACATTTATTAAAAAATTCACACATAATGTCCACAATTGTAAAGACAAACATAGTATTCTAGTCACAAGGAAATGACAACATGACCAATGTAACATCAACATTTAATGGTCACGAAGTCCGTTTAAAACAATCCCATGAAATGCACGCAATTCCAGCCACAGCCTTTGTAATTATTTTGCATTTGCTGCTATGGTAGTAATATGTCAAATGTATAGTAGGGACACAAATTACTTGATATCTTCAATTTTCCTTACAGCTCAGAAGGCAGCTGGCAGTGACTTAAAGCAATGACTTGTACATTTAAACCAATAACATTAATGACAAACAAATGGGCACTTTGTGATTCAAATCATTTTGCCTATTCACAACCACACAATGGCGGTGTGTATCTCTTGGCTCGCGATGCTCTAAATTTAATATGAAAACCTCACACTATGCTCCATTGATGCAGCATTACTTGATATGACGGATAATGACTCATTTTCCAAACTCTTTTCTGAATATAGGCCTGTTTTCTCAATTATCTTATTTAATAAACCAATAAACTGCGGGTTACTCTGTGTTCAACATGAACAGAAAAGAATATAGTTGTGATATTAAAGACATCAGGATGGTAGACAGAAACAAATCAAGAGCAAATGTAGACAGAGAGATCAGGAGGGAGTCAGAGGGGAGCAGATGCTCTTTCTGGCCTGCTGAGATAATCCTCAATGCTAAAATCCATTCACTGATTTATGCTTGATAAAAACCCATGGCTTCCACTGCCATCGCCACTGAATGCAGGATCATTTGAAATGAATTAAGTTTATCCCTTTGAAACAAATGAGCAAAAACCCTCTCTTATGAGTCTAACTTCTCTGCTGCTATGACAACAACACAAAAGCTAGTTAAAAATTCATTGCTATCATGATTTTAAGGCAGAAAAGTAGGAGTCTCATTGTAAATAGAGTATTCAACCCACTGAGTAAATGAACCCAGTGACAGAGAAACCCACAAAACAGCCATTACACACAATATTCCTATTTTGCACGCAGAATTATGAAACAATGAATGCCACAATGATTGTTGTAGGATATAAATTCTTCTTCAGCATTTCTTGGACTCTGTCCACACCAATTTCCATTCACACTCACACCACACACACACACACACACACACAAGCAGAAATAACAATCCGTGTGGATCCCTAGACTCAGCACTGTGAGTAAGAAAAAGCCCAAGTCTAATTCTCTCCTAATAGCACAAGAAGAAAAACACACATACGAGGAACGATCTTGGTACCACAAACAAACACACACACCCTCAAACTGAGGCCTAAACAGAGTAGATTGGATTCTGGTTGCAAATCTACAATAAAAGACAGGCTGACTGTCTAGGTTATTTGGCATTGGTTAATTAAAGCCTTTCAGCATCAAAGCTAACAGGACACCAAGCTCTAATTGAAATGAAACAGGTTAAAGATCCTTGTTGATAAAAACCTCAGCAACTTCTGATGAACAGGCAAATGTATGAGCAACTGCTGGGAGTCTGTAGGCAACGTACAGACAAACGTTCAAGGTTCACCGACATTCTGATCTTTTACAGGCATCTCATCTGTGGTGAGGCTGTTACAATGAAATAAATACTAGAGCTGCCACTAACGACTATTTTTATTTGTATTAATCTTTCGACTAATTTGTCGATTAATCTAAACTATTAATTTTCCACAAATTAAAATATATAAATGTACTACATTATTACATTTTTAATTACATTTAATAGTTTTTTTTACATATATTTTATTAAACCAAATGAAATCCACATTTCTATGAAATCCTTTTTTAAAGCAAAAGTAAATTGCAACAGAGTGCAAGCAGCAAGTGTCCATCTCAGTCCAAATCACTGAAATTAAAGTTCAGTATTACAGTGGGGCAAAAAAGTATTTAGTCAGCCACCAATTGTGCAAGTTCTCCCACTTAAAAAGATGAGAGAGGCCTGTAATTTTCATCATAGGTATACCTCAACTATGAGAGACCAAATAAGTAAAAGAAATCCAGAAAATCACATTGTAGGATTTTTAAAGAATTTATTTGCAAATTATGGTGGAAAATAAGTATTTGGTCACCTACAAACAAGCAAGATTGCTGGCTCTCACAGACCTGTAACTTCTACTTTAAGAGGCTCCTCTGTCCTCCACTCGTTACCTGTATTAATGGCATCTGTTTGAACTCGTTATCAGTATAAAAGACACCTGTCCACAAACTCAAACAGTCACACTCCAAACTCCACTATGGCCAAGACCAAAGAGCTGACAAAGGACACCAGAAACAAAATTGTAGACCTGCACCAGGCTGGGAAGAATGAATCTGCAATAGGTAAGCAGCTTGGTGTGAAGAAATCAACTGTGGGAGCAATTATTAGAAAATGGAAGACATACAAGACCACTGATAATCTCCCTCGATCTGGGGCTCCACGCAAGATCTCACCCGTGGTCAAAATGATCACAAGAACTGTGAGCAAAATCCCAGAACCACACGGGGACCTAGTGAATGACCTGCAGAGAGCTGGGACCAAAGTAACAAATGCTCCCATCAGTAACACACTGCGCCGCCAGGGACTCAAATCCTGCAGTGCCAGACGTGTCCCCCTGCTTAAGCCAGTACATGTCCAGGCCCGTCTGAAGTTTGCTAGAGAGCATTTGGATGATCCAGAAGAGGATTGGGAGAATGTCATATGGTCAGATGAAACCAAAATAGAATTTTGGGTAAAAACTCAACTTGTCGTGTTTGGAGGAGAAATGCTGAGTTGCATCCAAAGAACACCATACCTACTGTGAAGCATGGGGGTGGAAACATCATGCTTTGGGGCTGTTTTTCTGCAAAGGGACCAGGACGACTGATCTGTGTAAAGGAAAGAATGAATGGGGCCATGTATCGTGAGATTTTGAGTGAAAACCTCCTTCCATCAGCAAGGGCATTGAAGATGAAACGTGGCTGGGTCTTTCAGCATGACAATGATCCCAAACACACCGCCCGGGCAACGAAGGAGTGGCTTCGTAAGAAGCATTTCAAGGTCCTGAAGTGGCCTAGCCAGTCTCCAGATCTCAACCCCATAGAAAATCTTTGGAGGGAGTTGAAAGACCGTGTTGCCCAGCGACAGCCCCAAAACATCACTGCTCTAGAGGAGATCTGCATGGAGGAATGGGCCAAAATACCAGCAACAGTGTGTGAAAACCTTGTGAAGACTTACAGAAAACGTTTGACCTGTTATATACCCTTTGTTGGCAATGACAAAGTATTGAGATGAAATTTTGTTATTGACCAAATACTTATGATCCACCATAATTTGCAAATAAATTCTTTAAAAATCCTACAATGTGATTTTCTGGATTTCTTTTTCTTATTTTGTCTCTCATAGTTGAGGTATACCTATGATGAAAATTACAGGGCTCTCTCATCTTTTTAAGTGGGAGAACTTGCACAATTGGTGGCTGACTAAATACTTTTTTGCCCCACTGTATATTGTAAGAATGCCAACATATCCACGTGTTTTAGTCTAATAATAAAATTACAATAAATTTTTTTTTAAATGAGTATTTACCAGAAACATTATTTACCAAATTCCTCTTAAAAAAAAAAACTAACAAAATATAATATAATATAAAACTTTAATATAAAATCAATTAATCGGAGATGCTTTTGATTATTAAAATGTAATGGAACCATTAAAATGGAATCCAGGAAATAATGGAAAACAGAATTTGGTAAAGATAAAACCATAAAACTCAATTAGACAGGCTTTTTGATTTAATACAATTTAATTTAACCATTAAAACTGATTATTCTACGGGGCCTTTGAATGCTTGAATCTGATTGGCTGACGAACGTTCTGAGGTGTGCAATTATTTTCAGGGAAATGCACGGTGAACGTAGTTCCAGGCAGCTCTCTTGACCGCATTACAGTTCCGTATCACTTCGCCAAATGATGTTATTTCAAAGGTCTTACAACAGAAAAATGACCAAAACCCACAACGACACTGGCCAAACAAATACATACAGTAAACAAAAGGATAAAATCGACAGATCTTGCCCATGTTTTTGACACAAAATTATGTTTTATTATGTACGGAAAGCACATAGCCTACTCTCTCTCTCCCACTCTCGGTCTCTCCCTCACAGACACATATAGTTTGCACACACCTTGACATAAGCGCTAATGTAGTTAGCACTACTCTGATGATTTTATCAGTAACAGTTTAAGGACTTAAAAACTACATGACTTCTCCCAAGCGATGTAAGTTAGCAACAACGGCTATGTTCGTGAAGAAAATGAACTTAAAGTCTCACTATAGACATTGCTGCCGATCACTGACACACAGAGGTAACATTAATCTCTTTCTCTCTCATAACTTAGTTTTTAACTGTATTAACTGTCTGCTATCAATGGCTCAAGCCTCCGTTACGGTTTAAAATAAAGTTTTGGAATTATCATGGGAGGCGTTAGAGAAGATGCGGAAGAAATAATCCTTCTCACAATAGCGATTGAAGTAGAAAAACCAGATGAATGCCTTGAAATATATCATCTAATCGATGTCTTGAGGTGTGGCAACCGTAGTATAAACGGAATAATTGACACTTCGCGTCGTGATCGCATCACCACCTCATTATTTTTCTAATAATTCAACGGCCTGTCGTCAATTATTCCTTACATATAGAACAATGAAAATGGAAAAAAAATGTTTGGAAATAAAACGGATTTCATAGGGCCTTATAATTATAATACTTTTTATGTTAATAATAATAGCTTTTAAAATGGCTTAAAATACATATATAATAGCAATGGTGCAATAATAATTAGTTAATAAAGTATCAAATAAAGTATCAAAAGCAAGAAATCATGTTGTATTGAACAAAACTGTTAAAATACCATGTATTAAAAAACAATAGCACTAATGTAGATTACGCATAACAACAAAGGCCTGCAGGGGGCACCGACAGCCTGATTATTATTTATTTACACAGTTCTGCGCAATCTAATCCTTGTTTAATATTGACCAAGCACCATTTTATTCAAATGTCCACTTAATCTTTAATATTTGGCCATTTCTTTAGAACAGAAATGCTATAGCCGCTGTAATTAAATTAATTGTTACACATCAAAATGTGTAACTTTAGAGTGAGGGTTTGAGCTTTTATTTTGAAATCGCGACGGATTCTCAAACTCACAACAACATACAGAGATGGAGTTTGAGATGTTCCACATGTAAATGGTACGTTTCTGTGGAACTACTGTGAACAGAGCCGCTGTGTGATGCACGTACTTGACCTCATAGACTGTTAAAAAATACTAATTAAATCACATATAGTGTGTTAGAACTGCATATAATCATTTAATTATATCATAGCATTTGTAAATTCTCAATTATGCTTATTTATGATTTTTAAATGGGTTTAATATATCATGTAGCCTTGGAAACAGCCTAATAATGTGTTTTATGGATTCTAGTCCGTGAAATGCACCACTTTCGGTATTTTGCCGGTTAGTCGACGCGAGCAAAATTAAGTTGACGATTTAAAAAAAATCGACTAGTAGAGTAAATCGCAACAGCACTATAAATAACATTCAGATTTGATTAATCGAAAATGATGTCTGACTGTCATGCCTTTCCATTCCCAGTGTAGCCTGATGAGTTCATTAAAACAGATGAATCATATGACGTCAAACCATGTTGAGCCTCCATTTCCCTGCTGACAGAAATGAGGGAGTGGTATATAATCAGACTGGAGCGCCTTATTTACTTCTCAGTTTATTCAACTTTACATTCGGAAGGGAGTAGAGAATCAGAGTAAACCATATTGTAGCACTATTTACAGTCATTCTGCCATTCTGCGGTCATAACGGTGGTGCATTGTTATTAGTCTGAAGCTCTGTGGTGTCCTTTGCTTTCCACACTCATGACCTACTGGAATTTATGAACGCTACACCAAGTAAGGAGGGCAGATATGGACTATTGGGGTCATTCACTGCTGGCAAGTTAACAGCTAAGACATAAATGTCAATATCTTATTGTAATAGGCAAATCTATAAAACCCCTCATAAGATTTTGTATTGAGGTATGGTGGTTATGTGGGAAATGCAAGTTCCAGTGGCTCACTTTACATCCCATTGTCAGTATCAATAAACGTAGTTAAAAAAATAATCAATGAATGAATAAAAATGCATTTCTACCATTATATATTTTAAAACATATTTTATTGCGTTTAGGAGCCATTACTCCTGTCTTCGGTGATCCTTCAGAAATCATTCTAATATGCTGATTTGATGCTCAAGAAATATTTAATATTAATTATTATCAATGACAATTGTTTATGCTGCTTAATGTTGTTGTGGACACTGTGATGCAATTTTCTCAGGATTCCTTGAAAAATAAATAATATGCTGAGCTTATAATGCCTATAACAATATAAAAGCATGATGATACACTATTGAAGAGTCTCCAGAAATGTCTAAAACCACACTAATAACCCAAAATATGGCAGATGCAGAGATGGATTGAGGGTGCAAAGCAGAGATAAAAAGAAAGGAAGTAGTTACCAATACCTTTTTTTCATTATTTCCTCTATTTCTCCCACTCAAAGGCAGTGTTGGCCGCAGTCACAGACAAGTGCAGAAAAGAATGCCTATTTGTCATGACAACCTAATTCACAGGCCTTTGAGAGTCGCTTCAGAAGCCATCGGTGTCAGAATGTGCTCTGCCTTTAACGGATCCAAGCGACAAATCAACTTGGCCTTAATGGTTCTCTCTCCTCATCCCTTTCTCATTCTCTCCATCTCACAATCTCTTCTGTATCTTCCTCCTTAACTTGTCATAATGTCCAAAAAGCATTTCTCAAGCACCCTATGGCATTGTATCACTCCTGATGTTTTCCTAAATTGCCCTGGCAAATCAGTTTCTAAATAACGAATAACGAAATAGAAAGTGAAAGCTGATATAAGCATTTAAAACAAGGAAAGTACATTTCCAGCCAATTTTTTTTTCAGAGTGAATTATTCCCTTACGATGAAAGCTAAATGCTGAAGTATCTCATGCAAAATTAAGCATAAACATAGGCCGGAAGAAATGCAGAAGGTGAAAAAGAGCTGCAGATGGAGATGGGAGGAGAAAGGCTGGAGGAGATTGAGGGATGATCTGTGAATGTAGAAGAGGAGAAGAGAGGAGTCCTTCAGGCTCCACTGCACCGCTAGTGAAAGTGGCCACCGGTTCAAATTAGAAACCATGTGGTGACAAGTGTGAGAAAATCTCATTAACTCTCCATCCGCCCAGAGAACTGATTCATCTGTCTTTACATGGTTCCTTTCAGCAAGCCTGGATTACAGCGATACTCCTGTGTGCCATTCAGCACTCGAGTTAATTTGCTGTAGTGCAGTATAGCACACTTTGGGAAGAGGAACTGGATTGGGACCAAACATGCGTGCGAATAACACAATCATGTAGAGACACATCACGTGTCTTGTCTTTCATGACCGTGAAATCAGGAGACGATTAAGAAATGAGCAAAAGGCAATTAGTGGAAATGCGTGTAATTCGATAGCATTCACTGCAGGGATGATATCTGTCAAAAATAAGCCCCTTAATCGTAATCCATCCATAAACTACAGATAAGATGACACAGATCATTCGTATAATGCCCAGAGCTGAGCTTTTTTGGCAGCCAAAAATATCAAACCGGTCACACACATGCAGGGTTTTGTCATTTACAGTAATCGTTTGTATTCATTTGTAATTGGGTAGTTGGCATGACATGTCAAGCTATGAGTTCTGATATGATATTCTGATATGCTATTTTAGTAACTTTTTATAGTTTTATATAATTACATGAAAGATGATGTGATTTTATACTAATTGAGTGACTAAATGAAATATATTGTACTCCACAAAAAATACAGGACTAATTCTGTGAGATAAAAAAGTCCCACTATTACCAAATGTTCAGTGTTTATTATATTCATTCATGCAACAAATAAATGAAGGATTTTGCGATGTTATACCAACTGAGACTTCAATATTTTTTTACTGGGAAAGTACTTCAGATAACTGAAATCAAACAATTATGCATTTACATAAACTTTAAAATGAAATATTACGTGCCGCGAATGCGTGGCATTGATAGACTACTTCTACACATAATACATTATAACATGTAATGCAAAGTGTTGCCCAGGGGTTTGTACCCCACATAAGGAATGCCTATTGCTCTGAATTTTGCATGGCAAGAGAAAAGCATGTGTTAAGTCCTACATGAACGTTTCTGCTTGCATTTGATATTAAACATGCAGCACATTAGATCGGATCTAACTGATGAGACTAAATGCTTTCTGCATGAAGCATCAGAGCTTGTTTGTTGCATCCCTCAGCATCCTTCATGCGCGCGGGTAACAATGAGCAACACTTCATCAACATAAAGCAGTTTAGCAGTTTAACCAAAAAGACCAGTGAGAGTTGCATAAATATACCTATTTAACACTTCTGAGACCAAGTCTATCCATCTTTTATTCTATGTTAATGCCCGGTGAGGCTCGAGCATCACTGGCAACAGTTAAAATACGACATTCACGTTAAAGTATCTATTCACTTCGGTGCACCTAATTACAAAGATAAGACTTTATAAGGTAGGAGGCGCAGTAGCCTACGTACCTTTCAAGGGATTCACAATCTGTCTTCAAGTCTGCGAGTCCCGTTATTTGGCAACGTCACCTTTCAGAAAGGCAGCGAATTCCACAAAAGCCGCCTCACCTGCTCCAGCAGCAGCTCTGGGCAACGGAGGATGCTTAAAGCAGAGATGCTGTGAGGAGAGTCGAGCGGCGAATGCCCAGTAACTCTCTCCGGAGGTGTTAGTCCGCCCAGAGAACCGGAACCGGCTGTCACTCCTGCCTGTCCCTTTCGCGGACCTGTCAGCGCCAGACACCCGCTCTCAAGAGCCAAACCCCGAACAAACAAACGCGCCTCACCGCTGTAACGGCTCCCGTGACCACCGTGTGGCGCTGCCGTCTCCATACCAACGGAGGTAAGGTTTGACTGAGGTGAACTTTCAGAGTTGTCACATCTCGAGACACGTTTAACTATTTGTTATTTAAGGACGTCGCGTCATATAATATATATGACCATTGTTTACAAAAAAATCGTAATAATATAGCCTACTTTAATTATTTTTGTAATATTTCGTGCTTTGTTATTTGTTTACATTAAAATCAAAGCACAAAAACAAAAGCTTTCAAGCACCATGTCATCATCACCTACACTGAAATAACCTGCTGCTGCTCCAGTTGATTTTTTTCGTTGTTGTTTGTTTTTCAATTTGAGTAGAAATATTTGTCCTCTACTCTTTTCTCACTGAATTTAAACTTCTAAACAATGAAGTTTGTGTATTGTTTTATCAACCCTTAAATGTAGGATATACTCTTGTATTTACATGTAATTTGAGTTTATGAAATTATTTTAAATGTCACATTGACTGCAGTTCATCTTGACCAAAAATGTGAACTACAAATTTGAAAACAACAGGATTAATAGCCTGTACATAAGGGGTCATTTGGATTTTTGTGGAAGGCACACATTTGTCACTTGCTAAAATGTGACCCTGGAACACAAAACCAGTCATAAGGGTCCGTTTTTAAAAACATTTTAGATTTATACATCATCCGAAAACTGAATAAATAAGTTTACCATTAGGACAGGACAAAATTTGTCTGAGACGCAACTATTTGGATATCTGGAATCTGTGGGTGCCAAAAATCACAATATCGCCTTTAAAGTTGTCCAAATAAAGTTCTTAGCAATGCATGGGTCTAATCAAAAATTAAGTTTTATACATTTATAGTAGGAAGTTTACAAAATATCTTCATGGAACATGATCTTTATTTAATTTCCTAGTGATTTTTGGCATTTAAAAAAACAAAACAATTTTGACCAATACAATGTATTGTTGGCTATTGCTACAAATATACCTATGCTACTTGTGACTGTTTTTTGTGGTTTAGGGTCACAAATGAGCAGTGTTGGGCAGTAACTAGTTACTGTACCGTAGTTACTGTAATATTACTTTTTGCAGTATTAGTGTAACTAATTACTAATAAGATTTCAGTAATAATATTATGGTTACATCCATAAAACAGCTTAGATAGTTACTTTTGATGCCTCGACCCCGCTTATTTAAAATCCAACAATCAAATAATTCCTAGATTTATTTTCACGACTCGCACATGCATGTGATGTCCCCAGTGCAGCAGGCGAGCTTAGCTTGGAATATGGAGAAGCTTACATTCAGCAGATAGAAATACTGCATTATATTGATTTTCAGGAAGAAAAAAGATGATCTGAACATTATTGTGCAATTTGTGGCTTTATTTTACTCTGGCACTACATCCCTCTGATCAGCATGTGCTACAGTACATTATTATAATTAAAAATATTTTTGGAAAATTAAAGTTTCTTACAAACTTATGTGATTTCTTAAAATACATAATGCAATATAATGGTACATGAGTAACTGCGAAATTACAATTAGCTACAAGCTACACACGACAATTAATGAGATTAATGCAACACTTCTACTTGAATGTCACTTTTAATCACTGTTTAGTGTCTGTAATAACTTCTGACTGCGATCCAATGTGGATTTTTGTCAAATGGTGAGAAGATACACAGTTACAACTTCTGTGAGGCGTGAAGAAAAAGTAATATAACTAGTAATGTAACTAATTACTGTTGCCAGAAAGTAATAAGTAACATTACTTTTAATAACTAGTAATGAGTAATATATTACATTCTTTGAGTAACTAGCCCAGCACTGCAAATGAGTAATTGCTTTCTTGTTCTTATTTATTCACAAATGCATAAGCTCAAAACATGATAAATGTTCAAAATAAATATTTTTTCTACCTTTCTACCTAGCTAGAAATTATATTTTACCCAAATCTGATCGGTTTCTGTCAGTGGCAACAAACGAATCGAATCAAGAAATCAGAAGGTGGTAAATTATGCAACACCACAAGGCTGTGCTGTTCTCCTCTTAAATTCATTCAGCCAGCGTAGCTGCATTCCCATGGTGACATTTAATCATAAGCTACTGTGTACTAACAGTCTGAGAATGATTGATTGATGCTATTTCTTCGTATATGTGCAATTTCTGTCTGTTTATGCATCAGAACGCTTAACAACATCATAAGAAGACGTTCACAATTTTCTCTCTTTAACTGGTTTGTTCTGTTTAGTGCCGTCACAGCATCGCTATAGAACACTATACACAGACATGTGATTGTCTGTGTACATCGGTGGTAAATAAGACTTTTATTATCAATGATTTCTTCTCCGCTCATCACTTGGATTTTCTCTTTCTGACTGAAACCTGGCTCACTGCTGGGGATCTAAGCTCCTTTTCTGAACTGCTTCCATCAAACTGTTTGTTTTTAACTCTCCACGCATGTTTGGCCTCCATATATAAAGACATGTTCTCCTGCCATCCCGTTGCTTCTAACAAATATAATAGTTTTGAACTGCAGTTGTTTGCACTGAAACTATATGAGCCTCTTTTGGTTGCACTGATATATCGACCCCCAAAACACAATAAGGACTTTTTAATGGAGTTTGCAGACCTTCTGGGGATGTCATGCGAAATATGAACAACTCCTAATTTTAGGAGATTTTAATGTGCATGTTTGCTGTGCTGCTGATTGTTTAGCGAAGGAATTTATTAACCTCTTAAATGCTTTTGACTTAACTCTTCAGGTCAATGTACCCACCCATCAGCAGGGGCATACACTTGATTTAGTGTTAACATATGGTTTCTCTCTGTGTGACCTAGAGGTCTGTGAAAATGGTTTCTCTGATCATAAGACGGTTTTGTTTACGTTTCCATCGTTGTTTAATGTAACTAAGCCATCTTCTTCTACTCGTCGGTCTCGGCTTATTACCCCAACTACCAAAGAAGCCTTTTCCTTGGCTTTTGGTGAAGTGTCTCAACATATGGATGATTTTAACTGTGATCTGAGTGCTGAAGAGCTTCTTTTCAGTTTTAATTCCACCTGTGCACACGTCTTGGACTTAGTGGCACCTTTAAAAACACTTCATCATAAACCAAGATCTGAGCCATGGTTAGATGACACTATTCGCTCTCTTAGGCAAATCTGTAGAAGATTTGAGCAAAAATGGAAAAAGGATAGACTCCAGGTCTCAATGCAAATGCTAAGAGACTCCTTATCTCAATATCAGAAAGCTGTAAAAACAGCGAAATCAAGGTATTTTACTGAAATTATAAATAAGAACTGCCATAAGCCAAAAATTACTGCCACTATCAATCCTTCCATTTGCTCTTTTACAGAAGTGTCTTCACGATCATGTGATGATTTTCGCAAGTTTTTTGTAAATAGGATAAATGAGTTACGAATGGGGATAAATCCTGTTCTGTCAGACCCTTCGACGACTCTTAGTTGCACTGCTGTGCTGAGTCATTTTACTCCAATTACTGAAAACTATTTTATAGATTTAGTGGATCATCTTAAACCATCTGGCTCTTCAACTGATGTAATTCCTCCATTTTTCCTTAAACAAATTCTGGACGTGGTGGGTCCAGGTCTTTTGAGTCTAATAAATCGCTGTTTAGAAACTGGTACTATTCCAGATCTGCTAAAACATGCAATTGTTCGTCCTCTGCTTAAAAAACAGGGCATGGATCCCACCGTTCTAGCAAATTTTAGGCCCATTTCTAACCTGTCGTTCATTACTAAAATTCTAGAGAAAACTGTTCTTGACCAATTACAGACTTTTCTAGCTGACAATTTGATCTTTGAGGTTTTTCAGTCTGGTTTTAGAAAATATCACTCCACTGAGACTGCATTGTTGAAGGTTTTTAATGATATACTACTAACGTGTGACTCGGGGAATTATGCGGTTCTTGTGCTTTTAGATCTTACTGCCGCATTTGATACTGTTGATCATGCTGTCCTTATTAATCGTCTAGAACGTTGCGCTGGTATTACAGGTAGTGCTTTGGAGTGGTTTAAATCTTATCTTACCAATAGGACTTTTTCGGTTAAGATGGGAGATCGTACTTCTAGTAATTCTGTATTAACCTGTGGGGTTCCCCAGGGATCCATTTTGGCTCCCATCCTTTTTTCTTTATATATGCTTCCACTTGGTTCCATTTTTAGAAAGTATGGGCTGTCGTTCCATTGTTATGCCGACGATACTCAAGTTTATCTGCCTATAAAGCAAAACTTGGATGGATTAGATGCTCTCTGGGCATGTTTGGCAGATGTAAAGGCATGGCTGTCGCTAAACTTTCTGAAATTTAATGAGGAAAAAACGGAAATTATTGTTTTTAAACCCTCAGATTCCATGACTGCTGCCGCACCAAATCTTGGTGGGTTATCCTCATGTGTTAAGCATTATGTGAAAAACTTGGGTGTGGTATTTGATGAACATCTGAAGTTTGATAGGCAGATCAATTCTGTGGTCAAATCATCTTTTTTCCAGTTGCGGCTCCTGTCTAAAGTCTTTTCTTTCTTTTAAAAATCTTGAGAAAGTGATTCATGCTTTTATTACTTCTAAACTAGATTACTGTAACTCACTCTATATTGGGATTAGTCAAACAGCTTTATCCCGATTACAACTGGTTCAAAATGCGGCAGCTAGACTTTTGACCAGGAGTCATAAACGGGATCATATTACTCCGGTTCTACAGTCTTTACATTGGCTGCCTGTGCGTTTCAGAGTAGATTTTAAAATTTTACTTATTGTCTACAAGTCACTAAATGGTATGGCTCCTTCATATATCTCTGACTTATTGATTGAGCATAATGTAAACAGATCTCTTCGGTCCTCTAACCAGAGACTTTTGTTTATTCCCAAGACGAGGCGGAAGTGCAGGGGTGATCGCGCTTTTGCTACAGCTGCGCCAAGACTCTGGAATGATTTGCCCTTGTTTATTAGAATGGCATCATCTGTGGCTATTTTTAAGTCTAAATTAAAAACCTATCTGTTCGATAAGGCTTTTTATCCTGATTGAAGCACTATGTTTTTTATGTTTTTTGTTGCGTGTTTATGATGATTTTGGTGCATGTTAAAATGTATTTCTGTTTTTTTTATTCTTTTGTGTTACTGCTGTTTTTAGTTATTTTATTGTAAAGCACATTGGTCAACTCTGGTTGTAGTAAATAGTGCTATATAAATAAAATTGCCATTGCCATTGCGGTTTGCTCAGTTGGCACTAGAAACAATTTATCTCACGAAATCCACCATTAAACTCTGCTCATACAGGTCCCACACTAATTCAAAAGGATCCCCATGTCACTCCACACCATAAGCAAATCCATGCACAGTTTGGTGCGCGGCCTTTATAACGAGCTGCCTCAGTCTGAGCTCTGATTAGAACCTTTGCACACAGAGTTTCAAGTAATTAGCACCTTCCTATCTCCAGCTTGTGTGTGTGACTGCAGCGCATCTAACATGGAAATGTGATTGATTGCCTGGCAACCATTTCTGTCATCCCCAGCTGGATCTCTCATCCAATCACAAAGTCTCATTAATACACAACGGCACAAAAAGTTTAGATAGATTGGTTGCAGTTTTCCAACATAGTTTAAATTGTGCCAGCAACACATATAAAGAGATTCGTTCACATAGACCTGACTCAAATGGTCAACTAACTTTTCATAGTAAGTGCGCAAGCAGTTTTATTTACATTTATGCATTTACCAGACGCTTTTATCCAAAGCGACTTACAGTGCATTCAGGCTATACATTTGTATTGTCAGTATGTGTGTTCCCTGGGAATCGAACCCACAACCTTTGCACTGCTAACACAATGCTCTACCACTGAGCCACAGAAACACGAATTGAAGTTAACACTTTATGCATTACACATCAATTATCTTTAAAAAAAAAAACATCCCAGTGATCCGCTGATTAAGAAGTAAATTGTATAATTTCCTTTAACACAAAATTCACAACTTTATACTATTAAACTCAAACTTGACAAGCAAAAATTAGATTTAATGTGAATAAAAAGCAAAGGTAAAGTTTCTCAATGATTCACTGTAAAATACTTTTCAAAGTTAAAACTAATTATTGGTGCACATTTAAGAAAATACTAGTTCTATTTTTATACTTTAAAACTTAATTTATAATTAAACATTTTCCCAATTTCTTTCAAATGGTCTGTGAAACTTCTAGTGATTTCGGAGTGAAAATTGTTTCTAACTTTTTTCAGTGTAACCGAGTTTCTCTGGAACAGTTCTTCTGATGGATCCATCATGACACACTGCCTCGCCAAATCAAAAGTCACATGTTTGAGATCGTTCCCTTAACAATCCTAAGTACACTGTTTAAAGTTTAAAACCTAACAAACTCTATTTGGTGAAATGAGCTCGTCTTAATTCTACTTCAATATTTTATCATCTAATGTACGGATCCTCAAATCTGGCTCACGAGATACACTTTCCTGCAGTTTAGCTCTAACCCTAATCAAACACACCTGAGCATGCTGATCATTGTCTTCAGGATCATTAGAAAATCACAGGTAGGTGAGTTTGATCAGGGTTGGAGCTAAAGTCGGCAAGAAAGTGGATCCAGATTTGAGGATCGCTGAATTAATGCAACAACATTTATCAGAATAATATATATAGTTTAAGTCAGAGGTCTTCAACCCTGTTCCTGGGGACCCACTATCCTGCAGAGTTTAGCTACAACGCTAATCAAACACACCTGAAACGGCCAATCAAGCTCCTCAAGACTGCTTGAAAATTGCAAACAGCAATAAACATTGGTTTGAAAAACATTCCAGGAGAGTGTGTCCCCAGAAGCAGGGTTGAAGACCTCTGATTTAAGTGTTATTTATTGGTCAATTAAATGGCAGTTTTAATTGGGATCGTTTTTTAAAATGTATTATAAAAAACATTCAGAAATGTTAATACATGTTCTATAAGAACATTCTATAAATTAAAACATCAACAAATTAAACATTTAACTTAAATTATCAGGCTGATAGAAAGCCTTTCGTTAACAGTTGTTTAATTTTTGGTATAAGACAAGACTTGCAATTAGCAGGTTGTGTGTATCTAACAAAATTGACAATCTTGGATATTGTACAAAACCTACATTAAATCATCTGATGGGATCTAGCAAACTGGATCCAATATTTCTGGCATGGAGATTCAATCCAACACAGTGGTTCCAAAACTTGTCCTGGAGCACCCCCTGCCCTGCACCTTATATAACACCTGATTCCACTCATCAGCTCGTTAATAGAGACTGCAAGAACTAATTTGGGTGTGCCTGATTAGGGAGACATACAAAATGTGCAGGGCAGGGGGTGCTCTAGGACAGGTTTGTGAACCACTGATCTAACATTTTTATTGGCAGGATGTCAGCACAATCTTAACACAGCGATTAGTTGATTAAGAAAAGATGATTATTAAGTAGTCAGTCAGTACGCAAGTTCATTTAAACTTTCACAAAATAATGAAAAACAACTTTATACATAAACTTTCAATCATAACAAAAATATATAATTTACAATTAACTTTTAACCCTAATCGCCCCTCAAGTTTACTTTACTCTTAGGTTCTTCTGGGTCATAAAGACCCCACACTTTTACAGAGCAATTCCATAAGCAGATGATAAACTATGTATCATTTTGTTTTACTTCTCAACTATGCATTTATGCTGTTTTTTTGTGGATGTTTGGATTTGTTTACTGCACAATTACTCAACTACGCCATAAACTGGCTTATGAATTATGAATTTATGAAAAAAAAAAAACTTAAATGGCCTAAATTAAATATAAAAGGTTTCTATATATTAGCCCAAGTGTTAGGGATAGTATACTTCCATCTGCAGGGTAGAGGAAAATCTTTAGGAATTACAGTTAAAGTGCAATGACCACATATATCCAGCAGAGGTCCATAGGGACTCAATTTTTGCAACTTTGATATATATATATATTTTAACAATGTAAAATATATTAAAAATCAATTTTTTTTTAAAGGTTACAATTTGTTGTTGTCTGATGTATTTTGAATTGTCTGCTTTTGCAAACTAGGTTACATAAATTTGTAGAAATGTCTCTGTGTGTGTGTGTGTGTGTGTGTGTTATGTCAACCCCTTCATATTGTTATGCATTTATTTTCTGTGCATTTTATTTGCCAAAAAAGAAAAATGACCTGCACACCTATGTTTGTCTGAGTGAACATGCTTGTTCCATGTTGCCTTTGTGCTTTAGTTTTAGTCCTTCGTATCTGTATGGAAATTTTTCAGATTTATGCCAGTTTTATTGATTTTATTCGCTAATTTATATAAAAAGGCTCTGTTGCAGTCATGTGTGTGTGCGTGCTGCAAGAGATGGAGTGTTTGTTTCAATTGTGCTCTAGATCCAGGCCTTTATAGAAATGTAAAACATTCCAGAGCTTTACTTGGTTTACTACTTTTTTTGGACAAAAATATATTTTTCACTTTTCCCATTCAGTTTCAATGTTGTGTCAATCTGACCCTAAACTGATTTTTTCCAAAGTCGAGTCCTTTGGAACTTATGGTGGACATTCAAGTATATATTCTAATGCAGGGATCTCCAACCCTGCTCCTGGAGAGCTACTGTCCTGCAGATTTCAGCTCCAACCCTGCTGCAACACACCTGTCTCTAATTATCAAGTAGCCCTGAACACCTAGATTAGCTGGGTTCAGGTGTGTTTGATTGGGGTTGGAGCTGAAATCTTCAGGATGGTAGCTCTCCAGGAGCAGGATTGGAGATCCCTGCTCTAATGGATCTATCACTACAGATGACCCACAGCCTTCTCAGCTCAAAGGTCACACCCAGCCAGCAGAACTTAAGACTCCGACCCTAAAACAGACAAGAAAGGTTTCTAATTAACTGAAAAGAGCATCAAAAAGTACTCACCTGTCCCCACAAGCTTTACACCACAACTGTCCACACTGGCAGAATTTCCATCTGTATTGACCCACTCTTGTTTTTGTTTTTTTTACCTCACAATAACTGCAGTTTATTTTAAACAAGATCTTACATATCTGCTTATTCCCCTCAACAACAAGATTTTTTTTGTTATAGTCACAATACAAGGACATTAACATTGACACCTAGAGGCTGATCACAAATCTGTTCTTTTATGGACCGTTTGTAACTGAATAAAAGTTGTGAAAACTATTAAAAACTTAAACTTTTCACCAATTACTCGAGCAAATTTAAGCTTCATATATACTTCAGCTCAAAAGTTTGGAGTCTCAATTTCTAATGAAATCCCAACAAAATTACAATTTTTTAGTAAGGATGCATTAAAACAACTTACCAACCCTAAACTTTCTAACGGTGTTTCAACAAACCAAAAGATTAAGAAATATGTCTAGAACCACAAACCAAACCAAACCATACACAGACCAAAACAAACAAAAGATCTACTTTCCACAACAGCGGGTATAACTACACAGGATAAATTTGGGATAAAACAAGGAACAGGTGGGACTAATCAATTAACTAATGATTAACTATGGCAACTAGGGATAGGCCATATGAACAACATTTTATTTTGCTCTATGGGAAATTTATATAGCCTTTAACTTGTATATATACATAAACAATTGTTTTGTTGTATAATGTGTGAAAAATAATTGCCCTTTCTTGCTTAAATGTATTTTGAGTTCATGTGTTAATTTTGAGTGGTGTTTTAGAAGTTGCTGTGTTCATTAACTTGAGCAACTCAATAAAGCCTAAGATAAGTCTCTAGGCTGTGCTTGATATTTAGTAGGCCTTGAGGCTAAAGTGATTTCATTTATTAACAGCACAAAATATATTGTATATGTAAAGCGTTATGCCTAGTCACTTCAAGTATCACAAACAATTAGATTGCTATATGATGCAGTTTTCATGTCTCATTCACATTTGGTCACAGACGGTATGCCCAGCTATATAATTTCCCAGGGGAGAAAAAGTACAAAATAAGTGCTCAAGGCACTTTAGACAAAGGCATCAGTGAAATGCAAATGTAAAGTTATAAATTGGCTACTTTGCACAATTTGCAACTCGTTTGCATCTCTTCTTACCTGAAATCAGCTTGAAGCTTCCATCCTCAAACTTGAAGATGCTGTTTGATGATTTAGCACTTAGTTCTCCAGCAGGTCCATCATTAAAGAGCTTCAAGGATAATTTAACACTTTCAAAACTTAGGGTTGAAACTCGTTAGGGTTGAAGGAAAAGATGGTAAACTTAACATTTTCTGCCAGAACTTTATCTGTTTTACCACTTTATTTTCCCACAAGTTCGCTCTTACATGTAATCAGATTGAGCAAATAGTATGCATAATTGGCGTGTTGTCTAATGAGATATATACTTTTGTGCTAATTGAGTTGCTAATCTAAATGTACTCCTCCTGTGCCAAATTGGTCAAATTAAATTAATGTGTTCCTCCCAAACTTTGTTATTAAAAATAGTTTTTTCTTACAATGGAAGGAGAAATGCAGAGAAGAAATAGAAGGTTGTTGCTCTCTCTATCTCTCTCTGTGTGTGTGTTTGGTGTATTGACTTATATATGTTTTTCAAATCAAATCACTTTTATTGTCACATCACCACAGTACATGTGCCTTGGTGAATGAAATTCTTGAGAGCGTGCTCCAGGCAGTGCAGAAACAATTTACATATAGACAGTACATACTTACAGACTTATACAGATGACAATGTGCAGAATACACATTCATATACTCAGTACACACAGTGTACTATTAGACATACTTACAGTTATCAATACACTTTATACACTGTATGTACCAGTTCTACATTATGTACACATATATACACACACAATATGCGAAGGTGCAACAGATTAAACATAAGCTGGATATGCAATGTCATGGATGTGCATTGGATGGTATCCAATGGTAGCAAATAGGTTGTTGTATTAGTGCAGTGTGTACTATTCCTGCTAAAACATGTCTTATTATCTACCTCACTGGGTGGAATAGGCCATACTGGTGATGAAGATTAATTGAAATGCAGAAAACACTGAAATACCGCCAAATGCTTCTTTTAAGTAACATATACATTTGTCACATACTGTATATGAATATTATATTGCATACAAATAATCAAAAGTGGAATCTACAAACTATGTATGCTTAAGAGTTTCTTAGATGGCTTTTAACCAAATAGTGTCAATGTGCTTTTGCTGGTGTGAATGTGAAGTCCTCTCAAGTTCACACAAATATACAGTAGAAGAGTAAACACAACGTTGTTCGTCACAGTAACACATGACAACCACATGTGTCAAATACTTTTTGTGTTCAGTTTGACAAGTATATCTGTAAAAAATAAATGCCACTTGATTTGAAAATTAGTTTTATATTGCAACAACATTCATACATGTTTAAGTGTGTAAGGGTATGTTATATATTATAATGTAAGGGTGTGTTACATGATGTTAATTTTATCCATAACTCTTAATTATTCAAATACAATTACTTAAATACACCTCTTCTAAAAATATGAATTTAAAGATGTTGGAAATCAGCTAACATATAATAAAATCAGATCTTAGATCAGATAAAATATGTTGAAACTGTTTTCTTATTAATATGGTCACATTGCTCTTGTATGCATCATTCTTAATAACTCATAAGCAGTGTTGGAAACGTAACAGGTTACAGATTACAAGTTACCCTATTTAAAATGTAATAAGTAGTGTAACTTTTAAATTGCGTTACAATGTAACTTATTATATTTGATAACTTTTGATTACTTTTCTAAATTTCTAATATTTTCAACCATTAATCATTTTCAAACATATAAACCAAGCAGGGTTAACCTTAAAGTACTCAACACTGATAACTGTCACACTTTCAAAATTATAAGTAAGGGGAAATGTACATCTTTATTTTGCGATTAAAACTGACTGAATGTACATTATCCCGCTTATTACACGGTTACTTGCCACAAAAGTCAATAAATAGACATGAAACACTGATCTGAGTTGAAATATTTAAATGGCAATCTTCCATGAAGAAAGCAGTTGCTAGTAAGCGACATAAGTTCAAACTAGACAGAACACTTAAGGGATACGGTACAAACCCCCTTCCTCCTGAAACATACAAATTCAGATGTAACCCCCTTTGTTATCATTAACATTTTCAAAAGTAACTGTAATTGAATTACAATTTTTTCTCAGTAAATGTAGCTAATTACAATTATTTTGTAATTAAATTACGTAATTCCATTAAATGTAACTACTTACTCCCCAACACTGCTCATAAGGTTATGATTATGTAATACTGCCCACTGCTCCAAGTGTGTACACTTGGATGGGTTAAATGCAGAGAAGGCTGTCAGGAGGGACGGCTCATTCCAGCCGCCGCCAGGGTTCTGAACTTGAGAGAATATTGATGAATAGGCATCGTGCCCTGGCCTAGTTGAAATTTGTTCTTCCACAGAAGAATCCCCTGGCGAGCTACCGAAGACTTCCCGGAAATGGGCTAGGAAGTGGGAGAAAGTCTTGGTGGCGGGACCTGCCTGATTTAGGATTGTCTCTGCCCATTGGAGTGCAGGACCTGTCAGGGAGGTAATCAAAAAGGCGTTCTTAGACTGGTCAGTGGGAAACATCTGTGGATGCAAGTCAATGGTGAGGGTACATTGCAAAAGGAAGCCATTGCACTCCTCCGCGAACCAGTGAAGGGCGCTGGTCTGGCCATGGGACTGGCGAAAACGATCAGAGAAGAAGTGCTGGGCGTTGTGCTGGGTAGTGGAGGTGCATGAGTGGGGCATACCGGAGGTGAGGATGGATGGAGTAATACCCTCTTAAGAGAATCCACAAGCTCCTGAAAGGGGTCTGGAGAGCTCATCCTGTTCGTCTGTAAATTGGTCCGATCTTCTGTAACATATACGGCTGGACACAGTGGTAAGTAAAAGCACTAGTATGTTTATTTAACAGGATGAGCTATGGAGACTTCAGGTGAGTGGATAACGTCAAAGATAGTCCTGACGATGGGTAGACGAGTAACAGATACTGTCTTCTTATCCACAGATATGACGGGCAGCTGCAATGGGGAAACACAACTGGAGCACACTGACCACGGAGACAGACGATCTGGCGGGAGAGGAGAACACAAGGAGAAGACACAGGAGGTAAGGAGTAACGGGTAAGTAAGGCAAGGTAGATACTCAGCTTGTGATAGTAGTAGGAGTAGAGTCCACGTAGTGTCTACGAGATCGGACGGGGAGTGAACTGTGGCGGGTGCTCTTATGCTGGTTGTGATGACGATGGTGATGGGGTGCAGGTGAGCATGATTAATATTCAGGTGAATTGGATCATTGTGATTGACGGAGGGGAGAGCCTGGCCGATCCATGAAAATAATAAATATAATTAAAATAACCAGTCTAACTGAACATCAGTTACCACTAGATAATTAAAAAATGTAACTGCTTGGGGAATAAATTAATATTTGTACCCATTTTTCGAACATCTGGGAAAACAAAATCATCGACCTGATGGCAACAATTCAAAATGTAAGATAAAGGATGCCTCTTATCATTCACAATGAGGTTAGCCTTATATAGCACTCTTTCTTTGTATATACACTGTATCTATTTCTAACAATTTACTTGCTGTTGTTACCACCTTTCCCAGTGACCTACTCTGAGCCTCGGAAACACTACTATCGTATCAAAACAAAATGTCATAATGCTTTCAATAAAAGCCCCATAAAACATCAAAAGCATCCTGCAATGGACATTAAAAGACAGTAATTTATTTAAGTACATTCTTTGTTGAAGCTTGCTTACACTTGCTTAATCAGTCCATGCATCCCAATCCCAGTTTATTGTCCAGTATTATACCAAGATATTTGTAATTGTTACTAATTGTATTTGCTCCCATTGATTAAAATACAACAGATTACACTTTGCTCTTTCTCTCTTAAATCAATAATCTCCTTAGTTTTGGAGATATTGAAGTGGAGATTTTAATTTTAATTCCAATTTTTAAAAGAGCCAAGAGAGGCCCATGTTCTTCCTCACCATCATGTAAAAGACTCGTTATCTGCATACTTATGTCTGTTTTAAAGAAGTGTTTTTAAAGTTTTGGAAGTGCCTTTTTCTGTTCTAAAAAAGGGGGGTGTCCCAATACTTTTGTCAATATAGTGTATGTGCATTGGTCATTGGTGATTTAAAGTCACACCAGAGGTGCTCAGCTGGGATTTTCTATTCATGTTAGAATAGAGATGGGTCCTGCCCAAACTGTTGTTACAAAATTAGAAGCGCACAATTCCCTAAAATATCATTATATGCTTAAACATTAAGATTTGTACTCATGGAAATGACTAAAGTAGTCAAACCTGTTCATTGGAAGGGGGCAAAAACTCCACAAATGTCAAGTGGTCCTGCCCCCTCATCCTCCACCAGCTGAGGGGCTCATCAAGGGCACTGTTGAAGAGGTCCTTGAGGTCACACTCATTGTACCCGAACCACTCTGCTGCACCACTGAACTCCACAGCAAACTTCCTCACGTCATTGCCCTGCTGATGGCAGGAGCTCAGGGCCTGGAACTGGAGGATGCGTTGGTATAGGGGGCTGGAGATAGTGGCGGGTGGTGGACAACACAAACCCTGTGGAGTCCTCATATTGGCTGATCCGTTCGGTCAGGATGCATGAAGAGA
Source organism: Gymnocypris eckloni scoliostomus (assembly GCA_027564155.1). Lineage (NCBI taxonomy): Eukaryota > Metazoa > Chordata > Actinopteri > Cypriniformes > Cyprinidae > Gymnocypris > Gymnocypris eckloni. Next base: position 17,096,148 of record CM050432.1, on the reverse strand, counting down.
GAGATGAGGCGAGGACTCAAACGCAGGAGAATGAGCTTTTAATAAAATAAGCGAAGAAAACAAAAACACACCTAAGGGGGGGAAAAACAGGCAGGCAGGCAGGCAGGGCACAGTCAACATAACACGACAAAAGAAAACTAATCAGCACAAGACTACAGACACCAGGAGACTAAATAGAGAGACAAACGAGGGTAACGAGGGAGACATAAGTGGAGCAACTGAAACAATGATTAGCTAACAAGATGGGAGGGGACAGACAATAGACATGGGAGCACATGGCACCAACAACAAACAACAAGCCATGTGCTCAACACACAGAGACATCTGGTGGCCAGCCGGGCACACCAGCAGGACAGTGACAAAGAAAATGAAAGCACTAAGTAGTACTAGTAAGTAGCTATTTTTTTACATAAGTACTATGCAAATAACAGGTTATGCAGATTCTTTGGAAACCTTTGTGGTTTCCTTGCTGTGTTTTAAAATAACACCAAACTGGTCTGCATCAGCCCACTCCTGGTCTTTCTTCACCTAGCCTAATTTAGTCCCTCATAGTAGTTTGTGTTAATCAGGTCTCACAAAGCTGCTCATTCTTCTCAATAACATCATAAATGTATGGGGGGAGGGGTATAGAGCCAAAATTAGAATAAACTTTTTGTAATCATTTTTATTTTCAGTGGGATGTTCTAAGACTTTACCAAGTACAGGCATATCTCAAGCCTGTAAAAAAAATATGGACAGTATATAACTAAACAAAAATAAATGCTGTGTGAAAGTTTTTCACTGGAAATGTTTGATTCATATACACTATCAATCAAAATGTGATGTGTAAGATTTTTTATTTATTAAAAAAATCATCATTCATCATCCATTCAGCAAGATCACATTAAACTGATCAAAATAGGCGACACGGACACATACATACTCGTGCTGCTGTTTGTTTGTTTGTTTGAACAGTCTATTGTTTGTTTTGCACGCTAAATTTATTTTTATTCTTTGAGCAGTTTTGTGAATGATTTGCACGATTGGGAGAATGACTACATGGCGGGCGTGTGTCTTACTTTTTTGATGGCGATGACGCTCCCAAGTGAACTTTTTTCCACCTGCAAAGCCGGTGGGAATGGGGGCGAGTCTACTCGAGGGAGGCGCTTTTTGTCGTTGCGATGGTGTGGAGATGCAGCAGGTCTTTCCCGATCGCTTACTGGAAGTTTGCCGGAGGGTATGAAAATGCGATGTTTGCGGCGATCATGAAAAGAGGCCAGGCGAGGAGGTGTGCGACAGCGGCTAAGGAAGAGAGGCAGTCGACCCCATTGCCTTCTATGATTCTGAGCATTGTGAGGTCGCTCAGGAATAAAATGGATGAACTTCGAACATTAACAAGAGGATGCTTTGAGTACCGTGAGTCTTGTATTATGCTCTTTACTGAGACTTGGTTACATCCAGAGATCCCCGACGGTTTAGTTGAAATAGAGGGGTTTTCACACATTCGCTCCGATAGGACTGTGTTGTCAGGAAAAAGTAAAGGGGGTGGTCTCTGCTTGTATATAAATGACAGGTGGTGCAGACAACACACAGTCCGGGAGAAAATCTGCAGCTCTGATGTAGAACTGTTATGTGTAAGTCTCAGGCCATTTTATTTACCCCGAGAATTTGGTAACATTCTCATTTGCTCTGTTTACGTACCCCCCAACAGCAATGCTTCACGGGCTGCGTCACAGGTGGCAGACTGTGTTCATGAACAATTACAGAGTACCCCAAATGCCCCTATTTTCATCGTGGGAGATTTTAACCACTGTGACTTAAATACTGCTCTGCCGGGTTTTGAACAGTATATAAATTGTTACACCAGGAAGAATCGGATTTTAGACAAATGCTATGGTAATTTAAAACTTGCTTATATAGCCACAGCTAAACCACCTCTGTCTAATTCTGATTACAATACTGTTCATTTGATCCCCACCTATAAGACTGCCCTCAAGAGCGCTAAACCCCTGGTGAAATCTATTAATGTATGGTCAGAAGATAGCATAGAATCACTGAAAGGCTGTTTACTATGCACAGATTAGGACATTTTTTCTAGGGAATCAAGTTTGGACAACGCCACAGAAGTAATTACAGATTATATCAAATTCTGTGTCGACACTGTGATTCCAAAAAAGAAAGTAAAAGTCTACCCCAACAACAAACCTTATGTTACAAAGGAAGTGAAGGACTGTATCAATAGGAAGCATCAGGCATTTAAGAACAAGGATCACTTACAACTTAAAACTGTACAAAAGGAGTTGAACCAGAGGCTCAAAGAGGCAAAAGAACATCACAGGGGTCTGATGGAGAAAAACTTTCAGACTATGAACTCTAAAAGATTATGGGACTCAATGAAAATAGCAACTAATATGAAATTAACAGATAAGTCCTTGCATGTCACAGATGAACTGGCAAAAGCAAATGAATTGAACTATTTTTATAAGAGGTTTGACAACTATGATTTCTCTGCTGAATGTGATATGGTGCTTGATAGTATTAATACTGATGATGCTGATAGGTTGGAGATTAACCTTAAATCCATCACTAAGGTCTTTAAGCAAGTTAATGCAACTAAGGCCACAGGTCCTGATGGAATTTCTCCATTTCTAATAAGAACATGTGCAGACGAACTGACATCAGCTTGGTGCCCTATTTTCCAGTGGTCCCTGTACTCTCACACTGTGCCAACTCTATGGAAAAAGGCAATTATTACCCCTGTTCCCAAAAAATCTTGTCCACAGGAGAATAATGATTTTAGACCTATTGCTTTAACTTCTGTTGTGATGAAGTGTATGGAAAAGCTCAGTGTGAGCCAATTAAAACTGGAAGTATGTCACAGTTAGATCCCTATCAGTTTGCATATAAACGTCACAGAGGCACTGATGATGCTATCAACAGTTTAGTGCACCTAGTGATTACACATCTTGAGAATCCTAGGGCATATGCTAAACTGTTGTTTGTAGATTTTAGTTCGGCCTTTAACACCTTGCAGCCTCATATTCTTTTGAAAACTATGCAGCAGATGAATGTCAATCCCTTTATTATTAAGTGGTTCTACTCATTTCTGACCAATCGTAGCCAGCAGGTTAGGGTGAATAGGACGTTGTCTGAATCTACGATTATCAACACTGGCGCCCCACAGGGGTGTGTCAGTTCTCCAGTCCTGTTCACATTATATACTAATGAATGTACATGTAGTACTGTTAACAATTACATGATTAAGTTCTCTGATGATACAGCTATTTTAGGTCTCATATCTGGAACATCAGATGTTACTACTTACAAACTTGAGGTTCAGAACTTTGTCCAGTGGTGTGATAAACATTTTCTTAGCATTAACACAAAAAAACAGTGGAGATGATGTTTGACCCCAAATCCATTGGTGACCATTTACCAGTGGTCATTAATGGTCAGAATATAGTCCAGGTGGACTCTTGCAGATATCTGGGCATTCACATTGATAATAAACTGACATGGAGTGTTCAGGTTGAAAATTTCTGCATTAGGGTCCAACAGCGTTTGTATTTTCTTCGTAGGTTGAGGGTATTTGGTGTTAACCAAAAAGTGTTGCTTCTCTTTTATCATGCTGTAATCGAGAGCATTTTTCGATACGGCATCTCAGCCTGGTTTGGCAATCTTAGTGTACACTTGAAAGCCCAGATTACACGGCTAACACAGAGAGCCATGAAAATGATGGGAGTTAAGCAGCATCCCACACCTCAGGCTCTTTTTGAAGAAACAGTTACCAGACAGGCTCAAAAATTATTTCAGATCCCACTCATGTCCTTCACTCTGAGTACCAACTTCTTCCCTCGGAAGGCGCTTCAGAGTTCCTAAGTGCAGGCTTAACCGTTTTAAGAACTCCTTTGTCCCACTGTCCATTAAAGCATTGAATGACAAGTTAGCTAGAGGTCAACAAATATAATGTATATGTATATATATATATATATATATATATATACATGTGTATGTGTGTGTATATATATAGATTATATATAAATATGTATTTTCCCCATCTGGTGTGCAAATATATATAGACATGATGATTAAAGGGGTGTTGCACAAAAGGTAGGGTGTAGTTTAGTTGTTCACTGTATATTGTGGGGAGGGCAGAGAGGGGTTGCTGTGTCATATGTATGTAGTATTTTATTTGTGTAGAACAGCAGATAACGTATTGTATGTGTCCAACACAAATTTCCTTCGGGATAATAACGTTTATCTTATCTTATCTTATCTTATCTTAAAAGTGACAGTAAGCACTTGTACATCATTAAACATATATATATATATATGTTCCTTTTATATTTTTTTGAACCAATGATCACTGAAAATGATAATGCATTTATATTTAGCACCAAATCAGCATGCTAGTAATATTTTTGAAGAATACTGTGATGCTCATTGAAAATATAAATTTGCCATCACATGGATAAATGACATTTTGAAATAGAAAAACAGTTGTTTACAATAAATCATAATACCACAACAGACTTAAAAAATCAGTAGTGGATATCACATATATGTATTTTTTTTCCATTTCCCTATTTATATAGATTGTTATTCCACTTTGTTCATTCACACAAGAAACATAAAGTACAAGATACATGCTTTTATCAGACTACCAGCAAACTTTTCAAATATGTCTATCACTTCAACTCCCATTATGACACAAGATGAAAACATGTAAAGTAAGCGTGAAATAAACATGTGAAGTAAGTGAAAGCTGAACAAATTAAATTACACAACTGAACACCTGATCATTAAGCCATGGCCATTGTTCATACAAAATGTTTCTTCGAAACTCATAATTATAACACCAAACAAGCAAAGTAGCTTTTCTGGTTCTTGTAAATTAAGATGTGCTTGATCACAAAGCAAGAGGATCTGTCAACAGTTTTAATAAGGAAGAAGAAGAAGAAGAATCTAGACTGGTCACATTATTGACTAAACCTTTGGTGCTTATATGAGAACAGATGGTTTTCATTCAATGAACATTAACCCAACAAGATAACCAAGATAGAAGTCTGTATGCATGTTTCTGTTTGTAAAAATAATCTTTAAGCTAATTTACAACATTAAACATTCGTGATTGTGTTTTATGAATTTAATAATGTTTTTTTGTATATTGGCCGAACTGCTTCTCATCTAGCCTGCAGGAGTTTTTTTGCGACAGGTGGATTTCAGTTTACGGCACTTCTCATTCATTCCTATGGGATTCGTAAACGGCGATTGAGTGTCGCACAATTCTGACTGAAATTCAACAATGTCAAGCTGTAAAGTGATTGGTTATTAAGGGACACGTGATCCCGATAGTAAGATAATATCAGATGTTTTCAAGTTGTTCCAATCTCCACGGAATGACATGATATGCTGCTTGGTTAAAGTTATTGGACTTTCTGGATCATAGCGCAGTGTTCTCCAATGTCAAAGTTCAACCAATGTTAACTCAATCTCAGGTATGGTGCGTGGGTATTGTGTGTAGACACCAATCGGTCACTGTTTACAGCGGGAGCAGGTTTGGATTGGACTGATCGCTCTGAGTGACAGGCATTATAAAGTGCACACTGAAAGCATGCTTCAAGACCACCGAACGTCAATCAGGATCATATTAGTTGTTGCTTAGTCTATGTAATATATTAAGTATTTTTAAGTTTAAATGTCACGTTTACACATGAAAGTAGTTCTTAAGTTTAGTAAAAAACTTTGGATTTGGAGAGGTTTTAGGACTTTTGACAAAAAAGCTATAGGCCTATTGGTTCCAAATGTCATAACTTTTGATTGCTTTGAGATATCGACACAAAATGTGGCCCAGGGCAGTTGAAATGATTGTGAACAAAGCCAAACTTGATTTTATGCCCAGTCACAAATTCTTTCTAATAATCAACATGTCAAACAAGAATCCAGAAGTGTAAAGTACTTGAGTAAATGTTACTAATTACTGTACTTAAGTATCTTTTCGGATACTTTGTAGTTGTACTGAGTATCAAAGATATTAATAACTTTTACTCTCTACTTCACTACATTTCTGAATGATTATCTGTACTCTTTACTCAACTTCACTTGAAATGAGTGTTGCAGTTACAAATTACATTTTGCATGGCCCCTAGCTTTTCTGCAGCAGTTTATTTATGCTACAACAAATGTGACATTGCTAACTAAAGTGCGCTGAAAGTACTACATCTTATGCATTTTGCCCTTACTCACCCAAACTTGTCAACAAGGTTACTTTAAGTGAATGCAAGGTCCTTAGCAAGTAGTTGTGAATCACAGGTGTGTTATACATGAGATGAGGACATGACTGCAGCTGCCTATGAGGCCGAAACCAGCACATCCAGTGCAAGAAGACTTTGACTTTTTTAATTGTATTTAACATTATTTTATTTATGTTATAAGTGTGATTGCTCTCCTCACAAATCAGCTCTTTCTTGTTTTTGTTGCATTTTCTGTGCCATTTCCTGGACTTTTATGTCACTTCCTGTCTTCCGTGGTGTTTGTAGTCAGTTTGAATCTCATTTTGTTCAGCTTGTTAGCCTCCTGTATATAAATATACAGCCCTGGTTTTTCTTTAGTTCTTTGTGAGTTGTTGAATGTAATGGTTGTTATCTTATTGTTTGTTCTAGTTTTTTCCATGAAATGCCTGCACAGTGCACATAGATCCTTGCTCTGCTGTTTTCCCCAGCTTCTCCACAGCGTTTGACTGGCATATCTCTTTTACTAGTGCATCTTTGAGCCTATATTTAGTATAAGTAAAATACTTGAGTACTGTCAAAATCATATACTCTAATACTTTTACTAGTTTTGGAATTGGTGACTTGTAACATGTAGTAAAGTAATTTTCACTGTAACATATCTGTACTCTTACTCAAGTATGCTTTTCAGGTACTCTTTACACCTCTGCAAGAATCACAACAAAATAAATCAATACATTTGACATTTTTCTTGGTTTAATGAGAGAAGGCCAGTGATTTTTGACCAGAACACGTTTTTTCAACAATGCACGAGGGTAAAATAATAATTATTATTTAAAATGATAAAGAAGTTGATGCAGCACTTTATTGACCTTTTACTGACACTTCAAAAGTAATGTAAAATCATAAATCACAACATTTTATTTGTTAAAGAGCAAAGAAATTAAAGAGATATAAAATGATTTCTCATTTATAATGATAGTTGATCTCTTCTGTTGGGCATTTAAATGCATCTCCTGATGGATCCATCACTGCAGATGACATACAGCCTCCCCAGATCATAAGTCACGTGCTTGTGGCCGTTGGGACAGATCACAATATTTGTCCAACTTGATCCAAATTGATTTGATATAGAGACACCAGCTCTAAAATACACAAGAATAGTGGTTTCTGCATAGGAAAATAATGTATTTTTTGTTCATAGTTGTCAGTTTCTTTAAACTAAACAAGCTTTCAATGCAAACTGTTTATTTTGTAGCTCACCTTTGCAGTAAATTCCCCTGAGGGTCAACACCAAAGACATTTCCATCACTTGCAACTTCGACCATGGACAGAGACCCAGCAACAGCCTCAAAAACACCCGACCCTCCACAGGAAGCACCCGTTACAGACTGTTCAACACAAGAAGATACACAAGAAGAGAGCATGATCTGTTTTCAATTCGTTTACCATAACAAGTAAGTATTTAAAGCTGCCTAGAACTAGTTTCTATGATGCAAGATCCTGAAACCTAAGTGGTGCACTTACCCTTCTGATGAGGACATTTCCTGCGGCGTTCACTCCCCAACAACTGTACGGGCCACAGCTGTAGTACTTCAGCTTTCCTGCAAGTTGTACCCATGGAACATTACCGGTTGGCCCGATGTTGTTAGCATCCTTACTCAAGCAATAGACGTCATCTACAGCTGAAACACCTACAATAATCTGGTCACCTCCGGCATCCACTTGTTTTAATTGAATGCCTAATAGTAAAATGAAGAGATTTAATAAAAATATCAGCATGTAGACAGACTGAACATCAAAAAAGGCCACGTTCACACAGCAGCAGATTACGGTTGTTAATCTTCCTTAACAGTACGGTAAAGTTATGCATTCTATAATTAAACTCACACCTCTAATTTGGTTGTAGAATGACAGAAACCTGAATTGGATTAATCTGGTTCTTCTCTAAGTTTTTCTCCAATACCTCACCACCTTATGAAGAATAGGCCTTCATTACTGAGAGTATTTTTCTAATCAAAGCAGCATGTTAAACTTGTTCCTGCAGTCTAACTAATGCCGAGGTCACAAGTTTGATTTCCTATAAATCAACAAAAACTGACAAAATGTATACCTTGAATCATTAAAATGTAAGCACAAAAGCTCCAGCCAAATGCATACATGTAAAGCAATATACTTTGCACACTTGAAAGCACACTACAACACCTCTTACTTGGTATCAGCTTGAAGCTTCCATCTGAAAACTTGAAGACATTGTTTAATACATTTGCCCCTAGTTCTCCAGCAGGTCCAACAGTAAAGTGCTTCTGGGATGCTCCTATCCTTTCAAATCTGGTACCCAGGAACAGGAAGACTTCATTGCCCTCATTCACCCCACCTACTAGCCCTAGCCCAGCATCAATCTGCTTCAGAGTACCGGGTATCACCTCACACTCCAAAGCTATGAGGAAAAATATAATACAATAATCAGTGATGCCAATTGTTCTGCAAATGTTATCTTGATATATTATTAGTTATAATGTACCTATAGTATGAAGGAACAGGTGGCTAAATAGCAGGATGCACAGACAACCTTTCATTGTTTCTGGTCCGTTCCTAAAAATTTGAAAAAAAGGGGGTAGGGCACTTTATTTTGAAAGAGCAGACACAGGTCTTTTCCCGAGTTCATAGACTTTTTTTTGTTACGCTTTATTTCAATAGTCCACTTTTGATATGCTAATAAAATGACTTAAAAAATATGTTAAAAAATAAATCCCACACACAACATCAGCACAATTAGCTTATATTAAACAAAACTTTTATTAACTGACTGAATAAGACATACCTGCATTGTAACAAATAAATAAAAGGTTTTTGGATTCCCCCTTACTTCAAATGAATGCTCATTGGCTCATTTTGTTATTATTATTAATAATAAAGGCTATAGCCTACAATGACAAATTCATTTAGGCCTATATTAAACTTTGAACTTTTATTAACAATATGAATGAGGGAAATATGTTTTACCCGCCTTGTAACACAAATAAATAAAAGGTTTTTGGATTTCCCCTTTCTTTAATACGATCATAGTTTGGGGTTCATTATTAGCCTATTAATTAAAATACATCAGCCATAAAATAATACAATGGCAAATTTGCATAGGCCTATAGTAAACATCTAACTTTTATAAAAAAAATTATAATAAGACAGATAAAGCTTACTTGCGTTGTATAGAGTCTTTTTGTAATTTTTTTTATGAAAACAGCAACAATGAAGACAAACTCGCTTATATTAAACGTATAAATGTAACATTTATTAACAAAAATTGCGCTTTTGGATCATAGTGTCTTGCATCACTCTTGTCACGTGACCCCCCCATTTTATTTCTAAGGCCCCCTAACAGTCCACTTTTGAGAGTTAATTTACATGTAGTTGCAAAGTATAATTAGTAAAATGTCTACAGTGGACTATTGCAATAAAGTGTAACCAAAAAAAAGTTTATGAACTCAGGAAAAGCCCTGCATCTGATCTTGCACTGATTGATGTCTTTGTAGAGTATAATCTTTTAAAAGTCTTCTTAAAATCCATACAACATGAATAAACATGTTGTTAAACAAGATGTTTCTATTTTATACCCATAAGCTGATATACCATTAATTACAATAATGATTTATTATTAAATGAAGCCAACCTTTTCTTGTGTCAGTGGATTCAGCGATCAATGTGATTCTCCCGTGCTCACTCTACAGGTGCTGCCACAGAGTTTGGTGATGCCTTTGCGTGACAGTTAGCTTATATAGGTGCACTTTGTTTCCTGATTAGGTAATGTCTACCATTCACAGGAATAAGGCAGTGGTTTGAGGGGAATTTTGCGAGACTTTGGTATTTTGTTGTCTTTAACAACCGGTTTTACAAGAACCTGTTTAGTTCACATTTTTGAATTCTTATTTCTTAATCACATGATTGTTTTTTTCCACCTCAGTTGACAAACAAACTTTTGTTTACCGCAGATACAGATTTAAAAGCAGTGTTGTTGCTTTTTGCTTGAAAAGTTAATACCTCATTGTGTGGAACTGATAATTAAACATACAATGCTAACCATTCTATACACCACATGTAGTATCTTGTATCCTTATTTGTAAGTCGCTTTGGATAAAAGCGTCTGCTAAATGACTAATTAAATAAATAAATCTTTACAAAAGATATTTACTTAATAATATGATACACATTTTACATACAAGATACAAACATATTTTTTTTCTATTTGCTAACATCATGCCATAGAATTCATCTGTGTGTGCCCACTTTTTCAGCAGGCTTGGTCCTGTTTGTCCTATTCATTTTTCCAAGTTAATTCTTTCCTCCTGGTATTTATTTATTTGCCTTTATTTAACCAGATGAGAACCTCACTGAGATTAAAAATCTCTTTTACAGAAGTGTCCTGGCCAAGATAGGCGGCCCAGTTATACAAATGCATGTATGAAGATACATCACAACAATAAAATATCAATAGAATACAGCATTAGAAGCATTTACAAATCATCCAATCATTTTCAATTGCACGCAAAAGTGATTTAAAATTACTAAAGGTTACACTATACTTGAAGGGGTGTGCATAAGACTGACATGACACCATAATCATGCCATGACACATGTCAGGAAATATGAAGGAAGTTTTATGCATGACATTGTTTGAGATATATTTTCTATGGTTTAGGGGTAGGAGAAGGGCTAGGTTAGGGTTAGGTCAAACAATCTTTACATTAAAAATGACATACCTGAGTGAAAGACACTTAATGACAGTTGTCATAAACATGCACAAAACCTCCTTCATATTCATGACATGTGTCATGTCATGATTATGAAGGTGTTATGTCAGTCTTATGTACATTCTGTCACATTTATGGTCTCCAAAGCCTCCAAATTACATCAAATGATGTAAGCTAGTTTGTCATTGTAGCCTGCTGTTTTATTGTTGTTGTGCTTTTTAAAAAAGAATAACAAATAATCCATGTTTTGTTTTAGTCTTAAAAAGTGAAAGGTGAATAGATGTAAGCAAAACAGACAATTATATTATATATAATTATGTTATAGTTTCTTGTAAAACGTGACTACAAAATCGAAAATTCAAAAGCGAAAGTGAAAGCATCTGAATGACGAAAAATGACCATATAACCATAAACTATGATAAAAGTTCATCAGCATGCATTGATTTATCCAATGTTGTAGCAAAAAATAAATGAATAATGATAAAAGTATGTGCTTGTGTGACCAGCTGATAAAGATAGTCGCAAAAGAGTGACATGTGAAGAATGAGTCTAGAGCCCTGATTTGGCATTTCCAATTAATGAAGGCATGTTACATTCTTATTTGTATTAGGCCTATTATTATTATGAAGTTACTTTTATTATTAAGTTAAAGGTACAATTAATTTGCCTGCAATAATTCTGATTCAGAATTCTGATTCTGAATAATTACTGCATAACTGACCAGCTGCGGGGATAAGATTATGCTATTTACTCCTCAATTAAAATGTTTTTTTTTAAAAGGTATTTTAAAACAGGTATATTAGGCTATAGGCTACCTACAATGCATCATAGTCCTATAATTAAATATTAACACTGCAGTCATTAAAACAAATCAATTAAATAAAAAGCGTTTTTTCACTATGTACAAGCAACAATAGAAACATTCAAATAAACTAAAATAACTCTAGGCTACACCGTTACCAGCATATGTTGAAGTAGATTCGTCTCTTGTCATCTCTGAGAGAATGTGCGGCGTCAAATGCTGAAATCTCCGTCATCCGTCATTCCGTTTTGACTTTCACTTTCTGTTTAAAGTGAAATGACAGATTAAGACGTTCACCGGCATAAATCTTGCACTTAGTTTGCAGGTGTGCAAACCCTGGTGAAAATAATGCTTGTGTGATACCCCACCCCCAATCGAAAACGTACCGAACCGTGACTCCGCTGTGTCGTATCGAACCAAACCGTGAACAAAACCGTGTTGAAACCCTTCTTAGACCTGAAATTATTTTTGTAAATTCAGTGGTCAAATTCTTTCGCCACCTGACTAATGACTGATCTTTGTGTGAATGTCCACAAATTACATACATATATAATTGGTTGACTATTTTAGAAAGCAAAATGGAAAAGATGAAAAAGAGAAATTAGGGAGAATCAATGAATTATGAATAATTTAGTGCTATTGTGTGAATAATATGTAATCTATAAAAAGGTAACTGTGTCTGATTATGAGTTTTTAGTACTTTAAGTACTTAATTTTTGGAATCTGATTACGTAATACAGATTACATGTAATCAGTTACTACCCATCTCTGCATATACATAATAATTACAAATGATATAATTAAATGAAAATATTTTTAAGCTCCTACAAGCCCTTTACATATACCTTTCACTGACTTCCTTATAGAAGAGCAATTCAAGGTTCAAGGTTCAAGGTTCTTTATTATTTGTCACATACACAATCATACAGGGTATAATAAGTAGTGAAATGTTAGGAGTTAAGTTGCTCACTTTGCATAGCATCTTTCTCGTTGTGCTCTTCAAGGGCAGAAGAACGCCTTTATTGAATTCACCCTATGTGTGATCGTGAGCTAATTTTCTAGTTTACTCTTCCTTATTGCAGTTCAATATTAGTATTACTGTAAAGATGTTGTAGGGTTTGACTTGTTGCTAGGTTTTATTTAAAGTAAGCTAATTTATTTCAAACCAGTGTTTTGTGTCCAATTATTTACATTTGTTGTAAGTATGTAATAAGAAGGATACATGCACAATCAGTTGACTTTTTTTTTTAATAAACCTCTTTAGGGTGGTAAAATATGCAATAATAACTGGCTGGCTGAATTTATTACATTAGGTAACTTAAATGTTTTTTTATTCTTTCTGAAAAACAGAAGGGTACATCTCATGCATTTACCCCATGATACATGTAAATTAATTAAAAATAGTCAAATTAGTTCCAGTTGTTACTGATGATAAAGACATTGATTATGTAGAGTAGCAATTCTTTATTGACACTTTAAAAATCATAAGGCACACATCATACCGATTTATTCGATCAACAACAAATAAATTGTACCAAGGAACGAAAGAAAAAACAAGTTACATTTGTTAATTTTCTGTTTAAAATATATGTATTAGGATTTTTCATTTATAATGATAGTTGATCTCCTCTGTTGGGCATTTAAATGCATCTCCTGATAGATCCATCACTGCAGATGACATACAGCCTCCCCAGATCATAAGTCACGTGCTTGTGGCCGTTGGGACACACAAGAAAACCCAACCAACCTGTGCCAAGGGGATTTGAAGCAGAGACACCGGTTCTGAAATAAAATAATCAAGAATAAAGGGTTATGCAAATTAATTTTTTTTGAATATTTAATCTTTCAATGCTAGAACGTCTTTTCTCACCTCTGAAACAAAGACCCCTGATTGTCAATAGCAAAGACCGTACCATCAGTTGCTACTTCAACCATACTTCCAGAAATACTTCCAGAAATGACATCGAAAGCATTCGACCCTCCACAGGAAGCCCCTGATACAAACTGTACAACACATCAAGATACAGAAAACTCACGGAAGAGCACGATCTAATGTGTTTTCAATTCCTTTACTGTAAAGAAATCAGGATTTAAATCGAAGTTAACTATTTCACAAGACCCTGATACCTTAGTGGTGCACTTACCCTTCTGACGAGGACAGTCCCTGCGGCGTTCACTCCCCAACAGCTGTACGGGCCACAGCTGTAGTACTTCAGCTTTCCTGCAAGTTGTACCCAAACAAAATTGGCAGTTGGCCCGATGTTGTTAGCATCCTTGCTCAAGCAAAAGACGTCATCCAGAGGAGTAACACCTGCAATAATCTGGTCTCCGCCAGCATCCACCTGTTTAAAAATGACTGACATTAAAATATAGAGAATGAGTGAAAACATTATTGCATTTATCTTTGATATATAAATATTGTCTTACTGTACTTACTTGGAATCAAGCTGAACTGCCCACTCTGAAACTTGAAGACGCTGTTTGATAAATTCACAGCTAGTTCTCCAGCAGGTCCGACGGTAAAGTGCTTTGTGGCTACATTTATCCTTCTAAATTCATTCCCCAGCAACAGGAAGACTTCACCGTCATTGTTCACCCCACCTACTAACCCAACACCGGCATCAATCTGCTTCAGGTTACCTGGTACCACTTCACACTCCAACGCTATGGGGAAAATATCATAATATGTATTTGACAAAATGTTATATGTTAACAAATCCCCCAAAACATATTAATAGTTTACCTAGAGAATAATGGAGCAGGCAAAGTAGCAGGAGGCACTGATAAACTTTCATTGTTCCTCGAGACTGAGTATCTGTCTGGTCCTGTTTCTGAAAAGAAAGGAAATATGCCTATGAACTCAGGAAAAGACAAAACGATTATAATATTAATCGATCTGTCTTTTTAAATTCCATACAACATGAAAAATATGAAGTTGCTTTAAAAATTGAGATATTAATTCTTACACCAACATAACAATCATGTTGTAGTATTATTAAATGAAGCCAACCTTTTCTCTTGGATTCAGTGTGATTCTCCTGTGCTCACTCTACAGGTGCTGTCACAATACTACTGTTGTGTGACAGTTAGCTTATATAGCTGTGCTTTGTTTCCTGATTCTGCAATGGCAACAGCTGATGCTGTAGGTGGAAAAGGAATTTGGGCAATTGCTTTATAAGAATCTCTGCCCTTTAATGTTAAGTACACTGATCACATTTTTTGGGTCTGTCTGTGTATGCACCCATAACCCGTTTGTCCGCATGCCATGGTCTTTATATCACTGTTCTTCCCGTACCATTGAGTGAGTAGTTATACAACTTGCTGGAAATCACCTACAAGGTCATTTTAATTATGTATCACTTTTAACAACATCATCATTAATGCAACATAAAAGCATTACCAGCTTAACACTTACTTTTCGGAATGTTATGTCTTTGATTTTATTCTTAAAATCATCTTGCTTTGATTTTAATGGCAACACTGAAAATAATTATTGTCTCTTGTCTGAGGTGTGGAATCACCTCATGCCTGATTTTATTTTATTTAAACTGCTTAAACATCCTGTGCTGATGGAGAGACAAAATATCTCTGCAATAGACAAATTATGTTTTCTCACAATAGTCATTTGTGGAAAAAATGATCATGGATATTTCTAAATGTAGGATCAAAGTAAAAACAAAAGTGAAAGCACTACAAAGCAATCACAAGTAGTAAACTGATAACATTTTGCATTAATTTTGCAAGTACAAACAATACATGTTCTTTTGTTTTTAAATGGCGTGTTCCATTGTTGCACTTGCTTGTCTTTTTCATTCTCCGATACATTTTACAGAGTTTAAAAAATAAAAATCTTGACTTTTTTTCTCCAGTTTTACTGCCCAAGCAGGTTTTACTGCCCTTCCCGCTCTTTTTTTCTTTTGGTGCAAAAACATATTCTGTGTGAATGGCCCCTTATAAACTAATAGAGCTTCTTTATTGGTATTGGTAGTTCCACGAAGAACCTTGAACATCTATGGATTTTTTTTATAGTGGTAAAAGGTTCGTTAGATTATTAAAAAAATATTCTCACTTAAAAAGGTTCTTTATAGAACTGTTTACTGAAAGGTTATTTAAGGGAATCTTCTACGGTCCTCCAAAAGGCATTGCTTCTATGGCATCGCTGCGAAAACCCTTCATAAGAGTCTAGTATAAGAGTCAAGTTTTTACTTGTTTATGCTTTTGCCAGTGCCAAAAGACAAAATGTTCATATACATCATAAGATAATGAAAATAAACATTAGATTTACTTGTAAGGTAAAACTGTTTTGTTTTAAGGATTTTTAGGTACTTTAACTCAAAAGTGAGAGCTACTATAGTTTACAATTAGATTTTTAGCATTTTCAGGGTTTTTATCTCTTAGTACGCCAAGATTTAGAATTTCGTCTTTATAGTAACATGTAACCAAGGGACTGTGGCTAGAAAAGCCATTTTAGTGAGATAATTGTGTCTTTATAGCCTACTTGTTTAAATCAAGTCACCTTGATATATATAGCCCTGTATACACTACATATTTTTTTTGATTACACTTTATTATAAGGTGTCCTTGTTACACTTTAATTATACATTCAAGTACTGAGTAATATTAATTAACTACATGTACTATATGCTTAGGTTTTGGTTTGGTCTGTAATATCTATCCTTCAGCCTAGTGTTAATGAACGCACTACAAACAAAGGACATAACTACATACATAAGCATCAAGCAATGAGAATTGTGTCGTGCAAACTGTTTTGATACAGTAAAAAAAGAAAGAAAAAAAGAGCGCTTGTGTCTCATGCTAGGTATCTGGAATGGATTGGGAGAAACATTCAAATAGGCTAAATATGTGCTAATAAAAGCTTAATAAAACAATCAAACAACAAATAATTAATTACAAATAAACTGTGCTTTTCTACAGTACATGTGGGTGCTACTACAAAGCACCATTATAAAACGTAGTCAGCTGTCAGCATCATGTTTCATATTTCCAGGCTTTATGTGGTGAACTCATGGCCCTACAGTCCAAAAATATAATTCATTCATCATTTGTTCTTATTTTTGGGAGAACCTCTAAAGTAGGCCTAGGCGATGTCGGTCCTGGAGTGCCGCTGTCCTGTAGAGTTTAGCTCCAACCCTAATCAAACACACCTGAACAAGCTAATCAAGGTCTTCAGAATTACTAGGTCTACAGGCAGATGAGGTTTATTTCAGGGTTGGAGCTGAACTCTGCTGGACATTGGCACTCCAGGACTGACATTGCCTACCTCTGCTCTAAAGGGAAGTGAACACAGGTAAGTATATGCAGAGAGTCTGGTAGATGTTCAGGGATGTGAACGGTAGACCAGACAGTGAGTGACTGGAAGGAGCGTGCTTAAGAATGGCGACTTGATTGGAGATGGCAGGTGCAGGTGATCTGAACTCAAGTGATGGTGACTGCGAACAAGTGTGAGCCGGGGAGAATTCTGGGAAATAGCTGGTGACTGTGACAGGTGACTCAGGCTGTGTTCGAAACCGCATACTCAATGAGTAGGTACTTAATTTCAATAATTAACGAGCGCTAAAAGAGTACGTACTCTACTGACAAGTCTCGTTGAGAATGAATGCGATTCGCCATATTTAAGTTATCATGTGACCTATGACGTTTTGACAAGTGCAACAACTTAAAAGATATGAGCAACAGGTTTAAATATATACATCTGTAAAGTCTCGTTTCATCCCTCAGGCTTATAAATAACAAAAACAACAACAACAAAAATTATATTTTTGATGCATTATGATCATATGAATATTATGATTATTCAAAGGGTTTTTAACCTTGTCATTGTGCTTTTTTTCTGTTTATGTAATCTCATACTTTGATGTGTTTTTTTTCCTTCTTTTTTGTCATCATGATTGTTTATTGTTAAAGATACAACCATCTTTCCATGATTTCGTATGCAATTATAAGTAAAAGAAAATTAAAGCGATAGGTGCACTAACACCTCATAGCTTCAGTAACTCGACAGCCCTACCTAGTACTGTTTTCCTCAGCCTTTGCAGTGCCTGCATAAAGGAGATGTAGTGCAGCTGCTCGAAGATCTCTCCTTTGGAGAAGACTGTTTATTTTATACTGGAAATATGTAAGTATTGTAAGTAACGTCTGGGTTACGTCGTAACCCCGTTCCCTGATGGAGGAACGGAGGCGTTATCGTGACGACATAGGGATTTACCTGGAAGCCCCAACATCTCTGACTAAGAGAAAACGCCAATGAAATTGGCTAGTGGATTTGCATACCTGAGCCACTCCCGTGCATACGGGTATAAAAGGCGACAGGTGCATCCACTCATTAGGTTTTACGCTGAGGAGCCGAGGCAGGTCCCTGGCAACCAGCGATGGTTCAAGATTGGCATGGGGACATAAGCCGTAAGTTACGTCGTAACCACGTTCCTATCTGTCGGTCACTACGAGTTATGTCGTGACGACATAGGGGTCCTATGGAAGCGCCACAAGCTGAACCCCGTTGTGGCATGCAGATGTTGACAAGCGAGTGCGTGACAGACAAATGCCATGCAAGAGGTTGTAACCTTCCTACCGCTCCAGTGCAAATTCGCTAACCTTGGTGCCCACCGGGACCACTGAGTACATCGCTGCTGGAGATAGCCAAGCCGCTGTTCCTTTCCCCACGGAATCGGAAGGATTTCGACCTTCAGTGAAAGACAGCTTCAGGTCTTTCCTATTTGTTGTTACAGCTTGTCGTAACGCGGCGGGAAGCGAGCCTTCCATAGAAGGCGCTACGGAGGCCACATCCTGCCCGAAGGAGGTAACATGTGGAGACACTGATATGGACTGGCCCAGACTTGGGGCAGTACTACATACAACTGGACTCTGGGGCAGATCCTAACTAGGAGTAGGGAGGAGGGCTGCCAGCAGAACCTGACAGAAGCTCTGTCACAGGAAGACATGGGTTTACCATGAGGGAAACCTTACCGTGGAAGAATACACATATGGGATTACCCGAAGGGAATCAGGCCATACGGACACCTAGCCCAGTACTGGGGCTGACCGGAGACCCGGCGAGCTAACACCAGTATTGGGCCTGGCGTCAGACTGCTCCACCCAGTCTGACTGCCGGGGTGCTTGGAGGATTCCACCAGGGTTCACCGTCCGGGAACTGAACTGGGGAGAAAAAGGCGCCAGTATCCCGGGTGAGGGGAATGGCGCAAGCGTGACACCGCCAGTTCTTTTCTATTACTAGCTATTACCAACTCTACACTTTTAATGATAAATGCAGACATATATATATATATATATATATATATATATATATATATATATATATATATATATAATTTGTTTTTACTGGAAATTATGTTTTAGTCAAATAAGCTAGATGTAATTTGTGTCATATGCCATAGCTATGCATGACTATACACAAGACAAATGCAGCCAAAGTGAATACATCTCAATTTTCATTCAAGCAATGAATTAATGCATAAGTTAATGAAATAACTATATTTTATTTACTGACAACAACAGGAAACATGAATAAATGAGTAAAAGAATTAATAAAAGAAACAATCACAATAAACACATACATATACAAGTCAACAACATGTAAAACAAAGCTTTATTCAAACTTATTGTTCTGACAATCAATTTACAAGCGGTTACATCCTACTGCCATCTCAACACAGCCGTGCCAATTCTGCAGCTGACCACCATGCCCACCTTCAGGTCTATGCTATATGCCATTCAGAATGGTAGTTACCATTCACAATTCACAATTCATGGTAGTTACATTTTCACAAATAATGCTAAAAACATTCACGAGAGCAGTAGACAATGTTATCACCAATATAGCAAAGGATATTAATAGAAAATATAACAGTAATATGTGTTGTCGCATGAATAATAAACAACTGATACAATTATCCACCCCTAACTATAGTAAACTGTTTACAACTTTTGATGCACTAGGGTATGACTTAAAAATGATCATCCTCCAAAACAGAGAAAACATCTTTCACAAACATCTACATGTCTGTCTCTTTTAAAGTGTTTATAGTGTATATAATGAGTTGTATTTGTATGGGTTATTATAGCACAATTCGTTAACACTTTCTATGAAGCCTGTATTTATAATACATTATAAAGGTATTCTTACGGCATTATAATGAATGCATGATGCATTATAAATAAATTTATAATAGGTTGTATCATCTCATGAATATTCATAAAAACAGTTTTAATGTATTATAATAGTCACTTATTTGCGGTTATAGCTTTTAAGAGTATGATGATTTATAACACACAATGAACACAATCCATTTGCTTAAGCTTCTATTATAAGTCTCATATCTTGCCACGTTACTTATGTTATTGTACTTAATGCAGACAAAGACCACTTATAATTAATAACAATAACAATAATCTATATACATATATAATTTTTTTTTTCAAACAGATAAGATCAATATATGTAGTA